>CM042020.1:44735833-45961666 GCA_023525975.1 Smallanthus sonchifolius | reverse complement strand
AAACTAAGTCTAGAAGTTGGAACTTGGGGGAAAGATCAAGAGTCTTGAAGCTAGGGAGTCGGGTTTTGACAACAATACGAGCATCCATCAACGTTCACTAGTGAAATCGTCGCCTAGCTTGACTAGTGGTAAGGAAACCGACACCCAACTCAAATTCCACCTTTATTTTCTTAACCTAAACACATTGTTCATCATAATAAACAAAGGGATTGAAAGATTAAAAGAGTTTTCTTAAGAATTTAACTTTATAAAGAATAAAAGTTAGGGTTTTGTATAAATATGTATAAATGGGTCGAAATTATTAAAGATGAAATGTAATATTTGTTGGTTTGATTATTTATGTAGTGAATGGATATATATAATCTTGTAATATCAAGGGTAAAGGTAGAGAAAAACTAAAATATACATAGATATATATATGTTGGTCGAAAATATACATGCATATGTTTATTTATATGTTTGACTTGATTAAGAAACAAGAAGTGTTAGTGTATGATTTCATGTATATATATATATATATGGATCGAAATAAATAGATATATATAGATATAATTGTGTTTGATTTGATAAATGATTTAGTAATAATCAAGTAGTTGGATCCATAAATAAAAATGATAAGTTAATATGGATATATGCATACGGTTTTGTTAATTGAATAATCATAGATGAATAAAAGTATAAATTTATACTTGGTGAAAAAGTGAGATACATGTGTATGTATATATGTGAAATCGTATGGAACATACATAAATAGATATGTGTTTAAGTTGGTGAATTTGAAAAGATTGTCAAGTATGAAAATGTGTTTATATGAAAAGTATATAAATGTATGAGTATGATTATAACTGGCGAAATTTGAAAAGTTGTTAAACATTTCATGTATATATATATATATAGAAGTCATGATATATATATATATAAATAACGGGGAAATTGTTAACTCGGAACTAGACATGAAACGACTAAATAAATGAAAACATATATGTTTAGAACTTGTTGATAACATGGAACGTAGACGCGAATAATGAAATATAAAGACGTTCGGTTTAAGGATAAATAAACATATGTTATGGAGAAACTTGTTTAAATATATGATTGGATTGTTAAAACATGATTATATTTGTGTGCATAAATAGATATAAATAAATGCATGTTGAACGTAAACACGTTAATAAATGTCGTTCGGAACGAGTAAATTGTATGATTACGTGTTAACATGGATTATGTGCACGTAGGACGACTCGCATGCTTAGAACATACTTGAACGACATTTGTGGTTTATATAATTATTAATACAAAATGATTATATGATGATACGTGAGATATAATATAAATATATTATATTGTGATGCAAAAATAATATTTATTTTTGACAAACGTAACTAGTCGCCAATATGAAAATATATTATTTTCTTAGAAAATAAGTAAAGCGTCTAGACTGGAATAATAATCACCAACGGGTCGTCACGTTAAAACACGGCTTTATTAAACAAAAACGCATTTAACAGGATTCGTTAAGGCGGGTGAACAACTTGTGTTTAAGACGGTTAGTCTTAACATGTAAGGTATCCTTGGGTATTTAGGGTACAGATAAGCGGGGTTTACGGTTATTCAAGTGTTTGCTAGCAGTCATACTGTCGAGGTGAGTTTCACTAATCCCCCTTTTTCTAAAGTTTTTGAAATGATTTGGGGTGGAAACATACTTGTAAAAGACTTTTGTATGTAAATGAATTGAACTAATGATCTGACCGTATGTGTGTATTGAGGGAAAAGTAAAGCGCTTAAAGTCCTCTGAATAAGTTAGTAACCATTAGCTATTTTAGCCCGGGATTATATGGATAGTACTATTGGGGGTGACGCCTCCGGTCATGGTTAGTCGCGCTAACCAGGGGTCCACATGGCCGAATGACCGCATATTATCTTACTCGCAAAAAGGCGAGGGGGAGGCACAAAAGGTCGGGGTTTGGTTACGGTCTCGTACATTACATACTATTTTGTATTCCTTGCAAGCTTACAAATGGGGTCAATAGATCGGATTAGTATTCATATTCATTGGTAATACATGCAAAAGGGTTTTGATCAGGCTAAAGTGATCAGGTTTTAAACCAAAGAGTTCTGATCAGGTTTAAGTGATCAGGTTTAAATAAAGGGTTTTGATCAGGTGAAAAGGATCAGATTTAAACATTGGGTTTATGATAACTCTTTATAATAATTTGTGAACTCACCAACCTCGTGTTGACATTTTTAAGTATGTTTTCAGGAAAATGAACGTGGTCTCCAGGCTAGCAATGTAGGTTACTTACATACATGAGGATACAGCTTTTGGAAGGATTTCACTTGTATAACTCATGGTTTTGAGTCATATTTGAGAAATCCTAAACTTTGTAAAAACTAAGTTATGTTTTGGGATGTAAACATTTAAACTTTGGTTATGTATCCAATATCATGTATGTGTTTGCGGTAATCATATGCTTCGAAAACCAGTGAACGTTACGCCACGCATTTCCGCCTTGGCGGGGTGTGACATCTGAAGCTGTTAATTTTCAAGGAATTATCAAAATTCTAAATCGTTCAAGATTGCAAGTGGCTTTATCTGCTAATCTGTACATCAGTTTACCATATATTCAACAATTCTGGGATACCGTCCATCAAGATACGGATGTTGAACCTCACGTACTTCGTGCTACAGTAAATAATATACAGTAAATAATACGGAGCTTGCTATTTCAGTGGAAACTATTCGTGCTGCATTGGCATTAGGAGGTGATGTTGATGATCCTATGTCATATCCTGAAACACTAATAATGGGGTGTGTAACATTTTTGATTTTTAGTATCGGTATTTCAATTCAATGTAATACGTTTCAAACTCAATTCAAGTGCACTGTTTTGTTTCTTTTCGTATGATCAATTTAATACTATATTTCAATGCAAATCCGTAAATTTTACTCGGTTATATCCTATCAAAACAATACATAAGTATCTAATTGTATAAATATGACAAAATACTAAAGTTACAAGGTCTGATGTTGAAAAATAGCAAGAAACCCTAATAGGCACGGTCACGTCCCGTTCTGGCACGGTCGCGCCGAGTGCTTTGGCACGGTCGCGCGACTTGCTTTGGAACGATCGCGACTTTCTTTGGCACGGTCGCGCCTAGTACCAGTTGAAACGGAAATACAGCCTTTAATCACAGAGACGTTCGATTTCGTAACCGATTTACACGTTCCAACTATTAACAAACAGAGTTAAGCCACTTGATCATCCTAATTACAACAAATAAACGGAATTTCATCAATTCATCTAATAATCAACAAAATCGTCCACTAGACCATTGAATCCTCCAAATTGTTTGCAATTCTCCCAAGCAAACGCACAAACAATCCTCCCAGAAGCTAATGACCCACTTGAAGCAACCGGAATCGTAGCAGGAGACGCCGGAAACCAAGCTCGCCGACGCCGGAACTCCTTCCTACTGTTCGCTATCAATTCGTCATCATTCCAGGTAATTGAAACCTTTTCCTCTATCGATTTAGTCTTTAGATGAAAAGCCCCATGTTAATTTGGGCTTCCAATATGGAAATCAACTTAAACCCCCGAATCTAGTTTTCATTCAAAAATGACTTAATCGAATCCGACTCTAGACACGTTTTAAATCCAATTAATCTATGCAAAAAGACTCAAAATAATCTAATGGGTGAAAGCCCTATGATTTCCAACCCTGTTATTATAAGAATTAGTCAATTCGTTCCTGATTTGGAACAGACGCGGTCGCGCTAATCATCTAGCGCGGTCGTGCCACGTGCGACGCGGTCATGCCGACTATCAGCGCGGTCGTGTCCTCCTGTCCAGACCCAATCATGCCCTTTGGCTAATCTCAGTCGTGTCTTAAAATCATAGACACGATCGTGCCTAGCCAAGGCACGGTCGTGCCTGATAATTTAGTTAGTCAAGCCCTCTGTTTGATCAACATGGTCGCGCCCTGACTAGCATGGTCGCGCCCGTGGTTCGAGCACGATCGTGCCCTTTCCAGGCACGGTCGTGTGTGAGTTAAATTTTTGGCAAAATTATAATTTTATATATTTTTCAAACAATAAATATTTCTGATTAAATTACAAAATAAAAATAGTTGATTCTATAAAAATGCATTTAATTCTATCAAATATTTAATCTTAGAATCAACAGAAAATTATTTATTTAGAGTTTATAAAAATTTACAATTATTATTAAACCTTTCATTTAAAGAGTATTTAAATAGTTAAGTTACATTTTATAAATAAATAAATAAAGAAATGATTAATTATTTAATTTATATTTAAACAAAAACAATTAATTATTTATATTAAAGTATAACTAATACTTACAATGTTTTCATAAACAATAATTATTTACATTACTTATTTAATTATTCAAACTCATACCTTGATCAAAATACCCTAAAAATATTCTTTCAAACTTTATATTTTATTTAATACTTTCAATTACAAATCAATGACTTTTTACACAAGTCCAAATCCAACTTTAGACTTAAACTTTTGTGCACACTATTTATACCATATACATTACCCTTTAGGTTAACTCGTGCATTTCAACGATCTTTATTCTATCTAGTATCTTTGTTAGTTACGCCTTCAAACCAAGTGAGTATACATAACCCCTTTTACTCTTTTACATTTTTGGGGTGAAACATGAACATTATTCAAATTACATGTTTACATTTACACAAACAACACAAGTACAAATCCTATTTACATTCATGTGTGCAATTTGAGCTTTATGCCCGAGTGCTAGGTGTGCTAACCTTTGTATGTGATTATGTGCAATCATTAACTATTCAAGCCGATGGTTTTCAATGATAGATCTATTGAGTCTGACAAACCCACCCAGATTGGGGTGATTGATACCGACAACACAATTTTTGCATGCTAGTTACAAAGGTTTGATTATACATGGTTACACAATAGCTGCTCCCCATAAATGCCTTATTTATCATGTTATGTAAGGATTTGTTTTACAAACTATATGCTATTTATATAAACCTGTTTTATACTCACCAACTTTTTAGTTGACTTTATTTTATTCATGTTTCAGGATCTAATATGTGAGATTAATCAAGATGTGCTACACATAGGCTTGGACTTAGTTAAATTAAATAAAAGAACTCTATGTATTTCAATTTTGTTCTATCTTGGATTTGGATGTGTTTGGACTACTTGTAATGGAATTTGAAGTTTAATATATTTCAATTTAGTCAACCTTGTGCTTATGAACAGTCTACATGTCCCTCCCCGATGATTCCGCCATCGGTCGGGGTGTGACAGATTGGTATCAGAGCCTTGGTTATAGGGAATTAGTTTATTAGACACCTTGACCTAGACTATAACTTTAGGACACCTACTTATGCTATGTTTCATTATTACATGTTATATGCTACATACTATATGTTATATGTTAGGTGTTATATGCTATGTGCTACATGCTTACTATGATTAGTTATTATTTCATTTGATGACTTAATTGTTAAAAATCCATGACTTATTAATATATATTAAAGGATAAATTAAATAAACAATATCCTTTCCTATATCCTAAAACCTCATAATATTCCTATCTTCTTCTCTATCTTTATCTTTCTAAGCATGTGGAAACTTCATGAAGCTAAATTCATAAAAAAAATTTCTTTATTTCCTCATTAAGGTTTTTAAACTTTGTTAATTATTTGAGGACACGTGCAATCTAGAAGAGTGACACCTGTATTTTGGGTTTTCTGTCTAGGAAAGCATTTCGTATAAATCCCAATCAACCGAGGGACCCGTATGCTTTCCTGGGAATTCCTGAGATGAGTGTTTACTTATAGGCTAAAGCATGTCTCCTTGAAAATTATATAAGTTTAATTAACCTTAATGTGTCATAGTATTCGAGTGATTATATCACTATTTGAGTACAATCCAAACTATGATTATCTATTTATTTTGTCATCTTATTAAATCCAAACAATTCTCATAAGTTCTTACATCTTTTCTTGTCTTATGAAAATCTGTAGAATGCCTCCTCGTCATGCTCCCGCGGCCAACACCAATACCGACATTGCTGCTATTCTTGCACAACTCGTGACACAACTCACTCAAGCTAATAGTGCCACCAATGGCAACAATGGTGGAAATGGTAGTAATAGTGGTAATGTTGGTAATGGTGGAAATGGTGGTAACAACCCATCTCAATGCACCTTCAAGCATTTCAACTCGTGTAATCCCCTCAAGTTCTATGGTACCGAAGGAGCTACCGGACTCCTTCAATGGTTTGAAAGCATTGAGAATACCTTTCTCAATAGTGACTGCCCCGACAACCTTCGTGTTCGTCATGCCACAAGTGTCCTACAAAAACTGGCACTCACGTGGTGGAATGGGGAGAAGAGAAATCGAGGTGTGGATGTGGCAATGGCCTTACCTTGGGATGAGGTTAAAAGGCTAATGACCGAGGAATTCTGTCCTCGAAATGATGTAAAGAAACTTGAAGCCGAATTTTGGGATCTTGCCCAAGATAGTGGTGAAAACTTGGCGTACACAACTCGGTTCCATGAGTTGAGTCTTCTTGTGCCCCACATGGTCACTCCTTTGTCCCGCTGCATTGAAAAGTAAATTGGGGGACTACCTAGACAAATTCAAGATACCGTCCTAGGAAGGAATCCCGCAACACTTGAAGATGCCATCCGTTTGTCCGCTACCTTAACCGATAATCATGTGAAGGCGGGGACCCTTACTAAAAAGGGCACCAAGAAAGTTTCTGACACTATAACCCCTCCTACCCACAACAAAGAAGTCACAACGGAACCCTCCCGCAATAATAGGAAAAGGAAGACTAGAAACTATGCTGTGGTCACTCCTGCTATTCCTGTTAAGCAAGCTGCACCTATGATTCAAGCACCGGTCAAAAAGCCATATGTTGGAATCTACCCACTTTGTGCCACCTGCAATTACCATCATCCCCAAAGCATCCCATGTCGCCTTTGTACTCATTGTGGGAGATATGGCCATACGGTTAATGTTTGTAGGGCCAAAGCTCTTGTGGATCAAGTCAACCCACCAAACCAAACCAACACCCAAGTGATTAACCAAGGTGCTCCCGCTATTGCAAATGGGCGAGCATGTTATGAGTGTGGCAACCCGAACCATTTCCGTGATCAATGACCAAAGTTAGTCAATGCTAGACAAGGTGGAGCTCGTGGGCGTGCTTTCAACATAAACACCAATGAAGCTCGAGCCAACAATGACGTGGTCAATGGTACGTTTCTTGTTAATAGTCAATATGCCTGCATTTTATTCGATACCGGTGCCGATAAGATTTTTGTGTCACTTAACTTTGAACCTTTACTTGCAAAGACACGATCCCTTTTAGAGAAAACATTTACCGTTGAAGTAGCAAATGGTGACTCTCTTACAATTGAATCCATTATCTATGATTACTCTTTAGAACTTAATGATCATACATTCCCAATCAACCTTGTTCCAATGCCACTAGGAAGCTTTGATATCATCATAGGCATGGATTGGCTATCAAATCATCATGCCGAAGTCATTTGCTTTGAGAAATGTATTCGAATACCTCTACCATTGGGAGAAACGTTGAGAGTCTTTGGTGAAAAGCCTTGCAAAGGGCTTAAATTAATGTTATGCACTACTGCTCAAAAGTACTTACGAAAGAAGTACGTGGCCTTTTTGGCCCATATCGTTCAAAAGGATGTTAAAAAGAAGAGTATTCAAGATATCCCCATTATCCGAGATTTTCCTGAAGTATTCCCCGAAGACTTATCCGGTCTTCTACCCGTTCGACAAGTAGAATTTCGCATTGATCTTGTGCCCGGAGCTAACCCCGTGGCTAGAGCTCCATACCGTCTTGCACCATCTGAAATGCAAGAACTTGCAAGTCAACATCAAGAGCTCTCCGACAAGGGATTCATTCGTCCAAGTCATTCACCGTGGGGTGCACCCGTCTTATTCGTCAAAAAGAAGGATGGATCATTTCGCATGTGTATTGACTACCGCGAACTCAACAAGCTTACTATCAAAAACCGTTATCCTTTGCCTAGAATTGATGACCTCTTTGATCAACTTCAAGGTTCTACTTGCTTCTCAAAGATTGATCTTCGATCTGTTTATCACCAACTCCATGTGCAAGAAGACGATATTCCAAAGACTACCTTCCGAACAAGGTATGGTCATTACGAGTTCATGGTTATGCCTTTTGGACTAACCAATGCACCCGCAGTTTTCATCGACCTCATGAATCGTGTGTGCAAACCGTACCTCGATAAGTTCGTGATAGTTTTCATCGATGACATCTTAATCTATTCCAAGACTAAAGCCGACCATGAGCAACATCTTAGATTGGTTTTGGATCTCTTGAAGAAAGAACAACTATATGCCAAATTCTCCAAATGTGAATTTTGGTTAAAAGAAGTTCAATTTCTTGGTCATATCGTCAACGACAAGGGTATTCATGTTGACCCTGCTAAGATCGAAACGGTTAAAAATTGGAATGCCCCGAAGACTCCCACTGAAGTTCGTTCATTTCTTGGTCTTGCGGGATATTACCGTCGTTCATCTCGAACTTCTCTAAGATTGCTGTCCCCCTTACCGCTTTGACCCACAAGGGTAAGACTTATGAATGGGGACCAAAGCAAGAAGAAGCTTTCCAAACCCTTAAGCAAAAGTTGTGCAATGCTCCTATTTTGACTCTCCCTGATAGGAATGATGATTTAGTTGTCTACTGTGATGCTTCTAACCAAGGTCTCGGTTGTGTCCTCATGCAACGAGGCAAAGTAATCGCTTATGCATCAAGGCAACTTAAGATTCATGAGAAGAATTATACGACGCACGATCTCGAGTTGGGTGCGGTCGTATTTGCATTGAAGATTTGGAGACATTATCTTTATGGCACGAAATGGGTGGTGTTCACCGACCACAAAAGTCTCCAACACATCTTCAATCAAAAGGAACTCAATATGAGGCAACGACGTTGGGTTGAACTCCTTAACGACTACGACTGCGAGATTTGTTACCATCCCGGCAAAGCGAATGTTGTAGCCGACGCTTTGAGTCGAAAGAACCATGTCATGCTTCAATGTGTTCTAATTCAAACCGACATTCAAAACCGCATCTTAGAAGCTCAACACGTCTTAGTCACCGAGGGTAACATGTACGAGGAAATGTCGTGTGGTGTTGAACTTCTGCTTGAATCTAAACCAAATGGCTTACTTTATTACTTGAACCGTATCTGGGTTCCCGATCGCGATGATCTCCGTACATTTCTTATGAACGAAGCTCACAAGGCTCGTTATTCTATTCATCCTGGTGCGGATAAAATGTACCAAGATCTTCGCCAACAATATTGGTGGCCCGGTATGAAGAAGGACATTGCTCTTTATGTTGCCAAATGTTTAACCTGCTCCAAAGTCAAAGCCGAACATCAACGTCCTTCTGGTTTACTTGAACAACCAGAAATTCCCATGTGGAAATGGGAAAACTTAGCTATGGATTTCATTACCAAGCTCCCTCGCACCTCGAGTGGTTATGATAGCATTTGGGTGATTATTGATCGTCTCACCAAATCTGCTCATTACTTGCCCATCCGTGAAGACTATCGGGTTGAGAAACTAACCCGAATTTACATCGATGAGATTGTGAGCCGTCATGGTGTTCCCTTGAACATAATATCCGACCGAGATGCCCGATTCACTTCTTGATTTTGGCAATCTCTTCAAACCGCTCTTGGCACACGATTGGATTTGAGCACGGCTTACCATCCCCAAACTGATGGTCAAACCGAGCGAACAATCCAAACACTTGAAGACATGCTTAGAGCCTGCGTAATCGATTTTGGTGGAAATTGGGATTCACGTTTATCCCTCATTGAGTTCTCCTACAATAATAGCTACCACACGAGTATTAACATGGCTCCATTCGAAGCTCTTTATGGTCGCAAGTGTCGTTCTCCTATCTGTTGGAATGAGATTGGTGAAGCACAAATCACCGGTCCCGAGCTAATTCAAGAAACATCCGACAAGATTACTCAAATCCGTGACAACATCCGAACAACAAGAAGTCGGCAAAAGAGTTATGCCGATAAACGACGAAAACCCTTGGAATTCCAAGTCGGTGACCTTGTTCTTCTTAAAGTGTCCCCGTGGAAGGGTGTGATCCGCTTTGGAAAGAAAGGCAAGTTAGCCCCTCGCTATGTTGGTCCATTCAAAATCCTTGAAAGGATTGGGAAAGTGGCTTACAAACTTGAGTTACCTCCATCTCTTGGCAATGTGCATCCTACATTTCACGTATCTAATCTGAAGAAATATCTCGCTGATGAGAATCTCCATATACCACTTGATGACGTGCGCATTGATGAAACGGTGCACTTTGTTGAGAAACCGGTAGAAATTATGGATCGTGAAATCAAGCAACTCAAGCGAAGTCGTATTCCTATTATCAAAGTTCGTTGGGAGTCTAAGCGTGGTCCTGAATTCACTTGGGAACGAGAGGACCAAATGAAGCTCAAGTACGCCCATCTTTTTACTGATGTCGTAGCTTCCTCTAACTAAATTTCGGGACGAAATTCCCTCAACATGGGGAGACTAACATTTCTGATTTTTAGTATCGGTATTTCAATTCAATGTAATACGTTTCAAACTCAATTCAAGTGCAATGTTTTGTTTCTTTTCGTATGATCAATTTAATACTATATTTCAATGCAAATCCGCAAATTTTACTCGGTTATATCCTATCAAAACAATACATAAGTATCTAATTGTACAAATATGACAAAAGACTAAAGTTACAAAGTCTGATGTTGAAAAATAGCAAGAAACCCTAATAGGCACGGTCGCGTCTCGTTCTGGCACGGTCGCGCCGAGTGCTTTGGCACGGTCGCGCGACTTGCTTTGGAACGATCGCGCCTGGCGCCTTAGCACGGTCGCGCCGCATATGGGCACGGTCGCGCCTAGTACATACAGCCTTTAATCACAGAGACGTTCGATTTCGTAACCGATTTACACGTTCCAACTATTAACAAACAGAGTTAAGCCACTTGATCATCCTAATTACAACAAATAAACGGAATTTCATCAATTCATCTAATAATCAACAAAATCGTCCACTAGACCATTGAATCCTCCAAATTGTTTGCAATTCTCCCAAGCAAACGCACAAACAATCCTCCCTTGAAGCAACCGGAATCGTAGCAGGAGACGCCGAAAACCAAGGTCGCCGACGCCGGAACTCCTTCCTACCGTTCGCTATTAATTCGTCATCATTCCGGGTAACTGAAACCTTTTCCTATATCGATTTAGTCTTTAGATGAAAAGCCCCATGTTAATTTGGGCTTCCAATATGGAAATCAACTTAAACCCGAATCTAGTTTTCATTCAAAAATGACTTAATCGAATCCGACTCTAGACACGTTTTAAATCCAATTAATCTATGCAAAAAGACTCGAAATAATCTAATGGGTGAAAGCCCTATGATTTCCAACCCTGTTATTATAAGAATTAGTCAATTCGTTCCTGATTTGGAACAGACGCGGTCGCGCTAATCATCTAGCGCGGTCGTGCCTCATGAGACGCGGTCGGGCCGACTATCAGCGCGGTCGTGTCCTCCTGTCCGGACCCAATCATGCCCTTTGGCTAATCTCAGTCGTGTCTTAAAATCATAGACACGATCATGCCTAGCCAAGGCACGGTCGTGCCTAATGATTTAGTTAGTCAAGCCCTCTGTTTGATCAACACGGTCGCGCCCTGACTAGCATGGTCACGCCCGTGGTTCGAGCACGATCGTGCCCTTTCCAGGCACGGTCGTGTGTGAGTTAAATTTTTGGCAGAATTATAATTTTATATATTTTTCAAACAATAAATATTTCTGATTAAATTACAAAATAAAAATAGTTGATTCTATAAAAATGCATTTAATTCTATCAAATATTTAATCTTAGAATCAATAGAAAATTATTTATTTAGAGTTTATAAAAATTTATAATTATTATTAAACCTTTCATTTAAAGAGTATTTAAATAGTTAAGTTACATTTTATAAATAAATAAATAAAGAAATGATTAATTATTTAATTTATATTTAAACAAAAACAATTAATTATTTATATTAAAGTATAACTAATACTTACAATGTTTTCATAAACAATAATTATTTATATTACTTATTTAATTATTCAAACTCAAACCTTAATCAAAATACTCTAAAAATATTTTTTCAAACTTTATATTTTATTTAATACTTTCAATTACAAATCAATGACTTTTTACACAAGTTCAAATGTAACTTTAGATTTAAACTTTTGTGCACACTATTTATACCAAATACATTACCCTTTAGGTTAACTCGTGCATTTCAAAGATCTTTATTCTATCTAGTATCTTTGTTAGTTACGCCTTCAAACCAAGTGAGTATACATAGCCCCTTTTACTCTTTTACATTTTTGGGGTGAAACATGAACATTATTCAAATTACATGTTTACATTTACACAAACAACACAAGTACAAATCCTATTTACATTCATGTGTGCAATTTGAGCTTTATGCCCGAGTGCTAGGTGTGCTAACCTTTGTATGCGATTATGTGCAATCATTAACTATTCAAGCCAACGGTTTTCTATGATAGATCTATTGAGTCTGACAAACCCACCCAGATTGGGGTGATTGATACCGACAACACAATTTTTGCATGCTAGTTACAAAGGTTTGATTGTACATGGTTACACAATAGCTGCTCCCTATAGATGCCTTATTTATCATGTTATGTAAGGATTTGTTTTACAAACTATATGCTATTTATATAAACCCGTGTTATACTCACCAACTTTTTAGTTGACTTTATTTTATTCATGTTTCAGGATCTAATGTGTGAGATTGATCAAGATGTGCTACACATAGGGTTGGACTTAGTTAAATTAAATAAAAGAACTCTATGTATTTTAATTTTGTTCTATCTTGGATTTGGATGTGTTTGGACTACTTGTAATGGAATTTGAAGTTTAATATATTTTAATTTAGTCAACCGTGTGCTTATGAACAGTCTACATGTCCCGCCCCGATGATTCCGCCATCGGTCTGGGTGTGACAGGGTGTTTTCGGCGAATGGGTTACAGAGGAAGACCAAATGATACACAAGCAAGAAAAGGAGGTTTAGTTGGCGAATGGAGATATTTTATGCACGTCATCATACAATGTCTGTCTCTAAGAAAGGCTGGTACTGATGGGTTGAAGAGTGCACTACAAGCTGCTATGGTTGCTTTGACACTCAATAAACGGTTTAACTTTGCTTTATATATCTATCGTGATTTGGTCATGCAAATAAATCCTCTAGAAGGTCAAGGGTTCCTTATGTATCCTAGGTTCGTGCAAATGATTTTGAATCATTTAATTCCATATTTACCTCAGCATTCAATTCGTTTAACTTTGACTCCTATGTCAAAAAGGATCTTTACTGATTGTACTAAGGTGAAACAACAAAATGCTGCTCTAATTCCTGTTCCAACTCCTTTGTTTGGTCACATAATCAATCCTGATTATGTTGACCCACATAATGATAATTGGTTTCATCCTGAGGAGTTAGTACAAGGCCAAGTCCAGAATCAAGTTCCAATTCAACAAACAGTTCAAGTTCCAGTTCAACAACAAGTTCCTGAACAACAACAAGTTCCTGCTCAACAACAACAACAAGTTCCTATTCCACAAGAACAGGTTCAAATTCCTGTTAATGATTCAGTTCAAGATGAGATTACTCAAGATAATGATCAATATTTGGGTATGAATATGGATGATTTTGATCATGAAGCTGTGAACTCACCTATTCATGAAGCTGAAGGCAATGTTGAAGATACGAGTTCCGGTGATACTATATTACCTGATTCTGAAGCTACTGATACTGATTCGTTTAGAGATTTTAGCTTAGATCATTATGCAACGTTGGCTACGTTACCATTGGCTAATGCGGGGAAACGTATTAAATCTAAAGCCAGAAAACCGAGGCGTAAGACTGTTCGGAATCCTCCTTCTGGATCAGTACTTGGCAAGAGAACTTTAATAGATGAAAGTTCTGACTCGGATAGTGATGCTATTCCTATTCCTAAACTTCAGAAGCTTATGTCTGCTTCTATTGCTGCTGCTCATTCTTCTCAAGGTGTTGAGGATGCTAATTTTGTTGTTTCCTTATTGATTACACCTCCTGTGTCTAAACATACATCTCCAGTGCTTTCTCCACATATTCCACACACATCTGAAGCTGGTCCTTCAAAGCCGTCTGATTCTGAAAGTGTAACATTCCTGATTTTTCGACCCTATTTTAATTTATTTAAACTAATAAGATAACAACACGACATTAAATCATACACTTGTTCAAACCTACGCCTCATTAATTGTTAGTCGATCGTATTCAATTCAAAGGTTTAGAACTCATAATCACGTGGTAACACCTTCTAGAGTTAACACAATTGGTAATCCCGTTAGGTGTTTTGTAAAATCTTAACCGAGCTAATTTTGTCAAAACTGAAGTTTCAAATACAATTGGACATGTTTTAAATACAATTAAACTATACCAATAGACTCGTAATCACCTAATGGATGAAAGCCTTAAGATTTACAGTATTGATATCATAAGAATTAGACAACTCGTCTCTGTTTTGGATCAGACACGGTCGCACTAGTCTTCTAGCGCGGTCGTGCTTCATGAGACACGGTCGCGCCAAATACCATCGCGGTCGTGCCTCACACACTCAGACCCAGTCGTGCCCTTGGCTAGACTTGGTCATGCCTCAAAACCCTAGACACGGTCGTGCCTAGTCCAAGACACGGTCGTGCCTAGTGAACAGTCCAATTATGCATTTTGTTTGATCAACACGGTCGCGTCCCTGACTAGCACGGTCGCGCCCGTGATCCTAACACGATCGTGCCTTATCCCAGGCACGGTCGTGTGTGAGAGAAAAATCTTGACAGAATACCAAAAAAAATTATATTTCTAAAACCAATAAACATTTCAAATAAATTTTTAAATAAGAATAATTAATTTATATAAAGATTTATATTTAAACATAAATAATTATTTATTTATACCTAATTACATTTAATACTTACATTATTTTCACAAACAATAATTATATTAAATTACTTATTTAGTTAATCAATTTCAAACCTTAAATCAAAATGTTCCAAAAACAATTGTTTCGAACTTTATATTTTATTCAATACTTTTAAGTACAAATCAATGACATGTTACACGCATCCAATTCAACTTAGACTTAGACATAGACATTTGTACACACTATTAATTCAATACACATTACGCTCTAGGTTAACGTTGTTCATTACAAGGAACTCATTTCTAGCTAGTATTTCGTGTTAGCTACGCATTCAAACCAAGTGAGTATACATAGCCCTTTTTACTCTTTTACATTTTTGGGGTGGAACATGAACATTATTCAAATTACATGTTTACATTTACACAAACAACACAAGTACAAATCCTATTTACATTCATGTGTGTAATTTGAGCTTTATGCCCGAGTGCTAGGTGTGCTAACCTTTGTATGCGATTATGTGCAATCATTAACTATTCAAGCCGACGGTTTTCAATGATAGATCTATTGAGTCTGACAAACCCACCCAGATTGGGTGATTGATACCGACAACACAATTTTGCATGCTAGTTACAAAGGTTTGATTGTACATGGTTACACAATAGCTGCTCCCCATAAATGCCTTATTTATCATGTTATGTAAGGATTTGTTTTACAAACTATATGCTATCTATATACAAACCTGTGTTATACTCACCAACTTTTTAGTTAACCTTATTTTATTCATGTTTCAGGTGCTTTCATATGAGTTTGATCAAGACATGCTACACATAGGCTTTGGACCTAGTTAATCTTAATTCAAAAACAAATTGTAATTCATTATGTACTTGGAATTTGATTCATGTTGTTTGAATGGAAATGGATTTAACATATTACAATTTAGTCAACCTTGAGCTCATGAACAGTCTACATGTCCCGCCCCGATGATTCCGCCGTTGGTTGGGGTGTGACAGATTGGTATCAGAGCCTTAGTTATAGGGAACTAGGTTATTAGACACCCTTGACCTAGACTATAACTTTAGGACACCCATACAATGCCATGCTACTACATGTTACATTATTAGTTTTTGTGTAAATATTTTTTACATGCTATCATAAGTATTTACACTACTTGATAACTTTTGTGCTTACACTCATTACTATTTACATGCTATATGATTATTTTTATGTAAATATTTTTAGATGTTATACTATATAACTACATCCTATGATACAATACTTAATAATCTATGTGTCACATTACCTGCCAACTTTTTCTCCTATTCATTGCCACCTATTTAACTTATTTAAAAGTGCTATCCTAAGTTTCCTCACACACTCATACACACTTAGTTATTCATGCACCCTAAACTCACATACATAATACCACACCTCTTGTGAACAACAAATTTTTAAACTATTGGGCCTAATGTCCATCAATAATAAAGTAAAAAGTCCATCTATCCTCCAAGAAGCAAAAGCCCACTGAAATGCATAAACCTTACTTTCGGGCCACAAGGCCCAGTTCACAACAATTCTCATCATGACCATGAGCCCAACAATAGTGTTATTAATTCATGATGGCTGGAAGAGTGTGTAGGCCCATGAGGGATTCTGGCTAAGGAAATATAGGGTACTTAAGTGTGTCCTAGTGACCCACCCCTCTTTCCTGGGAATTCTCCTCAGGGATACACTGCTTATAGGTCAGGTGTACTCCTAAAATACTATTGTGAAGACTCGGCGTTATGACTAGTCAAACTCTAAACCTATGAGAACTCCTATGTTTGACACTCAGTATTTATTTATCGCTTACAACCTTTCCATTGTTTTCCTGCTAAGCATGGACTCCTACTCTCCTACCACCCCGGTATGCCGTCCCGAAGAAGAGTCTGATTGGGAAGAAGACACCGGATCACCCGTACATCGATCACCAACACCCGCAGCTGCTAGACCAAGGTTTGATGTAAGGGTAGATTGGATTAGGAACACCGGCCCAAGACTTCGAACACCTGGATCAGCCGCACCCAGAAACCCGTATCAGACACCCCATCCCCACAATCAACTACCACTCCCACTAAGAGACCCATATCTAATGCCCGACCCGTATTACTCTAATCCTTGAGTAGGGCATATCATGTCACTCACTAGTACTATCGAATTTCCAATCAATGACACGCACCAATATGGTAGGACCTCAGAATTTGAGAGGCAAAGAATGGAGCAAGGGTTAATGCACGACATGCAAGGACAAGGAATGAATAGCCTAGCAAACCAATTAGGGTACCAAAAGGAATTAATCTCCATCCTCGAAGCGGTGCTCGCCTTGGGAACTATTCTCCTTCTAGTGGAAAGCTACAGGAGACGTTAACAAGATTATTTTTCTTATTTATTTCAGTTTGAGAACCATTTCCCTGTGTTTTGAATACGTTTCAGCATTTCTAAATTTTATATTTTCCAAAGTTATTATTCATAAATTCAATACGTTGAGTGTGAATTACACCCATCATATTTTCATCAAAATATCTCAAGTATCACCTTTTTCATTCAATACGATTTAGTACACTACCAACAATCTCCTTCATAAACAAATCATCCTATTGTTCGATTTAAACAAAACCTCGTTATCTTGTTCGAACAAAATGTTTATCAAACTTTTAGATAGTATCAAAAACATAAATTTTTCATAAAACTTTCCACCTGATAAAGAAAGTTAATACAACCGATTTAAAAATATATATATATATTATTTCGAATTGATAAATAATTATGATTTTCATCATTAAAGAAAAATATTCCTAAACCCTGGCTAAATTAGTATACGACTACTTGTTTAGCCAATAATTCCGCTTAGAAATATCCTTTTATTAATAGCTGAAAATTTAAATTAAAAGATTTTTCCATAAATTGTCTATTCATTTAAATTACGTGAATCAATGGATTCACTAATTTATATATCTACAACAAGGAACAATTTCCCACTTCCTATTTTCAAGCAAAGATCAGTATTTGTAAACACATTTCCCCGAACGTTTTCCAAAACCTCCTCACTACCTTTCGTTTGTCACTTCAAGAGACGATCCATATCGCGTAGACTTTAACCCTCCCCATCATCTCAATGAGATTTAAGAGCTACAACCTAACTACCACATTATACAGGAACGTCAAACAACACGCTTGTCCGCAACACTCGATCACATGCAAAAACCCGTTAGTATACATCACACACGAAGTCCAACAACTTACGTATACACGTTCACAATATACCCAACGCAACCACATGGTACATGAAACTCAATTATTCTCAATATACCCAATGCTACACAAATTACATAATACAAGAAACTAGTTTTCCTACAAATCACAATTTACTGGATTGATCACATAACACACGAAACATGTTCATTTACAATACACATGCTACCGGATTGAGCACATAATACATGAAACTTAGTTGTTTGCGATATACGTGATACATAACAATTGTTTGATTGATACATAATTCTAGAATGACCACATTAAACATGAAACTCATTTAGTTACAAAGTACATCATAGTACACATTATGCAATACACATGATGCTATGTTGTTTACATTTCACGTGAGAGCATATTGATTTACAAAATACATGATGTTAAGTTGTCAACGCCATACATGAAATTCTTTTCCTATAATACATGTGATACTATGTTGTTTACATTATGCGCGAGAGCTCATTGATTTACAAAATACATAATGCTAGCTATTCATGCTACACAAGAGACTTGTGTGTTTACTTTATACATGAAACGAAATTGCTTACAATTATTACAATTGATTGATTTCATTATACACAAGACATGGTCATGCACTTTGTTCACCAAAGTTGAAGACCATAATACATAGAAACGACTCGGGGTTTGATGTATTCTTGTTCAAACACGAGCAAACTAAGAAACTTTAAGTTACACTACTCTTTGGTTGTGAACTTACCTGCTTAAGGACATAGTTACTTGTTAGCGACTTTTATGTGAAAACAATGGACATGATCAGAGTGAAATTGTGCACCCTTACCCGCACTCAACGAAATGATCTATACGGACCGTACGATGATTTGAGTAATTACGGGTGCACACGGAATTATGAAAATCAGCGTATGGAAAGCATAGTGAAACTTTGTCGTGTGTTGTGACCTAAAACTTATCATGATATGTAACAACGAAACTAATGTGATATGACAAGGGCATGGTGGATACGCCGATGGTACTTCCTATATATAAGTGTCCGAAGTAGCGTTGTTCGTGTCACGTGAAGTTTTGACCTAGACCAATGTTTATGAAATCTTTTACTCGCTGACAATTTTAAAGTATATTATACTACATCTTACACAAACCCTAATTATCAAGATTCCATCAAATTCATTCCAAATAATACATCTCACATTTAGAATTCAGACAATCTCCTCCTTAAAATTCATTTCAAAACAAAATTCATTATCACCCTTCATATTCGACTTTGAGTATCAGACCTAAGTCATGTCAATGGTTACACCCCCAGAATCCAACAATCAAAACTCACCGAGAACCCAAAACTCCCACCTTTTTCCTTGATTATAGTAGCCTCCATTAGTTAAATTTCAGGACGAAATTCCCTTAACATGGGGAGACTGTAACATTCCTGATTTTCCGACCCTATTTTAATTTATTTAAACTAATAAGATAACAACACAACATTAAATCATACACTTGTTCAAACCTACTCCTCATTAATTATTAGCCGATCATATTCAATTCAAAGGTTTAGAACTCATAATCACGTGGTAACACCTTCTAGAGTTAACTCAATTGGTAATCCCGTTAGGTGTTTTGTTAAATCTTAACAAAGCTAATTTTGTCAAAACTGAAGTTGCAAGGGCTGATTTTGTAAAATAATCCAGAAACCCTAATAGGCACGGTCGCGCCTCATTCTGGCACGGTCACGCCTCATTCTGGCACGGTCGCGCCAAGTGCTTTGGCACGGTCGCGCGCCTTGCCTTGGAACGGTCGCGCCCGTTGCCTTGGCACGGTCGCGCCTCGCTTCAGTTAAAACGTAAAAACAGTTTCAAACACCAAATCGTCTGATTTCGTAACGGATGTTCACTTCATTACCATTAACAAGAATATTAAGACTACCAATTACAGAAATTAAATCAATATCATTCGATTAAACCTCAAAACTGTCAAAACATCCTCGAAACCACATATTCTCCATTTCAATTCAGAATCCTCTCAATCAAGCACTCCATACGCATCACTCGATCCTCTCTGAAGTTCCTGGACTCGTCGATACAGCCGAAATCGCAGCAGAAGATGCCGGAGGCCAAACCCGTCGTCTCCGGAACACATCCCTATCGTACACTATCAATTCATCGTCCTTCCAGGTAATTGAAACCTCATACTCCCTCGTTGTAGCTTATAGATCAAAAGCCCTAACCTAATTTGGGCTTACAACATCCAATTTAACACGGACCCGAATCTAGGGTTCATTCTAAAACGTTTTAATCGAATCCTACAATGGACATGTTCTAAATACAATTAAACTATACCAATAGACTCGTAATCACATAATGGATGAAAGCCCTAAGATTTACAGTATTGATATCATAAGAATTAGACAACTCGTCTCTGTTTTGGATCAGACACGGTCGCGCTAGTCTTCTAGCGCGGTCGTGCTTCATGAGACACGGTCGCGCCAAATACCATCGCGGTCGTGCCTCACACACTCAGACCCAGTCGTGCCCTTGGCTAGACTTGGTCATGCCTCAAAACCCTAGACACGGTCGTGCCTAGTCCAAGACACGGTCGTGCCTAGTCCAAGACACGGTCGTGCCTAGTGAACAGTCCAATTATGCATTTTGTTTGATCAACACGGTCGCGTCCCTGACTAGCACGGTCGCGCCCGTGATCCTAACACGATCGTGCCTTATCCCAGGCACGGTCGTGTGTGAGAGAAAAATCTTGACAGAATACCAAAAAAAATTATATTTCTAAAACCAATAAACATTTCAAATAAATTTTTAAATAAGAATAATTAATTTATATAAAGATTTATATTTAAACATAAATAATTATTTATTTATACCTAATTACATTTAATACTTACATTATTTTCATAAACAATAATTATATTAAATTACTTATTTAGTTAATCAATTTCAAACCTTAAATCAAAATGTTCCAAAAATAATTGTTTCGAACTTTATATTTTATTCAATACTTTTAAGTACAAATCAATGACATGTTACACGCATCCAATTCAACTTAGACTTAGACATAGACATTTGTACACACTATTAATTCAATACACATTACGCTCTAGGTTAATGTTGTTCATTACAAGGAACTCATTTCTAGCTAGTATTTCGTGTTAGCTACGCCTTCAAACCAAGTGAGTATACATAGCCCCTTTTACTATTTTACATTTTTGGGGTGGAACATGAACATTATTCAAATTACATGTTTACATTTACACAAACAACACAAGTACAAATCCTATTTACATTCATGTGTGCAATTTGAGCTTTATGCCCGAGTGTTAGGTGTGCTAACCTTTGTATGCGATTATGTGCAATCATTAACTATTCAAGCCGACGATTTTCAATGATAGATCTATTGAGTCTGACAAACCCACCCAGATTGGGGTGATTGATACCGACAACACAATTTTGTATGCTAGTTACAAAGGTTTGATTGTACATGGTTACACAATAGCTGCTCCCCATAAATGCCTTATTTATCATGTTATGTAAGGATTTGTTTTACAAACTATATGCTATCTATATACAAACCTGTGTTATACTCACCAACTTTTTAGTTGACCTTATTTTATTCATGTTTCAGGTGCTTTCATATGAGTTTGATCAAGACATGCTACACATAGGCTTTGGACCTAGTTAATCTTAATTCAAAAACAAATTGTAATTCATTATGTACTTGGAACTTGATTCATGTTGTTTGAATGGAAATGGATTTAACATATTACAATTTAGTCAACCTTGAGCTCATGAACAGTCTACATGTCCCGCCCCGATGATTCCGCCGTCGGTTGGGGTGTGACAGAAAGAATTACATTCCTTGAATCATAGGTGCTAGCTTTACAGACTCAAGTAGATACTCTTGTGTCTACTGACTCTCAGAGACAGTTGGTTCTTCAAGCTCAAGCTACACAGATTGTTGACATGCAGTTATTGGTGTCTAAGCTTGTTGAGCGTCTTGACGCTCATAGGGAGTTAAGGATACATGATACGTGTCATGCTGAATCAATTCAGCGAAAAGATAATGATGACATTGATCCTAGTGGTAATGTTGAGGGTGATCGTCAATACGCTGACATGAATCCAATATCCAGAGCTCAGGGGGAGTCGACATCACATACTATTAAAGGAACCAAGCATGATTCTGGAGTGAATGAAGAAATATTATTATTGGAATTCTTTCAAGATTCTGAAGAAGAAGAAGCTGAGAAATTAGAATGTCTGGATGATATAGACGAGTTATTTGATGATGATGATGAAGAAGATGTGTTGGATAATGAAGTTGAAGAAGGAGAGATTGTAGAGATTGAAATAGAAAAGAGTAAATCTAAGGTTACATATGAAGGAAGTGATGGTCTGAATGTTCCGTATAACTTCATCCAAGATGATGTTATTCCTGAGTTTTCTTATGATGGAGTAACAGATTCTATGGATTCTGTTGAAGACATCACTACACCTGATGATACTGCTCAATCCAAGAAAGATTATGATGTTGATACTACTCATACTGTGTCTCCTAAGTTGAATGAAGAACCTGTGATGTATAGAAATACAGGAATGACTAAAGAACAGTGGAGAGAAGTAGTTAACAGTTGGATGAAAGTACTACCAAAGTCACCTATACAACCTGCTCAGAAAGAAAGATATGTGAATAAAGAGAGGTGTATTGGAAAGATCATAAGTTGGTTTTATGATGATGAAACTAAGTTGTTTGCTCTTAAAAGATCTGATGGTGTTCAATATTTAAAGCCTAGGATCAAGTATTTCAATACCTTGCCAAGGTGTGAAATGAATGGTCTAGCTACGAAACCATTGATTAATAGATCTAAGTGTGGATTAGCCGATGTGATTGCCAATTTGATAAAGAGAGAAGGTGGATCGGGGAAATATGAAAGGTTAAAACCACAGAAGGGAAAAAGAGTGAAGATCGTAGATCAAAAGACTAAGAATGTGACTTGGAAGTATAAGTTCAAGCCAGTACGTGCTGTACAGAAGATACCATTGAAGAAAATTCCACAAGATTTTCTGGGGAATATGAAATGGTGGTATGTAGATGTGAAGACTAGTGAAGCTAGGATTGATGATAAAGATAATAAGGTCATTGTTAGTTTCTATGATGCAATGAATCTTATTAATTTCTCAAAGAAAGATCAGAGGACATTAAGAAAGAATGAGATCATGTTCACTGATGAATGGAGAGAACAATGATTGCAGTATAAAAGAGTGTTGGAGATATGTCAAGGATATGGAGTGCATGCAGGAAGCAGATTACCAGAAAACTGGAAGAGCTCGTCATAAAGACTGAAGACAGAAGATCAAGCTATTGTCAAGGGGGAGTCTGTTAGGACATAGATTGTATGACAAAAGCTTTGTAATAGTTTAGGTCTTATTGTCTTTATCTTTTTATGTAATTGTTAGTTTTGTCTAAGTATAAGTACAAGTTCTGCAGAGGCGAACCTGATAAGTTCGCCTAGTCTATTAGAGGCGAACTTGTTAAGTTCGCCTAAGCATCTTTGAAGCGAACTTGTTAAGTTCGCCTATTGCAGAACATGTGTCTATAAATATAGAGTTTCCAGAGTCTGTTTAGGACACGAGAACAGAGGGAGTAGAACGTGTGTGAGAGAACGATTGAACGATCAAGTATTCTGTAAACTCTGTTTGGTGATATAAAAGAGAAAGTTTATTTACCTGTTGTTTCTATTGTCGATTGATATACAAAACGTTAATACGGTAGAATTCCGCACTCCGTGTTAACGAGACGTCCTGTCACGAGATCGATCTGAGATGAGTCATGTGGACCAACAGGCACGCCACCACTAGGCCCTTCGACACCGTACAATACCTGTAGGCGGAGAAACCTAGGGCCCGATACCCCAAATCCGTTCGACACCACCACCTTAGGAACGGTATCACAAGGATACACGCACCTTCACCTTAAGCACGGCGTCCCAAAGGATATCACGTACCTTCACCTTAAGCAATGTTCCATCGCAGGGAATAGTACCTTCAATCAAGATCCCGGTAATCCCATGGTGACCGTCGTCACCCCTTTATCCACCCAGTGTACAACCGTTAGCCTGCGACAAAGGCCCCCATAAGGGTAAGGCCCATTCATGTATACATACCTTAGTTCCCGTAGGAACTTGTGGCAGATTCGTTCATGTTGTGACTTTCATAAAAATATCCGTTACCGCCTTTACATCATTTTAGTTAAAGCATTCGTACTTTTTATTATAAAACATTTCATCATTAAACTGTCCGTAAACCATTCATAAACGTCTTTGGCAAAACACTTAATAAACACCTTTCAACTTTCCTTTCGTAACATCATTTCATAAAACATCATTTCGTTAAACATCATTTCGTTAAACACCATTTCGTAAGTATGCACATCAGCCCAAAACATTAATAAAACATTTAAAAGAGGGCTCTAGAACTCACCTGATAAGCTAATCTGGGTTTTCCTAAACAAAGGTCCAACAACGTCACTTTCGATCTGAATTGATTAGTTAAATACACATCAGACCTAATCTCGACTCTAACGGTTTAACCATTCTGATTTAGGCGATTATACTGACTTTACTAACCAGCCTGATGCTTGCACACTTAGCAAGTGCACAGGGCCTTGTTCTTGCGCACTTAATAAGTGCGCAAACTTTGTTTCATGCGTACTTGATAAGTACGCAGGTTTTGCTTCATGCGTACTTGATAAGTACGCAAGCTTTGCTTCATGCGTACTTGATAAGTACGCAGGACCTTCTTCTTGCGTACTTGATAAGTACGGAGAACCTTCTTCTTGCGTACTTGATGAGTACGCAGGATCTGCTTCCCCATAAAAACCCTAACTTTCGCATGCAGATCTGATCATGTCAAGATCCCGAACTTGTTTACATTCAAAATGTTTGCTTTTCGTTTAAGAACTCAAATCTATGTTTTTCTTCAAGTTTCATCCGTAAAAACGTTACCTTTTCATCCAAAACCTGAAAAACCCCAAAACAAACAAAAACTCAGATATAGGCCAGATCGTTACCTGTATCGAGCTTCTGATTCGGAGGTTCTTCTCACGAGCTATGGAGTAACACTTGGCTGGAATCTAGGGTCAATCCGCCAACTTTCTCGCTCTACGGTTTCTCTCTCTAGATGTTGCAAATGAGAGAAAGGGTGGTGACTTAAGCTATTTATAGGGGAGGCTCCCCTATGTTCGCCCCTTCTAGCCCGCCGGCCCATCGGCCCGGCCCGTCATGCCTCGTTCATTTATTCCGTTCGTTCTCGCATTCTAACCCGTCATTATAACTGTCGTTTTATTTTTTGGATGTTACAAGTCTACCCCCTTACAATAGGTTTCGTCCCCGAAACCTATCATAAGTCAAATAGTTTAGGGTACGGCTCCCTCATTTTCGTCTCCGTTTCCCAAGTAGATTCCGATCCTTTTCGGTGCTTACATTGGACTTTAACCAATTGAATAATCTTATTACGCAAACGCTTCTCCTTTCTGTCTAAGATGGCCACGAGTTCTTCAATGTAGTTAAGGCTGTTGTCGACCTTGATGTCAGTGAGTGGTACGTGAGTCGATTCATCCGCCAAACACTTTCGCAAGTGTGATACATGGAAGGTACGATGTGTGACACCCGACATTTCAGGTCAATATCCGTACACATTATAAACAAGTTTACGTTATAATTATTTTTGTGATTTATTTAATTTCACAAACAAGGACATTAAGGTCCTACAAAGACCGTACATGGTCTCATTTTAAATTTTTGGTAATTCTATGAGTTACCGGTGCACATACCAGTATAAACCGAATTTAATTACCCAATTGAAACACTACATAATAATAAACTAATACTTAAATTTAATTATTAACATTCAAATCATTTTCTTGACTTTCTCGGCCGAAGCCAGAGAAAACCCACACCTCGACCCATACCTCTCCTGAGAAAAAAAAAAAAACTCAAGTAAAACCATACCACCTCACTCATTTTCCTCACAATTCCCATTTTATCACTCATTTTCTTACGGCAAATTCTCCAATTCTCTTCAAGATTGAAGTCAAGTTTTAAAGCAAAATCCATCAAAATTCAGTGTTTTAAAGTGTTCCTGGAGAAGAGTTTAACAAAAGAGTCAAGACCATTCTCTGTTTTCTCTCATCATCATCGTCACTGTTTTAAGGTAAAAACTCAAAACCATCTACTTTATTCTCTTTAAAAACCGTATCTAAGCATACAAAATGTTCAATCGCAAGTAAGATAACAAGAAAAGTGTGTCAAATTCAAGTTTTAAAACATTAATATACAGGACTGATTCTGTCAAAACAGAAGTCCAGTAATCGAAACTATGAAGTTTCGATACCTATACTCAATCGAAACAAGTAGTTTCGATACCTATACTCAATCGAAACAAGTAGTTTCGATACCTGTTACTCAATCGAAACTAGGAGTTTCGATACTAGTTGTTCAATCGAAACTAGGTAGTTTCGATACATATTGCTCAATCGAAACTAGGTAGTTTCGATACCCTTCTTGTCAATCGAAACTAGATTGTTTCGATAACACTTACTCAATCGAAACTAGGTAGTTTCGACACTCAAATACTCCATCGAAACTAAGAAGTTTCGACACCTGTGTCAGTCCCCTTTTGGGCAGTAACTCAAAACTGTTTTTATAACAAAACAAGTGTTGAACAACTAAGGAGATATTCAAACAAAACGACCAGATTTACAAAGTTGGTGAACAATTTGCAATATAAGACGTTCGGTCTTAACACAATTTACCCTTGGTATCTAGGGTACGAATAGTCAAGGTTGACTACAACAAGTATCATTACAAGTATACACAAACTCCAGGTGAGTTTCACGGCCCCTTTTTACTGTTTTCAATATTTGGGGGAGAAACATACTTACAACTATTTTATGGGATAACAAGAGAATAAGACACGACTTTTATGTTTACATGAGATGAGAACAACGATTTGAGGCCGCTAAAGTCCCCTGGAACAACGTAGTAACCATTAACTGTAGCCTAGGGTCCTATGAATAGTACTATGGAGAGTGACGTCTCCCGGTCATGGTTAGTCGCGCTAACCACAATCTGGAGGATTTATGGCCGCATAGAACCGGATAACGAAATTAGGGGCATGTACAATTGTCATGGTTTGGTTACGCCTCATGTATGAACATATTATTTGTATTCCTAGCTAGTTTACAAATGGGTCAACAATTCTTATTCTGTTTATCACATACAACTGAACTATTTATGAACAATCGAAGTTTACAAAGAACTATTTGATTAAACATGTGAACTCACCAACATCGTGTTGACGATTTTAAGTATGTTTTGCAGGTAACTGAACGTGATTTCAAGGTTAGCAATGTAGATTACATGCATGCATGATGGATACTACTCAAGGAGGATTTCCCCTGTGTAACTCATTAAATTGAGTCATATTTGTGAAATCTTAATTTTTTTGTAAACTCTGATTTCATTTTTGTAATGTAAAACTTTAAATTTGTTTATGTATCCATTTATCATGTATGTGTTTGCGGTAATCATATGCTTTGGAAACCATGAACGTCGCGCCTCGCGTTTCCGCTTTGGCGGGGTGTGACACGATGAATCCCACTTAACTCATCAGGTAACTCTAACCGATAAGCGACTTCACCAACCTGTGCCATTATCCTGAACGGTCCGACAAACCTCGAACTTAACTTTCCTCTCTTCCTGAATCGTATGATTCCCTTATAGGGTGACACTTTCAACATTACTCTGTCCCCAACATCAAACTCAATAGGCCTTCGTCGTTTATCCGCATAAGATTTCTGACGATCTTGTGCGGCCTTCATTCGTGCTTTGATTTGATCAAACCTTTCCGACGTTTCTCTTACGACTTCAAGACTTCCTAATTCCTTCTATCCAATCTCACCCCAACAAAACCGGGGTCCTGCATCTTCTCCCATACAACATTTCGTAAGGCGGCATGCCTATCGTCGTGTGGTGACTATTGTTGTAGGAGAATTCGGCTACCGGCAGATGACTGTCCAATTGCCGCCAAAATCTATAATACAAGCACGAAGCATATCCTCCAATGTCTGAATGGTCCTTTTGGACTGTAACATCCATGTTTATCCTGGTATTTCATATTGTGCAATCAATGACAATTTCAATCTAATGTTCACATTCAAAACATTGTGTCACATCATTTACTATTTTCGTGTGCAATTAAGGAGTATTATCATAATGTTAAAAGTACATACACATATTTTACATTGCTACAATAACAACTGAAACAAACCTACGCTATCTTACAAACTACAAGGACTAGTCTTGAAAATTATCAAAATATCATTTGGCACGGTCGCGCCATGACCTGGCACGGTCGCGCCCCGTAAACACGGTCGCGCCGAGAACTGGCACGGTCGCGCCTGAAACTCAGTTGAAACGTAAACACTGCCTTAATCACAAAGTCTGTTCAAGTCCGCGATTGTAACGTCTTTTGTGCCGTTTCCAGGTTAATTCATCAATAACCAAACTACTGAATAACCACAATTGCAATAAGAAACCCAAAAACCGTCACTTAGTCATTTCTTTCTCTCAATCTCGTCCAATTCCGTATCACTCTCGAAATCAAACCTCTGCGCATGATCTTCAAGCTTCTGTGATCACATTTCCTCACATCAATTGTGCCGGAATCCCAGCAGAAGACGCCAAGGATCAACGCGCCGAAATCGGAACTCCGTTTAGTCGAACTCTACCAATTCAATATCATTTAAGGTAAGTAAACACATTCTCAGACTCATTTCAATCCCGTGAATGAAAGCCCTAACCTAATCAGGGCTTATACAATCGAATTGAACACAAATAAAATCTAGGGTTCATTATGTTTTAGTTTAATTGAACTACACCCTAGACACAATCTCCACTCAATTAAAATACATGGATAGATTCTAAAACAAACAACAAACGAAAACCCCATGAATTTACCCGCTATTAATACGGGATTTAGACAAATTAGCTTCTTGAACATTCAGACACGGTCGTGCTAATCAATTAGCACGGTCGTGCCTCTTGTCCAGGCATGGTCACGCCGCATGCCTAAGCACGGTCGCGCCCCGTGCCTAAGCGCGGTCGCGCCATACATTTGACACGGTTGTGCTACCTTTGGTCAGAACCTATTTCTTCTGTTATTTTAATATAAACTCATTTTCTTTTATAAAAATTATTTTATAAAACTCCAAAGCCAGAATTGTTTTCATAATCTAAATTATCAACTTGGAATTATTAAACAAATTAATTAAGTCGTTTCTAATGGATTAAAAAGTAATAAATTTAAAATAAAAGTTTTACATATAATTTTTTTATTCAAACCTACACGAACTATTTATATTCTAATATATATTTAAAATGCCTCTTGACACATTGTCATGAACAACTAAATAAAAAGAATTAAATTATTATTTTAGTTAATTATTCAAATTAAACCTTAAGTCTTTCGTTATTCAATTGAACTTACATTTTCATTCAAATACCAATGCAAATGAATACACCAACCCTTCGTACAAATCCATTCCTATTGAAAACCTTAGAATGTCCTTAGACATTGTACATATTATTAATCCAAATTTATACTATTTCACTGTAGGTCAAACTTAGTGAGTTGCAAATCACTTGAATTACCCAACGCTCTTGTTAGCTACTACATTTTGATACAAGTGAGTATACATAGCATAGCCCCTTTTACTCTTTTACATTTTTGGGGTTAAACATGAACACTACTCAAACTAATGTTTACATTTACACAAACAACACAAGTACAAATCCTATTTACATTCATGTGTGCAATTTGAGCTTTATGCACGAGTGGTATGTGTGCTAACTTTTGTGAACACTTATGTGCAATCATTAACTATTTGTCACACCCCCATATTTATTTACTTATTAAATAAATACAGGTTGTAACGATTGGTTCATTACACGATAGCGGAAGCTGTAATAATGATTTCTAAGACTTGATTACATATACAATTACTAAAACTAAGAAATACTATGATCTAAGTTCTTCTAGATCAACAACAGACTTGAGACTTGATATTCTACGCCCTTCCAGCTACTAGGAATTGATCCAACATAGCTAGCCTATTCCAACCGCGCCATGGCTAGAGGTCACCTGAGAAACATACTTGAAAGTGTCAACACAAAGGTTGGTGAGTTCACAGAGTTAGTTATATTAGTGCTTATAGTTTTTCCCGAAAACATTACCATGACTTTACCGTCATAAAACTAAGTAGTTTTCATTTGAAAACATTACCATGACTTTACCGTCATAAATTCAATGTTTAAACATGATCCTTATAACCAGATCAGAACCCTTTTGTAGAAACATGATCACTTTAACCGGATCAAAACTCTTTTGTTTAAATTCAATTGTTCGTAAATAGTTCCAGTTGCATGTGATAATCAGAATAAAAATTGTTGACCCATTTGTAAACTAGCTAGGAATACAAATAATATGTTCATACATGAGGCGTAACCAAACCATGACATGTGTGAGCCCCTAATAATTGTTATCAGGTTCTATGCGGCCATAAATCCTCCAGATTGTGGTTAGCGCGACTAACCATGACCGGGAGACGTCACTCTCCATAGTACTATTCATAGGACCCTAGGCTACAGTTAATGGTTACTATGTTGTTCCAGGGGACTTTAGCGACCTCCAATGTGTTGTTCTCATCCCATGTAAACATAAAGTCGTGTCTTATTCTCTTGTTATCCCATGAAATAGTTGTAAGTATGTTTTTCCTTAAATCGTTGAGTGTTGTTCATCCGAACAATCGTTGTGTGTTGTTCATCCGAACAATCGTTGTGTGTTGTTCATCCGAACAATCGTTGTGTGTACTTGTGTCCAGCTGTTTAGTTGAGAAAGTTTTCTCCCCGTTTGTTTAAAAACAATTTAAAAACAAGTAGTAAAAGTGGGGCTGGGAGACTCACAAGAAGTTAAACCAAAATGTTCATATTGTCAAACGTATAAGCAATGTAATTCATGTTTTCAAAACATAACAAGTAAGTATGTTTCTCCCCCGATGTTTACAAAACAGTAAAGAGTTAAAAGGGGGCCGTGAACTCACCTTGAGTTTGTGTATGCTTGCAATGATAATTGTTCTAGTCAACTTGACCATTCGTACCCTAATTTCAAAAAGGGTAATTCGTGTTATGACCGAATGTCTTATATTGAAAATTGTTCACCGACTTTGTAAATCTGGTTGCTTTTGTTTAAAATATCCTCTTAGTTGTTCAATACTTGTTTTGTTATAAAACAGATCTTAGTTACTGCCCAATGTGACTGATGAACAGATGTCGAAACTTCCTAGTTTCGATTGGGCAATTGAGTATCGAAACTTCATAGTTTCGATTGAGTAGTTGTAACATCCCAAAATAAATGAGGATTTTAAATAACGGGTTGAACCGAGACGAACGGGATAAAAGGGCGAGGCGTAACGGGCCGGGCCGGTTGGGCCGGCAAACTTGAAGGAAGGGGGGGGGTTTCCTCCCTTTAAATAGCCAACACACACACCATTTCTCTCATTTGCAAGAATCTAGAGAGAGAAACCGTAGAGAGAGAAAGTTGGCGGATCGACCCGAGATTGAAGGAGCTTGTTGCTACTGAACTCGTGAGCAAAACCTCCGGATCAGAATCTCGAAATCAGGTAACACCCGAACCAAATCTGAGTTTTTGTTCGTTTTTGGGTTTTCGGGTATTTTTGTGAAAATGACGGGTTTTTATAAACCAAATGAGGAAAGGGTTATAAATCTGGAATCACGAAAGGAAAATACACGTTTTGAATACAAAAAGTCCGGATCTTGACAAGATCGGACCTGCATGCGAAAGTTAGGGTTTTTGGGGAAGATAGCTGAGTTCTGCAGGTATCGAAACTAGAGTTTCGAGTGGCCTGCAGTTGTCGAAACTAGAAGTTTCGAGTGACCTGCAGTTGTCGAAACTAGAAGTTTCGAGTGACCTGCAGTTGTCGAAACTAGAAGTTTCGAGGGGCCTGCAGGTATCGAAACTAGAAGTTTCGAGGGGCCTGCAGGTATCGAAACTAAGTAGTTTCGATAGGTCTGCATCAGTAGGTGAAGTCAGTGTATTCACCTGTAACAGAACGAGTAAACCGTTAGAGTCGGGATTTAGGTCTGATGTGTATTTAATTAATCAATTCAGATCGGAAGTGACGTTGTTGGACCTTTGTTTAGGACAACCCAAGAGTAGCTTATAAGGTGAGTTCTAGAAGCCCTTCTTTTAATGTTTTAATTAAATGTTTTGGGCTGGTGTGCATACATACGAAACGAGGTTTATGAAACGAGGTTTACGAAACGAGGTTTATGAACGATGCTTCCGAAAGGGGAAGACGAAACGAGTTAATGAGATGTTTACGAAACGAGGTTTACGAGATGATGTTTATAAAATATTTTGCCAAACGAAGTTGTGAAAGGTTTACGAATGAAGTGTTATTTAATAAAACGTACGAATGCTTTAACTAGAACGAGGTAAAGGTTTTTATGAAAGTCACGAATGAACGAATCTGCCACGAGTTCCTACGGGAGCTAGAGTATGTATGTATGTATGTATTGGCCTTACCTTACGGGGGGCCTTTGTGGCTGGCTAACGGTTGTACAACTGGTTGAGGATGGGGTGACGACGGTCACCCATGGGATTACCGGGATCCCGATGGAAGGTACTATTCCTTGCGGGGAAATATTGCCTATGGTATGTTTAGTCTTCCTAGAGGTAACGAGCCTTAGGAGACGTGTGTATGGTCTACCTAGAGGTAACGAGCCTTAGGAGACGTGTGTATGGTCTACCTAGAGGTAACGAGCCTTAGGAGACGTGTGTATGGTCTACCTAGAGGTAACGAGCCTTAGGAGACGTATGTTTGGTCCACCTAGAGGTAACGAGCCTTAGGAGACATATGTTTGGTTCACCTAGAGGTAACGAGCCTTAGGGGACCTGTGTGACGGATGACTTAGAGGTAACGAGCCTTAAGTTCATCCGCTGGTACGCGATGAATGGAATTGACGGTTACGAAAAGGCGCAGATTCGGTTCATATTGACTATTGTTACGATGTTATGCTACGATGTTTGATGATGTTAAGTTATTGCATGTTTTATGTACGCTTTTATTAAATGAAGTATGATGTTATGTTTTTGGCAAATATTTGATGTTAATGTTTTACGTTAAAACTAGAACTCACCAGCGTAGCTGACCTTTTTAGTATGCACATTCAGGTTAAGGAAGTTATGATGATGGACGGTGATGCTGGGCGGCTTGAGGAGTTACCCGGATGATATGAAGACTGGCATCCCGTTACGAGTTGTTTTTGTTATGTACATGTATTTGAAAATGTTACGCTTCCGCATGTTAAACGATGTAATGTTATGTTTGAAATGAAATTTTCCGCTGCGTTATTTGATATTCTAGTTTGAGAACTGTTTGTGAATGAGTAAATCCAACGCGTGGGGCCTCCCGGGTTTGGGGCCTCACAAGTTGGTATCAGAGCAATAGTTTGAGAGATTTGGACACTCCCTGTGTCTGAACTTAAACTGAGAATGGGACCGAAAGCGGATGCCAGTACGGGTAACTCGAGCCACAGCATCAGGTATGAAGGTAGTGTATATATATTTACATATATAGTATGCCTTAGGAAGTGTTAAGGTTAGGACTTGGGTTCTGATGGAAATCACAAAGGTGGTCAAATCGAAATCAAGAGGTAGTGTAATGGTTAATTGCAGATGGCCAGTGTATATTAACATCTTACAATGCTTGTTGAATTCTATTTGTTAACTAGCGTGATGACATTGGATTTCCTTGTCTTGTAGAACGGAATGGCAAGAAGAGGGAACGGAAGGCGTGGTGGCCGTACCGGTGGTCGTACCGGCGGTCGAAATGGTGGGCGTGGCAGGATTCCTGCGCGCCAAGAACACAGTGAAGAAGGAAGTGTTCACACTGAACCGGCGGTTAGTGTGCATGAAGCCGAGCAGACACAGGTCGAAGAGCAACCTTTCACTTTTGAACCAGAAGTGAGAGCAGCTATAGCTCGAGAATTCACAGAATTGATGAAGAATTCTCTGCCAGGTCTGTTGGCTGAAGCGTTGAAGCAGGTCAATGGGGCGGGTGGGTCTAGCGCGGCAATTGGTGCTCAGAACAATGAGACCGACAATGCACCGCCTGCTCGCGGATGCGATTATAAGTCCTTTAAGGCATGTGACCCGCCAATTCTGACTGGAAAGAAGGACGCGGTGGCTACTTTTGACTGGGTAATTCGTATGGAAGCCGCCATTCGTCTGAGTGAATGTCGACCGAATCAGGTCGTGAAGTTTGCTGCTAACTCCTTGAGGGAGGAAGCATCTCACTGGTGGGAAGGTGTACGCCAGGCTAAGGGGAACGAGGTGGTTGATTCGATGATGTGGGATGATTTGAAAACTTTGGTGATCAAGAATTTCTGTCCAAGGAATGAGATCGAAAAGGTAGAAAGGGAATTTCTGGGTTTGAAGGCTGGGAGCATGACGCACCGGCAGTATACGACACGGTTCAATGAACTGGCACGTCTGGTGCCACACCTTGTCACTACTGAAGAAAGAAAGATCGCTTGTTATATTCAAGGGTTGCCGGACAAGGTCCGCACATATGTTAAGGCAAACGCCCCTACTACCTACGATTCGGTAGTAGAACTGAGCGGCGTGGTATTTGATGATCTGGCACTGAATGTCGTTGCCATTGAAGAGCCTAAGAAGAAGCTGAGTTTTCCCGCTAAGCGATCGGGTGGGAAGTTGTTTGGGGCTCAGGACAAACGGGCCAGGGTAAATGAATTAGCAGTCTGTGGGAAGTGTGGGGGAAGGCATGCCGGTGAATGCCGGTTGGGATCAAATTTGTGCTACAAATGTGGCAAGACCGGGCACTACTCCCGAGAATGCCCGAACGGTATCAAATGCTACAACTGTGGGGAGAGTGGCCACATGAGCCGGGAATGCACTAAGCCCAGGATGGGCGAGACCGGGAAAGGGAAAGGCCTAGAGAAGAGGGAGGAAAGGCCCCGAGCGAAGACTCGAGCGTATGCACTAACGCAAGAACAGGCCAGGAATGACCCCGATGTGGCGTCAGGTACGTTCATCCTTGACAACACTTTTGTTTCAGTGTTATTCGATTCGGGTGCCAGTAAGAGTTTTATATCTGCAACTTTCTGTAAACGAGTAAAGTACACGGTTAGTAAAGTAGAACGAGCCTTTAATGTAGAAACCGCTGAGGGTAGAACTGCGAGAGTGACCGAGGTAGTTGACAACTCTACGATAAAAATAGAAGGTCATAGATTCCCTGTCAGATTGTTTGTTATGGTTTTGGGAGGGTTTGATGTCGTGCTGGGTATGGATTGGCTAACTGCCAACGAAGCACAAATCATATGTAAACGAAAGATAATCCGACTCAAGGCTCCGGATGGTAGCAAAGTCGAGGTTTTTGGAGATCGTGACGTCCCGATGCCAAACGTCATCTCGATGATTAAGGCAACAGATTACTTGAGGCGCGGATGCGAGGCTTATCTGGTGTACGTGATTGACAAGTGTAAGGAAGTGAAGGAACTAGACGATGTACCCGTGGTACGCGAGTACCCGGAGGTGTTTCCAGAGGAGTTGCCTGGGATACCACCCGATAGAGAGATTGAATTCCGAATTGACTTAGTACCAGATGCCCAGCCCGTGGCTAAGGCTCCATATCGACTAGCACCAGTGGAAATGAAAGAATTAATGGCACAACTAGACGAGTTACTTGAGAAAGGATTTATCCAACCAAGCATCTCGCCGTGGGGTGCTCCGGTGTTGTTTGTGAAAAAGAAAGACGGTTCGATGAGAATGTGTATCGATTATCGCGAGTTGAACAAACGAACGGTAAAGAACAAGTACCCTTTACCAAGGATCGATGACCTGTTTGATCAATTGCAAGGCGCAAGTTGGTTCTCGAAAATCGACCTTCGGTCCGGGTACCATCAGTTGAAGGTGAGGGAAGAAGACATACCGAAAACTGCATTTCGCACGCGTTATGGACATTTCGAGTTCCGCGTAATGTCTTTCGGATTGACGAACGCCCCCGCAGCGTTCATGGATTTGATGAATAGGGTGTGTCGACCGATGCTGGACCGATCGATAATTGTGTTCATTGATGATATCCTCGTCTACTCCAAGAATGAGGGTGATCACGCTTGTCATTTGAAGGAAGTGTTGGAAGCTCTAAAGAAGGAGAAGTTGTATGCTAAGTTCTCCAAATGCGCGTTCTGGCTTAGGGAAGTCCAATTCCTAGGTCACGTCATTAACCCGAACGGCATTATGGTAGACCCAGCAAAGATAACGACGGTAAGGGACTGGGATGTTCCTAAGACGCCAACGGAGATCCGCAGTTTCTTAGGGTTGGCAGGCTACTATCGGAGATTCATTCAGGATTTCTCGAAAATAGCTTCGCCATTGACAAAGTTGACACGAAAGGAAGAAAAGTACGAATGGGGTCCGAAGCAGGATGAGGCATTTAAGGAGTTAAAAGAAAAGCTAACCCAAGCTCCAGTCTTGGCCCTTCCCGAGGGCAATGAAGACCTGGTGGTATACTCTGACGCTTCGGGTCAGGGGTTGGGGTGTGTGCTGATGCAACGTGGAAGAGTGATCGCATACGCATCACGACAGCTGAAGGTTCATGAAGTCAACTATCCGACTCACGATTTGGAACTTGCTGCTGTTGTGTTTGCATTAAAAATTTGGAGGCACTACCTCTATGGGGTAAAGTTTACCATATACTCCGATCACAAAAGTCTGAAGTACTTCTTCGAGCAAAAGGAGTTAAATATGAGGCAGAGGCGATGGTTGGAACTTTTGAAAGACTATGACAGTGAAATCATGTACCATCCTGGAAAAGCAAACGTGGTGGCTGACGCTCTAAGCCGGAAGGATGTGCCTGCTCCTATTAGAGTGAAAGCTTGCCAAATGGTGGTAACATCGGATGTGATGAGGGAAATCGAAAGAGCTCAAGATGAAGCTTTGAAGGAAGAAAATATAAAGAAAGAAAGGATGGTTGGCCAACAGGATAAGTTAGAATATAACACCCTTGGTGTTAGGACACGTTTTGGTCGAGTATGGATACCTATGGGTGGCGAGCTTAGAACCAAAATCTTGGATGAAGCTCATAAGTCTCGTTACTCTATCCATCCTGGTACCAACAAAATGTATCAAGATCTGAGAAAGGAATACTGGTGGCCTGGAATGAAATATGATGTGACGAAGTATGTAAGCAAGTGTTTGACTTGCTCGCAAGTAAAGGCTGAACACCAGAAACCGTATGGAAAGATTCAACCACTTGACATACCAGAATGGAAGTGGGAACACATTACCATGGACTTCATAACCAAGCTACCTCGCACAGCTAAAGGTCATGACACCATTTGGGTAATTGTGGACCGTTTAACGAAGAGTGCTCATTTTCTACCTATTCGCGAGACGTTCTCGTCGGAAAGGTTAGCGGAAGTATTTATTAACGAAGTAGTGGCGCGGCATGGGATGCCTCTGACGATTGTATCTGATCGGGACACACGATTCACATCGAGGTTCTGGAAGAGGTTTCACGAGGCAATGGGCACGAGACTCAATATTAGTACGGCATACCATCCACAAACGGATGGTCAGTCCGAAAGGACCATTCAAACATTGGAGGATATGCTTCGTGCTTGTATTATCGACTTCGGTGGCAGTTGGGACAGTCATCTGCCGTTAGCCGAATTCTCCTACAACAACAGTCATCACACGACGATAGGCATGCCGCCTTATGAAATGTTGTATGGGAGGAGATGCAGGACCCCGGTTTGTTGGGGCGAGATTGGACAGAAGGAATTGGGAAGTCTTGAAGTTGTAAAAGAAACGTCGGAAAGGTTTGATCAGATCAAAGCACGAATGAAGGCCGCCCAAGATCGTCAGAAATCCTACGCGGATAGACGACGAAGGCCTATTGAATTTAATGTTGGGGACAGAGTAATGTTGAAAGTGTCGCCCTGGAAGGGAATCATACGATTCAGGAAGAGAGGAAAGTTAAGTCCGAGGTTTATCGGACCATTCAGGATTATGGCACGGGTTGGTGAAGTCGCTTATCGGTTGGAATTGCCTGATGAGTTAAGTGGGATTCATCCTACCTTCCATGTATCACACTTGCGAAAGTGTTTGGCGGATGAAACGGCTCACGTACCACTTACTGACATCGAGGTCGATAACAGCCTTAACTACATCGAAGAACCTGTGGCCATCCTAGACAGGAAAGAGAAACGTTTACGTAACAAAGTAATCCAGTTGGTTAAAGTCCAGTGGAAGCACCGGAAGGGATCGGAAGCTACATGGGAAACGGAGACGGAAATGAAGGAGTCGTACCCTCAACTGTTTGACTTATGATAGGTTTCGGGGACGAAACCTATTGTAAGGGGGGTAGACTTGTAACATCCCAAAATAAATGAGGATTTTAAATAACGGGTTGAACCGGGACGAACGGGATAAAAGGGCGAGGCGTAACGGGCCGGGCCGGTTGGGCCGGCAAACTTGAAGGAAGGGGGGGGGTTTCCTCCCTTTAAATAGCCAACACACACACCATTTCTCTCATTTGCAAGAATCTAGAGAGAGAAACCGTAGAGAGAGAAAGTTGGCGGATCGACCCGAGATTGAAGGAGCTTGTTGCTACTGAACTCGTGAGCAAAACCTCCGGATCAGAATCTCGAAATCAGGTAACACCCGAACCAAATCTGAGTTTTTGTTCGTTTTTGGGTTTTCGGGTATTTTTGTGAAAATGACGGGTTTTTATAAACCAAATGAGGAAAGGGTTATAAATCTGGAATCACGAAAGGAAAATACACGTTTTGAATACAAAAAGTCCGGATCTTGACAAGATCGGACCTGCATGCGAAAGTTAGGGTTTTTGGGGAAGATAGCTGAGTTCTGCAGGTATCGAAACTAGAGTTTCGAGTGGCCTGCAGTTGTCGAAACTAGAAGTTTCGAGTGACCTGCAGTTGTCGAAACTAGAAGTTTCGAGTGACCTGCAGTTGTCGAAACTAGAAGTTTCGAGGGGCCTGCAGGTATCGAAACTAGAAGTTTCGAGGGGCCTGCAGGTATCGAAACTAAGTAGTTTCGATAGGTCTGCATCAGTAGGTGAAGTCAGTGTATTCACCTGTAACAGAACGAGTAAACCGTTAGAGTCGGGATTTAGGTCTGATGTGTATTTAATTAATCAATTCAGATCGGAAGTGACGTTGTTGGACCTTTGTTTAGGACAACCCAAGAGTAGCTTATAAGGTGAGTTCTAGAAGCCCTTCTTTTAATGTTTTAATTAAATGTTTTGGGCTGGTGTGCATACATACGAAACGAGGTTTATGAAACGAGGTTTACGAAACGAGGTTTATGAACGATGCTTCCGAAAGGGGAAGACGAAACGAGTTAATGAGATGTTTACGAAACGAGGTTTACGAGATGATGTTTATAAAATATTTTGCCAAACGAAGTTGTGAAAGGTTTACGAATGAAGTGTTATTTAATAAAACGTACGAATGCTTTAACTAGAACGAGGTAAAGGTTTTTATGAAAGTCACGAATGAACGAATCTGCCACGAGTTCCTACGGGAGCTAGAGTATGTATGTATGTATGTATTGGCCTTACCTTACGGGGGGCCTTTGTGGCTGGCTAACGGTTGTACAACTGGTTGAGGATGGGGTGACGACGGTCACCCATGGGATTACCGGGATCCCGATGGAAGGTACTATTCCTTGCGGGGAAATATTGCCTATGGTATGTTTAGTCTTCCTAGAGGTAACGAGCCTTAGGAGACGTGTGTATGGTCTACCTAGAGGTAACGAGCCTTAGGAGACGTGTGTATGGTCTACCTAGAGGTAACGAGCCTTAGGAGACGTATGTTTGGTCCACCTAGAGGTAACGAGCCTTAGGAGACATATGTTTGGTTCACCTAGAGGTAACGAGCCTTAGGGGACCTGTGTGACGGATGACTTAGAGGTAACGAGCCTTAAGTTCATCCGCTGGTACGCGATGAATGGAATTGACGGTTACGAAAAGGCGCAGATTCGGTTCATATTGACTATTGTTACGATGTTATGCTACGATGTTTGATGATGTTAAGTTATTGCATGTTTTATGTACGCTTTTATTAAATGAAGTATGATGTTATGTTTTTGGCAAATATTTGATGTTAATGTTTTACGTTAAAACTAGAACTCACCAGCGTAGCTGACCTTTTTAGTATGCACATTCAGGTTAAGGAAGTTATGATGATGGACGGTGATGCTGGGCGGCTTGAGGAGTTACCCGGATGATATGAAGACTGGCATCCCGTTACGAGTTGTTTTTGTTATGTACATGTATTTGAAAATGTTACGCTTCCGCATGTTAAACGATGTAATGTTATGTTTGAAATGAAATTTTCCGCTGCGTTATTTGATATTCTAGTTTGAGAACTGTTTGTGAATGAGTAAATCCAACGCGTGGGGCCTCCCGGGTTTGGGGCCTCACAGTAGTTGGGTATCGAAACTACCTAGTTTCGATTGAGTAGTTGGGTATCGAAACTACCAAGTTTCGATTGGCAAGAAGGGTATCGAAACTATCTAGTTTCGATTGAGCAATATGTATCGAAACTACCTAGTTTCGATTGAACAACTAGTATCGAAACTCCTAGTTTCGATTGGGTATATTGGTATCGAAACTCCTAGTTTCGATTGAATAGGTATCGAAACTCCTAGTTTCGATTGAATAACAGGTATCGAAACTCCTAGTTTCGATTGAACAGGTATCGAAACTCCTAGTTTCGATTACTGCACTTTGATTGACAGAATTCGTCCTGTATATTTTTATGTTCAAATCTTGAATTTGACACACTTTTCTTGTTATCTTACTTGCGATTGAACCTTTTGTAGGCTTAGATACGGTTTTAAAGAAAATAAAGTGGATAATATCGAGTTTTTACCTTAAAACCGAGATGAAGATGATGAAAGAAAACAGAGAAGAGTCTTGAATCTTCTGTTAAACTTTCTTTAGAACACTTGAAATCTTCTTAAAATACCGAATTGTGGTGGATTTCTGCCTTAAACTGGACTTCGACTAGAAGGAGAATTGGGAAATTGCCGTATGAAAATGAGAAGTATGGAAGGGATTGTGGGATTTCGACTGAGGAGGTATGGTTTTTATCTGAATTTGAGTGTATTAGCAAGTGGGGGAATGGCTTCTCTGAATTTCGGCCGAAAAGTCAAGCAAGTGGGTTGGGGTTAAATAAATCAAACCATTTGATTTAAGTGTAAATTTAACCACTAGTGTTCGTATTTAGTCGGGTTATCCTGGTACGTGAACCGGTAACTCCTAGAATTACCAAAATATGAACTGAGACCATGTACGGTTTTTGTTAGGCCTTAATGTCCTTGTTTGTGAAATTAAGTAAATCACAAAAACAATTATAATGTAAACTTGTTTATAACATGTACGGATATTGACCTGAATTGTCGGGTGTCACATTCTCCCCATGTTAAAAGAATTTCGTCCCGAAATTCAATTTGTGTCCTCTTGAACTGTTGTATCCTTAAACAAAGATGGGTATTTTTGTTTTCATTTGATTCTCTCGTTCAAATGGTTCAACATACCTAGGGTTAAGCTTGCCACGGTTGCCAAATCTTGCAACCCCGTTCCAATGTGAGACCTTTAACATGACTTTGTCTTCCACCTGGAATTCTAATGGTTTTCGTCTGTTGCTATCTCAACTCTCTTTCGTCTGTCTTGAGTGATTTTTTTTTTAGACGATCTTTTATTTCGACGATTTTGTCAATGGTTCCCTAGTCAATATCAGGACCAGTTAAAAGCTTTTCGCCAATCACCGCCCAACATAGCGATGAGTGATACTTACAACCATACCAAGCCTCAACGGAGCGGCTTTAATGCTGGTATGGTAGTTGGTATTATATGAAAACTCATCCAACGGCGGTGAGTATCCCTATTTCCTCTGAAATCTATTATACACACACGGAGCACATCTTTTAAAGTTTGGATGGTCCTTTTACTTTGACCGTTCATCTGGGGATGATATGCAGTGGTCATGTAAAGGCGTGTGCCCAAGGCTTATTGTACAGACTGCCAGGTTCTTGACATGAATCGACTGTCCCTTTTAGAGAAAATGGAAACTGGCATACCATGCCTAGCCTTAATTCCCTTAATATTTAGCCTTGCACGCTTCTTACTTTTATCTGTCTCCTTTATTGGTAAGGAATGCGCGGATTTCGTCAAACGACTGACGATTATCATATAGTATCATAGTTGCTAGATGTTCTGGGTAACTTTGTAATGAAATCCATTAAAATTTGTTCCCATTTCCATTGAGGTATCTCGGGTTGTTATAACAATCCCGACGGTTTCTGATGTTCTGCCTTTACCTTTGAACATGTCAGGCATTTACCGACGTAAATAGCAATTTCTCTTTTCATGTTCGGCCACCAGTAGAGTTCTTTCAGATCCTTATACATTTTATCCGAACCTGGGTGAATGGAGTACCTGGACTTGTGGGCTTCGTCCATAACCAACTCCCGTAAGTTACCAAAACATGGCACCCAAATTCTATTTGTAAAGTATAAAGTATCATCTGATTTTGGCTCTAATTGTCTGATCATTCCTCGTATAGCTTTACTCTGAATGTTTTCTTCTTTGATTGCCTCCTGTTGTGCCACCCGGATTTGAGTCGTGAGACTCGCATGAATTGTCAATCCTAGGGCACGAACACGGAGAGTTTTAACCCGTTCCTTACGACTCAAGGCATCTGCTACGACATTTGCCTTACCAGGGTGATACTTGATATCACAGTCGTAATCATTCAGTAGTTCTACCCAACGAAGTTGACTCATGTTGAGTTCTTTCTGATTAAAGATGTGCTGGAGACTCTTGTGGTTTGAAAATATAGTACATTTTGTACCATATAAGAAATGTCTCCAAATCTTGAGTGCAAACACGACAGCACCCAATTTCAGATCGTGAGTCGTATAGTTTTTCTTATGTACTCTTAGCTGTCTGGATGCATACACTATGACTTTTTCTCTTTGCATCAATACACATCCCAGACCTTGGTGTGATGCGTCGCAGTACACGATGGAATTGTCAGTTCCTTCGGGAAGGGATATGATTGGTGCACTGCAAAGTTTTGCTTCAACAATTGAAACGCTGATTCTTGTTTATCAGTCCAATCAAACTTTTTGTCCTTCTGAGTTAACGTGGTCAAAGGCAAGGTTATCTTTGAAAAATTCTCGATAAATCGCCTGTAATATCCTGCCAAACCTAGAAATTGACGCACCTCAGTCGGAGTTCTTGGTGCTTCCCAGTTTTTGGATAGCTTCAATCTTGGTTGGGATTACGTGAATACCCTTCTTATTGATGACGTGTCCGAGAAAGTGAACCTCTCGAATCCGAAACTCACACTTAGAGAATTTGGCATAACGCTTCTCATTCCGGAGTAGTTCAAAGATTGATTTCAAATGATGTTCATGTTCCTCCTTGGTTTGTGAATATATTAATATGTCATCGATAAATACAATCACGAATTTATCCAAATATAGCCTGCACACGCGGTTCATTAGATCCATGAAAACGGCCGGTGCAATAGTCAAGCCAAATGGCATAACTAGGAACTCGTAGTGACCGTAACGAGTCCTAAAAGTCGTTTTCGGTATATCTTCTTCCTGAATTTTCAGTTGAGGATATCCTGATCGTAGATCAATTTTTAGAATAGAAACTGGGCCCTGAAGTTGATCAAACAAATCGTCTACTCGAGGAAGAGGATACCGGTTTTTGATTGTCAGCTTGTTCAACTCCCGATAATTGATGCACCTTCTAAAGGTTCCATCCTTTTTCTTTACAAACAGGACCGGAACTCCCCATGGTGAGAAACTCGGTCTTATGAAAAAAAAAATTACTCGACGAGGTGTCCAAGTTTTTGTTGTATATTGGGTAGAAATGAAAAAGTATGAAAATGAAACTTTATGTTTGTCCCTCTTATGCTTTCCAAAAGCATTTTCCCGGACTAAGACTTTTCTCTTATTTCAGGTTTCATGTTTTCTAGGATTTTCCTCTCCATGTGCCTTCATGGAGCTAAGAATTGATGTTCCTCGGGAGCTCTTATTTGCAAACTTCGAGTCTAATCAATACTTTACCCCTTTGTTTGCACTACTTTTCAAGGCATACTAGCCTTTGGGTTGTAGCGTCTTGATATGTAAACTCATGTCTCGACTACCATACCTTCGAAGAATGTAAGCCATACGAAGTTCGATGTTTGTTTGGGATATTCATATTCCGTCTAGCTGAGGGAATGAATAATAATACTGTGAGAATGGTCTCATCAAATTAGTGTTTTCCCCAAAATGGGCTATGGGTTTGTCAACCCATTAAGTTGGCAGAAATGTTTTGGGAGTTTTACAATTGTCATCTTGTAGTTATTCAGTGTATCTGCACTTCCTTAGGGTTTGAATGGTACTTTGGGGACATACCATTACGTATTCCACTCATTCAAGTTATAGCCTCAAAATCCTTAGCACAAAGATAAACTTGAGGTAATGAGTGTTGAACGTCGAGACTTTTGTATTCCAACTGAGTCTACTCTAAGAGATCATTTCTTAACAATAGATGCTCTAGAGCTTTCCAATTATAGAAAACTAGGAGTGAAAGATGCAATCACACCTCTCTTCTAGGCTAAATCTGGGATCCATCCAACAAGATGAACTTTGGGGAAGTGCGAGTACGAAAGAGTAATAAATTATTCTCCTCAACTCTTTGTGGACAGTGGCCTATTGTGAATAGTTCGAGTTTACGTCCTTTATGCATATCATGAGCTAATGAGATTAGCATGAGATTCCGCATTTGGGACTCCTTTAAGGGTTTTGCATGTCGTTTTGGTTAGTGCGACAATAGTCGTTAGTCCACACTTAGGTTTCTTTGGCATTCGTTTGAGCATCAACCCCGGCTTATCTATTGCAGAGAAAATAGTCAGACTTAAAGGTATATTGAATGTCAATGGCTGCGAGAGCAATCCTGTTTGACCGATATTCTGAAATGTCCGATTTCCTACTTGTCTCATGTCGAGCTTCCACAATATCCATAGGTGCCATGTGTATGCGGGTCAGAATAATATCCTGCCCTATTACTGAAGTTAGTGCATAACACTCTTGGCGTAACTTTCAATCAATTGTGAGATTGAACTGTATGATGGATCATGAGATTATGCTATAATCTCCCACAATAGTTGTGCAATTACTGTAAGTGTTGGTTGTGGTAACGCTCAATTTGAAGCATTCCTGACAAGTAGAATATCAAAGAGTGAATGTGCGAATTTCTTCGTCGTTCAGGATTTACTAAGGATTGGTTGAATTCAATTTGAATTTCTCTCGTTCCTCCAAAACTAGGAGAATGCTTTGTGAGCACCAAATTGAGAAGTCTGATTTGTTGAGATCCAATCCTTAATCAAGTGATTGAGAACATGAGTTGATCATCAGCTTAGACAGCAAGACTCACTAAAGTTCCCATGCACTGCAAATTATGATTACGTGTGCACCCGTAATGATGATTTGCCTTGCCTGATCCCTATAGTGTTTCTTCTATCCCTAGCTTTTAATCAAAAGTGATTTGAAACGATCATTAGATTGCGTTTGCACATTTGTACAGGAGTGTGCATTGTTTTATCGGATTACTCTTAATTATGTGTACCAATACTCATGAATTTGCCGAATATGGCAGTTGTCGGATGAGGCTAAGGGTAGAGAGGCACCACCAGTGTCTCTAAAAAAATGTGCATGGTGAAATTCAGGCACTATGTGTTGGGCAGAGATCCTCAAACGAGTGTTGAGCAACTCATGCTCCAAGTCAGTATATATGCATGGATCCACATGATCCTGATGTATGTCTGGGTCTCCTGACCCTTGGAGTTCTCTCCCATTTAGTCCTGCTTATTCACCTTGAATTCCCTTCTGTCTGGGCAATCATGCCAGCCATATAACATGGCGAGAGTCTAGGCATCCGATCCGAAAACTTATGAAGGAGAGTATTTATACCGCAAATACGTTAGAAAGATAGTTGCCTCCATGGCTGGAGTAGTTGTGGTGCAGGTATAGGTACAGATTCTGGTACGAGTTCAGCCTGTTGTGATACCAAGATCGGTAACTGACGATCGTTGTCGTCGAAGTCCAAGCTCAGCTCGTAACTCGATCTTCTAAGGTTGCAGTATGTTGAGTACCCATTATTCTTGACTCGTAATCCGAACAGTAACATGTTATAAGTGTTTATTATTTTCACATTGTTGTACGTGTCTGAGTGTTCACTACATGTGCCATGTAATTGTATTAGTGTAGCTAACGGTACCCTAGTGTAACTCCATGCACTAATAGTCTACACAAATTGTTCGGCAACGGTTGGAATTCCTATGCTCAAGTCTTGAGTGTTTTTAGTGTGATGCAAGTCTTAGAAATCTTGGTCCCTAAATGAGTCCGGTTAGAGCCTAGGTATCACTAAGGAAACCTAATTCGCTAAAACCACTGCTCTGATACCAATCTGTCACACCCCCATATTTATTTACTTATTAAATAAATACAGGTTGTAACGATTGGTTCATTACACGATAGCGGAAGCTGTAATAATGATTTCTAAGACTTGATTACATATACAATTACTAAAACTAAGAAATACTATGATCTAAGTTCTTCTAGATCAACAACAGACTTGAGACTTGATATTCTACGCCCTTCCAGCTACTAGGAATTGATCCAACATAGCTAGCCTATTCCAACCGCGCCATGGCTAGAGGTCACCTGAGAAACATACTTGAAAGTGTCAACACAAAGGTTGGTGAGTTCACAGAGTTAGTTATATTAGTGCTTATAGTTTTTCCCGAAAACATTACCATGACTTTACCGTCATAAAACTAAGTAGTTTTCATTTGAAAACATTACCATGACTTTACCGTCATAAATTCAATGTTTAAACATGATCCTTATAACCAGATCAGAACCCTTTTGTAGAAACATGATCACTTTAACCGGATCAAAACTCTTTTGTTTAAATTCAATTGTTCGTAAATAGTTCCAGTTGCATGTGATAATCAGAATAAAAATTGTTGACCCATTTGTAAACTAGCTAGGAATACAAATAATATGTTCATACATGAGGCGTAACCAAACCATGACATGTGTGAGCCCCTAATAATTGTTATCAGGTTCTATGCGGCCATAAATCCTCCAGATTGTGGTTAGCGCGACTAACCATGACCGGGAGACGTCACTCTCCATAGTACTATTCATAGGACCCTAGGCTACAGTTAATGGTTACTATGTTGTTCCAGGGGACTTTAGCGACCTCCAATGTGTTGTTCTCATCCCATGTAAACATAAAGTCGTGTCTTATTCTCTTGTTATCCCATGAAATAGTTGTAAGTATGTTTTTCCTTAAATCGTTGAGTGTTGTTCATCCGAACAATCGTTGTGTGTTGTTCATCCGAACAATCGTTGTGTGTTGTTCATCCGAACAATCGTTGTGTGTACTTGTGTCCAGCTGTTTAGTTGAGAAAGTTTTCTCCCCGTTTGTTTAAAAACAATTTAAAAACAAGTAGTAAAAGTGGGGCTGGGAGACTCACAAGAAGTTAAACCAAAATGTTCATATTGTCAAACGTATAAGCAATGTAATTCATGTTTTCAAAACATAACAAGTAAGTATGTTTCTCCCCCGATGTTTACAAAACAGTAAAGAGTTAAAAGGGGGCCGTGAACTCACCTTGAGTTTGTGTATGCTTGCAATGATAATTGTTCTAGTCAACTTGACCATTCGTACCCTAATTTCAAAAAGGGTAATTCGTGTTATGACCGAATGTCTTATATTGCAAATTGTTCACCGACTTTGTAAATCTGGTTGCTTTTGTTTAAAATATCCTCTTAGTTGTTCAATACTTGTTTTGTTATAAAACAGATCTTAGTTACTGCCCAATGTGACTGATGAACAGATGTCGAAACTTCCTAGTTTCGATTGGGCAATTGAGTATCGAAACTTCATAGTTTCGATTGAGTAGTTGGGTATCGAAACTACCTAGTTTCGATTGAGTAGTTGGGTATCGAAACTACCAAGTTTCGATTGGCAAGAAGGGTATCGAAACTATCTAGTTTCGATTGAGCAATATGTATCGAAACTACCTAGTTTCGATTGAACAACTAGTATCGAAACTCCTAGTTTCGATTGGGTAAATTGGTATCGAAACTCCTAGTTTCGATTGAATAGGTATCGAAACTCCTAGTTTCGATTGAATAACAGGTATCGAAACTCCTAGTTTCGATTGAACAGGTATCGAAACTCCTAGTTTCGATTACTGCACTTTGATTGACAGAATTCGTCCTGTATATTTTTATGTTCAAATCTTGAATTTGACACACTTTTCTTGTTATCTTACTTGCGATTGAACCTTTTGTAGGCTTAGATACGGTTTTAAAGAAAATAAAGTGGATAATATCGAGTTTTTACCTTAAAACCGAGATGAAGATGATGAAAGAAAACAGAGAAGAGTCTTGAATCTTCTGTTAAACTTTCTTTAGAACACTTGAAATCTTCTTAAAATACCGAATTGTGGTGGATTTCTGCCTTAAACTGGACTTCGACTAGAAGGAGAATTGGGAAATTGCCGTATGAAAATGAGAAGTATGGAAGGGATTGTGGGATTTCGACTGAGGAGGTATGGTTTTTATCTGAATTTGAGTGTATTAGCAAGTGGGGGAATGGCTTCTCTGAATTTCGGCCGAAAAGTCAAGCAAGTGGGTTGGGGTTAAATAAATCAAACCATTTGATTTAAGTGTAAATTTAACCACTAGTGTTCGTATTTAGTCGGGTTATCCTGGTACGTGAACCGGTAACTCCTAGAATTACCAAAATATGAACTGAGACCATGTACGGTTTTTGTTAGGCCTTAATGTCCTTGTTTGTGAAATTAAGTAAATCACAAAAACAATTATAATGTAAACTTGTTTATAACATGTACGGATATTGACCTGAATTGTCGGGTGTCACACTATTCAAGCCGACGGTTTTCAATGATAGATCTATTGAGTCTGACAAACCCACCCAGATTGGGGTGATTGATACTGACAACACAATTTTGCATGCTAGTTACAAAGGTTTGATTGTACTTGGTTACACAATAGCTGCTCCCCATAAATGTGTTATTTATCATGTTATGTAAGGATTTGTTTTACAACTATATGCTATCTATATACAAACCTGTGTTATACTCACCAACTTTTTAGTTGACTTTATTTTATTCATGTTTCAGGTTCTAATGTGTGAGATTGATCAAGATGTGCTACACATAGGCTTGGACTTAGTTAATTTAAATAAAAGAACTCTGTGTATTTCAATTTTGTTCTATCTTGGATTTGGTTGTGTTTGGACTACTTGTTATGAAAATTGATGTTTAATATATTCAATCTAGTCAACCATGTGCTTATGAACAGTCTACATGTCCCGCCCCGATGATTCCGCCATCGGTCGGGGTGTGACATGGACTGACCATCCGTTTTTGGGTGGTCTGCCATGCTAACATTGAGTCTCGTGCCCATCGCTTCGTGAAATATTTTCTAGAACCTCGATGTGAATCGTGTGGCCCGGTCAGATACGATCGTCAAAGGCATCCCATGCCGTGCTACTACTTCGTTAATAAATACTTCCGCTAACCTTTCCGACGAGAACGTCTCGCGAATAGGTAGGAAATGGGCACTCTTCGTTAAACGGTCCATAATTACCCAAATGGTGTCATGACCTTTAGCGGTGCGAGGTAGCTTGGTTATGAAGTCCATGGTAATGTGTTCCCACTTCCATTCCGGTATATCAAGTGGTTGAATCTTTCCATACGGTTTCTGGTGTTCGGCCTTTACTTGTGAGCAAGTCAAGCACTTGCTTACATCATTCCAGGCCACCAGTATTCCTTCCTCAGATCTTGGTACATTTTGTTGGTACCAGGATGGATAGAGTAACGAGACTTATGAGCTTCATCCAAGATTTTGGTCCTAAGATCGCCACCCATAGGTATCCATACTCGCCCCAAACGTGTCCTAACACCAAGGGTGTTATATTCCAACTTGTCCTGTTGGCCAACCATTCTTTCCTTCTTTATGTTTTCTTCCTTAAGTGCTTCATCTTGAGCTCTTTCAATTTCCCTCATCAAATCTGATGTTATCACCAGCTGGCAAGCTTTCACTCTAATAGGAGCAGGCACATCCTTTCGGCTTAGAGCGTCAGCCACCACGTTTGCCTTTCTAGGATGGTATATGATTTCACAGTCATAGTCTTTCAATAGTTCCAACCATCGTCTCTGCCTCATATTAAGTTCCCTTTGTTCAAAGAAGTACCTCAAACTTTTGTGGTCGGAGTAAATAGTAAACTTCACCCCGTAAAGGTAGTGCCTCCATATTTTTAATGCGAATACGACAGCAGCAAGTTCCAAATCGTTAGTCGGATAATTAGCTTCGTGAATCTTCAAATGCTGTGACGCATACGCGATCACTCTCCCGCATTGCATCAACACGCATCCCAATCCCTGACCCGAAGCGTCAGAGTAGACCACTAATTCTTCATTGCCCTCGGGAAGGGACAAGACTGGAGCTTTGGTTAGCTACTCCTTCAATTCCTTAAACGCCTCATCTTGGGTCGAACCCCATTCATACTTTACCTCCTTCCAAGTCAACTTTGTCAACGGCGAAGCTATTTTTGAGAAAGGCATTGGGATAGTAGCCTGCCAATCCCAAGAAACTACGGATTTTAGTTGGCGTCTTAGGAATATTCCATTCCCTTACCGTCATTATCTTTGCTGGGTCAACCATAATGTCGTTCGGGTTAATGACGTGACCTAGGAATTGGACTTCCCTAAGCCAGAATGCACATTTGGAGAACTTAGCATACAACTTTTCTTTCCTCAAAGCCTCTAACACCTCCTTTAAGTGACATGCTTGAACACCCTCGTTCTTGGAGTAGATGAGGATATCATCGACGAACACGATTACCGATCGATCCAGCATTGGTCGACAAACTCTATTCATCAAATCAATGAACGTTGCGGGGGCGTTCGTCAATCTGAAAGACATTACGCGAAACTCAAAATGTCCATAACGCGTGTGAAATGTAGTTTTCGGTATGTCTTCTTCCCATACCTTCAACTGATGGTACTCGGATCGAAGGTCAATTTTTGAGAACCAAATTTCGCCTTGCAATTGATCGAACAGGTCGTCGATCCTTGGTAAAGGGTACTTGTTCTTCACCATACGTTTGTTCAACTCGCGATAATCAATACACATTCTCATCGAACCGTCTTTCTTCTTCACAAACAACACCGGAGCACCCCAAGGCGAGATACTCGGTTGTATAAATCCCTTCTCAAGTAGTTCGTCTAATTGGGCCATAAGTTCATTCATCTCTACTGGTGCTAGTCGATACGGATTCTTAGCCAAGGGTTGGGCATCTGGTACTAAGTCGATTTGGAACTCAATCTCTCTGTCAGGTGGAATCCCAGGCAAATCCTCTGGAAACACCTCCGGGTACTCGCGTTCCATGGGTACATCGTCTAGTTCCTTCATTTCCTTACACTTGTCAATTACGTACATTAGATAAGCCTCGCATTAGCGCCTCAAGTAATCTGTGGCCTTAATCATCGAGATGACGTTTAGCATCGGGGCGTCACGATCTCCAAAGACCTCGACTTTGCTACCATCCGGAGCCTTGAGTTGGATTATCTTTCGTTTACATATGATTTGTGCTTCGTTGGCAGTTAACCAATCCATACCCAACACGACATCAAACCCTCCCAAAACCATAACAAACAATCTGACAGGGAACCTATGACCTTCTATTTTTATCGTGGAGTTGTCAACTACATCGGTCACTCTCGCAGTTCTACTCTCAGTGGTTTCTACGCTAAAAGCCCTTTCTAGCTTACTGACAGTGTACTTCACTCGTTTACATAAAGTCGCATATATAAAACTCTTACTGGCACCCGAATCAAATAACACAGAAACAAAAGTGTTGTCAAGGATGAACGTACCTTCCGCCACGTCGGGGTCCACCTTGGCCTGGTCTTGCGTCAGCGCGTACGCACGAGTCCTTGTCCGAGGCCTTTCATCCTTCTTTTCGGTGTTCTTCCCTTTCCCAGTTTCCCCCATTCTTGGCTTTGTGCAGTCCCTACTCAGACGCCCGGTTCCCCCGCAGTTATAGCACTTGTAGAGCTGGGGACATTCACGTGAGTAGTGTCCAGTTTTGCCACACTCAAAGCACAGATTGGATCCCAGTCTGTACTCACCCATATGCTCCTTCCCACACTTATTACACATCGCTATCTCCTCCACCCGAGCCCTCTTCTCACGAGCCCCATACATCTTTCCACCAATTCGTTTGTTTTGGAAGCTTGGTTTCTTTTTGGGTTCCTCAATGGCGACATCATTTAGTGCCAGGTCATCATACACTACACCACTTCCACCATCGAATCATAGGTGCTAGAGGCATTTGCTTTGATGAAAGTACGGACCTTATCCTGCAAACCTTGGATGTAGCAAGCAATCTTTCTCTCCTCAGTCGTGATCAGATGCGGCATCACACGTGCCAATTCATTGAATCTGGTAGTGTATTGCCGATGTGTTTTACTTCCGGCTTTAAATCCCAGAAACTCTCTTTCCACCTTCTCGATTTCCTTCCTCGGGCAGAAGTTCTTAATCACTAAAGTTTTCAAATCAGTCCACATCATCGCGTCAACCGTCTCGTCCCCCTTAGCTTGACGTACACCTTCCCACCAATGGGATGCTTCCTCTCTCAAGGAGTTAGCAGCAAATTTCTCAACTTGATTTGCTCGACAATCGCTCAGACGGATGGCGGCTTCCATACGTATCACCCAGTCAAAAGTAGCCACCGCGTCCTTCTTCCTAGTCAGGACCGGCGGGTCACATGCCTTAAAGGACTTATAGTCGCAACCACGGTTAAGCGGTGCGTTGATTGCCTCCGTGTTCGGGGTACCAACCGTCGTGTTAGACCCACCCGTCTCATTAGCCTTCCTTAACACTTCTACTAACAGTTTTGGCAAAGAAACCTTCATCAACTCAGTGAACTCGCGTGCCAGAGCCGCTCTCACTTCTGGTTCAAAAGTGAATGGTTGTTCTTCGACATAAGTCGGCTGAGAACCGTGCATACTAACTTCTGGGTTAGTGTGAACACTTTCTTCTTCACTTTACTCTTGGCGTGCAGGGGTCCTGCCGCGACCACCGTTACGACCACCTGTACAACCACCGGTATGGCCCCCACCACGCCTTCCGTTTCCTCTCCTTGCCATTTCGTTCTATAAGACGAGGAATCCAATGTCATCACGCTAGTTAACAAATAGAATTCAACAAGCACTGTGAGATGTTAATATACATTGGCCATCTGCAATTAACCATTACACTACCTTTCGATTTCTATTTGACCACCTTTGTGATTCCATCAGAACACATGTCCTAATCTATTACTTTCTAAGGCATACTACATACACATACTACTTTTCATATCTGATGCTGTGGCTCGAGTTACCCGTACTGGCATCCGCTTTCGGTCCCATTCATAGTTTAAGTTTAGACACTGGGAGTGTCCAAATCTCTCAAACTATTGCTCTGATACCAACTTGTAAGGCCCCAAACCCGGGAGGCCTCACTTGTTGGATTTACTCATTCACAAATAGTTCTTGAACTTGAATATCAAATAACGCAGCGAAAATTTCATTAAAACATAATCGTGACATTGTTCAACATGCGGAAGCGTAACATAGTCTAATACATAAACATAACATAAGCTAATCATAACGGGATGCCAGACTTCATAGATCGATCGGGTAACTCTTCATCTCTTGCCAAGCATCACCGTTCATCGTCCATACCTGTCCTTAACTTGAATGTGCATACTAAAAATCAGCTACGCTGGTGAGCTCTAGCATTACATAAAACTTTAACATTTACATTTGCCAAAAACATAACATTCATTCATTTAATAAAACCGTACGTAAAAACATGCAATAACTTAACATCATCAAAACCTCATAATCATATCATCATAACATAAGTCAACATAAACCGAATCTGCGCCTTTTCGTAACCGTCAATTCCATTCATCGCATACTGGTGGAGAAACCCCGAGGCACGCCACCACTAGGCCCTTCGACACCGTACATTACCTGTAGGCGGAGAAACCTAGGGCCCGATACCCCAAAGCCATTCGACACCAGAACTTTAGGAACGGTATCACAAGGATACACGCACCTTCACCTTAAGCATGGAGTCGCAAAGGACAGCACCTACCTTCACCTTAAGCATTCCCTCGCAGGGAATAGTACCTTCAATCGGGATCCCAGTAATCCCCGTCGTCACCCCTTTATCCACCCAGTTGTACAGCAGTTAGCAAGCCACAAAGGCCCCCATAAGGGTAAGGCCCATTCATGCATACATACCTTAGTTCCCGTAGGAACTAGTGGCAGATTCGTTCATTTCGTGACTTTCATAAAAATATCCGTTACCGCCTGTACATCATTTTAGTTAAATCATTCGTACGTTTTATTATAAAACATTTCATCATTAAACTGTCCGTAAACCATTCATAAACCTCTTTGGCAAAACACTTCATAAACATAAACACCTTTCAACTTTCCTTTCGTAAACATCATTTCATAAAACATCATTTCGTTAAACATCATTTCGTAAGTATGCACACCAGCCCAAAACATTAATAAAACATTTAAAAGAGGGCTCTAGAACTCACCTGAAAAGATAATCTGGGTTGTCCTAAACAAAGGTCCAACAACATCACTTCCGATCTGAATTGATTAGTTAAATACACATCAGACCTAATCTCGACTCTAACGGTTTAACCATTTTGATATAGGCGACTATACTGAATTTACTAACCAGCCTGATGCCTGCGCACTTAGCAAGTGTGCAGGGCCTTGTTCTTGCGTACTTAATAAGTGCGCAGACTTCGTTTCATGCGTACTTGATAAGTACGCAGGTTTTGCTTCATGCGTACTTGATAAGTACGCAAGCTTTGCTTCATGCGTGATAAGTACATAGGACCTTCTTCTTGCATACTTGATAAGTACGCAGAACCTTCTTCTTGTGTACTTGATAAGTACGCAGGATCTTCTTCCCCGCAAAAACTCTAACTTTCGCATGCGAATCTGATCATGTCAAGATCCCGAACTTCTTTACATTCAAAACGTTTGCTTTTCGTTTAAGAACTCAAATCTATGTTTTTCTTCCAGTTTCATCCGTAAAAATGTTACCTTTTCATCTAAAACCTAAAAAACCCCAAAACGAACAAAAACTCAGATCTAGGCCAGATCGTTACCTGTATCGAGCTTCTGATTCGGTGGTTCTTCTAACGAGCTATGGAGCAACACTTGGCTGGAATCTCGGGTCAATCCGCCAACTTTCTCTCTCTACGGTTTTTCTCTCTAGATGTTGCAAATGAGAGAAAGGGTGGTGACTCAGGCTATTTATAGGTGAGGCTCCCCTATGTTCGCCCCTTCTAGCCCGCCGACCTGGGCCGTCATGCCTTGTTCGTTTATTCCGTTCGTTCTCGCATTCTAACCCGTCATTATAACTGTCGTTTTATTTTTGGGATGTTACACGGGCCTCGGGTGAAATTCTCGGATTACAGCTGGTGTTTGTCTTGTAACAACTTCGGAGGCAAACCTGACCCTTGTTATAAGACATGACGCAAGTGTATACTGTGGTGCGATTGAACAGGACGGGCCTGCTGAATGTGTGGATTGAACAAAAAGTTATGATTATGAAATTAATACTTGTTTGTGCCAAATGATTTTATCGTCAAGATAATTGCATTCACCGGTGTTCACGCTGACGTTTTATTTCCAAATTTTTTTCAGGTAATGAATAAAATGTGAAAGAAAAGGGATAAGGGCAGACACAAGATCTGACCCAAAAAAAGTGAAGGGTAGACATGAGATTTGACCCGAGGGACTGTGAAAGGATAAAATGCATGTTGGATTCCCAGGCCTCATGCATAGATAATCCTGAAAAAGAAAAGAGGAGATAGGACCGAGGAACTGATCAACCTCGGATAGTACTATATCCCGTGGCTTGAACTTGTCCATAAGAGACAAGAGATGTATTTGGTTTCAAACTCTGTTTTGTAATCAAATGAAAAAGGGTATTTAAATCCCTATGTTTATGAAAGTAAATACAAGACTTTTGTTTTTCAACTAAGTTTTGATATTTACAATTACAACCCTTGAGGTTAAACAAAAGATGAAACGCTCCTTGTGAAAAAAAGACTTTCGTTGTATTTCATTGAAATCAAAGCAGGTACCAATCGTTTGTCGCACACGTCCGGGGGTGCCTAGGGCGGGGTGTGACAGATGTACCTTCAACCAAAACAGTAGGGCCGAATGTAGGGTAATTCACTAACACTATGGGTTCGGATAGATCAGTTGAAGTGTCATAATTTAGGGTGGCGTAGAAATATTGATTTTAATTGGGATTTACTTTAATGTTTTAAATTACCGTTTAAGGGTCAAAAACATTTTGTACGACTATGAGCATGAGCCAAGTCGTGCAATTTTAGTAAACCAATTTTAATATTTCAGTTCGTGAGACGCTTTTCAATACTCGACACGATCCAATATTAAATATCTTATTTTATTCTAAATTGGTTGTTAATCGTGAATTTTATTTTAAACTAATTAACTCTTTAATTAATTTAAATTAGTTTTTAAATAAAACAATTCAATTTAAAAACCCGTTTTACTTTTAAATAAAAACTCTTTTATTTAATTACATTTCCGAGAAATCTTTAAACCTTTAAACTTTCTCGTCGTTTTATAAGATTGTGTTAAAACGTTTTTTGTAAAATACTTGTAATTTAAATTAATATCCTAAATAATTGTAACAACTACAAAATAATATAAAACAAACCATCGAGCCACTAGTAAAGTTGTTCGGTTTCGTTCGAGCCATCAAACGAAAACTGAACCGGTCTAAGGGACAGCAAAACAAACAAACTTGTCATCTCCCACTTAGTCCAAGATCTCTATCTTGAAGTCCCGTTCGTGTCCATCTTAGGTCTCCAATTCTTCATCTTGTTAGGTTTACAATTTATATACTTTTACAATAAAAATAAATAAACAAAAAAAAACCTAATTATTACATCGGGTTTCAAATAACCAAAAAATATAAAGAATATAAAAACCAAAAATCATGACAAAAACAACCACATGTCACTAGGGCTCGATGTTCCAAACATAATAAATCCAAACGATAAAGGTTCGATCTTTGTCAACCAAAAGTATTGACAAATAAAACGAAGATCGAAAAATAAATAAATATGTCCAAACGCGCGCAAAGGTGGCTCGGATACCACTGTTGGGAATCGTGCACCGGTTTTAACTTTTAAAACGATTAGTATACAAACTCATATTTGCGTAGCGGAAGCGATAAAAAGGGCACACAATTATAAAATTCTAAATTTTATCCGACAGTGATCCGATTACACGACAAATAGATAATAAAATAAACGCAACCATAGGGTGTTCAAGGATTATACCTTTGACGAATAACCGTTGACAACACTTGTGGAGCAAAGAACGTCACGCTATTTGACTACCCATGAACTCGTCTCATGAACTTCCAGCTCACGATTGGTCCGGTTCGGAGCGGACCTAGCTCACGCCTGCAGAGGGCGGCGTCCCGGCTCGGGAGGGAAGGAGACTTCACGACGGAGCACGGTGGCAGCACGGTAACTAAGCCTTCATCCTCTCCCTATCGATTACTTAACGCCCTCTTCCCTGCTAGTATCCTTGTCCCATTAAGTTAAGGTTAGATGGGGAATGGAACTGAAACAAAGACTGCTGGAGAATATGGGTCTACTTTTTCTGCTGGCTTGCTTGAACCGGCTAACCCTGCATTGCTTTCAAAAGGGATGCTTTACTATTTTACTTCCCTCTCAACTTGCCATAGGACTTGATAAGACCGATTTCTATCATATAAAATTCCCACACATGATTCGTAAACAGACAGGCTTGACCTGACCCCCAGACTGTTTTATAATAAGATAGTCATGATAGTCTAGTGCTAAGGCCTAAAAAGAAAATGAGCAAAATCTTCCTCCTTCAGGTGTGGCTTAGCATTAGGATGTTCTTATAGAATGCGTCGTGAGGGAGAAGACAGAAGCAACTGACATAGTTAATGTCTTAGGAGTCAATAAGTGCCTCACTTTACAGTAAAGGAAGACGAATCCGCGAAAGGAAAGGTAACTAAATGCGTATCCGCTTTGGGACTTGAAGGATTTTCTATTCTGACCTTCCTGAGCATGAGAGTCGTAACGATCTGGGCACTGAGAGGCTCGGTGAAATAGACATGTAAGTGAAGATGCTACCTCCACCTGGACAGAAAGATGAGGGAGGGGCGGTTCTCGGTTTGCGTAAAAAAGGAGGAGGAGGCCAAAAATTCTCTTAGGGTTTTACCATTAGTTTGTATTTATAATGTAATTCATTTACAAACTAATCCCTGGGATAATTAACATTTAATTACCCTCTGATTAACTGTTAATCAGATTTAATCCTCAAGGTTTCTAATTACATATAATCAGTAAACCGAATACGTAAAACCGGACCCATTTTATAATTAACTATTAAATATAAAACCCGTTAATATATATTCCATTAATATATATATATATATATATATATATATATAACTATATTCCGTCCTTTTGGTAATTAATTATTCTAAATAATTAAATACGAATTTAACCAATAAATATTTCTCTAAATATTTAATCCACCGAATTCCGAATTCGCGTTTCGTGAAATAACGTTTAACATTTAAATGTCATGCTTTGTTCTTTATTAAAAGTGTAACTCTTCGGTTTATACCTTGATAGTAACGCTGATATTAACGATGATCGGACATCTAATATCCAACAAAGTGAGTATAAAATGCCTCTTGAATATAATTGATTAGCCTACTAAAAAATCTAGAAAAAAAATAAACGGAAAATGAAGCTAGAACTTTGGGTTTTCACCCTTAGGAGAGCCCTAAGGCATATATGATCTTGCACACAAACAAATAAGGATTGAGAGGCTATTTATAGGCAAAATTTGGGGAACGCACACTCGTGCCTCCGTACGCACGACAATGCCTTGTCCTTTCGTCCTTTGTACGTCCGCAACAAATCTTCAGCTTTTTATAGTCTGTCAGAAAAAAGGCACGACCACGCCTCTTTAAGCACGACCGTGCGTAGGCTTCTAGAATCTTCCTGAATGGTCCCAAGGGAGGCACGGTCATGCCTGGCCAAGCACGGGCGTGCCTTTCTTTTGACTTTCATAGATTGTTGACTTTTTCTTTGGCTTTTCATTCCTTTTTTACACGGGATGTCAAATAATCTGCAAAAATCAAAAAGGGACCAATTTAGTCCATATTCTAGTGTAATTGCCCAGAAATCAACCAAATATGGGGATGATTATGATGAAAAGCATGTATAAGTTGATGCATATCAACCGTCGTGTCCCCACTTCTCGACTCAAAACGGGATGATTATGTATGAAAAGCATGTATAAGTTGATGCATATCAACCGTCGTGTCCCCACTTCTCGACTCAAAACGTTGGGGTCCCCCGACTCATTACGATGATCACATTGGGTCTTACGACCCCCCCCCCCCTTTTTGTTTCAGACGACTCAATATGCTTCCTTTTTATAATATTTTATTTTTAAAATGTTTTTGAAAATATAGTGTTTTAAATTTCAAAATAAAAACAAATGTAAAACAATTTTTTTGTGAAATACATAAAAATATAAACAGCGAGTATTTTTTTAATTTTCATTTTTTTAACAATCGTTGGCATAATGAGTTGGTGGTTCCCACATGGTCAGCGTATTGAGTCATGGGTGGGTGGGGTGGTTGGACGGCGTAATGAGCCGACAGTGCCCACATGGCCGTCGTAATGAGCCGGTGGAGTCGGCGTAGTGAGCCGGTATGTGGGGACATCCCGGTGTATTGTGCATTATTGACACATGTGGTAAAGTATAATTACGCCACGTCATGGGCATAATGAGCCATTCGTGACCTTTTGTGTCACATGTCAACCTTTTCACCTCTCATTTACTCGGTATTTAGGGAATGAAAGAAAAAAAGCCAATATTTATTTTGGTAAAAGAGTTGGTAAAAAAGTTTATTTTGATGATTTTCCAATTTTATAACCATCAAATTATTATTACTAACAATTTAAAATAAAATAAAATAAATAGTGATTGCGCTATTCATTTTTGTCACATGCTATAATAATATAAGATGCTTTATGGAAAAAAAAAATTATCCAGCACAGCTAGTTGTGCGTCACCCTCACTGCAGGTCGTGTGTTCGAGTCCTTCCCATGCCCTGCACCCGTCAAATCAAACTCTACACCCCTCAAAATCTTAAACCAAATTTTTAATACATCTTACCAAACTAATTTAAATAAAAATACCTTCAATTTTTTTAATATATTCTAAGCTAATAAAAAGTATTATATAAAACAAAAAATTGCATTTTTTTTAATTAACAAGTTTAAATAACTGTAAACATTAGATAATTGTGAATAATTTTAGAACTAATTTTATTTTATAAAACTATTAATTAAAAGTGCTTCAAAGTCTTTAGAAATATTATAATGTAAAGATAGATAAAATTTTGTTTTTTACTAATTTAAATAAGTGATGGTGTTTCAATGAAATTTTCAATGTATTTCATGATTTATAAGACGATAATAACCGATGGGATTTTATTTTAAAATAACTAAAACAAGAAATTAGCAGAGCGTGAACCAACACGTGAATAGTGTATGTTCAGTTCATTTTTGTCACCTAATGCTTAATACACCCACCCAAATGAATGAAGAAACCGGTTTAAGCAATAGTGTGGCCTTAGCCCAAAGGTTACATACAATTAGCAAAACGTGAATTGTGCATCTTTGATTAGTTTTTGCCACCCCATCCTAAATAGGTATTACTTGGATAAATTAAGAAACCATTTTAAGTAACATTGGGCAGCCCATTGAAAATACATGTGATATCCTTTTGGGCATGTTAAAGATTTATCTTTTGGTTACAAAGTCCATTTTGTTTGATTAAAAGTAATGACGATTTTAAGATATTACATACAAAAAATATGTAATTTACTCGAGTTTAAATGGTGATGACTGATGAGATACCGTTATTTAATTAGGGTAAAGAAAGACGAGAGTTTTAGACCATGAACATCCCAACAATTGCAATCACAATAATTTGTTCTGTTTTTGTGTTAATGTTCATCTTATAAATGCTGTCTTGCATGGGAATAAAGATGGGAGGCGTTCGGAAAGCATGCAAATCGTTTCTCTCCAAACACCATTTTGGCAAGAAATCACACCACAAACATCAACACCATCAGGTTCCATTTCCATTTCCATTTCCATTTCCATAACAAGAAACTTACTTTCAATTTCAAGATATCGTTTAACGTCTTTGTTAGGTTGATGTAAATGACCACGACGGTGATGAACCGCAAGATGCTACTTCCCCTAAAGTCACGATTCCACGACTTTCAAGAACCGCAAGCACAGGTTTTTTGGCCCCCCCAAAACAACGAGCCAGAGAAGGAGCAAGACTCCATGTCCTGTGAATAGTCTGCTAAGAAGCTTTAGCAGGAAGAGTATGGATTCAAACTCCTTCCATACTCTTTCCAAAAGGACCAATTCAACCATCATCTATTCCAATGCTAACGGGCTCCAAAAACCTCCCAATATGGTCAAGCGCCTCGAGTGCACCCTCCAAGAATTGTGCTTCGGGTGCATCAAGAAGGTCAATATCAAACGTGACGTGCTTACAGGTGAGGGGTATGTATTCATATGCCCCTTGCTTTCAAGGGTTTCTGAAACACACACCCCGGTGTTTTTTTATTTTTCGTAATATTTTGTAGACAGATAATACAAGAAGAACAAGTGCTAACGATAAAAGTGAAGCCAGGATGGAAGAGAGGAACAAAAGATACCTTTGAGGGTATGGGAAACGAGACACCAGGCACCTGTGCAGCAGATATTACCTTTGTAATAGACGAGAAACAGCACCCGGTTTTTAAAAGAAATGGAGACGATTTGGAAGTAACCATTGAGCTTCCTTTAGTAGACGCATTGACTGGGTGCACCCTCACCGTACCTTATCTAGACGGGGAGGAATCATGTTTGGAGATCGATGACATAATTACCCCTGGCTACAGAAAAACCATTCCAGGACAAGGCATGAGTTTGCCAAAACAAGAAGAAACAAGAGGAAACTTGAACATAAAATTCTCACTTCAGTTTCCACAGCATTTAACAGAAGAACAACGATCCGAATGTTTTGATATCTTGCAAGATTCATTCTAATTCAAACGGTTTAGGAAAGAAATATAAAAGTGTAGTATACTTATACATTCACACACTGTTTTTTTTTTGGCAATCATGGTGTACAAAAGTAGAGATAATGGAAACTTTTACACATCTAGGAAAAGCCGAAAAGAGCACGTATGATGCCAAATAGACTACCGTCTAAAAGAGCCTTGAGGAGCCTAAGTTTACCAGGTGTATATGGCGGGTACCTTGCTGGCGCGTCTCCAAAAAAGCCTCGGTATAGAACGGCTTTCTTATGACTAAAAGCATCAAATGAGAATTTACCATGGTATGCCCCTGTTCCACTTTCACCGACTCCGCCAAATGGTAATGTGTCAACCATAAGCTACACAATTAAACCACGAGTCTTGTAAAAGACGTTATTAAACGAGTGTAAGAAATAAAGGTTGTTTAGTGCAAGTTGAGGAGTATACATGTAACGTGACGTCATTAATAACTACACCCCCAGCAGAGATGTTGCTCACAAACTCCTCTTTGAGTTGCTTTGTGTTGGTAAATAGGTATGCTGCAAGCGGTTTTGGTCTTGAGTTGATAAACTCAACGCCATCTTCAATTTTCTCAACCTATATGGACCAACAGAAAGATCAATGACCTAGATTTATTTGATAATTGGAATCAAATATCAATTCTTTTTACCGTCACTATAGGAAGTAAAGGACCAAATATCTCCTCACTCATAATCAGGGAATCCTCCGGGGCATCAAGTACAATGGTTGGAGCAATCTTTCTGAAACAGAAGTAGGATTGGTTACGCTAGTGGTGGAAATCAGCCCGTGTTGGTTAACGGTTCAAAAATAGGTAAGTTTTTGTACAAGTCAAAATGGGTCAGGTTGACCCGAAACACTCTTTATCTAGAATTTCCACACCTTTTATATATAACTAGTGGGTCAGATATGATTGCAAAAAGTATAATATTCCCATAATAATATGTATTTTAGAATAAAAAGATTTGGAGGGTTTTATGCCTTTAAAATACACTTTCATTGATGACTACCCATTTGACCTGTTTTATACCTATGAACCAAACAGTTGCTAGCATGCATCAACAAAACTCACAGGTTGCTTTTATCTGTTTGACCTCCGTGAATTATCTTTCCAGAAATCTTATCATCATCCAATAGCTTTTTCAACCTAGCAAAGTGCCTGGAATGCCCAACTTTAGACATATCTGGTGAGTTCATAGGATCCTCCCCGAAAAACTTGACCAAATGATGTTTTAAAGAGTCTATCTGCACAAGTGATCTCATCAGACAGATCAACTAACATTCGTTTCTAAATGAGTTTTAAATCGTTAAAGAAAAGGTACGTACCAACACAGGAGCATATTGTTTTGTTGTTATTATGTAATCAGGAGCTACACAAGCTTGTCCATTGTTGCATCCCCACTTACCTGATACTATACGCCTTGCTGTCACCTATAATAAAACACAGAACATCTTATCACGAAAAGAAAGTAGATGCCATGGAGGATGGAACAGTACAATAGAGGTGGCAAAATGGGTCACGGGTCAAAATGAATGTTTTTGTTATGGGCTGAAACAGGTTGGGTTGACCTGAAACACTTTTGTGTCCAAAATATTGTCTTTCATAAATAATTATCGTGTCAAATATGATTACTAAGATTATATTATTTCAATAGCAATCGAACTTTTTGAATGGCGTGATTTAGGACATTGGTATACACTTTGGATGACTTTAAAAACATTTAACCAGTGTTTTTTTCTAAGCTATTTTTCTAAAAAACTTAGCCATTTGACCTGTTAAAAGTAATACATAACCTGGATCACCCCATTCATAAGTTAATGGGTCAAATTTGCTAGCTCTACTATAGAAGCATATGAGTTTGCACACAAAGAAGAAAGCTCCCTACTGTTAAGTCGATGTTTGAATCAACCAGAACAGGAGATTTGCCTCCAAGTTCTAAGACTACAGGTGTCAGATTCTTTGCAGCAGCAGCCATGACGACTCGTGCCACTCGCCCATTCCCTAAAAGGTTGCATTTTTATGTTATTTAATTATGATTATGGTTTAAGCAGCAATTGTCAACAATTAAAATGTTTTCAGATCAGTTCATTTCAGTAAGTGTCTAAATAAAAGAAAAATATCAAAAAGTTTTATTATATAGTTAAAAGCTAAGAAACAAATTAAAACCTGTATAGAATATTTTATCCCACTTTTGCTCCAGGAGGGCAGATGTTTCAGGAACAGCACCTTCAACAACTTTTATTGCTGAATTATCCAGATATTTTCCTAAAAGTTTTGCCAGCAATGATGACATGGCAGGAGCAAGTTCAGAGGGCTTCAGAACAACAGCATTCCCAGCCGCAATTGCTCCAATCACTGGATCAACGGATAACACTGGTGCGTGGGTGTGGGGGGGGGGTAAATCGATTAGCAAACCAACAATGTTAGATATATTAACTAAGAAATACGCAACCGAATATCTACAGTTTTAATTCTAATTTTCTCTTCTCAAAACTCTTCTTAAATCTTGGTAATATTATATCAAAGTACATTCGGTAATTACATGCTCCACATGTCTGATTTTCAAGATAAGAACATAAATGAGAGAGATGGCAGAAAAACAGGTTATTAACATACATAATGGATAGTTCCATGCTGATATGATCAATACAACGCCCAAGGGTTCTGGCACTATTTCTGCTGAGGAAGGAAAAGTGCCTAAATTGGTTTTCGCCTGCAAAGAATTATCAACAAATGTGCATTATGTAAAAAAAAATTCAATTTAAACCTACATGGAAAGTTTTATGTCCCATTTTAAACACGGTTACTTTTTCTGGTTTCATCCAATCTTTTAATTTCTTCAATGCCAACTTGCACGAACTCTTTATCATAGCAATCTGCATTATAAAGCAACGGATAAAAATCAGCAGACTTGTGTTATAATATTCAATATGTAGAAGGTCCTGCACCAAGATATGCAACAAAACGATATATGCAACAACAGTTAAATTAGCAATAACGAAAGAACTACGAGATCAAATTTAATACTGAATTGTATTATGGTCGAGGGAAAAAGTCGCATAAAAATGAAGAAGCAACAAGCATTACAAAAGTAGTTAGCAACATTTGGAACTATAAAAGTCACAAACTAATGATCTTAGAAAAAACTACAAGATCAAATTTAATACTAAATTGTATTATGGTCAAGGGAAAAGTCGCATAAAAATGAAGAACCAACAAGCATTACAAGAGTAGTTAGCAACACTTGAAACTATAAAAGTCACAAATTAATGATCTTAGAAAAAACTACGAGATCAAATTTAGTACTGAATTGTATTATGGTCGAGGGAAAACGTCGCATAAAAATGAAGAACCAACATTACAAAAGTAGTTAGCATTTAGCAACACTTGGAACTATAAAAGTCACAAATTAATGATCTTAGAAAAAATCATAAGTTGTGAGTTTATGACTAAAATAACTACTTCAAAGTAATAACATTATCTTGTTCAAAATACATACAAGCACACAAGTAAAATGAGCTTTTGTAGCCAACACAGTTCAAATAATGATTAATGCATGTTTTCCACCTTTATCCTTTTAGAACAAAAAAATTTCACATTACTTGGTTGCTCCTTCAATCAAATCTTTTTTGTTTTTTTGTTTTAGTTCTACGGATATGCTAGGTGGAATTGGTAAGCCAGCCCTGTCTAGCTATAAGATTTTTTGAGGTCTAGAAGCCAGAATCTTTCACCAAAAAAATAAATCAGAAAGGCTTTCCTTAATGATGCAGACTGAAATAGATGAAACGGATTGCACATAAGGCTGAAAGAAGACTAACTTTTTTTTTGAACGGCACCTAATCTACACCACAATTAATTTACACCAATCCGCCTATGGCGGGGCTCGAACCCTTGACCTCAAGGGGAGCTTCACCTTAACTCCAAATGGCTTTGCCATTGGACCCAACCCCCCACCCAAATAAGACTAACTACAATCACTGAATCACAGAATTGGACTGAAAATATTTAACAATTCTTTCCAACTATATGATGTAGCCTCCATATCATAAACAAGATGCTGCCTATTTGTTCAACAAATGCCCACTAGCTACTTAGAATACAAGAAATTACTTCTGTTTAATATAGAATTTTGAATATAAAGGTTGTATCATATTCTCAATTCAAAAACATAATTGTTTAATCATAAACAATTTGGAAAAAAATCGATGGCTCAGGACAGCACATCTGCAAATTTTTAGCACCCTTAGGTAGAGGCACTGAAATAGGCTTCAATAAATTGCTACACCATGAATGACCACACCAAGTAATACCACAAAAACGCCTCAACTTAAGAAAGAGAAAAGTATTCATCAGTAGAGACTGTATATGCCAATGTGAGACTAGCCCACTTGGTAGAGGCATATGGCTATCTCAGGTTCAAACCTAGACAATGGAGTAGTTTAGAATTATTGATGTAAAATTAGAGTAGAAATAACGTTTGCCGTTCAAAAAAAATTAGAGACTGCAGAGAACTTGATTTAAATAAAAAAATAAAAAAAGCATTTAATGCATTCACCAACAAAAAAACATAAGCAATTAATTTCTAGAGAGAAACATAGCGTCAGTATTGTCCGTACAAGTGATCAGGAAAATTAATTGAATTTAGTCTGATAAAACGAGCTGTTAAAACAACTTTCCTGCAATCCAAAAATTGGTAACTGGAAGTCACATAAAATTGATTTTAGGTCAATTTGAATCTGGCCGCACGAAGCCGGTGTACGGAGAACACCAAGGTTTAGAAAGTTCATGGGTTCAAAGCACGAAGCTGGTATATGGAAAATCCTATAGGAACACCAAGGTTTAAGGAATTTCATGGTTTAAGTCTCACTCTGGCATGAATAAAAAAATTTGTCTTTCAAAAAAAACATAAAACTGATTTTACGTCAATTTGAATCCGGCCGCACGAAGCCGGTGTACGGACACGCACGGATAACGAACGAATTTATTACACAAACAGATGATAAAAGAATTGTTGAATACTGATCAATCCTACTAGTAATCAGTCACCACAATTCCGTACGCAATCATTATCCTGAATATGAATCATATGTATATCCAATCAAGTATCAATAAAATTAAATTGACCTCATGGATGTAAGCTTCCATCTCCGGCTTGGATAGGTCGGAGAAGAGAGCATCGCAAATCTGCTTATCGCTATCTTCCAGCATCTTCAACAAGCTCTTCAACTGCGACGATCTCCATTCGTAGCTCTTTGTTTTTCCAGCGAGAAACGTGCTTCTTAACTCCTTCATCAAACAGTTGGCAGCCTCTGTATCGAACATCGCCGGCGCCGTTGAGTTTTTGACTTGTTCTTCCGACGCCATTGTTATCGTCAACATCAATCTGAAAATAAACGCCGGGAGCTATATTATTATAGATTATATATAAAGACAACAAAGGGAGAGTGACGTGCGGATGACTCTGTAGTTGTTTACCGGCAAAGGGAAGCGTGAATTTGAAGAGAAAAGGATCGATGCTGACGATGAGTGATTGACGGATAGCGTCTATAGAACTTTATCATGGACTAGCAGGCATCATATCAAAACCTTTTTTTTCCTGTTCTTTTGGATTGTAACGTCCTTCGCCGAATTAATGGAATCTATTGGTATTTGTTAGGAGCATCATCAGCATTGGTATTCTTAACTGAAAAAAATAAAATTTAACTTTAAAGCTCTCCCTTTAGTTCTTTAACAATTCTTTTAAAATTATAACGATAAGTAATAAGATGTAAAAGTATTCCTAACAGATTTTTTATCATTATCCTTATTATTATATTAAAACTTATTATATTTTATTTTTTTTTTTCAATTAAATAATATTTTTTTATATCTTTTCTCTCTTCTACACTTACAATCACTTTAAAAAATTATTAAAAAATTTATACATGTGAATAGTGTTTTCACAAATATATAAAAAAATTATATATTTTCTTTCTCCTGCACTCACAGCCAGTTTAAACCACTCCATAAAATATAAAAAATACACTAAAAAATTATAAATAACCTGCTGTGAATGCTCTAAGAGGTTTTAAAAAAAAATATTTTTTTATAAAATGATAGTTTTTAGTTAAGTTATAAAAATAAAAATAAAGAAACTGGTATGAATATGCTTATAAAAAGATTTTAAACATGGCAATGGACCTAACCATGCATCAAAACTACGACTTAGAATTGGTTGTTGAGTATAAGGAATCAACTCAATAAATTTATTTTCGTTTTTTATAGCTGCGTTTAACAAATAATAGAGTGTACTATCTCATAATTTTCTTGATGATCTAATAAGTTAAATAGGGTTTGGATCCTAGTGGCGCCTTGAATTCAATGTTTGTTTCGTAGTTCGTTTCGCTGGATAACTTTTTGAATCTCGCTTTCATATTTAAATATTTAGAGCAATTACATATATTCATCTATAAACTTTATAAAGTACATATATCTTTTTATTTTTAAAACTAAATATCAAATATATACCTATTTTAAATTATTTTATTAAAAATAAATTTTAGAAAGACTATTTTATCCTTTTCTTTTACCAAAACTTAAAATTTTCAAATTTACCCTTTTAACTATTTTTTTTAACTTTTTTTTGTTTTTACTTATTTTTTTTTCTTTGCCTTTTTTGTTTTTATTTCTTTTTTTATAGTTTTTTTCCTTTTTTATCAGTTTTTACTTTCTTTTTTTTCGACAATCACCAATACAAAATAAGTGCCAAAGTTTTGATGTTGGAATCGTAAAACATTCGAAACAATATAAACTCGATAACCTGAATCAGCCGACATGTTTGGATTTTGGAATCGAAAAAAAGCACATGTTCGAATCAACCGACTTGGACCAGAAGATAGTATTGCTGGAATCGGCCGATGTACCGGGATCAATTAAATCGAAATCGCCGATCGCTGGTTAGGAAATAATCGTCGGTTGAATCGCCAGTTAGGTTTGAATCAGAAAGTTGTATCGTTGGTTCGCGAATCAGAAGAGTCGTGTTTTTCTTGTAAGCTTAAAATGTTATTTTTGTCATAATGTATAATTTTATAAAATAAGTGGATATATGTAATTTAAGTTTTTGGTTGAGTATATATGTAATTAAGTTTTAAAATAAAGGGATATATGTAATTCCCGCTTAAAATATGGGGATATATCTAATTTAAGTTTTGAGTTTGGTATATATGTAATAGGTTTTAAAATAAGAGAATATATGTAATTCCGCCTAAATATATTTATGATAGTCTCGAAATCTTAACTGGATAATTTAAAAAGGAGTAAACTTCGTTTTTACTCCATGTGGTTTGACCATTTTAACCATTTTGCTCCAATAGTTTGAAAATGGCCAAAACACTTCTTGAGATTACCATTTTGCTCCCTGGCACTAACTCCGTTAAATATTTCAGTTAAAATTAAAGGCATTTTGGTAATTTCCCGATGTAAGATAATATATATATATATATATATATATAACACTCCCACTCTCTTTTTCACCCCCAGCCACCACCACCACCACCACTTGCTATCACCACCAGCCAACACCATATGCTTCCATCATCAGCCACCACCATCTGCCACCACTTCCACTGTAGTTCTTACCATCACCAACCTCCCAACACAATGAACACCGCACCAATTGATTTAGGGTTTGAATTTGAGGCTTTCGACACCACCACCAGCACTCACTACCACCTGCTACTACCACCCCCCAACTTCATCTTAGCCGCCGGAAATACCACCACTTGTAGCCGACCACCAACCCTGTTGTGAGAGCCTTCATCTAGTGCCCCCACCTCTCCACCTTCGACAAATCTCCGGCGACATCCATCGCCGCTTCATTCGGATCCGGACCCTCCCGGAGCGGCGACAGAGCTTCCATCGGTCGTAAGCTCCCGGATCTTAACATAACCGGTTCGGGTTGAGACATGTAGTGACCTTTCCGCCGCCGAAGAAGACCCGAATTCGACGATCCTTAAACTCCGACCCGGTTTCGACGTCCGGTTCCGTGACCTCCCCAGGGATAAGCCTCTGACTACCTCCTCCTTCAATGTTGAAAAAAAGCCCTGTTTTTTCTCCATAATTACGATAAACCCAAATGGGATTTTAACTATTTAAGCGATTAAGCTGAAATAATCAGTGAGGAAAGGAGTTAAGAGAGAGAAACAGAGGAGGGTATGACAATTAATTGAAGCAAAACATGGCGATTGTCACACCCCGGCCGGCGACGGATTATACGCGGGGGCTGACGCGATTGTTCATAAGCACATGATCATCTATTAAATATGTTCAATAATTATTCATCATATTAAAATATCTGTTACAAAGGGAAACAAAGACTGTGACACCCGACATTTCAGGTCAATATTCGTACACATTATAAACAAGTTTACTTTATAATTATTTTTATGATTTACTTAATTTCACAAACAAAGACATTAAGGTCTAACAAAGGCCGTACATGGTCTCATTTTAAATTTTTGGTAATTCTGGGAGTTACCGGTTCACATACCAGTATAAACCGAATTAAATTACCCCTTTCAAAACTCTAATTGATATTAATACCATTAATAAATTAATACTTAAAAATCTAATTAGTTGATTTATAAACCCAAACCACCACCCTTGACTTTCTCGGCCGAAGCCAGAGAAAGCCATTCCCATAATTTTTCCTTCACTCACATTCAACTTCTTTATACTATAACCCATACCTCCTATTGCGAAAACTCAGACAAAACCATACTCCTTTCAATCAAAACTCTCACGAATCCCTTTTATCTCTCATTTTCATACGGCAAACTTCTTCATTTCTCTTCAAAATCGAAGCCAAGTTTTAAGGCAAAAATCTACCATAGTTGAGTATTCAAGGATTTTCTCAAAGGTTTTCAGCAAAGAAATTCGAGATCATCTTCTTCTGTTTCTCTCATCATCTTCATCGCTGTTTTAAGGTAAAAACTCAATACTATCCACTTTATTTTCTTTAAAACCGTATCTAAGCATACAAAATGTTCAATCGCAAGTAAAATAACAAGAAAAGTGTGTCAAATTCAAGTTTTAAAACATAAATATGCAGGACTGATTCTGTCAAACAGAAGTCCAGTAATCGAAACAAGTAGTTTCGATACCTATACTCAATCGAAACTAGGAGTTTCGATACCTGATGCTCAATCGAAACTAGGTAGTTTCGATACCTTTCTTGTCAATCGAAACTAGGTTGTTTCGATAACAACTACTCAATCGAAACTAGGTTGTTTCGACACCAATCTACACAATCGAAACTAGGAAGTTTCGACACTCAATTGCCCAATCGAAACTATGAAGTTTCGACACCTGGTCATCAGCCCCATTTGGGCAGTAACTTAGAACTATTTTATAACAAAACAAGTGTTGAATAACTAAGGAAATATTTAAACAAAAGCGACCAGATTTACAAAGTCGGTGAACAATTTGCAATATGAGACGTTCGGTCTTAACACAATTTACCCTTGGTATCTAGGGTACGAATAGTCAAGTTTGACTACAACAAGTATCATTACAAGTATACACAAACTCAAGGTGAGTTTCACGGCCCCTTTTTACTGTTTTCTAATATTTGGGGGAAGAACATACTTCAACTATTTTATGGGATAACAAGAGAATAAGACACGACTTTATGTTTACATGGGATGAGAACAACACATTGGAGGCCGCTAAAGTCCCCTGGAACAACGTAGTAACCATTAACTGTAGCCTAGGGTCCTATGAATAGTACTATGGAGAGTGACGTCTCCCGGTCATGGTTAGTCGCGCTAACCACAATCTAGAGGATTTATGGCCGCATAGAACCTGATAACGATTATTAGGGGCTCACACATGTCATGGTTTGGTTACGCCTCATGTATGAACATATTATTTGTATTCCTAGCTAGTTTACAAATGGGTCAAACACTTCTTATTCTGTTTATCACATACAACTGAAATTATTTACGAACAATTGAATTTTTACAAAGAACAATTTGATTAAACCTGTGAACTCACCAACCTCGTGTTGACGATTTTAAGTATGTTTTTCAGGAAATTAAACGTGATCGCAAGGTTAGCAATGTAGATTACATGCATGCACGGTGGATACAACTTTTGGGGGGGGGGGGTGGATTTCTCTTGTATAACTCATTGAATTGAGTCATATTTGTGAAATCTTAACTTTTTGTAAACTCAAGTTGATATTTTGTAATGTAAGTATTTTAAACTCGATTATGTATCCAATTACATGTATGTGTTTGCGGTAATCAGATGCTTTGGAAACCATGAACGTCGTGCCTCGCGTTTCCGCCTTGGCGGGGTGTGACAGACTTGGTATCAGAGCCATTGATTATAGCGAACTAGGAGTCTACAATGGAACCTAGTCTATAATCTAAATGACTCACTAAAACGTTTTCATTGCATAAGCATTGCATAACCAATCAACATGTCATATGGATATTGTAGTCACAAGCATGTCGTCACATTCACACTCTGACCCCGTCTCTGACACTGAATCAAACGAGGAACTTTCCGCCTCACGTCCCAAAAATCGAATACAAGTTCGCAGCTCCACACCACCTAATGTCGCCTTGGGAGAACCGCCTATCGTCTACCGAAAGAAAATCGGAGGACCAGTTAAGGTACAAAGTGCTAAGAAGAAGGTTCGACTTCCGCGCAAGAGAAACCTGCCAGCCCGTGACCCGAAAGACTTGGAGACCAATGAGGAACCATCTAGGAAACGACCCTGTTACCACCCTACCGTGGGAACTATCCGTTGGATGCCTCGTACTCTGGCACGATGGAGGGAGATGGAAAGCATCCCATCTACCTTTGAGCTCGGAGAGTCTTCCAACTCCCCAACACCCCTACCCCACACTGGGGAAGCCATGGAGCTCACAGTGCCTACCTTGGTAGCACGCACTCGTACGCACGAAGAGCGTCTTGATGATCTCCTAGATGATATTCGGGCACATGGGGATGCAACCATGCGCTTACGTCAAGGGCTCGGATCTCGAGTTCAGACTCTGGAGGACCGCACCAGAGACATACAGGGTGCCACAAACTATCTAGAGTTGAGAGCCAACATGGACTGGCAGTTCACTGTTACGGTCCGAGACATGGTGGAGGCGCTGGAAGAAAGGACGTTGGCTGCAAAATTTGTGGCGAGAGCTAGCTTTGTCATGGCGGGACTTGCCATGATGATTGGACTGTACTCCCACTTCTTCTTTTAAACCTATTATGGGCGGGTTGTGCCCATAGTACATTATGTAGTTTAAAATTTCAGTACTGTTGTGGTCATGTGAACCCATCCCTTTTGTATCCTTGTCTTTTGGAACAATGTACTATGTATGTTTTGACTATGTATGTAATGGTTTATGTTGTGATATGGTTGTTTACGTTTGATCCTTATGTCATGTACTATCATTATTGTCATATAATGTTGTTTCTTTTTAATTGATATGTTAGAAAGAACATCATGGCACCTAAGCGTAGGACAACCCGTAACACTACTGGTGACAACAACGAGGCGATTTCCCCAAACGTGGAGCAACTCATAACACAGCGAGTAGCTGCTGCTATGGAGCAGTATGAAGCAAATCGAAACAGTAGAGGAGGAAACGGCAGTGGTACCGGCGGAGGAGGTGCAGGAGGTAGCGGTACAGCCGGAGGTTCCGGAGGTAATAGAATAATTAAGCCGTAACACCTAGTCATGATCCAAATTAATGACGTTACGAATTGTAATTCTACAGATGCTCCAATTAGGAAGTGCTCCTACAAGGCCTTTCTATCTTGCAAACCTCGTAACTTCAATGGCACCGAGGGAGCAGTTGGGCTAATGAGATGGATAGAAAAGATGGAGTCGGTGATCGATATTAGTGAATGCACCGCTGACTGCATGGTGAAGTATTCTACATGCTCACTCACTGATAAAGCTTTAACTTGGTGGAATTCACAAGTAAAGACTTTGGGAAGGCAGACAGCATATGAGTTGTCATGGGAAGATCTAAAAGCCATGATGATCGAGGAATACTGTCCTCGAAATGAGTTGCAAAAGATCGAATCTGAAATGTGGAATTTACAAATGATAGGAGATGATGTTGCTGGCTACACTGACCGATTCAATGAGTTAGCAATCTTGGTTCCACACATGGTTACCCCAGAATACAAGAAGGTTGAAAGATATTTGTGGGGTCTCGCACCTCAAATCCGAAGTCTGGTGACTTCATCGAACCCTATGGATGCCAAGAGCGCCATAACTCTAGCATTCAAGCTAAGGGATAATGCTGTACGTGATGGTTTGTTTGAGAAGAAGGAGACCGAAGAAGGGAGGTCTGGAGAAAAGAGGAAATGGTTTGGAAAACCAATTAATCAAAACAAGAATCAAAGTTACAAGAGACCTGAAACTATGAAAGCCTTTGTCGCCAACACTGTGGAACAAAATGGATACCTTGGAGCACGACCAAGGTGTGACAATTGTGGATATCATCACAATGGAAAGTGTACCCAATGTGGAAAATGTAAAAAGTATGGACACCTAGCCCATAACTGTAGGAGTAATGCGAACCCTAATAAGATAAATCAAGTAGCAGGAAAAGTCAACCCAGGAACGGAAAGGATGAATCAGGGATGCTTTGAGTGTGGAGATCTAAAGCACTTCAGAAAAGACTGTCCAAAGTTGAAGAACCGAAACGACAATCAGGCCTGTGGAAGAGCATTTGTGATGGGAGCGGGTGACGCACGACAAGATCCGAATATTGTCACTGGTACGTTCCCGATAAATAATCACTATGCCTCTATACGTTTCGATACGGGTGCTGATTTGAGTTTTGTGTCAAATGATTTTAAGTCCCTACTCGGTATTAAGCCCAGCAAACTAGAACAAAAGTATACAATTGAATTAGCGAACGGAAAATTAATTAATACCGGAGAGGTCATTCAAGGTTGTACCTTATGTCTTAAAAACCACACATTTAGTATAGATCTGTTACCTGTTGACTTAGGAAGCTTTGACGTTGTTATTGGCATGGATTGGTTGTCAAAGAATCACGCCGAGATTATTTGTTTTGAGAAGATTGTCCAAATCCCACTCCCAAACGGAGAAGTTCTTTCGATTCAAGGTGAGAAGAGTGGAGTAACGTTAAGGATGATAAACTGCATGAAAGCTCGTAAGTATCTACGTAAAGGCTATTACGTATTCCTGGCTCACGTCGTCGAGAAGCAACCCGAGGAACGTCGACCTGAGGATATACCAATCGTTAAGGATTACCCTGAAGTTTTTCCTGAAGACTTACCTGGTTTACCACCACCAAGGCAAGTTGAATTCAGAATCGATTTGGTACCAGGAGCCGCCCCGGTTGCGCGATCACCATATCGATTAGCACCTTCTGAAATGCAGGAATTATCAAATCAACTCCAGGAGTTGCTTGATAAAGGTTTCATAAGACCGAGTTTCTCACCTTGGGGAGCTCCGGTCCTATTCGTAAAGAAAAAGGATGGAACCTTTAGAATGTGCATCGATTATCGGGAGTTGAACAAGCTGACAATAAAAAACCGGTATCCTCTCCCTCGAATAGACGATTTATTCGATCAACTACAAGGTTCTAGCTTCTATTCTAAGATCGATCTACGTTCGGGGTATCATCAACTAAGAATCCAAGAAGAAGATGTACCAAAGACAGCATTTAGGACTCGATATGGCCACTACGAATTCCTAGTTATGCCATTTGGTTTGACGAACGCACCAGCTGTTTTCATGGATCTCATGAACCGCGTGTGCAAGCCATACTTGGATAAATTCGTGATTGTATTTATCGATGACATATTGATATATTCACGAACCAAGGAGGATCATGGGCATCATCTGAAATTAATCTTAGAACTACTCAGAAACGAGAAACTTTACGCTAAATTCTCTAAGTGTGAGTTTTGGATCCGAGAAGTGCATTTTCTTGGACATGTCATCAACAAGGAAGGAATTCACGTTGATCCATCAAAAATTGAAGCGATCAAAAACTGGGAAGCACCAAAGACTCCGACAGAAGTACGTCAATTTTTAGGTTTGGCCGGTTATTACAGACGATTCATCGAGAATTTTTCAAAAATAGCCCTGCCTTTAACCACATTAACCCAGAAAGAAAAGAAGTATGATTGGAGTGACAAACAAGAGTCAGCTTTTCAATTACTGAAGCAGAAACTGTGTAGTGCACCAATCTTATCCCTTCCTGAGGGAATTGACAATTTTGTCGTATACTGCGATGCATCACACCAGGGACTTGGTTGTGTATTAATGCAAAGGGACAAAGTCATCGCATATGCCTCACGACAACTAAAAGTGCACGAAAAGAATTATACGACCCATGACTTGGAATTGGGTGCAGTTGTGTTTGCGCTCAAGATTTGGAGACATTACCTTTACGGTACGAGATGTACTATCTTTACCAATCACAAGAGTCTTCAACATATCTTTGATCAAAAGGAACTTAACATGAGACAACGTCGTTGGGTAGAACTACTAAACGACTATGATTGCGATATCAAGTACCATCCCGGAAAAGCCAATGTCGTAGCAGACGCCTTAAGTCGCAAAGAACGAGTTAAAACTCTTCGTGTTCGTGCCCTAGAATTGACAATTCATACGAGTCTCACGACTCAAATTCGGATGGCACAACAAGAGGCAATCAAAGAAGAAAACATTCAGAATGAAGCTTTACGAGGAATGATAAAGCAATTGGAGTCTAAGTCAGATGACACTTTATACTTCATGAATAGAATTTGGGTGCCATGTTTTGGTAACTTACGGGAGTTAGTTATGGACGAAGCCCACAAGTCCAAGTACTCCATTCACCCAGGTTCAGATAAAATGTATAAGGATCTAAAATAATTATATTGGTGGCCCCATATGAAAGGAGATATTGCCACATATGTCAGTAAATACTTAACGTGTTCAAAAGTAAAAGCCGAACATCAGAAACCGTCTGGCTTGTTACAACAACCAGAAATTCCCCAATGGAAACGGGAACAAATTTCTATGGATTTTATCACAAAATTACCCAAGACGTCCAGTGGTTATGACACAATATGGGTAATTGTCGATCGTTTGACAAAATCAGCTCATTTTCCACCTATCAAAGAGACGGATAAAACCGAGAAACTTGCAAAGCTTTATATCAAGGAAATTGTGGCTAGGCATGGAGTGCCAATTTCTATTATCTCTGATAGAGACAGCAGATTCGTGTCTAGAATCTGGAAATCATTACAAGAAGCCATGGGCACACGTCTTGACATGAGCACGGCATATCACCCACAAACAGATGGTCAAAGCGAAAGGACCATTCAAACTTTAGAGGATATGCTGCGTGCGTGTGTAATTGATTTCGGAGGTAATCGGGATACTCATTTACCGTTGGCAGAGTTTTCCTACAATAACAGCTACCACACGAGCATTAAGGCAGCCCCGTTTGAAGTTTTATATGGTCGTAAATGCCGCTCACCGTTATGTTGGGCGGAAGTTGGTGAAAAACATTTGACAGGCCCTGAGATTGTCCAGGAAACCACTGATAAGATCTTCAAAATTAAGGACCGTCTGAAAGCTGCCCGAGACAGACATAAGAGCTATGCTGATAACAGACGGAAACCATTAGAATTTCAAATTGGTGACCGAGTAATGTTAAAAGTCTCACCATGGAAAGGCGTTGCAAGGTTTGGTAACCATGGTAAGCTCAACCCTAGATACGTTGGACCATTTGAAATACTGGCTAGGGTTGGCCCTGTAGCTTACAAACTTAAGTTGCCACAAGAACTAAGCAATGTACATGATACGTTTCATGTATCAAATCTCAAGAAGAGTTTATCAGACGAGACGCTAATTATACCGCCTGACGAGCTTCACATAGACAACAAGTTGCACTTCATCGAGGAACCGATTGAGATTTCAGACTGGAAAGTTCAAAAGCTGAGACGTAGTCGGATCAAACTGGTTAAAGTACGTTAGAACTCAAAACGTGGTCCTGAGTATACATGGGAACGAGAGGACCAAATGAAAACAAAATACCCATCCTTGTTTAAGGATACACCAGTTTAAGATGACACGAATTGAATTTCGGGACGAAATTCTTTTAACAAGGGGAGAATGTGACACCCAACATTTCAGGTCAATATCCGTACACATTATAAACAAGTTTACTTTATAATTATTTTTATGATTTACTTAATTTCACAAACAAAGACATTAAGGTCTAACAAAGGCCGTACATGGTCTCATTTTAAATTTTTGGTAATTCTGGGAGTTACCGGTTCACATACCAGTATAAACCGAATTAAATTACCCATTTCAAAACTCTAATTGATATTAATACCATTAATAAATTAATACTTAAAAATCTAATTAGTTGATTTATAAACCCAAACCACCACCCTTGACTTTCTCGGCCGAAGCCAGAGAAAGCCATTCCCACAATTTTTCCTTCACTCACATTCAACTTCTTTATACTATAACCCATACCTCCTATTGCGAAAACTCAGACAAAACCATACTCCTTTCAAACAAAACTCTCACGAATCCCTTTTATCTCTCATTTTCATACGGCAAACTTCTTCATTTCTCTTCAAAATCGAAGCCAAGTTTTAAGGCAAAAATCTACCATAGTTCAGTATTCAAGGATTTTCTCAAAGGTTTTCAGCAAAGAAATTCGAGATCATCTTCTTCTGTTTCTCTCATCATCTTCATCGCTGTTTTAAGGTAAAAACTCAATACTATCCACTTTATTTTCTTTAAAACCGTATCTAAGCATACAAAATGTTCAATCGCAAGTAAAATAACAAGAAAAGTGTGTCAAATTCAAGTTTTAAAACATAAATATGCAGGACTGATTCTGTCAAACAGAAGTCCAGTAATCGAAACAAGTAGTTTCGATACCTATACTCAATCGAAACTAGGAGTTTCGATACCTGATGCTCAATCGAAACTAGGTAGTTTCGATACCTTTCTTGTCAATCGAAACTAGGTTGTTTCGATAACAACTACTCAATCGAAACTAGGTTGTTTCGACACCAATCTACACAATCGAAACTAGGAAGTTTCGACACTCAATTGCCCAATCGAAACTATGAAGTTTCGACACCTGGTCATCAACCCCATTTGGGCAGTAACTTAGAACTATTTTATAACAAAACAAGTGTTGAATAACTAAGGAAATATTTAAACAAAAGCGACCAGATTTACAAAGTCGGTGAACAATTTGCAATATGAGACGTTCGGTCTTAACACAATTTACCCTTGGTATCTAGGGTACGAATAGTCAAGTTTGACTACAACAAGTATCATTACAAGTATACACAAAACTCAAGGTGAGTTTCACGGCCCCTTTTTACTGTTTTCTAATATTTGGGGGAAGAACATACTTCAACTATTTTATGAGATAACAAGAGAATAAGACACGACTTTATGTTTACATGGGATGAGAACAACACATTGGAGGCCGCTAAAGTCCCCTGGAACAACGTAGTAACCATTAACTGTAGCCTAGGGTCCTATGAATAGTACTATGGAGAGTGAGGTCTCCCGGTCATGGTTAGTCGCGCTAACCACAATCTAGAGGATTTATGGCCGCATAGAACCTGATAACGATTATTAGGGGCTCACACATGTCATGGTTTGGTTACGCCTCATGTATGAACATATTATTTGTATTCCTAGATAGTTTACAAATGGGTCAAACACTTCTTATTCTGTTTATCACATACAACTGAAATTATTTACGAACAATTGAATTTTTACAAAGAACAATTTGATTAAACCTGTGAACTCACCAACCTCGTGTTGACGATTTTAAGTATGTTTTTCATGAAATTGAACGTGATCGCAAGGTTAGCAATGTAGATTACATGCATGCACGGTGGATACAACTTTGGGGGGGGGGATTTCTCTTGTTTAACTCATTGAATTGAGTCATATTTGTGAAATCTTAACTTTTTGTAAACTCACGTTGATATTTTGTAATGTAAATATTTTAAACTCGATTATGTATCCAATTACATGTATGTGTTTGCGGTAATCAGATGCTTTGGAAACCATGAACGTCGTGCCTCGCGTTTCCGCCTTGGCGGGGTGTGACAGAGACACAGTGTTCGTAACATAAACAAAAGTTAAATTTATTAATTCTAAGTCCATAGCCCTAAGTGATCAAGCATGGTCCTCAAACAGGTGCACCTGAAACATGTAATTAAATGTCAACTACAAGTAGTTGGTGAGTAACATAGGTTTTGACACCAAACAAAGTTAAGTATGTTTTTCAATTCAATATGTTCAAAACAAGTCTAAGGCATAAATGTGAAAATATACGAGGTTCAAAAGTGTACAATCAAACCGTATAATATGTATGCACAATCCCCCGAATTGCGTGAAGTAAGGTACCAAAATATATACACTAACCCGTCAAGGTTCGTGTTATGTAACGTATCGGTTCCCATATAAATGATCATGTTAGGTACTGCCTTAGGCTTGCCACGCAAGTTAATGATTGTATTAAACATGAACACATGAATCACCAAGCAGTTTAAGACATAAAGCACATGAACTTTGCATAAGAACATAGGTAATCGAATTGTGTATGTAATGTAACTGTAAACATGTTTCACCCCGAGTATTTGTAAACAAAAGTATGAAAAAAGGGCTATGAAACTCACGTTGCAATATGAAGCTTCGTATGTAACACAAGTATGTTGTTGTACAGATGTCTAGCTAACAACAAGGTCAACCTATGTTTGATGATATAATTGCATCAATGATGGGTTCAAAATGATTAAAAGGAATCGTAATGTAAGAAGGGATTAATGTGAGTTTCCTTATTTTATAAATCAAATGATTATGTGAGTTTAAAATTACATTTATGTGAATGAATGTATTTGAATTTGAATAATTGAACGTATAAATATGAGGTTTTCCTTGTTTTATGTAACATCCCAAATAACGACAAGACAAATAGAAAAGGGAAATAAAGTGGACTTGGCCAAAATTTCGGCCCATGGGCCGAAAAGAAAAGGGGGAAACCCCATTACAAAACAGCAGCTTCAACCCAAACCCCTCTCATTTCATCTTCCTGCGCAAGAATACTAGAGAGAGAGAGAGAGAGCGATCGGCTTGTGAAGAAAACCGCAAGGAGAAGACTCAAGGGCTCGGGAATCATCCGACTCCACCATTTCAACGCATAGCAACAGAAATCGGGCCTGTTGAGGTAAGCATCGCCTCTGATTATGAGTCTTTGCATGTCTCGGGTTTAAATCAAATAAAGATACGATTTTTGCATACGAAACTTGAAACAAATCACGTATTTGAACTCAAGAACGATAAAGGAAGGTGTTTAACGTAAAATGCTCAAGGTTTAATCGATTGGAAATAAGTTGGCTGGAGCAAGGTTCTGGTCAGGGAAGATGCAGACCCATGACTCGAAACTATAGTTTCGATACATACAGACCCGTCGAAACTACTCTAGTTTCGATAGTCATGTTTGACTCGAAACTATCTAGTTTCGATAGCAGCCAATGACTCGAAACTACCATAGTTTCGATAGGAACTCAGGACTCGAAACTACCTAGTTTCGAGTGTCACCTTGAACCTAAACTAAGATTTTTCATAAGTTAATGACTCGAAACTACCATAGTTTCGATAGGATCTCATGACTCGAAACTACCTAGTTTCGATAGAAGGATTATGACTCGAAACTACCTAGTTTCGAGTGTAAGACCATAGCTCGAAACTACCATAGTTTTGATGCGACCCACCTCCCGAAACTACTGAGTTCAAGCATAGTAATGTCTAGTGTCATCTAGGAGCACCATCTTATGTGTATGACTTTATTATACAGATCGTGAGTGACATTAGTGAAGCCCAGTAGCCAGCTTAGTGTATTACAGAAATTACTCATCAGGTGAGTTCTATGTTCCCCTTTTTATGTTATGTGCAAATCATTTTAAATGTTTTGGGGCTGAAGTGTATACATTAAATGAATAAATGTTACGAATGCATGTAAATGTATGGACGCTTCGATGATAACGGCTACTTCGGTAGACGGACGACCATGTGACTATTTTATAACCGGGACAAGTGCGCTCCTTCATCGGCTAGGACGTACGAATGCCATTAATGGACGGTCGAAGCAATTGGCATATTATAGTAGAACGGTTGTATAAATAATAGTCGCATGGGAAACGGATACCTTCGGGTAGACGGGCGAATATGACGGACTACGACGGTAGTACGGTTAAGACGGACGGCCGAAGGTTTGCCGGACGGTATAGCATAACAGATGGCCGAAGGTTTGCCGGATGTTGTGGAGGACGGACTACGACGGTAGGACGGGCGTATGTCTTCGTGACTTACGCATAAATGAATGTTGGCTGATCACTTTTATGAGTATGACCAATAAATGTTAATGAAAGTAAAGGTGAATGCATATTTATGTGCTCACATACGAATGATAAAAGAAAGCAAAGGATATGTAAATGTGTATTTATATTTATATATTTATACGTAAGTATTTATAAATGAATAATGTTCATACCTAAATGTTTTTAACTAGAACTCACCAGCGTTAGCTGACTTTTAGTATACATTTCAGGTAAAAAGAAGAAAGGTAGTGCATTGGAGTGAAGGCTATCCCGATCAAGGGCTGACATCCCATCCACTTTAATTTTTGTTAAAGCAATGTGTTATGTTTAAATGATTAAGACTTCCGCTGTTATGGCTATGTAATCGAATGATGTAAGCTCACGCTACGTTTAGAAAGTATTCATTGTAATTATTCAGTATCTATGGCTATGTTTATGAGTAAATCCAACGAGTGAGGTCACCCGGGAAAGGGGCCTTACAAGTTGGTATCAGAGCAATAGTTTGAGAGATTCAGACATCCCTAAATGTCTGGACTCAAGCTGATAATGGGACCAACGCACGGATGTCAGTCTGGGTAGCCGACGCCAACGCCAGTGCAGTAAGTAAGTCATAAAGTTAATGCCTATAGTTAGGGATAGATACCTTAACTTAGAACGCTTAGATGTCAATGTCACTACTGATGTGAAGAGTTTCGAACCCGAAAAGCAAAGCAAATTATTAATCACAAACCGGTCACTGTAATTAAGAATTTACCTTGCTCGTACTGTTCTAAACTATGATCTGAAGGAATGACATTGATGTATACCTTTTTACTCAACAGGAAATCTAGAAAACTATGGCTCGTAAAAGAGGAACTGGACGCCGAGGCGGTCGCACTGGCCGAGTCGGTAGACCGCCATTGAACCAAAGATATGAGGAAGAGGAGAGTGTGCACGTGGAACACACTGAGAGCGTGCATGAAACAAATGTAACCCCACCAGCTGAGGGCAATGAAGGATCTCTACGACTGGAACCCGAAGTTAGAGATGCTATTGCCCGTGAGGTCATACTAACTCTGAAGAAAGTACTGCCTGATCTGTTATCTGAGGCACTAAAGAAGAGCAAAGAGGAGGAGGAAAACAACCATGAGGAGAAAGTTTATGATAGTGATGGGGATGAAGTGACAGTGAGACTGAACACCCATGGGTGTACCTACAAAGGATTTAAGGACGGTGATCCGCCCAAATTTGATGGAAACAAGGATTCGGTGGCTACGTTTGAATGGATCGAGAGGATGAATGGGGTAATCAACATAAGCGAATGCCGACCTGACCAGGCTGTAAAATATGTGACTCACTCTTTCACCAACGAGGCACTAAGTTGGTGGAGGACTATCCAAAGAACTAAATCGCCAAACGCTCTCAAAAGAATGACTTGGGAAGATCTGAAAAAGTTGATAATTCAGAAGTTCTGTCCACAGAACGAGATTGATCGAGTGGAAAACGAGTTTCTAAATTTCAAGGCTGGCAACAAGACTCATCGCCAGTACACTTCAAGATTTAATGAGCTAGCTCAACTGGTACCCCACCTGGTAGAGACTGAGGAGCGATTGATTAAGTATTATGTCAAAGGCCTACCCCAAAAGGTCCGTGTTCATGTGAAAGCTAACCTACCCTCGACTTTCGAGTCGGTAGTGAATCTCTCCGGAATCGTCTATGACGATTATGCCAATGAGGACCCGGTGCCGGAGGCACCAAAGAGGAAGTGGGAGAACTCGTCTAAGGGGACTGGAAGAGGAAATGTTACTGCTGAGGCAAAGAAGCCAAGGAATGATGAGTACGAAATTTGCACAAAATGCGGGAAACAGCACCGCGGTGAATGTTTGGCCGGCTCAACCATGTGTTTTAAATGTGGAAGACCGGGGCACTACTCGAAGGATTGTACTAAGGGCATCAAGTGCCAGAACTGTGGTTGGTATGGGCACGCTACTAAGGATTGCAGGAAGACTGGACAATCTGGTTCGGGGAAAGAAAAAGAAAAGGAACAGCCAAAGGCTAGGACTCGGGCCTATGCTTTAACCGAGGAAGAAGCAAGAGGAAACCCTGACGTCGTGTCGGGTACGTTCCTAGTAAATGATGAACATGCTGCTATTCTGTTTGATTCTGGTGCTAGTAAAAGTTTTATATCCACTGCCTTTAGCCGCAAATTAGACTGCACAATCACTAGCCTTATAAGGGCCTTTAGCGTACAAACTGCTATTGGTAAAAACTCAGTAGTCATCCAAGTGACTGACGATTGCATGGTAGAAATAGAGGGCCATAAGTTTCCATCTAAATTGTACCTTCTAACCTTAGGAGGATTCGATGTAGTATTGGGCATGGATTGGTTAGCTGCCAACGAAGCTCAAATCATATGTAAACGAAAGATGATACATCTCAAGGCCACTGACGGCAGTCCGATTACGGTTTATGGTGACTGGAATAGCACAATGCCGAACGTCATCTCGATGATCAAGGCCGAAAGTTACATGAGGCGCGGTTGCGAAGCTTATCTGGCGTATGTTATTGACGATAGAATGAAAACGAAAGAGCTAAAAGATGTACCCGTGGTGTGCAATTTTCCAGAAGTGTTCCCAGAGGACCTACCTGGTTTGCCGCTCGATCGGGAAATAGAATTTCAGATTGACTTACTGCCAGGAGCTGAGCCCGTTGCCAAGGCACCATACCGATTGGCTCCGTCAGAAATGAAAGAATTAATGTCCCAACTTGAAGAATTAACAGAGAAAGGATTTATCAGACCGAGCATCTCACCATGGGGCGCTCCGGTATTATTTGTAAAGAAAAAGGACGGCAGCATGCGCATGTGCATCGACTACCGTGAATTGAACAAGAGAACAGTAAAGAACAAATACCCACTGCCTAGAATAGACGACCTTTTTGATCAACTGCAAGGCGCGAGTTGGTTCTCAAAGATTGATCTCAGGTCGGGTTACCATCAATTGAAAGTAAGAGAGAAGGATGTACCGAAAACTGCGTTTCGTACACGTTACGGGCATTATGAATTTCTTGTGATGTCCTTCGGACTAACCAACGCACCAGCAGCATTTATGGATTTAATGAACAGAGTATGCCGACCCATGTTGGATCGATCAGTAATAGTTTTTATAGATGACATCCTCATATATTCAAAGAATGAAGGTGATCACCACTGTCACCTAAGAGAAGTATTGGAGGTGCTAAAGCAGGAAAAGTTGTACGCAAAATTCTCCAAATGCGCGTTCTGGCTTAGGGAAGTCCAATTCCTAGGTCATGTAATAAACCCAAACGGCATCATGGTGGATCCTGCAAAGATCGAGACAGTAAAGGAATGGAACATCCCAAAGACACCAACAGAGATACGAAGCTTTCTAGGGTTGGCAGGCTACTATCGAAGGTTCATCCAAGATTTCTCAAGAATTGCCTCGCCGCTAACCAAACTGACACGGAAGGAAGTAAAGTATGAATGGGGTCCAACCCAAAACAACGCGTTTGAGGAACTTAAGACACGATTAACTCAAGCTCCAGTATTAACACTACCTGAGGGAAATGAAGACTTAGTAGTCTACTCTGACGCTTCAGGGCAAGGTTTAGGGTGCGTACTCATGCAACGAGGAAAGGTAATTGCTTATGCATCGCGGCAACTAAAGGTTCATGAAGTTAACTACCCAACACATGATCTAGAATTAGCAGCAGTAGTTTTCGCGTTGAAAATATGGAGACACTACTTGTATGGAGTTAAATGCACCATCTACTCCGATCACAAAAGCTTGAAATACTTTTTCGAACAAAAGGAACTAAACATGAGGCAAAGAAGATGGTTAGAGCTACTGAAAGACTATGACTGTGAGATATTGTACCATCCAGGCAAGGCAAACGTAGTGGCTGACGCTTTAAGTAGAAAGGAAGAATCGGCACCTATCCGGATCAAAGCGTGTCAGTTAATTATAACGCCAGACTTAATGGGTGAAATATCAAAGGCACAAGATGAAGCATTGTTAGAAAGAAATGTGAAACGGGAAAGAATAGTAGGACAACAAGGGAACTTAGATGCGAATGCATACGGAGTACGAACTAGGTTTGGCCGGATGTGGATACCTAAGATTGGTGAGCTTAGAGCCAAAATACTCGATGAGGCCCATAAGTCTCGCTATTCTATCCACCCCGGGACAAACAAAATGTATCAAGACTTGAAGAAAGAATACTGGTGGCCTGGCATGAAGAATGATGTGACAGAATACGTGAGCAAGTGCCTAACGTGTTCTCTAGTTAAGGCCGAGCACCAGAAACCATGCGGTAAAATGCAACCTTTACCAATACCGGAATGGAAGTGGGAAGAGATCACAATGGACTTCATTACCAAGCTACCGCGAACAGCTAAAGGCAATGATACCATTTGGGTGATCGTCGACCGCTTGACAAAGAGTGCTCACTTCTTGCCAATACGAGAAACTTCTTCTTCTGAAAAGCTAGCAGAAGTATTTATCAAGGAAATTGTGAGCAGACATGGTATGCCGCTGTCGATTGTGTCTGACAGGGATACTAGATTCACGTCAAGGTTTTGGAAGAAATTCAATGAAGCAATGGGCACTAGACTGAACATCAGCACCGCTTACCACCCCCAAACCGATGGACAATCGGAAAGGACCATTCAGACCTTGGAGGACATGCTCCGGGCCTGTATCATTGACTTCGGTGGGAGTTGGGACAGCCATCTACCATTGGCAGAATTTTCATATAACAACAGCTATCACTCGACTATTGGCATGCCGCCATTTGAAATGTTGTATGGGAGGAAATGTAGGACCCCGGTTTGTTGGGGGGAAATTGGACAGAAGGATTTTGCAAGTCTCGAAGTGGTCAAAGCTACTTCTGAGAAATTTGATCAAATCAAGGCTCGTATGAAAGCCGCAAAAGACAGACAGAAATCATACGCGGATAAGAGAAGGAGGGATTTAGAGTTTCAAGTAGGGGACATGGTACTGTTTAAAGTATCACCGTGGAAAGGAATCATTCGGTTCAGAAAGCGTGGCAAACTAAGTCCAAGGTTTGTCGGACCTTTCAAAATCATAGCAAGAGTTGGCCGAGTGGCTTACAAACTCGACTTACCAGATGAGCTCGATGGAATTCACCCTACATTCCACATATCACACTTACGCAAGTGCCTTGCTGACGATACGGCTCACATACCTTATGACGAAATCGAAGTGGATAACAGCTTGAACTATGTAGAAGAACCAATAGCTATTCTTGACAGAGCCGAGAAACGATTACGCAATAAGTCGATTCCTTTAGTCAAAATACAATGGAAACACAGAAAGGGGTCCGAGGCTACTTGGGAGAAAGAAGACGAGATGAAGGAACTGTATCCCCAGTTGTTTAACGTGTAACAGGTTTCGAGGACGAAACCTCATTAAGGAGGGTAGACTTGTAACATCCCAAATAACGACAAGACAAATAGAAAAGGGAAATAAAGTGGACTTGGCCAAAATTTCGGCCCATGGGCCGAAAAGAAAAGGGGGAAACCCCATTACAAAACAGCAGCTTCAACCCAAACCCCTCTCATTTCATCTTCCTGCGCAAGAATACTAGAGAGAGAGAGAGAGCGATCGGCTTGTGAAGAAAACCGCAAGGAGAAGACTCAAGGGCTCGGGAATCATCCGACTCCACCATTTCAACGCATAGCAACAGAAATCGGGCCTGTTGAGGTAAGCATCGCCTCTGATTATGAGTCTTTGCATGTCTCGGGTTTAAATCAAATAAAGATACGATTTTTGCATACGAAACTTGAAACAAATCACGTATTTGAACTCAAGAACGATAAAGGAAGGTGTTTAACGTAAAATGCTCAAGGTTTAATCGATTGGAAATAAGTTGGCTGGAGCAAGGTTCTGGTCAGGGAAGATGCAGACCCATGACTCGAAACTATAGTTTCGATACATACAGACCCGTCGAAACTACTCTAGTTTCGATAGTCATGTTTGACTCGAAACTATCTAGTTTCGATAGCAGCCAATGACTCGAAACTACCATAGTTTCGATAGGAACTCAGGACTCGAAACTACCTAGTTTCGAGTGTCACCTTGAACCTAAACTAAGATTTTTCATAAGTTAATGACTCGAAACTACCATAGTTTCGATAGGATCTCATGACTCGAAACTACCTAGTTTCGATAGAAGGATTATGACTCGAAACTACCTAGTTTCGAGTGTAAGACCATAGCTCGAAACTACCATAGTTTTGATGCGACCCACCTCCCGAAACTACTGAGTTCAAGCATAGTAATGTCTAGTGTCATCTAGGAGCACCATCTTATGTGTATGACTTTATTATACAGATCGTGAGTGACATTAGTGAAGCCCAGTAGCCAGCTTAGTGTATTACAGAAATTACTCATCAGGTGAGTTCTATGTTCCCCTTTTTATGTTATGTGCAAATCATTTTAAATGTTTTGGGGCTGAAGTGTATACATTAAATGAATAAATGTTACGAATGCATGTAAATGTATGGACGCTTCGATGATAACGGCTACTTCGGTAGACGGACGACCATGTGACTATTTTATAACCGGGACAAGTGCGCTCCTTCATCGGCTAGGACGTACGAATGCCATTAATGGACGGTCGAAGCAATTGGCATATTATAGTAGAACGGTTGTATAAATAATAGTCGCATGGGAAACGGATACCTTCGGGTAGACGGGCGAATATGACGGACTACGACGGTAGTACGGTTAAGACGGACGGCCGAAGGTTTGCCGGACGGTATAGCATAACAGATGGCCGAAGGTTTGCCGGATGTTGTGGAGGACGGACTACGACGGTAGGACGGGCGTATGTCTTCGTGACTTACGCATAAATGAATGTTGGCTGATCACTTTTATGAGTATGACCAATAAATGTTAATGAAAGTAAAGGTGAATGCATATTTATGTGCTCACATACGAATGATAAAAGAAAGCAAAGGATATGTAAATGTGTATTTATATTTATATATTTATACGTAAGTATTTATAAATGAATAATGTTCATACCTAAATGTTTTTAACTAGAACTCACCAGCGTTAGCTGACTTTTAGTATACATTTCAGGTAAAAAGAAGAAAGGTCGTGCATTGGAGTGAAGGCTATCCCGATCAAGGGCTGACATCCCATCCACTTTAATTTTTGTTAAAGCAATGTGTTATGTTTAAATGATTAAGACTTCCGCTGTTATGGCTATGTAATCGAATGATGTAAGCTCACGCTACGTTTAGAAAGTATTCAATGTAATTATTCAGTATCTATGGCTATGTTTATGAGTAAATCCAACGAGTGAGGTCACCCGGGAAAGGGGCCTTACATTTTACAATTAAATAAGTGGCTAATGACCCTTTGTTTGTAAGTAAGTAATTACATAATTATGTAAATGATTTCCTCTTATTTGCAAATAATGACTAAATAAGTAAATAATTAGGGAGTAAATAAGTAAATAAGGAGTAGTTGGATAACTATTTAATTCATCAAATAAATAAACAAATAATTCCTCTTATTTATTTTAGTTTGGATTTCATGAAAATTAGGTGTAAAATAATGTTCTAAATAATCGATAATTAAGTCCCGGTTAATTATTAATTACGAGTATAGAAAACGGTTTTTGTGTAATAAAAATAATTATATATAAAAGGAAGAGATGTATGAACCTTTACAAAGTAAAGGTTTTATAAGCATATTCATAGTAATGTTACATATACTTTATAAATTTGAAGCCATTATAAGCAATTATATATTTATATATATATATATATATATATATGTGTGTGTGTGTGTGTGTGTGTGTTAACAAGGACAAAGGAAAAATAACCAAAAAAATAGGTAGGCCGGGTTTTGAACCCGTGACCTTGCCTAGAATGTATGGAGCTCTAACCGGTTGATATAGAGCATTTTCCTTGATAGGATCCCAAATGATAAACTTAAAACAAACACCCAGTATCCCCTTCTTCTTTAACCAGCCCCCCTTCTTCCTCATCGCAATCCAAATACCAGAAGTGAAGAATGGCTCAGCGATTTTAATCATAAACGAAAGAGGTTGAATCGATCAGCAAGGAGGATTATTACCTAAAGTTAGTTCCTTGCAATCCAAGCCGTACGAGAGGATTCGCCCCCTCCCTTTAGTACCGATCGGAACAGTGAAAGAAAAAGGATGAGATTTGCAATAAACTTCGATTTATAAGTGATATGGATGTTTACAAGATGCAAATGGACGATTGGAAACGTGTTATGGCTTTGAATGGGACGAAATTTCAAGGATTTAAGAGCTTGATTACGTGGGTTTGAATACCCAAAACTGAAACCCCTTAAATGGGTGAAATAAATTCGATTTCTCAATTACATATGAATTAAATCTTCCTAAATGAGTGTTAATGAGTGGAAAACGGTTTTAGGAAGGTTTAAAATTCTGGAATCAAAGGGATTGAAGGTTTTCACGCGTGTTTTGACCTTTTCAAGACAAATTTGGCTTGATTTGTTGTCAAGGGTTCAAGGGTAAGGGTTCAAAGGCAAATAAAGAGTTCGAGTTATTAGGGGGGGGTTCTTTACTTTTGAAAAGGGGTTCAAACCACTTTATTTGGTTTAAGAATCATTTTTAATTATAAAACTAACCTTTTATTTTTATGAATTTTATTAAACCAACACCTTTTGGTTTAAACAAAGTAATACTATGATTATTTATTTAAGTATGTCAAATATATATATATATATATATATATATATATATATATATATATATATATAGACATGTTCTTTTGAAAACCAACCATATGTTGAGAACCGAAAGAACCGCACAAAACGTGTACATATCGCTTTAGTGAAAAAAGTAAAATTCAACAACAATGTTTTATTTATCTCTTCCCACTCTTAGTTTGAGTTTATCTCCTCTCTCCTGAATTTTTTTAAGAAAAGTATAAAAATATGCATATATGCATTCATTTGTGCATATAGTGTGAGTGCATATATGCATTTAAAAAAACGACTATAAATTCGAGGTCTTTTAAAACCAAACCTTAAACATATTGAAATGTACATGAATTCTAGTCAATTTATATTATAAATAGAGGAAGAGTTAATATGGTTCTCACGGTTCTTAACATATTGTTGGTTCTCAAAAGAACATACCGCTATATATATATTTATATCTTTTAAAAAAAAAGTAATTATTTAATTTTAATCATAATATTTTATAAATGAGAGGTTTTCCCTTCTTTATAAATTCACAAATTGTATGAATGCTTATTTAGCATGATCAAAATTACATATATATTCATAAATAAATAATTAGATAAATGTTTATATAAAAGGATGTAACTACTTCATTAATCTTATAAATTCTATTAAAAAGTATATATATATATATATATATATGTACAAATGAATGTGTTCTATATATAATACGGAATTGTAATATTAAAACTTTGAATTGTTACACGTTAAAATAATAGTTAAGGTGACATATTTTGTCGGGCAAGTACAGGATTGAAGCGGATTGTTATTATTGTATAAATAAATTAAAAAAATATAACCGGGAAAATCATGGAGGTTACAGTATCCCCAAGTTGACGGAATTTCGTCCCGAAATTCAACTGTTGGAGGCTACTGAATCATGAAAAGATGTGGATACTTGAGCCTCGTTTGATCCTCACGTTCATCGGTAAACCCGGGGCTACGTTTAGATTTTCAATGAACTTTGACTGTCGGTTTGAGGGTACAACCGATAGCAAGATTCAGGTCTGATACTCAAATTCAGGCATGAATGATGATAGTTGGTTGGAGAAAACTGTCAAAGCAAAATTTGGACTCCAAAGATGGGATGCATCACTTGGGATGGAAATGATGGGAATTTGATGGTTAAAACTTGTTTAGAATATAGTCTAATATATTCAGAAGGTGTCACTGGGTGGAGATTTCACAGACATTGATCAAGGTCAAATTAATAGAAAACCCTACGTGACACGAACAACGCTACTACTGACAATATGAGAGGAACACTTATATATAGGTAGTGCCAGCAGCGCATCCACCATGCCCTTATTATATCACATTAGTTTCGTTACTGTATATATCACTATAGGATTTAAGTCATCACACACGACTGAATTCACTATGTTTTCCATGCGCTGACTTTTATAATTACGTGTGCACCCGTAATTACGCAAATCGTCGCATGGTCCGTATAGATCATCCCATTGTATGTGGGTCAAAAGAGGACACAAAAATACTTAGTTCATAACTATTGTTTTCACGAACGAGTTGCTAATAAATATATGTGTCTCTAGATAGTAAAGTCAATCAGGAAATAAAAGAATAACAATGTGGCACAACTCCATATATGGGTGCTGTAGGTAGATGGCATAATCCTCCAGATTACCCATAAAGTTTATAGCTCCCTCGTGTTTGAACAAGAATATGTCAAACCCCGAGTGGTTTAAAGTTCTATAGCTTCCTCGTGTTTGAACAAGAATACGTCAAACCCCGAGTGGTTTAAAGTTCTATAGCTTCCTCGTGTTTGAACAAGAATACGTCAAACCCCGAGTAGCTCAAAGTTTATATCTATCAACTTTCATGGATAAAATGAATAACCATGTCTCGTGTATAATGTGATCAATTAATTGCAACAAAGTAAACAAACCTAGTTTCGTGTATAATGTAAACACCCAAGTTTCATGTATAATGTAAATAATCTAGTATCATGTATATTGTAAGCAACCAAGTTTCATGTATAATGTGAACAATCTAGTATCATGTATATTGTGAACGTTCATATGTAAATAATTGAATCGCATGAGTAACGTAAGCTATCGAATTTTGTAGGTGATCGAGTTTTACGGACAAGCGTGTTGCTTGACGTTCATGTACAGTGTAGGTAGTTGGGTTTTAAATTTTCAATTTTGTTGAGGTTTATATGGATGGTAAACGCCTACACGTAATGATTCGTCCACTTGAAGTGACTAGTAAGTTCATATATTTTCGAAGGTGCAAGATATTGAGAAAATTTCGCAAGTATTTAGAATAATGTGAACATGAATAACTGAGTTGAGCTTTCTGTTTGTAATTAAACAAGTAATTAAAATTTACTTTTGTTTGTAAATTAATAAATAAGTGAAAAATAGTAAGTTGAATAACTCGATAATTGGATAAATAAAATAAAACCCTTTATTTATTTAATTTAATTATCATAAAAAGAATGTTTTAAAAGAAAATAATGGCTAAATTATTTAGTAATTAAGCCAAGATTTAAATAATAATTATTTTAACGAAATAAAAGTCATAAGGAAATAATTAACCAAGTCATAATTAATTATTAATTAAGATAATGTTTTTATAAAATAAGTTGTATTAAGTTTCTTTACAAGTTGAAAGGGAGATAATTTATATTCTAGATAACATCTATAAACCAAGGATTTGATAGAGGTTTTGTTTGGACAAAATAACGAAGGTTTAGGTATTTGTACTAAATTGTAATGAATAAAAGGATGGTGTTTAGATTGTACTAATTTGGTAGCATAACCAAATGGATACTTTAACAAATCAATGTGATTTAAATTCATATATTTTCAAAAAGACATGCTTTAGCCTGTAGGTAAACACTCACCCCAGAATTCCCAGGAAAGCATACGGATCGTTCGGTTGATTTGGATTTATATGAAATGCTTTCCTAGACATAGTATCCAGCGTTCATGTGTCACCCTTCTAGATTGCACAAGTTCTCTACTAATTAACATAATTTAAAACTTTGACGGGGTTTCAGAATTTTAACGGATTATGTTTGAAGAGAATATGACGGATGTATTTTATACATGCAATAGTAAATCAACGAGCAATGTGTAACATCCATTATTCTCCTTGTATTTGTTTTAGTACAAAAACAGTATTTCAAATCCATTTCTAGTGCAATACCTTGTGTCATATAAACCATACTTGCAAACATTTCAAATTTAGGTTTCATCAACACAATTTTTTAATTTTAGATTTACAATAAGCACACATACACATATATATATTTTTAAGTTAACTAATTCAAAATGCAAAGACTTCAATATTGTATTTTTCCCACCCTTTTATATATATAGGTATTATATAAACACATGAATATAATCATTTGTAAAACATACAAATGTAAATATATTTTATACATTTGAAATTTATAGGAAATTCCTAAATTTTATAAAGTATTAAGTTTTTAAGAAAAAATCAATTTCTATATATATATATATATATATATATAATTATTAATGTTTTAAACAAATTGGTCTTGAACCCTTTCGGCATTTGAACTTCAATTTTTGAACCCTTTGAACACTTCGACTCACAAATTTGAATTCCCATCCTCAATTGGACCTTTGACCCCGGCTTTGACCCCTACACATACCAAATTGATCAATTTTGACTTAAAAAGTCAAACAGCCTCAAATCCCTTACAAATCAAAGTCGGATTTGATCAAACCCAACGAATTCGGACCTTCCTTGGATACTAGGACAATTATCGATCCTTACTAAGCTCATTTGACACTAAATTCGATCTATTACGCGCATGATTTCAAAATTCGAATGGTTTGACTCTTTAGAGTCAAACTGAGCCAAATCAGTTCCAATCAAAGAAATTAAACACGATTCACGCTGCAAATCATGCACTGAGTAACCTCGCACGTATCTGACCCTATTACATGACCCAATTCATCCCCACTCAGTCAGATTTAACGCGTTTTGCGTGCTACAACTGTCGTCCTTCAACCACTGATCGAATCGAGTCTTAAAGACGAAATCAACCAAATTCATATACTCTCACATATTCACATAAACCATTACAAACCCTTTAAACCCCCAATTCACCTGCATTGAGTCTCTGAGTACCGATCGAACACCAAGAACACCGTAGCTGTTGACCTAGCCGTCAGCCCTCGATACACCATCATAACAGGTAGATTTACATCGGTTGATTCGTTTTTGATCCCACAAAAATAACCCTTTATCAATTTACAGAAATATGGTATAATAGGGGATTTCGATTTAGTTCGCTTATGATATTTAAACTATCGTGTTCATACTTAACCAGCGAAACCACTTGGTCCAACTAGTTAAGTCATTGCCCCATCGGACCAAGTGGCGTGGGTTCGACACCCACAAACCACATATCCTGCTTGTTCTTTTTAAGCGTTTCCCTTTAAACCCAGACCCGGCTCCATTGGTTCTCCATGTTAATACGTATAGGGTCTGTTATGTATCACGAGTGTGTCCCTGGTCCAGTGGTAACACCCGTGTCTCCCACAGGAACCACCCGGGTTCGTACCGGGTGGCCTGTTTATCTTTTTAAAACCACTTTTAATACTCTAAAAATTTGTATAAAAATTATTTTATAAACCCTACGTTATTTAGATCACAATACAACAAAAGTTTACAATTTTTAACATAAAATAACTATTTTTACAAATTTAGTTGTTTAAAATCTCATTTTAATTATTTAAAAGTACATTTTAAATAATGATAGATCTATTGAGTCTGAAAAACCCACCCAGGTAGGGTGATTGTTACCGACAACACATTTTGGTTTTTGCATGCTAGTTACAAAGGTTTGATTGTATAATTTGGTTTCACAATAGTAACTCTCCATATTTGCCTTACTAACCATGATTTGTATGGATTGTATGCACACAACACAATGATACTATTTAGAGTCAAAACCTATGTATGCTCACCAACTTTTTAGTTGACATTGTTTTAACCATGTTTCAAGTACGAATGTTTGAGATTGATCAAGTTTGCTACACTTAAGTTGTGGACCTAGTTATTAAAATAAAAGAACTCGTTATGTATTTCCATCTCTTGTAATTGTTGAATTTTGTTTGGTTTGAACTTGAAATGAAATTTGATGCTTTAATATATTACAACATAGTCAACCATGTGCTCATGAACAGTCTCCATGTCCCGCCCTGACGTTTCCGCCGTCGGTTGGGGTGTGACAGATTGGTATCAGAGCCTTGGTTATAGGGAATTAGGTTATTAGACACCCATGACCTAGACTATAACCTTAAGACACCCATCATATGCCATGCTCCATGTTACATGGTATTTGCTACATTACTAAATGCTACATGTTTACTACTTTGTGTGCATATTATTCTAAGTGTTTTATTGCATGATACAATAAATGATAGTCTATGTACTACTCTACTTGATAACTCATGTGCTTATAAACATTGCTATATACATACTACCTATTTGATTCCATTAAGTGTTACCCAAAGTTTTACCACACACTGTGACATCCCTGATTTTTATGCCCGATCCTATAATCCTACCTTGTAACCTTGATTGATTTATTATACAATGAACATTTTTATGCTTCATATCACTTGTGATATCATTTCATTTCAAATTTCCAAGTCTAGTCTAAAGCGAGTATTCTATTGCGCATAGAACGGCTTGCGCATTATATTTTGATTCTATATCTGATTCTGGTATTCATTCTTAATCTTGCTACTTATAGTAGCTTTGGATGCCTTAGACTCTAACCTAATAAAAAACAGTTCAAGTTTGTAACTTCGTTTGACTAAAATATAATTTCAAGGGTAAAAGTTACACATACGTAAATTTCAGGGTTTCTTTTGTAACGTCTTCGAAATCTGGTTAATTTTTGTAAATTCAATCATATTAATATAATTTTCGAAATTTTAAGTTTATATATTATTATTTATTATTTAAATTAATAAAATCAATTAATTCCTTTAAACTTATCCAAAATGAATTAAAACCATTATTTTATTCTTAAATCCTATCCTAATCCATTCCATCCATTAACTAACTAATTTTGAACTCAATCCTATCATCCATATCCTCAAAATTTCGTGAACTAATCGCTATATCCATTATTCAAAAGTTTTATAAAAAAATTCTAAGATTTATAAATCTATGTTTATCACCTTTGTTATCCTAATCAAAAAACCTAACCAACTTTTCCCCTTTTTCCTCTCAAACCCACCCTATAAATAGAGCCTTAAACCTCATTCATTCTTCACACCTCAACAATCCTCTAGGGCTCTCTAGCAACTAAAGGTTGTTCTTCTCATCTTTTGGAAGATTCTAGCTTAAATCCTTCCATTCTAAGTAAGTTCTTCTTATGTTCTTGCTTGTTCATACTTTTCTTTTAAAAAATTCCTCATAACTAGCTAGATCTATGATTCTCTAGCATGTTTATGTTATAATCATAGAGCTATCGAAGATCAAATGCTCTATTTTAATTAAACTTGTTCAAACTTTTATTTAAAAACTTGGTTTTGATCTTTCTTGTTCCTTTCAATTTCAAAAATCATGTTTTTACTAAAACTTCTTATCTTCAAATTAAACCCCTCTAATAATTAACTTATTTCATTTCTATCTTTACTAAACTTATATTTTCACTTTAGCCCTTATACTTTCCAAACAAACCCTAAACTTGGTCAAGTATACAAATAGGGTAACTTTCAAACCAGTATGTAGTTATCTGACAAACATTAAAGTTCTGGCTAGGAAAAGACGGGGTTCCGATCCAACCAACTCTTTCCTGGGAACTTTTATGTTGGAGGTACTACTCTGGAATGATAACCACTCTAGTGTACAACAACCACTTTCAACTAATTACATTGTCAACCCCTCGACTATCCTTAACTTGTTTCTAACGTAACAAACTTAACTTAGGGAGTCGTTAAGGCATTCGATCCAAGTTACTACAAGTTCAAGTTCAACCCTTTCATTTGCAAGGTGAGTTTACATAGCCCCTTTTCCTTTTGTACTTTTGGGGTGAAACATGATTACATTCAAATACTATTTGCAATTACACACGTACAATTCTATAATATGATTATATGTGTTTATTTGTGCTTTATGCTTGGATGCTAATTGTTAAGGCTACCTATACATGAGATACACGTGCAAACACAAATACATTATTTCAGGCTAACGTGTGTTGTTATGCCCTACATTTACATTAGGATAACATGTGTTGTTATGCCCTACATTTACATTAGGATAACATTTGTTGTTATGCCCTACATTAGGATAACATGTGTTGTTATGCCCTTCAATTACAAAGTTTCATTTGTACATCTAGCTTAACTTAGATTCTCCATAAATGCTTTATAAACCATGCATCATATGAATTGTACACAAAACATTTGAATTTTACTTGTGGTGTCAAAACCTATGTATGCTCACCAACTATTTATAGTTGACCCTCTCATTTTAAACATGTTTCAGGTACTAAGCTTTGAGTTCATATTCAAGATGCTACACATAGGAATTGAGGACCTAGTTAAATAAATAGATAAAACTTGTTGATGTACTTCATTTTCTTTGATTGTATTTGTTGAACTTGTTATGAAATTCAGTGATTTTAATATACGGAAATTTTAGTTGAACCAGGTGCTTTTGAACAGTCTACATGTCCCGCCCCGACGTTTCCGCCGTCGGTTGGGGTGTGACACACTTATCCATATCTAAAGTCTTTATACACCCACATCCTTACACACAATGTCACCATCATCACTTGTGGACAAAACTTAAACCATTGGGTCTAATGCCCATTAATAAAAACTAAGGAGCCCACTTACCCTTCTAGAAGAGAAAGTCTGCTGGAGTAAATAAACCTCACCCTTGGGCCTCAAAGCCCAGTCCACAATGATTCTCATCATGACCATAAGCCCAAAAAATAGTGTTATTAATACATGATGTCTGGAAGAGTGTGTAGACCCAAGAGAAATTCTGCCTAAGGAAATATAGTGTAGGTCCAGATTTCTCTTTAAATCACTGATTTGATCGATTACACACACAGGCGGAAACTGTGTGTATGGTGGTGAAACAGATGGTAGAAACGGTGTTGGTGAAGATAACCGGCTAACCACACTATGAATCAACACGCAAATGGTATGAAAATGTAAGAACACAGTGCATAAACAACTGCAAATCGTATTGATTCAAGAACAATGTGAAAGAGAAGGTTCAGGGTTACAGCCGCTACTCACACCCTAAACATTCTCAAACTAGGCTATTTATAGTAGTGACAGGTATCGAAACTATGTTCAATCGAAACTACTAGTTTTGATTGACCATTTACAAGTGATACACAGAACTGTCAAAACTACCATCTATCAAAACTACTAGCTTCGATTGAACAAACTCAATCGAAACTAAGTAGTTTCGATGGCCCAGACTTAGCTAATAAAGCAGTAAATTACAGAAAACTGAAATTACATTTAATGAAATGGCATAAAGTAAACTAGTCTAAAACTATTTAAACATACAATAAATGACAACAGCTTATACATAAGATAAGACTCTACAATCTCCCCCTAAGCTATTGCATTACTGTCTTCAACTCTTCATTAAGCACTCCTTCAGTTGTCCTTGGGATGAATGGTTTAACGTGGAGAGTTACAACTCTTTGGTAGGCCTTGGCATCAGCTTCATCTTCATCACTATATGCCTGAATGTGATTCTGGAATAGTACCTCCAGATCTTCAGGCTGAAATTTCAACAACTCCAAAAGCTCAAAGATAGTGATGTCTTCCTTACCCTCACACTCTATTACTGCACTGCCAATGATTGGGTCATAGTACCACTTTCTGAAAGTTTGCAGCTGGACAGGTACAGATTTTGGAATGGTGATGGTCTTGTGAGTTTGGGCAAGCTTGTACCTCAAGAACACATATGGCTTGTTAGTCTTAGGATGAAACCTTGTTTTTGAGATTTTCTTTTGAGTTCCCCTAGGCTTCATTCCCTTGAAATCATTATTGACTTGAGAATGCAGAAATTTCTCAAAGTCATAAGCCATCATAACTTTCCCAGGGTTTTGAAGGGGAAGTTTGGCTAAATCCCTGAGTTCATAGAAAGGAAGGCTCTGGAAGTCAGTCATATTTTTAAAGTGCTGAACTCCCCCTCTATATTTTCTGATAATAAAGAGCTTCCTTTCAGCATCATACTTCTAGCCAATTGGAGGCCTCTTTAGTTCCTGATGCTCAGCTATCCATTCATATGTTTTAGGAGTTTCTTCCTGAATGATTTTCCTAAACCAAGACTTTCTTGAAATTGGAGGTTCAGGTGCAACAGAGGATGGATCTTGTGCTGGACTTGATTCAGAGACAGTAGTGGTTGGTTCAGGAGTGGCTGTCTTGATAAGATTAACCTGAACATCTTCTTCGTCTTTTTCTTCATCAGACAAGGTTTGAATATCCTCTCCTTTTTCTGTGAAATATCTGGTTCTTTCAGTCTCTTTTTCCTCGGTAGGCAGAATTTCTGGGTAAAGATCATTATACCCAAAGTTTTCAATTTCATCTAAGAGAGCATTCAGCTCGTCATCAGATGGGATGTCTTCTTCATCCAGAATTACGGTCTCTATCTCAGTAGAGGTCCCTTTCCCTTTCTTCCTTGCATCTCTTCTCTCACTCGCTGAGGGAAGGTCTAGTTCTAGTTCTTCAACCTTGACTTCAACTGCCTCCTTTGTCTTCTCAGCATGGCCAGTAAAGATAGTTAGTGCAGACTCTGGATTAGTCACAAGGGCATGAGATGAGGGTTCAACTACAGATGTGGTCTCCCCCTGAGCTGTTGAAGTGGTTGGTTGTTGTTGCACAGGTTTTATCATTGAGGCTTTGAGCTTTTCCACCGCTTCAGCTAAAGCCTTGAATTCTTCTTTTTGCTCGGAGATAAGTCTCTTTTGTGTTTCAAGTTGGGTTTGTTGAATGTCAATCTGGGTATGTAAATCCCCAACTTCCAGCTTCAGGTCTTTAACCTCTTCCTGGACATCATGCAAATTAGATTTTAAGCCTTCAATTTCTTCATCTTTCTTTTGAATCTTATCCTGCATTTTCTTCAGTTCAAGGCTTAAAGTTTTAACTCTTGGTACAGGAGAGGTTGAATCATGAGGTGATGATGTGGGAGTAGTATGGATGGGTCATTGTTGTGGAGATGGTAGTGGAGTTGGTTGTGGAGTAGGTTGTGGAGATGGTTCTGGAGTTGGTTGTGAAGTAGCTAATAGAGAATCTGACGAGGATGACAAATCTTCTAATCCAGTCTTGATTTTCTTTGCCCTAGGCTCTTCTTCCTCAAAATCAGAACCTGACTCAACTTGCCGTTTGGAGGAAGAAGCAAGATGCTTTGTTCTATCATCTGAATCAGACTTGTAGTAGTCAGATCCATAAATTCCTGCATCCAGAGTTCCACTTGATTCTGCAACTTCCTCCTCAGCTTCATGCATACCAGCTTCAACATTAATTGCTGGCTCTTGAATTATCTGTATTTGTTCAACAAAAGGAGCCTCTATCACAGGCTCAATGATGGGTTGTTCTTCTTCTTGAACATTAGTAATGTTTATCTCAATCTCAGCTTCATCAAGAGGTTGATAACCTTGATCTTGTTCAACTTCGATCTCTTCTTCATCAGATGATAAGATCTCTTCTTCTAGATCAGGGTCAATATCAGGAATGAATTCTTCTTCTTCACCAATAATATGACCAAACAGGGGAACATCAGCTATAGCCCTGTTGGTTCTCTTGTTGATACTCCTCATATAGCTGAGAGTCTTGGCAATCATATGGTCGAACACAAAGGTGTTCCCACCTTGTTGATGCTCAGGATGAAGATGATTGATGATAATCTGTAGGAATCTTGGATATGCCAGAAATTTCTCCTTCACGGCTCCTGTCAGGTTGTCCTTTAACTATCTGAAGATGAAGCCAGAAAAATTGTAATCTCTTCCCTTGACTAACCCCAAAATTGCTGAGCCCAAAGTGCTGTTTGCTGAATCAAAACCTCCTTTTCTGATTGATAGGCAGTGAATAAACACCTGCACTATGTATCTCCAGTGGCTTGGTAAGGAGTTCTTGATTATCTGACCACTTTTGAATTCTTCTGGATGACCCAATCTTCTGAAGCATTCTTTAACATAGAAGATTGGAAATTCAATGGGTGCATCTGGATTGTCATTAAACTGCAGCACCTCTCTAATTGTAGCTTCAGAGAATAAGACTTCTTGGCCAAGCACAGTTGCTCTGATGTACTCCACATTTTCAACTGTGATGATCTCTGCAGTCTCCCAAAATTCTCTTATAGATGTCTCAAACACCGGCAGGTTGTTGCTGATGGCAAAGCTGATGTTGGAGTTTGCCAGGAAATTTAAGACACGAATGAACTCTGCAGCTTTTGGATCATTGGCATTAAGGAATGCACAGACATTGTGTCTTTTTACAAATAAGAGATCCATACCTGTAAAATTCATCAGTTTTGCACAATAAGTAAAGTTTCTGAATATACTTAATCGAAACAAGATATACCAACACTTAGAAAAATTTTGAAGTCCTTACCGTCGAAACAACTAGTTTCGATTTGAGATGAACTTGGTTAATTTAACAAACAACTTTATCGAAACAAGTAGTTTTGATAGAGGCTATAAGCTTTGATCAACACTTAGAAAATTTTTGAAATCAACATTGTCGAAACAACTAGTTTCGATGTAGATGAACTTATCGAAACTATCTAGTTTCGATCAGAGATGCTAGGGCAAGTTTGGGTGTCGAAACTAGTAGTTTCGATTGAAAACCTTTTGAGAAATTTTTGAAAGTGTTGAACCCCTTTATCGAAACTACTGGGTTTTGAAACCCAAACCCCTTTGATTCATGATACTCAGACTAATATAAACAATTTAAAGAAGGGTTTAGAGTGGCCTGTAAGTGACGGAACTTCATCTTACCAAATGTGAGACTGTTTTCTGCAAGAGTACACAATAATCGTGAGTTTTAAGACGATTGAGATGTTTGCAAACACGGATAAGCACAAAAAATGACTGTTATTATGAAGATTTAGTCGAACAAATTTTAAATTTTGAAAAACCTAGGTCTTCCGATTTGCAAAAATCATCCAAATGAAGTAGTGAGACGATACCTGATGATGAAGACGATGGTGACAACGGGGAAATCAGGTGATTAATGCTGATATCTTGCAACTCAGACCGATGGCTTGAGAGATTTTGCGAATGTCAGAGAAGGAGAAAGGATTCGATAAAGATGAGTGAAACTCAGTATGAAGGGAGGGATTGATTATGAAGGCATTTAATTTTTCGTAAGACAAAAGACAAAAATGCCCTTGTCGAAACAACTAGTTTCGATAGGGCAAACTAGTTTCGATATGTACAACTAGTTTCGATAGTTCAAAGTATTTTTGATATGCACAAAGTAGTTTCGATATGTCAAAGTAGTTTCGATATGCACAAAGTAGTTTCGATAGTTCAAATGTAATCTCCAAGAAATTCCAACCTTTATTTGAACTTGTCCGGCATTGTAATTTCTTTATTTTATGAGTACATCTATCAATTACAATAAATTACCTAATGTATTTATACATGCATGCATTGAATACCATTATTACAAAATGATAGATACTTATTTAAAGAAATTATATAAGTATTTATTATTACTCTACTAAATAAATATATATATACATATATTTCAAAACCTACATAAATATATTAACACACATATTTATAAAAACACCAAATTATAATTGAAAGATTGTATTAATTACTTAATATTTTTCTTTTAAGTAAATGGGAATTAGTAGAAATAAAACCATTTTAATTATATAAATATATTTATGCAATTATTTCAAATCCATTAATAACAAATAAATAATTGGATTTATGTGTCTTAATTAATCTTAGTTAGTAAATTACATTTTTATTATTATTATAACCTTTAATTTTAACTAAATGATTCAAATGATTTTATAAAAAGTTCTAAATTTAATGATTCCATACTTTATAAAAGTACATGGTTGATAATGTAAATTCCTTAAACTTAATTCCAATTAAAAATAAAGGTTTCTACATAAAATGATAAAACTATGAAAGGCCAGGGGCCTGTTTTGCCAAACCCGGATTTCCCCCTTCCTCTTTTCAGTCATGGGTTCGAAACCCGCTCAAGACCGGTTCCGAAGCCACAATCGTGAACTCATCCCTGAGGCATTATCACGCTTAAAAGAAACCGGCTAAACGTTCATACCACGCGATCGATCCATCTCCTTCGAGTAATTGAGTTTTTATGAACCCATCGTGGTTGAACTAGTAACTGAAAGCCATTGAAGGCTCATTTAATCGATCGATTCATTCCCGCACAAATTGTGTATAAATAGGTACCCCAATCCATCGATGACATCAATACGAACTCCCTACATCCTTAAATCACTCGCTTATCGTCTCCGGAGCTCGGAATTTAGTCGGAAAACCCGAATCAGTTCTTCGAGCCTTTCTCCTTCGCCACTCAACCATTTCAGGTAATGCTAGTGTCAAATAAATCGTATTAGTATGAGGGTCAATAACCCCATGATTTCGGGCTCGAATAGTTGGCCAATCGGGTGGATTATGAGGCTAGGGTTTACGGGTTTGGGAATAGGGAAGATAATGGCTGGGGTTGTGTGTTAATACTAAATCGAAACCGGTTAAGACCAAGGCATCATGCCCTGGTCTGATGGTTAATGTGTGTGTGTGTTGTGACCCGGCTCTGGTCACGGGTTCGATTCCGGTTGGACCCAGTTTTGGGATTTTATTTTTGTTTAATTATTTAAATGCATTATTTTATAATTAAAAATTCCAAAAAAAATATATATATATTCTGTAGATTTCTTTTATATAAAAGCAGAAAATACAAATTTATATATTGTTACTATTTTATTAATAATACAATAAACCACTTATAAAATCTCAAATAAATAAATGGTTAGACAAATTAACTAAATTATTTATTTTGTTACACAGCTATAATGTCTAAATTATTATTAGAACCTATAAACAATTATCTTGGTGAGTATAATTATCCTAAATTATGGAGATACTTAAATAATTATTTTTAGATTTATAATTATGCAAGTTTATTTCATTTGGAGCTTACTTATATTACTACCTATTTAATACCCTTTTATTTACCATTTCAGTAAAAGAAAATATTGTAGTAATTTAAAATAATTATCTTATTTACCTAAAACAATTATTTAAGTCTTTTAAATTATTTACTAATTATTTTAGAATAATTTTATACTAAACGTACTAGCAATCCAATCCATAATTTATTGTTCTTAGAATAATATAAACCTTTATCTATTTCATAATCCATTTGTTTAATCATTTCATAATAACTATATAAATTCAAACAATTTATTATCTTTACAAAACCTATATATTAAGGTTTCTAATTAACTCTAATTAGTATTAACATATCCTTACCAAAATATATTGTTCTTCAAACTTGTACAAGTCCCATATCCAATCCCAAGTCCCATGAAACCCTAAAGTCCCAATATTTCCTCAATTCCATTTAGACACACATTAAATTTAGAGTATCATTATCTATGTAGGTTCATTGTGAGAAATCCTCACGAGACCTATTCATACCAACTCTAGCTTCAATACAAGTGAGTTCATAGCCCCCTTTCTTTTTACTATTGTTTACAAATACTCGGGGTGGAACATGTTTACTTACCATGCTTACCAAATTCAATACCAATGTTCTCATGCTATTTACTAAGTGCTTTATGTCTTAAACTACTTGGTGACCATTACATGTGTTCATGCTAGTACATTCATTAACCTGCTACCCAGGCCTAAGGTAGTACCTAACATGATCATTTATAGGGGAATCCGATTCCAGTTAACACGAACCTTGGCGGGTTTTGTGTGTACCATGTTACTATTTTTCCAAAACACAATCAGTGGGATTGTACTTACCAGTTTTCCATTTACTACGGATTGAATTGTACGCTTGGAACTTTGTATGTTTTCACATTTATGCCATAGTTACGCTTTGAACAATATTGAATTTCAAATCATTTTTACTAAACTTTTGTTAGTGTCAAAATCTATGTTACTCACCAACTACTTGTAGTTGACATTTACTCGCATGTTTCAGGTGCACCCATTTGAGAACCCTACCTGCTCATCTAGGACTTGGACCTAGTTAAATTTAAATTATGTTATGTTTTGAACGTTTCATTTTCCATTCCCTATGTAACGGATGATTTTAAGTTGATGAATAAATATTATCATTTAATAATAGATGATCATGTGCTTATGAACAACCGCGTCAGCCCCGGCGTTTAATCCGCCGCCGGCCGGGGTGTGACATCAAAGAACTAACATATATACATTGTTAAAACAGACTTACAATAGAAATGAAATTATACACAAGATATTTACACTTATCTTCTTGAAAAAGATCCAACATGAGATCAGATCTGGTCAGTCTTTTGAAACACTTCCTTTTGCAATGAACTACTGTGAGTCCCTGAAGATAGCTGATATTTGTGCAAAGTAAACCCGAACATTTGTTTGTACTAAGATTTCATGTGATTAGAAGGTACCATTTAAGCAATATACAAGGTGTACCCCACATATTAAAATAAAATGATTTTGAAAACCTATCAATCCTCAAGAAGTACCCATCTTCATCCTATCATCTCTTTCTGATTAACCAAGGTACCGTCTTAGTAATGTCAAAGTACCACCAAAATAAAATAAGATATCCAAGTGGATTTAGAAAATTAAAATAAAATATATCCAAGTAGATATTTAAAAAGGTACGAGCATTCTAGATCTTTGCGTAAGCAAAACAGAAGAAGTCGTAAAATTATCCAAGCGGATAGAAAAATGTTGAACACCCGAGATCTTTGCGTAAGCAAAACAGACGGGGTCAAATCATCCAAGTGGATGGGAAAATGATGAGCACCCGAGATCTTTACGTAAGCAAAACATACGGGGTCATCGGTGGTAAATATCGTTATATTGACGGTAACTTGGCGTATGAATAGGAATCCAACACGTAAGCCTGTATCTGATTGAATTGGTTTTCTTAGATATAAAAATGGGTTAGATGTTTCAATAATGGGTTCAAACACACAAGTATGAGATATATATTAAGTTTTCACACTACTTACAAGTTTTAACCATATGTCGGGCCTACCAGCTATACCTCAGTAAACACAATCGCTTTTGGTCTATTCCATGTCCAAGAGATGAAATCAGACACTATCATTTCTCAAAGGTCAGATTCAATTTTTCCTACAACTCAAAACCACTTGAAAGATTATATACACAACAATTTTAAGATTATATACACATCAATTCTTTTCAATATTATATTTCTCCCCCAAAAGATTTGCGTAGAAACTGCACATAAAAATAAAATCTTTTTGGAATTTTCTTTGACAATTAAACAGAATTTAGAAAAAAATACTATTCACACAATTTACTGAAAGTTGATCATTCCAAGCATCTCCACCAGTTGGGCAAATCTGGTAGAGTCAAAAGCCTTTGTGAAGATGTCTGCGGTTTGTTTATTAGTTTTGACTTCAACAATTTGAATATGCTTCTTTTCCACACAGTCACAGATAAAGTGATGTTTAATTTCAATGTGTTTTGTTTTGGAATGCTGAACGGGGTTTTTGGTGATATGGGGAACGGCAGTGTTGTCACACATAATGGGTGTCTCATGGAATGTGATCCCATAGTCAAGCATCTGATGGTGTATCCTCTGACTTGGGAACAACAGAGGGCTGCGGCAATGTATTCGGCTTCGGCGGTGGATTGGGAAACGGTGGATTGTTTCTTACATTGCCATGAGACAAGGCGGTTGCTAAGGAATTGACAACCTCCAGAAGTGGATTTTCGGTCTAAGTTGCAACCCCCGTAGTCTGAATCTGAGTAAGCCACAAGATCAAATAAGTTAGTTTTAGGATACCACAGACCCAATTTTGGCTTATACTTTAAATATCTTAAAATACGTTTGAAAGTAGATAAATGAGAGAGTTTAGGATTAGCCTGAAAACGTGCACACAAGCACACTGCAAACATGATGTCGGGTCTGCTGGCTGTGAGATACATGAGAGAGCCTATCATAGAGCGATAGAGATGCTGATCAACGCTTTCACCAACCACATCAGGAGTCAAACAATGATGAACTTCCACAGGAGTTTTTACAGGGTGGGAATCAGCCATTTTGAACTTGGTTAAAATTTCTTTCACGTATTTTTCTTGATGGATAAGGATTCCTGACTCAGACTGATCAACTTGCAGTCCCAAAAAGAATTTCATTTCTCCCATGGAGCTCATTTCAAACTTAGATCTCATCACTTCCTCAAATTCTATGCAAAGACGGGGATTTGTAGAACCAAAAATGATATCATCCACATAAATTTGCACCATGATTGTATCCTTTTCATCCTTCCGTTTGAACAAAGTTTGGTCAATTGCTCCTCGTGTGAAACCATTCTCAAGCAGATGTTTTGATAAAGTTTCATACCACGCACGAGGTGCTTGGTGAAGACCGTACAATGCTTTGTCTAACTTATAAACACGGTCTGGAAAATTAGGATCAATGAAACTCGGTGGCTGCTTGACATAAACTTCCTCTTGAACTTTGCCATATAAAAATGCGCTTTTGACATCCATTTGATGAACGGTGAAGTCCATGTAGGCTGCATAGGCGAGAAACATTCGGATGGCTTCCAAGCGAGCCACTGGTGCAAAGACTTCCTCATAGTCAATCCCTTCTTCTTGATAGAAACCTTGAACCACTAGACGAGCTTTATTTCGAATCACAGTGCCGCCTTCATCCTTTTTGTTGCGAAAAATCCAACGAGTGCCGATTGGAACTTTGTTCTTGGGAAGATCTACCAAATTCCACACATGCAGCTTTGAGAATTGCTGTAGCTCTTCCTGCATTGCTTCCACCTAGCTGTTTCTAGTAGAGCTGCTTTGATGTTCTTTGGTTCAGCTTGAGAAATGAAGCAAGAAAACATGCTGTTTTCAAATGCTTCACAGGCACTTCGGGTACTAACACCCACATTGAGTGGTCCAATGATGTTATTGGTGGGATGAATCTTGTGAATTCGCAGTTGAGGAATTTCATCTTCTTCCACAACTTCTTCCAAATTGGTAAGATTTTCAGCAGGAGGATCGGCAATATCATTAATAGGATCTTCAGTAGGTGATTGTGGTGCAACATCTACTATTGGAATGGAGTTGTCTTCAACAGTTTCACTTGTTGCACCAGAACCGGAAGACTCCATATCAGATTCAGCATTAGCAACCACAGGAATTTCAACCTGAGCAGATGAGGAAGAGCCTTGATCATTTATGTTCCCTAGATTGTTCACGGAGAAGTAAGGATTAGCATGAGTTGATTCAATAGAGAAATCAGGAAGATTAAATGACTTAAAAACTGAATCGACGTCAAAGAGCCAATTGGGACCGTCTCCTGCGTCCGTATGATTGTTTTCATGCCAATTGATATCAATTGACTCCATCACTATCCTTTTCTTCTTATGGTAGACACGAAAAGCACGTTGATTGGATGAGTAACCAACAAAATAGCATTCATCAACTTTGGCTTCAAACTTGTTGAGCTGATCTGAAGTGTTCAGCATTGTGCACACACACCCAAATTTTCTAAAGAAATCGATAACTGGCTTGCGCTTGTACATGATCTCATAAGGTGTCTTGTTGCAACTTTTAGTGATAAGAACCCGATTTTGCACAAAACATGCAGTGTTGACCGCCTCAGCCCAGAAAGTCACGGGAAGCTTAGAGTCAACAATCATAGTTCGTGCAGCTTCAATTAAAGTGCGGTTTCTTCTTTCAGCTACACCGTTTTGTTGAGGAGTACGAGGTGCACTAAATTGTCGAGAAATTCCTTTGCTTTCACAGAAGGAATCAAAAGTTGCATTTTTGAATTCTGTTCCATGATCGCTGCAGATAGTCTTCACACACTTAGATTGAAGAGGTTCTCGATTTGAAGCAGATAGGTTTTCAAAATCTCTGGCGTCTCATCTTTCTTAGCTAGGAAAAACACCCAAGTGAATCGAGAAAAATCATCTGTTACCACCAGACAGTATGACTTTCGTCCAAGACTCATGACACTCACCGGACCAAAAAGATCCATGTGAAGCAATTAGAGAGGAGAGTCAATGGAATTGGTGGTTTTAGGCTTATGTGAATATTTGTGCTGTTTTCCCTTGGAACATGAGATACAGTGTTCCATAGGAGTGAAATATTTGAGAGGTAATCCAGTGACTAGGTTGCCTCAAACCAGTCAGTTCATTGTTTTGAAATTGACATGTCCCAACCTCTTATGCCATAGGAAAGATTCATCTTCGGAAGCCTTTGAGAGAAAACACGATTCAATGCCCGATGGGTTGTTCATATCCAAGCTATATGTGTTGTATCTTCTGGGAGCATGCATGAGAATAAGTTCTTCCGGAATCACCACTCCCGGCTTCAAGATAAGTCATTCTTTAGAATTGAATAAAGCACAAAAGTCCTTGTCACAAATCTCTGAAACACTCATCAGATTGTATTTCAACTGAGGAACAAAGTTGACAAATTCCAGACTATTTACTCCATTTGATACTGTTCCTTGTCCTTCAATCTTTCCTCCTCTTGGGTTTTCAGCAAAAGCAACATACTCTCCATCAATTTGATGATAATCTTGCAGCAAGTTAAAGTGCCCAGTCATATGTCTTGAACATCCATTATCTACATGCCAGATGTTATCGTCGGTTCTTCTTGATTGACCCTATACACAACGAACCATTTATACGATTTGACCAAAATTGTTTCAATCAAGAGATTTTAGTGTCAGGATACGACCTCTCATTGGAATCAGAATTACAACCATCATTTGATGAAGCATGGTCATCAAATAGAACATTATTTTTAATTTTCCAAATTCGTTTTAAATAATTTTTAGCATTTTTAATTCTTTTACGCCTAGATTTCCTACTGTGAGAAGACTTAGGCAACACATATGAATTTAATGAACTTTTGGAAGGCGATTCTTCATTAGAATTTGTGGTTGTCAATTTACAACTTTTTGAAACATGATTTGAGGCACCACAACTAAAAAAAACGTTTTCACAAGATATCTTAGCCTGATAATAGTCATCACAAGATGAAGATGATTGTGATGTTGAGGAATCTGAACATTAGATGGTTCTCTCATCAATAACTTTGTCTTGAAGACGATGTGCTTCCTTTAATCTGAAAAAGTCCATGTTGCTCATGGTTTCACGTGGTACATCATTCACAATAATTCTTGCACTTTTAAACTTGGTAACACATGGCATAACATTCAACGATTTAGGAACAAAAGGCAAAGCATTTTTAAATTTAGAAACATCACATCCCAAACCCGTATGCTCAGCAGGCATAGAATCAAAATACAAGTTTTCAACGTGTTCACAAATATTTAGTTTAGACACGGACATATTATTACATTCATCTGACTCAAGTTCTTTTAAAATAGTTCTGTCATTGGTACTCTCATCACAATCATCTTCGGAATTTACACAATTAGATTCTGCACAAGAAGCAAAACTGTCAGAATCGGAGGACGTAATATAATCATCAGGAGATAATGTACAAACAAAAGGTGTGGAAACATGTGGAGTTGGCATATCAGCAAATCTACCTGATTTAGAATAAGGAGGTGGATGAGAGTTATACCCAAGACCCTCTGTGCCTTTTCTATTAAATTGTTTATCGATTATCCCAAACAGAATTTTCTGATCCATATCCATGTGATCAACTTGTAATTTGGCTTTTTCTGCCTTTTGGACTCTTTCACTTAAGATTGTATTATTAATGGTTTGAGTATTGAGTTGCATAATTAAAGAGCGATTTTCACCAGAAATGTCACGAATTTTCTTTAAGTACAGTTTCTCATTTTTTGCCACAGAGTCATACATCACCTTAATGTGATCTCGTTCATCAATCAAGGCTTGATTGATGAATCTGTATTTTTGAATTTCATTTAAGCAAGATCTAGAATTACACAGTTTAGAAATAACCTCAGCAGGCACAGCAGTGAGATCCTCAGCCGGTTCAATCATGACACACTTGCCCATGTCCTCCACATCAGCCATCAAGGCTTTATCAGCAGCTTCCTCATCTTGTTCTCCCCAATGATAGTGTCCATCAGCTTGACACACAAGAGCTGTGAAACTTGAAGATGTGTTTGTCTTTGGAGGATTGGAAGCTTGTTTTCCAGAGGAAATCTTCTTTTCTTGCTGATCCTTGGAGGACGGCTCCTTGCAGTTTCTGGCAAAGTGACCCAACTGAACACAATTGTAGCATCTCACCTTCTTGATATCAAACCCAAGTGTCTTTCCCTGCTTGAATCTGTCTATGCCAGTCCTTTTGATGAATCTTTTGGTTCTTAAGGTCAACATGGCCATGCACCAATCAATGTCCATTTTCTACAAATCATCAGGATTAATCTGCTCCAAGTCATCTGGTTGAAAGCTAACCGGTGTTAGATTTCCAGAAATCAGTGCATCATAGCACGACATGAAAGCAGTCATGATTGGGACATAATCATCAGGAATCATGGTGACAGTCTTTTGAGGAGCAGAGGAGCTGGTAGAATTAATTACAGCAGCTGAAGGAGGGACATCAGTCTGAAAGTATGGGCTACCGGATGAGCTTGATCCAGCAATAAGAGCTGTGTTTCCAGACTGATTTGACAGGGTGACTGCTCCCTTCTTAATCTCAATTTCATAAGATTCAAGAATGCTATAGACTTCCTGTTGAGACAGAGCACTCAGATTCTCAGTCTTTTTTATCATGATTCGATACATATTCCATTCCTCAGGAAGAGAATCTAGGAGTTTCTTGTTTAGATCAAGAGTAGGGTACTCAACTCCCATTACTTTCAACCTTGATACAATGCTTGAGAAACGGTTGATCAAGTCAGACATTGATTCTCCCATTACATTGCTGAACATCTCATATTGTTTCTTGATCAGATCTCTTTTGCTTTCCCTGACATCCTCACTTCCCTCATATCTTGTGCATAATGCAACCCATAAGTCTTTGGCAGTTGTGTACTCAGCAAAGATGTTGAAAATATCCATAGGAAGAGCCATGGCAATAGTCCCGTAGGCCTTGTTGTCTCGGGCAATCAAGGCAAGATCTTTCTCATCATACTCAGATACTAACTTAGGACGTTGAACATCAGCAGTGGTAGTTACGGGCTTGTGGGGACCATCGGTGATAGAACTCAACAATGTATAATCGTGAAATTGAAAGAAAATCTTCATCTTCTTAGTCCAATCATCAAATTCTCTTGTGGACACAAGAGCGGGTGGTCTATTTCCCCCAGAATGTTCTGTTGAACTTGAAGTGGCCATAATATTCGGAATCGAAACTAAACAGTAACTAGTTTCGATAGGACAACTTCTATCGAAACAACTAGTTTCGATAGGATAACTTCTATCGAAACAACTAGTTTCGATAGGACAACTTTTATCGAAACAACTAGTTTCGATACTGAAAATTTCACAGACAAGTTTCGATAACCATAGTTTCTATAGAGATAAGACAAAAATCTAGTTTCGATAGTACCTTCTCCCGACAAAACGTAGACAAGAAGTTTCGATGATCAACAAAAATCAGAAACTGTCCCCAGTAGTTTCGATGCCTTCTTCTCCAAGCTCAGAAATACTCCATTGATGATAAGCTCCATAAATCAATAGTGCAGAAATGACAAAACAATCCAGCGAAAACCTTCGTCTAACACTCCTGATCACTAATCCAACCTCCGATTCTTGAAATCACGAACAAAAATCCTTGAAAAACGATGAAACAGTACGTCTGAGATGTTATATGCAGATTCCAACAAAAACATCAAAATACCTCACAAATCACCTAGAATCGATCACAAAACCTGATAACACTCAAAAACACTAGAGCATATTGCTCTGATACCAATTGTAGGTCCAGATTTCTCTTTAAATCACTGATTTGATCAATTACACACACACACAGGCGAAAACTGTGTGTAAGGTGGTGAAACAGATGGTAGAAACAGTGTTGGTGAAGATAACCGGCTAACCACACTATGAATCAACACACAAATGGTATGAAAATGTAAGAACACAGTGTATAAACAACTGCAAATTGTATTGATTCAAGAACAATGTGAAAGAGAAGGTTCAGGGTTACAGCCGCTACTCATACCCTAAACATTCTCAAACTAGGCTATTTATAGTAGTGACAGGTATCGAAACTATGTTCAATCGAAACTACTAGTTTCGATTGACCATTTACAAGTGATACACAGAACTATCGAAACTACCATCTATCGAAACTGCTAGTTTCGATTGAACAAACTCAATAGAAACTAAGTAGTTTCGATGGCCCAGACTTAGCTAATAAAGCAGTAAATTATAGAAAACTGAAATTACATTTAATGAAATGGCATAAAGTAAACTAGTCTAAAACTATTTAAACATACAATAAATGACAACAGCTTATACATAAGATAAGACTCTACATATAGGGTACTTAAGTGTGTCCCTTTTGACCCACCCCTCTTTCCTGGGAATTCTCTTCATGGGTACACTACTTATAGGTCAAGTGTTACTTCTAAAATACTATTGTGAAGACTCGGTGTTATGACTAGTCAAACTCTGAATTCAATTAACACTTAGTATTTTATCATCACTTACAATCCTTTCCCTTTTTCTGCTAGACAAGTGTTACTTCTAAAATATTATTGTGAAGACTCAGTGTTACGACTAGTCAAACTCTGAATTCAATTAACACTTAGTATTTTATCATCACTTACAATCCTTTCCCTTTTTCTGCTAGACATGGACTTCTACTCTCCTCCCTACCCGGTATACTATCCCGGAGCAGAGTCTGAACAGGAAGAAAACAATGGATCACCAGGCTATCGGTCACCAACACCCCCAGCTGCTAGGTCAATGTTTGGCATAAGGGCAGATTGGATCAGTAACACTGGACTGAGACTTCGAGCATCTGGATCACCTCCATCAAGAAACCCGTATCAGGCACCCCATCTACACAACCAGTTACCACCCTCTATGAGAGACCCCTACCTAGCACCCGACCCATATCACCCTGACCCAAGGGCATGGCAAACCATGGCACCCACCAGTGCTATGGGAGTCCCATTTGATGCCGTCCACCAATACGTGAGAACCTCAGAGTTTGTGAGATAAGGGATGGAGCATGGGATAAGACACGACCTGCTTGGTCAAAGAATTGACAGTCTAAGGAATCAAGTGTGGTGCCAGGAGGAGAAAATTTCAGGTCTGGAAGAAGACCGGAATATACTTGTTGCACGCACGGAAGCAGCTAGAGCTGAGGCCCGTTTTGCTATCTGAGGGACCATAGCGATGTTCGTTTTGGTGCTCATATGTTTATTCGTGGAGAGCTACCTGAGACTCTAGGAGGATTGTTCTGTTTTTGTCTTAATTTTTCCGTTTGAAACCGCTACCCTATGTTTGGATTAAGATTTTGACATTTTATCATTTCATGCTAATTTTTATTTTACAACTTTAATGCCATTCTCGTTGATTTAATATTACCGTCATATTTTCATCAAGATCACCCAAATGCCACCTTCTCATTAATTGCAAATTAGTACGCGTACCTAAGCCTCTCTTACAAACTAATCATTTCGTTTATTTAAACAACATCATTATTTTGCTCAATCAAAACATATATCAAGCCCTTAGTTTATAAATATTATTTAGAATATACAAATTTTCAACAAACCTTTTTACTTTGAAAGAAAATTTAAATACGACTCGTTTTATAAAACATTATCTAAATAAATTATGACCTTTGTTTCGTTAAATTTAATTATTATCAAACCTCGGCATAATTACTAAATAATCTAGCCATTATTGTTACTTTGAAACATTCCCTTTATGATAATTAAAATTTAATAAAAAGGTTTTCCTAAAAATTATCTATTTATTTAGATTATTCAATTCATTGGTTTCACCATCTTATTTATTTACAAACAAGAAAGAAATTACAATTACTTATTTATTTATTAACAAAGTCAGTCATTCGTAAACACATTACTTGGAATATTTTCAGAACCTCCTCGTTATTTTGCACCTTCGGTAATGTATGAGTGTACTTGCCACTTCAAAGAGGTGAATCATTTCGCATAGACGTTAGCCCTTCCTATAAACCTCAGCAAGATTTAAAAAGCTAAAACCCAAATACCCACATTATGCATGAACACCAAACAACACGCTTGTCCGCAACACCCGACCACCTACAAAATTCGATAGTTTACGATTACTCATAAGATTCAATAGCTTACACATGAACATCCATAATACACAGGAAACTCAGTTGTTTACAGTATACATGATACAAAATTGATTACATGATACATGAAACTTAGTTGCTTACAATATACATGATACAAGATTGATTACATGAAACTCGGTTGTTTACAATACACATGATACAAGATTGATTACATGATACATGAAACTTAGTTGTTTATAATATACATGATACATGATTGATTACATCATACATGAAACTTAGTTGTTTGCAATATACACGATACTAGGTTGATCACATAGTACATCAAACTTGGTTGTTCACGATACACATGATACTCAATTGTTTACATTATACATGAAAACTTATGTGTTCCCGTTATACATGAAACTCATTTGTTAGCTACATAAATGATACTAAACTATTCACATTATACATGAACTCTATCTACTTACAATGTACATAACACTAGATCAAACATGAAACTCGAGCGTTTACATTAAACACGGAAGTAAATTGTTTACAATTGTTGCAATTGACTGATCACAATATACATGATCATACACTTTATTCACTAGAATTGAAAGCTATAACACTTTGAAGCTACTCGGGGTTTTGACGTATCCTTGTTCAAAAACGAGTAAGCTATGGAACTCTAAGATATACTACATTATTACTCTTTAGTTTTCCTGATTGACCATATAGGGACACAGTTATTCATTAGCAACGCATACGTGAAAACAATAGATACGAACTAAGAAATTTTGTGATCTACCTTGACCTACACACAATGGAAGGATCTATACAGACCATGCGACGATTCGAGTAATTACGGGTGCACACATAATTATAAAAAGCAGCGCATGGAAAACATAGTGAATTCCGTCGTGTGTAATGACCTAAAACCTATCGTGATATATAGCAACGAAACTAATGAGATATGACAAGGGCATGGTGGATACGCCGATGGTACTTCCTATATATAAATGCTTTATCATACTATCAGAAGTAGCGTTGTATGTGTCACGTGAAGTTTTGACCTATAATCTCTTATCCACCGACAACTCTTGAACATATTAAGCTACATCTTTAACAAACCCTGATCATAAAATTCCCATCAAATCCATTCCATGTGATGCATTCCACCTTAGAATCCAAATTACTATTCGACAATTTTCTACTTCAGTTAATTTCAAAACTAAATTCATTTTCATCGTTCATACCTGACCTTGAGAAACACACCTAAATCTTGTTATCAATCATATTCCGCAACCCAATTTTCAAAAGTTTATTGGGGATCCAAACGTGTCTCAGAGTTTACTTGGGAGCGTGAGGATCGAATCAAGCTCAAATATCCACGCCTCTCTGCTGACTCAGTAGTCCCAACTAGTTGAATTTCGTGACAAAATTCCCTCAACATGGGGATACTGTAACATCCATGATTTTCCTTGTATTTGTTTTAGTACAAAAATAGTATTTCAAATCCATTTCTAGTGCAATACCTTGTGTCATATAAACCATACTTGCAAACATTTCAAATTTAGGTTTCATCAACAGAAATTTATAATTTTAGATTTACAATAAGCACACATACACATATATATTTTTTTAAGTTAATTAATTCAAAATGCAAAGACTTCAATATTGTATTTTCCCACCCTTTTATATATATAGGTATTATATAAACACATGAATATAATCATTTGTAAAACATACAAATGTAAATATATTTATACATTTGAAATTTATAGGAAATTCCCAATATTTATAAAGTATTAAGTTTTTAAGTAAAAATCAATTTCCATATATATATATATATATATATATATATATATATATATATATATATATATATATATATATATATAATTATTAATGATTTAAACAAATTGGTCTTGAACCCTTTAGGCATTTGAACTTCAATTTTCGAACCCTTTGAACACTTGGACTCACAAATTTGAACTCCCATCCTCAATTGGACCTTTGACCCCTACACATACCAAATTGATCAATTTTGACTTAAAAAGTCAAACAGCCTCAAATCCCTTACAAATCAAAGCCGGATTTGATCAAACCCAACGAATCCGGACCTTCCTTGGATACTAGGAAAATTATCGATCCTTTCTAAGCTCACTTAACACTAAATTCGATCTATTACACACATGATTTCAAAATTCGAATGGTTTGACTCTTCAGAGTTAAACCGAGCCAAATCAGTTTTCAATCAAAGAAATTAAACACGATTCACGTCGTAAATCATGCACTGAGTAACCTCGCACGTATCTGACCCTATTACATGACCCAATTCATACCCACTCAGTCGGATTTAACGCGTTTTGCGTGATATAGTTGTCGTCCTTCAACAACTGATCGAATCGAGTCTTAAAGACGAAATCAACCAAATTTATCTACTCTCACATCTTCACATAAACCATTACAAACCCTCTAAACCCCCAATTCACCCGCATTGAATCTCTGAGTACCGATCAGACACCAAGAACACCGTAGATGTTGACCTAGCTATCAGCCCTCGATACACCATCATAACAGGTGAGATTTACATCGGTTGATTGGTTTTTGATCCCACAACAATAACCCCTTATCAATTTACAGAAATCGGGTATATCGAATTCAATTTTTGTTAATGTCGTGGATCGGTTCATATGGTTTAAATAGGGGATTTCGATTTAGTTCGCTTATGATATTTAAACTATCGGGTTCATACTTAACCAGCAAAACCACTTGGTCCAACTGGTTAAGTCATTGCCCCATAGGATTAAGTGGCGTGGGTTCGAAACCCACAACCCACATATCCGACTTGTTCTTTTTGCGCGTTTCCCTTTAAACCCAGACCCGACTTTTAGGATCGGTAAATACAAGATGGTTCTATTCCAGTTGAGATTGGCGGAAACAATCACAACTTAATCAAAGTAAACAAGTAAACACAAGAAGTACTGATAAATGCAATTTGTATTAAGCTTCAATGGTTACAAGATTACAGAGAAAATCTCTAAGAAAATCACTGAGGTACAATGACTCTAAGTACTACTTATAAGTAACTTAGAATCAAGACAGACCCTTGATTCTAAGGATCAGATCTAACACAAACTGTTGATCTTGTATTGAAGCTATTCTACATGTACAGACAATAATAATAACTATGCTAGTTAACTTTTCTCAAACGTCTTCTTAGGCATTATTGCTTGCATGCTTGGAGAAGAGCGTTGTAGTGCTTTATTGTTTGCACCAGTGACATTCTTTTTGCATGGTGTGTGTCAGTGGTGCAACAGAAAGTTGTCAGTGGTTATGGTTACTTTTGCTTTTGCAAGGCTGGTCAGCTGCAACGTTTGATCTTCAGTGGATGAATAACTATCTGCAGCAGAGTGTTGATCAGCAGCAAGACACAACCATCCAAAGCTGCTGATGATTTGCCTATCAGCAGCATCAAGTGTTGATGCTGCTGAGAAGCCTATCCGCAGCAACTCTGGTCTTCAGCAGATAAGGCTATCCGCAGCAGTTTGTTGGTCAGCAGCAAACTCTAAGATCAACAACATTTGTACTTAGAAAATTTTGTAGCCATCAATCTTTATTTCTACAAACTCCCCCTAGACTGATGCTACCAAAACTCTCTTACTGCTTTTGTTGCTGAAGCTTTTGCATGTGGCTGACGATTCTTGCAACCTCATAGCCTCTTGGGTCCTTGCTGGGATTGTTAAGAGGAAGCTCAGATAGAGTCTCGATATCTTTGCTTGGCATTTTGAAGATAGCCTTGCTTAGACACCTCATCTTTTGTCCTTTAACGGCTGTCAAGGTGAACTCATTTTCTTCAGCATTGTAGGACCAACTGATGAACGGAGAGTGGGATTTGAGAGGTTTTGCATCAATGATTTCATCTTTGCTCGGGTTGAAGTGATGTTTGATCACCAGCAACAGATGTCTCCCATCTTCATTCTCTGGCTCACGAGCTTCACCCAGCTCCATTATTCTTCTTAGATCTGAATCTGGAAGTTGCAATATCTCATCAACAGTTGCATAGAGTGATCTTCTTTTTTCTGTTCTTCCCCTGAAGACTTCAAACCTTTGATCTTGAGTGTTGTAGGACCAGTTGACAATTTCTCTTGAGTCTTCTGGTTTAGTAGTAGGTTTGCTTTTCTTCTTGGGAGGTTGTTGATGAGTAGGAGCTGGGTGGGAGGATTTGGACTTTGTGGGTGGAGAGGAGGGAGGTCTAGGATGGAGAGTGGAAGGTTGTTGGATAGAGGAAGTGGTGGATGAGGGAGAAGGCTTGGGTTTCTTAGGTTTCTTTTCTTCTTCTTAATTGATTACCCTCTTCTTTGAGCCTTTCTTCCCCGGTCTTTCTTCCTCTTCCTTTTTGACTTTAAGGTAAAGGGCTTGCAGGCTCATGAAATTCATGGGACCCAGCCTTTTTCCACTCTCTCCTCTAGCCTTTAGGAAGTCAATCATGACCTTCCTTTCTTCATGGGTTCTTTTGTTGAAGGCAATGGTCTTCTTGGATTTCTGTTTGGCTTTTCTTCTTCTTCAGCCTTTTTCTTATTTCCCAATTGACCCTGCTGACCCATGAAGGCTCTGTAGATCTCTTTATTTGACAGTTTCTCAAGTTAGGTAACATCCTCACCTTGAGTGATCTGAGCTCAAAGACCTTGTGTAGGAAGTCTGAAGGTAGAAGTAAGATCTCTTTGATGTTGATTGAGAGAGAAGATCCATTACTTAGGAAGAAGGTGAAATCAGAGGACTCAGTGTTCACCCATCCTAGCACTTCCAAGTCCCTGACCATGATGTTGTACAGGAATCTTCGCTAGCAGATAACTTCTTCTTCAGTTAAAGCACTACTCCTGATTAAGTCAAGTCTTCTTGGAGCCAGTCTTTGTTCTGCTGTTCATGAAGATTCAGGATAAGCCACCCCATTTGCTTCTTTTAGTAGTCTTTCAAAACAGGGCATATTATCCTCCATTAAGTCATAGAACCTGCTGATTGCAAGTTCTGCTGAGAGATCTGATGAAGTGTTGATACATCTTGTCAGATACAGATTAAGAACCTGGAGGGCATTAAGAGTGTTACAGTTTAGCTCTTCTACTCCACTAAACTCCCATCCGATCCAGAATCTCTCAGCTATGCCATCATACCCCCAAGCTAGAATGGAGTCGAATTCTAGCTTGTTTGAAGTTAGTGAGAATTGGGAGTAGATGTTTGACTTATTATGGCTGCAGCTTCAGGAAGAATGATGAATGATGGAGGTGTGTCTTCATGGAGATTTTCATCTTGCAACACCTCATCAACTGCTCGGACAACTAACTTCCAATCCTCAGTGATATCTTCCTCTTCATCTATTGAGTCTGGCAAGTCATGGATTTGAACAAAAGCAGGTTTGTATAGCGAACTTTGAAACACAGTTGTATCCATTCTTCTAGGCTGTCCGCATCATCTTCCTTGTTAACTACCTCCCCCTTTTTGGTTGCATCAGTGCATAGAGTGTTATCTGTTTGAGTGCCCACTGATACAAGGGAGGGGGAAGTCACTGTTGGGCTTCATGCATAGAGATTTGGTGCCTTAGTTTGGACACTTCAGCCTCTAGCATAGCTACCCTGGCCGTTAATTCCATATTATGAAGTTTCAGTCTGTCCTCATCCACAGTTGTGGAATCCTTGGAGCTAGATGGGGCCTTAGGCCTAGCCTCTACATCCCCATCACCCTGGTTTTCTTGGCACCTGGGATTCCTCTCAGTGAAGAGTGTTTCAAAGGAAACATCCTCACTTTGAGTTGTCGTGGTTAGGGTCTTAGTGATGTTGTCACTGTCCTCCTGGGCAGTTGATGTACCAGGAGTAGTGACAGCCCTTTCCACATTCACTCTGTCAGTACCACTAGAGTGAAACTTTTTGGGTGATGAACTTGGGTTAGGTGCACCAACAGCCAAGTCAATCAATACCTCCGAGATAGTGGTAGTTGGAGAAGGTATATCATCTTGACTAGGTGCCTCGGCACTTAAGTTCAGAGAAGAGGCGGGTTGTTCTATGGATCCAGGATGTGATCCTAATCCTAATAGAGAAACTTCCAAGGAAGTCTCTCTAATGGTGTGGCTATCCCTTTTGATATTCTCATCAGAATGTTGGGATTCTGAATGAAGGCTTTTAGGTTGGGATTGGGCTTGTGAGACAAGAAGAGAAGGAGTCTTCTTGCTCCTTTTTCTAGTGTATATCGTTGCAACTGGGGCCCTTTGTTCCATTTGAACGATAACATCCAAAACATATGTAAGTGATTTTTGTACATGTGCATCCTTAGTAGTTTGCACAGGGGTTCGAGCAATGGAAGCAGCTTGTTGTTTAGGATTTGAAGTGGAGGGTGTGGGATCAGTATCAACTGGGATTGCTGAACTGTCACCCTAGGTACTTTGTATGTTCACCATTGTAGATAACAATGGAACATTAACACCTGAGAACTTTTTGGAAACAGTTCTCATACTTTGAAAAATATTATTTTTATGACCCAACATGATGTAGATTCTTGCAGGTTTTGAGAGTTCTTTTAGTTCCTGGTTGAAAACCTCCTACGAGAATCTGGGGTACATAAAAAATTGTTGCTTTGCACCCTCTTGAAATCTCAAACCCTCAAAGATGAGGTGTGCAAAGTTGAAATCTTGGCAAGTAATCATACCGTGAACAGGAGAGGCAAGTACAGAGCTCACTTGATGCCATCCACTTCTCTTCTGAGATATGCATTGTAGAAGAGTGTGGTAGAGATACTTCCATGGAGGGCCCATCAGTGCCTTCTCTATTGTGTACTCATTTTGATTTCCAGTGTACCCTATGGATACAAAGGTCCTCATGTATTCTTCCTTTGAGTATGAGATGGCTGCCCCCTCATCTTGAAGCTGAAGATGTTTTTGGAGAGTAGCTTCAGAGATGATGATGTCATTGCCGTCTACCTTGGATTTTATTTGGGGAATCCCCTATTCGGTAGAGTAGACGGCGGTATTCCAAAAATCCTCCATATGAGGAATATAAATGGTAGGGTTGACTGTTAGTGCAAAATGTATCTTTGATTGGCACATAAAGTCGATCATATCATCGAATCCCTCAGACTTCTTTCCTTTGGTTAAGTATGCCGTGAGGTTGTGATATGGGGAGAACTTATCATCAGGATTGTTTATGTCTGCCATTTTTGTTGTTTTGGAGGGAAAGGGAAAGATTTTGAAGGGTGGTTAGGAATGGAACGCTTTGAATGTGGTGGGGGCTTGAGAGAAAGTGATGGAAGTTAGGGCGAAATTGAATGTGAAGGGGTGGTGAAGAAATTTGATTTGTTCTTATAACGGCAGAGGAGGAAAAGCAAAGTGACTTGTACAGTACAACCTCATTCACTTTTTACTGTTACAATTGTAATACACTATAGCAGTCATGGTAAAGACTGAAAGGAATTTTTACAGCGGGTAAAAGTTAATTTAGACTTATTTTTACCCATCAGCAGCAAACTTGGTTACTGCGGATGGTTAAGCCTATCCGCTGCAAGCTTGGTTGCAACGGATAGTTAAGTCTGTCAGCAGCAAACTCTATTGCTGCTGATGGATGCAATGATCCGCAGCAAGGGAGTTGCTGCTGACTGCCTTAAAGCTATCCGCAGGAAACTTGTTCCTGCTGATAACTTAAAGCAGTCAGTGGCAAAATCTTTGCTGCTGATTATTAACCGTGTCAGCAGCAAAAAAATGGATGCTGCTGACTTGTAACTTTTATTTATAGCAAAAGACAGACATATTTATAAAGACAAATTTTAGAGACATATTTTAATCAAGGTTCATCATATCAATAGATTCAACTAAATATCTAAATCTAGCTTCATCAAACGGTTTTGTAAACAAATCAGCATATTGCTCATTGGTATGAACTTTGGTTAAAATAATTCTCTTTTTCTCAGCTTGATCTCTTATGAAATGATACCTTATGTCAATGTGCTTTGTCTTGGAGTGCTGTACCGGATTGTTTGTGATTTATATAGCACTCATGTTGTCAATATGGATGGGAGTTGCCATGAAAGTCATCCCATAATCCAACATTTGATTTTGTATCCAGATGACTTGTGCACAGCAACTTGAAGCTGCAATGTATTCTGCTTCTGTTGTAGAAGTTGAAACACATGTTTGCTTCTTGCATTGCCATGAAATAAGTCTTCCTCCCAGAAACTGACATCCCCCTGAAGTGGACTTTTTGTCCAAGTTACATCCCCCATAATCACTGTCAGTGTATGCATACAGATTAAACTTATCATTTTTAGAGTACCATAGCCCAAGTCTTGGGGCTCCCTTTAGGTATCTAAAAATTCTCTTGACGGCTAGAAGATGTGAAATCTTTGGAGCTGCTTGAAATCTTGCACAGAGACATACTGCAAATATGATATATGTCCTTGAGGCAGTGAGATACATGAGAGACCCTATCATTGCACGGTACTGATGTTGATCAGTGTCTTGACCATCTTTGTCTGGAGTCAGCTAATGGTGCACTTGCATAAGGGTTCGTGCAGCAGAGCAGTCAGCCATATTAAATCTTTCCAGAATGCTCTTGACATATTTGGATTGGCTGATGAAGATTCCATTTGGGACTTGTTTGACTTGAAGACCCAGAAGGAAATTTAGCTCACCCATTGAGCTCATTTCAAACTTTGAGTGCATCAGGATCTCGAAGTCTTTACACAGCTTCTTCCTTGTTGATCCAAAGATGAATCATCTACGTAGATTTGAACCAGTAAGATTTCTCCCCCTTCATCTTTGATAAAAAAGGTCTGGTCAATGGTACCTCTTCTGAAGTTGTTGCTTAGCAGATATCCAGACAAAGTTTCATACCAGGCTCTTGGGGCTTGATGTAAGCCATATAGAGCTTTGTCTAGTTTGAACACTTGGTTAGGATGGGTAGGATCTACAAAGCCTGGAGGCTGCTTGACATATACTTCTTCACCAATCTTCCCATACAGAAAGGCACTCTTGACATCCATTTGATAGACCATGAAATTCTTGGATGCAGCATATGCCAGGAAGATTCTGATGGCCTCCAGTCTGGCAACAAGAGCAAAGACCTCATCATAGTCAATTCCCTCTTCCTGAGTGTAGCCTTGAGCTACAAGTCTGGCTTTGTTCTTGACTACAATGCCTCTCTCATCTTGCTTGTTCCTGAATACCCTTCTTGTGACAATGGCATATTGACCAGGTGGAAGATCAACAAGCTTCCAGACATCCTGTCTCTTGAATTGCAGCAACTCTTCCTGCATTGCCTCAATCCAGCTGCTGTGTTGCAAAGCTTCATCTATCTTCTTGGGTTCCACCTAAGATAGAAAACATGAAAATAAACATATATTGGCCTCATGAGATTTACTTCTTGTTAGAACACCTTGGAGAACTTGGCCAATTATATTATCTAGAGGATGTTCCTTGTTGATCCTTTGAGCTGGGTCCAGCTGTATCCCTTGTTCAAGATTGCTTTGATTTTGATAAGGGATTTCTTCATTCATGGTTGAAGAGTCTTCAAGATCAACAGCTACATCAGTGTTATCAGCAATAGTGTTTGCAACATCTACAACATTTACCAAAGAGTCTTCATTAAAATTTTCATTTTCAGACAGGCTGCTGCTGGTGACATTTGAGAGTGTGGTTCTGGCTGCACTTGCTTCAATGGCTTCCATAACAGATGGAGGATCAATGGATGGTCTTCTCAGACTGATAGAAGATTTTGGAAAATCCAGTCTATAGTCAGAGGATGTGGAAGCAGGTGCTTTAGAGGAGGAAGACTCCATATTTGAGAAGATGAGAGGCTCAATTATTTGGGTGAAGGAGTCTATGTTAAAAAGCCAGTTTGGGCCTTTTCCCTGTTCACAGACAATGTGTTCTCTGCATTCCATATTGGTTGATTCTTCCACAATTCTTGTTCTTGAGTTGAAAACTCTATAGGCCTTGGATTGAGAGGAATAGCCCACAAAATATCCTTTATCAGACTTGGCACCAAACTTAGGAAGAAACCCGTGTGTGATTAGAATTGTTCATGGACATCCAAAAGGTTTTAGAAATCCAATGTATGGGACTCTTTGGAACCATAGTTCATAAGGTGTCTTGTTGAGAGGCTTGACTATGAGAATTCTATTTTGCACATAGCAGGCTGTGCTTACTGCTTCTGCCCAAAATGTGAGAGGCAGTTTTGAGTCAGCCAACATAGATCTTGCTAACTCAATTAGAGTTCTGTTTCTTCTTTTAGCAAATCCATTTTGTTGAGGAGTTCTTGGAGCACTGTATTGCCTTTCGATTCCCTTGCTCTCACAGAAACAGTTCAAAGTGTGGTTCTTGAACTCTGTGCCCTGATCACACCTTATTATCTTAACCTTCTGATTGCTTTGATTCTCTACCCTAAGGATGTAGGATTTGAGAATTTCAGCAGTTTCATCTTTAGTTCTCAAGAAGAATACCCATGAGAATCTGGTGTAGTCATCAGTTATCACCAGACAGTATGACTTCTTACCCATTGACATAATATTTGTAGGACCAAAGAGATCCATATGCAGCAGCTGTAGTGGAGTATCATTTGTATTCAAGGTCTTGGGCTTGTGAGAACTCTTGTGTTGCTTCCCCTTCAGACAAGCAATGCAGTGATCTTCTAGCTGAAATTCTTTATCAGGAAGTCCTCTGACAAGATTAGCCTTCACCAATTTGTTGATGGTTTTGATGTTAACATGGCTTAGTCTCCTGTGCCAGAGAGCTGATTCATCAACTGAGGCTTTTGACAGAAAACATGATACACTGCCAGATGGAGTGACCTCAGTCATGTCAAGCACATAAAGATTTTCTTTTCTTTGAGCAGTTAATAAAATCTTCTCTGGAGGAGGTTTGGATAAGCCAGGAGATAGTACAAAGCATTCTTTGTCTGTGAAGAGCATCCAATGCTTTTGATCACATATCTGGGAAACACTCATGAGATTGAAGTCCAATTCCTTGACATAATTTACCTTATCAACACTCATTCTTTCATTTGACACAGTCCCTTGTCCAGTGATAGATCCTCCTTTTGAGTAACTCCCAAAGGCAACATATCCTCCATTGAAGTGTCTGAAATTGGAGAGGATGGTTCTGTTGCCTGTCATGTGCCTAGAACAACCACTGTCAACCACTCAGGTGTTATTCTTGTGACCTGGCTGCCCCTGCACATGAGAGAGATCTAGTTAGTGGGAGGAATCCAAGATCTTGCATCCTTGAAGAAAAGGGTTCTTGGAATATCAGATTCAGCATGTGTGCATTTAACCAAACCAATGATGATTCTTGGAGGGATAGAAGCTGGGATCTTGGCTCTCCATTGCTAAGGAGATGGTTTTCCAGTTCTCTTTACTCTGTCAGCATCTGATGTTGATTTGGCTGCTGATGGATTTGCTTTATCAGCAGCAGATTTTGCTGCTGTTGACTTTGGCTTATCAGCAGCCGATGTTGTTGCTGCTGAGGACTTCGGTTTATCAGCAGCAGTGGATTTTGCTGTTGATGACTTTAGCTTATCAGCAGTAGATTTTTGTTGCTGCTGATGGTTTTGCTTGAGCAGAAGCAGACTTGGTTGCTGCCGAAGGCTTGTCCTTTGGTTTCTTGGGCTTGGCTTGATTACCAACATTTTTGCTGGCTGCTGATGATTCAACAACCAATGTATGCTTATCCTTCTTTGCCTTGTTGACGGAGGGCTTCTCTGTAGAAGTTCTCATGCTGATGGGTTTTTGTTTAGGAGGGGCTTGATGAAGGATCTGGTTGAAGGGATTAAAATTACAATTTGCAGCAAAGTGGTCTGATTCACCACAGATGATGCAAGATTGTTGAGGCTTTAGCAGCTGCTTTCTTGGTGGGGAAAGAAAGTTTCTGAAATGAGTTTCCTTGGCTTCAGAACTCCTTACCTTTCTGTTCTTGTGTGTCTTCTCAAAAGCATGTTGTTTGAGGTTTCTCTACTGCTGAAGGTAGTAAAAGCAGGTGCTGGCAATGTGGTTGTATTTTTCACAGACAAAGCATGATTTGGCCAGTTTGTCCCTTGAAAGGTAAACATAGTCCTTTATTTTGAATAGGTCTTTAAAGTTCCAGGGGTGAGCTTTGTTGTGCTCAAAGGTGGCTTCTTCCAATGTCTTTTGAACATATGGAACTCTTTCTCCTGGCTCATGACATATGTCAAACACCTTTCTTTGAGGCTTTGAGTTGTTTGAGGTTGAAGACTGCCCCTTTTCAACATTTAGCTTTCTTCCTACTGGAGGATAGATGATTTTGATTTATTTGAAAGGCATAGGAACTGGAACAGCTGGTAAAGGGACATGAGTACTTGTTTGAATGACTTCTAGAACAGGCGGTTCTGGTACTTATAATGGTGATGAGACCTCCTCAGTTTTAGTGGACTCTGAGCTAATTGACTCAGATTCTGACGAGGTAGTGCATTCTTGTTCCAATGGTTCATGCCTTGAAGGATCAAGATCTCGGTTGGCCTTTTCAAGATTTGAGAGATTGAAACTTGGTTCATGGATGGCAACGTAGTCAGCAGAAGATGCAACGGCTTGATATTGTTCAGCAGGATACCCCAGACCAGTTTTTACCTTGTCATGAATTTGAGCATCCAAAAGTCTTTGCAGCTTTTTGGATGAAAATTCATATTTGTCAACATGAACTTTCTGTTCTGCTAATTCTGCTCCGGTAGCTTTTAATCTGGCCAGTAGATCATCAATCTGAGTTTCAAGATTGATTTGTTCTGGTTTTAGTAATAAAATCTCTTTCTTTAGGCAGCTAATTTTTTCTTTATAACTGTTTTCTACTTTTGTGAATTCAGATTTCATTTGATGAAACCCTTCATTTTGATCTATAAGGTTTTGATTATGCTTTTTGTAGCCTAACACCTTATCAATACAAGCTTGGGAATAGATATGTTCATATACCTGAGGCGGTATCTCGGTTGTGTCTGCCATAAGAGCTTGGTTGTTAGCAGGCAGATCTTCATACTGGAAGCTCCAGTCAAAGTCAGATGTTCCAACAGCTGCACAAGCTGCAGTTTGAGCTGGAGGTGTAGCTTGTTGCTGTTGTTGTCTTGGTTGGGCTTGGTGAGCTTGTCTTGGTTGAGGAGCTGCTGGGTTTGCCCTAGGTGCCTTGCATTCTCTAGCAAAATGACCCAGTTGGTTACAGTTGTAACATCTTAGTTTGCCTTTATCTAAGCTAACTCTAGTGTTGTAGTTATTACTTGGAATGGGACTTCCAGTTCTAGAGTAGAACGTTTTTGCTCTTATAGATAGCATGGCATACGAGTGCTGTATGTCCATTTCTTCTAAGTCTAATGGATGGAAGCATTCCAGATCCTCCTTGATAAAGGACACGTTGCTTGAGTTTTCATAAACAAAAGCAGCAGAGGTTGAGGTTTGAGGAGGGGCTTCTAGGAGAAATGGTGATGTGTTTGTTTGAGAAGTTAGAGTTTGGGGATGAGTGATGATGGGAGGATAATAGTTGTTTGAACTAGGACCTGAGTGGTCAGAATGGAGGGCATAGGAGGTGGAGGTGGTGGTGGATGTTGACGCTGTTTGGTAGCTTGAGCTTCTTTCCTTTGCCTGAATCATCTCTAGCTCATAGGTTTTTAGCATTCCAAAGAGCTCAGTCATCTGGAGAGTCTTCAGATTCTCAGTTATTCTGATGGACACTGTGTAAAGTGTCCAGCAGCTTGGTAGAGACCTGATGAACTTCTTGAGAATATCTTCATTCTCCAGCTTCACCGTTGAGCACTGCAGCTCACCTACAAGATAGGTAAATCTGTTATATAAAACCGTTAGAGACTCACCTTCCTTCCAGACGAAGTTTTCATACTGCTTCTTCAGAATGTCTCTTCTGTTTTCTTTGACTTCTTCTGAACCAGCAAACATTTTTTAAAGAGCCTCCCATAGCTCCTTTGCAGTTTTATAACCTCTAAAGTTATGAAAAACTTCATTTGGTAAGCACATCTGGATGGCTCCCAAGGCTTTGAAGTCTACCTCCATTTTCTTGATGTCTTTATCAGAGTACTTAGAGGGTTCTTTGGGAACCAGTGTACCTCCGAAATCAGCTGAGGACACCATGGGTATGTATGGTCAATCTTTAATGGATTTTCACATCCCATATTCCTGATAGCAGATGAAGCTTTCCATTTTGTTCTTCCACATATCGTAGTCTTCCCCAGACACCAGTCTTGGTGGCCTGTTGATGCTTCCAATATCTTCAAATTGTTTTGAGCCATTTTTGATTTGTGATAGTGAGAGACTTTTATCAAAGAGATAGTTTAGAATAGAACCGAAGAATGATTAAACAAGTGTGAGTTTGTTTAATCTGTAAGCCAAAGCTCTGATACCACTTGTAGGATCGGTAAATACAAGATGGTTCTATTCCAGTTGAGATTGGCGGAAACAATCACAACTTAATCAAAGTAAACAAGTAAACACAAGAAGTACTGATAAATGCAATTTGTATTAAGCTTCAATGGTTACAATATTACAGAGAAAAAATATAAGAAAAGCACTGAGGTATAATGACTCTAAGTACTACTTATATAGTAACTTAGAATCAAGACAGACCCTTGATTCTAAGGGTCAGATCTAACACAAACCGTTGATCTTGTATTGAAGCTATTCTACAAGTACAGACAATAATGATAACTATGCTAGTTAACTTTTCTCAAACGTCTTCTTAGGCATTATTGCTTGCATGCTTGGAGAAGAGCGTTGTAGTGCTTTATTGTCTGCACCAGTGACATTCTTTCTGCGTGGTGTGTGTCAGTGGTGTAGCAGAAAGTTGTAAGTGGTTATGGTTACTTTTGCTTTTGCAAGGCTGGTCAGCTGTAACGTTTGATCTTCAATGGATGAATAACTATCAGCAGCATCAAGTGTTGATGCTGCTGAGAAGCCTATCCGCAGCAACTCTATTCTTCAGCAAATAAGGCTATCCGCAGCAGTTTGTTGGTCAGCAGCAAACTCTGATATCAGCAGCATTTGTACTTAGAGAATTTTGTAGCCACCAGTCTTTATTTCTGCACGGCTCCACTGTTTCTCCATGTTAATACATACAAGGTCTGTTCTGTATCACGAGTGTGTCCCTGGTCCTGTGGTAACACCCGCGTCTCCCACAGGAACCACTCGGGTTCGAACCAGGTGGCCTGTTTATCTTTTTAAAACCACTTTTAATACTCTAAAAATTTGTATAAAAATTATTTTATAAACCCTACGTTATTTAGATCACAATACAACAAAAGTTTACAATTTTTAACATAAAATAACTATTTTTACTAATTTAGTTGTTTAAAATCTCATTTTAATTATTTAAAAGTACATTTTAAATAATTAAGCAAAGTAATTAATATTCTAATTTATAAATATTTTGACAAGATAGTTTTTTACAAATCATTTATTTTTACTATGTATATAATTAGTAAAGTTTAAACAAATAAAACCTTTTCAAATATATATATACATATAACTACATTATCCATTTTTGTTTAGAACATATTAATTTAACAATAAATAAATAAATAAATTTATTACCTTATACATTAACAAAGTCACTTTGGGTTTTCTTTAACTTGTACTAATATATATTTTTTTATTCATTGTCATTAATAAATAAATAAATAAATAAATAAATAAATAAAGAGATTTATTTATGTCATCATATTACTTTTAACAAGACTCATTATCTTAAATAAATGAATAAAAGGAATTTTATTTATTTAAATTCTTTAAATTTGAACCCTATAGACAAATATTGTTTTCATATATACTTTAAACTTACAAGTTTATATCAATATTTTCCCAACTTATATCCTTCTACATGAAATGACATAACCCTTATACAAATCCACACATATCTAGACCAAATGAACATTAGGCCTAGCCTTAGACCTTGTGCATGTTTTGATTCAAGTTCATACATTCCACTCTAGGTTAACTTTGTGAGTTACAAGGATCACTTTGCTGCCTATTCTCACGTGCTATCTACATCTTTGATACATGTGAGTTTACATAGCCCATTTTTACACTATTTACATTTTTGGGGTGGAACATGAGTACAATTATACACTGTTTACAAACTACAAAATACAATTCCACCCTACATTCATGTGTGCAATTTGAGCCTTATGCTTGAGTACTAGGTGTGCAAACTATAATTTGTGTGCAATTTACATGTGCAGTCATTAACTATACAAACCGACGATTAACAATGATAGATCTATTGAGTCTGACAAACCCACCCAGGTAGGGTGATTGTTACCGACAACACATTTTGGTTTTTGCATGCTAGTTACAAAGGTTTGATTGTACAATTTGGTTTCACAATAGTAACTCTCCATATTTGCCTTATTAACCATGATTTGTATGGATTGTATGCACACAACACAATGATACTATTTAGAGTCAAAACCTATGTATGCTCATCAACTTTTTAGTTGACATTATTTTAACCACGTTTCAGGTACGAATTTTTGAGATTGATCAAGTTTGCTACACTTAAGTTGTGGACCTAGTTATTAAAATAAAAAAAAACGCATTATGTATTTCCATCTCTTGTAATTTTTGAATTTTATTTGGTTTGAACTTGAAATAAAATTTGATGCTTTAATATATTACAACATAGTCAACCATGTGCTCGTGAACAGTCTCCATGTCTCGCCCCGACGTTTTCGCCGTTGGTTGGGGTGTGACACAATGACATTTAAGTTGTAATATAAAACTTAACATTGAATGATAAAATGTCAAATATTTATTCCCAACATAAAGTAGCGGTTTCAAACTGGCATTTAAAGACAAAATTAGAAAACATGGCTAACGTCTCAGGTAGCTTTCCACCAGGAAGTAGATGAGCACCAATATGAACATCGTTATGGTTACTCGTATAGCAAACCGGGCCTCAGCTCTTGCTACTTCCGTACGTGCATCAAATATCTCTCGGTCTCCTTCCATCATGTCTATGTGGGTACCTAGATTTGCAATTAGGTCCTCCTAGTACCGCACTTGACCCAATATGCTGTCTATTCATTGCCCCAACAGGTCGTGACTTATCCCGTGCTCCATCCCCTGCCTCAGAAACTATATGGTCCTTACATATTGGTGAGTGGCATCAGCTGAAACTCCTATAGCACTGGTGGGTCCCATAGTCTACCTTGCTCCTAGTTTTGGGTGTTAAGGGTCTCTCAGTGGGGATGGCAGCTGGTTGTGTCGGTGAGGTGCTTGATAAGGGTGTGTCAATGGGGGTGGTTTAGATGCTTGGAGTCTCAGGCTAGTTCTCCTAAGCCAATCTGCCCTTAGGTCAAACATGGATCTAGCAGCTGGATGTGTCGTTGACTGGTGGTCTAGTGATGGAGATCCGATGTCTTCTTCCTGCTCGGACTCTGTCTCAGGATGGTATCTCGGGGAGAGAGGAGGGTAAGAGTCCATGTCTAGCAGGAAAAGAAAAAGGTGGTAAGAGATATTAAAAAACTAAATGTTAAGTACAAAGGTTCTCATGAGTTTAGAGTTTGACTAGTCATAACACCGAGTTCTCACAATAGTATGTTAGGAGTAACACTTGACCTATAAATAGTGTACCCACGAAGAAAATTCCTAGGAAATAGAGGTGGGTCACAAGGGACACACTTAAGTACCCCGTCTTTCTTTAGCCAGAATATCTTATGGGCCTACACCCACTCTTCCAACGATAATGTATTATTAACACTATTCTTTGGACTCATGGTCATGATGAGAATCATTATGGACTGAGCTTTGAGGCCCAAGGGTGAGATTCATTTACTCCAGCAGGATTTCTATTCTTAGAGGGTAAGTGGGCTCCTCTAGTTCCTAACTAATGGGCATTAGGTCCAAGAATTTGAATTTTTTTTGTTCACAAATGATGATGGTGATATAATTCTCAATGTATAAGGATGAGGTTGTATGAAGTCTTAGATATGAATAAGTATATTGTGTAACTTAGGATTGTCTTTAGTATAATCAAAGTGGGTAACGTGTAGGCTAGTCAAGTGTTTGTAGTAATTAAGGTATCACACTGGTAGCAATTTTTTGTAAACATACAAGTTATCAAGTAATATAGCACATAAGGTATCACGTATTGTATCATGCAATGTAATGTGTAAGATAACATGTAGGATCATCTCATAAAGGTATCCTAAGGTTATAGACTAGGTCATTGGTTCCTAATAACCTAATTCCCTATAACCATGGATCTGATACCAATCTGTCACACCCCGGCCGATGACGGATTATACGCCGGGGCTGACGCGGTTGTTCATAAGCACATGATCATCTATTAAATGCATTCAATAATTAATCATCATATTAAAATATATGTTACAAATGGAAAAAGAGACACAATGTTCATATCATAAAGCTAAGTCCATAGTCCTAAGTGATCAAGCATGGTCCTCAAACAGGTGCACCTGAAACATGTAAGTAAATGTCAACTACAAGTAGTTGGTGAGTAACATAGGTTTTGACACCAAACAAAGTTAAGTATGTTTTTCAATTCTGTAACATCCCAAAAATAAAACGACAGTTATAATAATGGAATAAACGAACGAGGTATGACGGGCCGGCATGATGGGCCAGCAGGCTTGAAGGGGCGAACATAGGGGAGCCTCCCCTATAAATAGCCTAAGTCACTCCACCATTCTCTCATTTGCAAGTTTAGAGAGAGAAATCATAGAGAGAGAAAGTTGGCGGATCGACCCGAGATTGAAGAAGTGTGCTGCTACATAGCTCGTGAGAAGAACCTCCGAATCAGAAGCTCGATACAGGTAACGATCCAACTTAGATTTGATTTTTTGTTCTTTTTTGGGTTTTTCGGGTTTTGGACGAAAATGTGACGTTTTTACGGATGAAACTGGAAGAAAAAATAGATTTGAGTTCCTTAATGAAAAGGAAACGTTTTGAATGTAAACAAGTTCGGGATCTTGACGAGATCAGACCCGAATGCGAAAGTTAGGGTTTTTGCGGAAAGCAGATCCTGCGTATTTATCAAGTACGCATGAAGAGGGTCCTGCGTACTTATCAAGTACGCATGAAGCAAAGTTTGTGCACTTATTAAGTACGCAAGAACAAGGCCCTGCGCACTTGCTAAGTGCGTATGCATCAGGCTGTTTAGGTAAAGTCAGTATGTTTAGAAGGTTAAACCGTTAGAGTCGGGATTTGGTCTGATGTGTATTTAACAAATCAATTCAGATCGGAAGTGACTTTGTGGGACCTTTGTTAGGACAACCCAGATTAGCTTATCCGGTGAGTTCTAGAAGCCCTCTTTTAAATGTTTTGAATAATATTTTTGGGCTAGTGTGCATACATAACGATGTGACTATTTTATAAAACGATGTTTATGAATGTTGTATGTGACGTTTTATAAAATGATGTTTATGAACGATGTTTGGAATGAAGGGTTATGAAAGAAGTGTTTATGAAATATTTTGTCAAAAGAAGTTTATGAAGTGTTTATGAATGAAGGAATGATTTTTAATAAAACATACGAATGCTTTAACTGAAGTTTTGAAGTAAAAGAAGTGAATGTTTACGAAAGTCACAAACAAACGAATCTGCCAATATTCCTTAGGGAATGAAGGTTATGGGTATGGGAAGTATGTTATGGGCCTTTACCTTTTAGGGGCCTTTGTGGCTGGCCAACTGTTGTATAACCGGGGTGATGACGGTTACCAAGGGGATTATCGTGATCCTTGAAGTTGGTATGATTTACCTTACGGGGTAGTCGTGCTTGAAGTTTGGTACTTGTGCCTTACGGGGCGCAGTGCTTGAGGTTTGGTACGTGTCATCCTTGTGATGCCGTGCTTGAAGTTTGGTGTTGAATAACCAAAGTATCGGGCCCTAGGAGTTCTTCACCCGAATGACAGTACGGTGTTGATAGGCCTAGTGGTGGTGATCTTTAGGTTATTCCACTAGTATGTGATGTTTGGATTTGACGGTTACGAGAAGGCGCAGATTCGATATGTTCGTTGACTTATGTTTATGATGTTATGTTATTGCATATCTTCGTACGCTTTTATTAATGAAGTTAAATGATATGTTTTCGGCAAATATTTGAAGTTAAGATTTTATGAAAAGCTAGAACTCATCAACGTAGCTGACTTTTTAGTATGCACATTCAGGTTAAGGCAGGTTATGATGATGGATGCTGATGCTGGGCAGCTGGATGAGTTACTCGGATGATATGAAGACTGGTATCCCGTTATGTTTCATTTATGTTATGTTTTATGTTTAAGACAATGTTACGCTTCCGCATCTTTTGAACAAGTTTTAATTATGTTGAAGGAATGATTCCGCTGCATTATTTTGATATTTAAAGTTTAAGAACTGTTTGTGAATGAGTAAATCCAACGAGTGAGGCCTCCCGGGTTTGGGGCCTTACAAGTTGGTATCAGAGCAATAGTTTGAGAGATTCGGACAGTGTCTGAACTTAAACTGTGAATGGGACCGAAAGCGGATGCCAGTTGGGTAACTCGAGCCACATCATCAGGTATGAAGGTAGTATATATATTTAAAATGAACCAATACACGTGCATAAATAATATGCCCAAAATACCGATAATTTAACGTTGGTGATAATCAGAATATTTAAACGTAGCTATAAACATATAAGTTTGTGATATGGATGTTTAAAAGATGCAAATGGACTATTGGAAACACGTTACAGCTTGGAATGGGACGGAATTTCAAGGGTTTAAGAGCTTGATTACGTGGGTTTGAATACCCAAAATTGAAACCCCTTAAATGGGTTAAATAAATTCGATTTCTCAATTACATATTAATTAAATCTTCCTAAATGAGTGTTAATGAGTGGAAAACAGTTTTAGGAAGGTTTAAAATTCTGGAATCACATGGATTGAAGGTTTTCACGCATGTTTTGACTTTTTCAAGCCAAAATTGGCTTGATTTCTTGTCCAGGGTTCAAGGGTAAGGGTTCAAAGGCAAATAGAGAGTTCAAGTGATTGGGGGGGGGGGTCTTTGCTTTTGAAAAAGGGTTCAAACCACTTTATTTGGTTTAAGAATCAATTTTAATTATAAAACTAACTTTTTATTTTTATGAAATTTATAAAACCAACACCTTTTTGTTTAATCAAAGTAACCCTATGATTATTTATTTAAGTATGTCAAATAAATATATATATTTATGTCTTTTAAAAAAAATCAAGCAGTTATTTAATTTTAATCATAATATTTTATAAAGGAGAGGTTTTCCCTTCTTTATAAATTCACAAATTGTATGAATGCTTATTTAGGATGATCAAAATTACATATATATTCATAAATGAATAATTAGATAAATGTTTATATAAAAATATGTAAGTACTTCATTAAGATTATAAATTCTACTATAAAGTATATATATATATATATATATATATATATATATATATATATATATATATATATGTACAAATGCATGTTTTCTATATATAATACGGAATTGCAATATTAAAACTTTGAATTGTTACACGTTAAAATAATAGTTAAGGGAAATATTTTGTCGGGCAAGTACGGGATTGAAGCGGATTGTTATTATTGTATAAATAAATTTAAAAAATATAGACAGGAAAATCATAGATGTAACATTACTGATTTACCGACCCTATTTTAATTTATTTCATTTAATAAAATAACAATACGACATTAAACCCTACAACGACTAGTTGTGTAATTAGTCAAAGCTAATTATGATTAACTTTGAAAGTCAAAAAAATTGAAGAATTATATTCCTGTTGACTTTTAATAAGTCAAGCTAACAAGTCCTTAACCAATTTAACTCAACTCAAACCCTAGGGACCAGTTCCGCCAAGTTCAAAACTTTTAAACATGAAACTGCAGGGATCAAATATGTAATTAACCCATTCTTGATTTGGGTTGACTTCAGAAAGTCAAACTGTTGTCCTTGACTCAAATCTGAACCCCACACCCGAATTTCGTTGCAATCCGTAACCGTTATGCACGTTAGAGTCATTAGCGACCTTTATAGATCAGTTAACAGCTTCATCATTTTACGATTTAATTCCATTTATGACTAATCAACCGTAACCGTCGACCTCACTCTTATTACTCACCAATTCGCAAAATATCGATCGTTTACACTGAAATTGATCACCTGCCAATCTCAAACGAATCCCCTTGAACCTGTTACACCATCCAATTGCATCGAAGAAGGACGCAGAGTCGCCGAAAAACCAATCCTGTCACAGTCGGCATCCGTTTAGTCGATCACAGTCAATTCGAACATCATTCTGGTAACTAAACCTATCAATAGCTTCGTTTTTTTCTATAGATTAAAAGCCCTATGCTTATTAGGGCTTACATTATAGAATCAAACATGATCTGATTCTAGGGTTCTTAACATCTTCAGATTTAATCGAACCCTACCCCCGACTCTGTTTAAATCCAATTAATTCATACCAGTAGATTCGAAATCCCTTTTTAATTGATAGCCCTATGCCAATTCAGTCTCATATCATCGATTTAATCAAGACCCAGTAACTAGGGTTCGTTCACAAAACGATTTGATCCTAGACTTAATCATAATTCAATTAAACCATACTGACAGATTCGCAAGACCCTAATTAGTAAAAGGCCCATGTTTCCATCACATTCCATTATCAGGATCATTCAAAACAATTTTGAGTTCAAACCTAGGGTTTCGGCCTTTTGAATCTGTAATTAAACGATCCGAAACCTGTTGTTTTTACAATTAAAACCCACCCCAGACTCGTTTGGTGTTAACGAACAAAACCCCTATGATCTTATAGACTGTCGCTACCAGATTTGGTGGAATTGGGACTGGGTCGATCGAACTCGTGTAAAGGGGAAGAACTCACTACGTTTCTATGTTAAAACCATTTCTGCCTGGGCTTGTGTGCGATACCCTAGCGGGCGGAGTTGGTTAAATGAGTGTGCTTGTGTGGGAGAGACCCGGGTTCGAGTCTCTCCACACCCATTTATTTTTAAAAATATTTTGGTGGTATTATTTTAATATAAAAACAATACCCTATATTATTATATTAATATATTAATGGGTTCTAGCCTCGTAAAACCACCCGTAGGCTCGGGTTTGGTTTGTAACCCTTTTTCATTTAAAAATACCAACTTTTAAAATAATATAGTTATATTATTTTCAAACCCCGAATTTGAATAAATAAAATATTTATATTATTTTCAACCCGTGACTCCAATTAAAAATAATATATATTTAGATATTATCTTCACCTCGTTTATAAACTTCGTGTAACGTTTCAAACTTATAAATAATATAATTATTTATATTAGTTACCCACGTTTATATCCCCGAATAAAAATAAATATATTTATTATTCATATAAATTGCAATTTCAACTCACTTAGTGTTAAATGGTATGTAACACTAGTTTTTATAAACTAACATATTTACCCAAATCCGACGCATTTTCATGACTAAATAACTAAATAAGTATAGACTTATTTATTTTGTTTATATTTAAAACAATATAATTTCATACTACGTTTTAAATAAATAAACCTAAATTATTTAGTTAATTCACCCTAAACTCTAAGTCATTATTGTAAGGACACTATACCCCGACTTTAATAATTATAAAACAATTATTCAAGAACAAAACGCAAACATCTACACAATCCTTTTACATAATTCGACACGGACTCATTACACAATTTCCTATACTCACATCCATTGAAGCCCTAGACTTCGATTTAGATATTTTATTAATTCATCTTCATACGCAATACACTCTAGGTTAACGTTGTGCGTTACAAGGATCACTTTGCTACCTAGAGTCTCGTGTTAGTTACACATTTGATTCAGGTGAGTATTACATAGCCCCTTTTACTCTTTTACACTTTTGGGGTGGAACATGAACATTATACAATACTATCGTTTACATTTACACAGACTACACAAATACAAATCCCCTTTACATTCATGTGTGCAATTTGAGTTTTATGCCCGAGTGCTAGTTGTGCTAACTTTTGTATGCGATTATGTGCAATCATTAACTATTCAAGCCGACGGTAAACAATGATAGATCTATTGAGTCTGGCAAACCCACTCAGGTAGGGTGATTGTTACCGACAACACAATTTTGCATGCTAGTTACAAAGGTTTGATTGTACTTGGTTACACAATAGCTGGTCCCCATAAATGTCTTATTTTATCATGATATGTAAGGATTTGGTTATTTACAAACTATATGCTATCTATATACAAACCTGTGTATGCTCACCAACTTTTTAGTTGACCTTATTTTATTCATGTTTCAGGTGCTATCATATGAGTTTGATCAAGACATGTTACACATAGGCTTTGGACTTAGTTAATTTTAATTCGAAAACAAATTGTATTTCATTATGTACTTTGGAATTAATTCATGTTTGTTTGAATGGAAATGGATGTTTAATATACTTCAATTTAGTCAACCTTGTGCTCATGAACAGTCTACATGTCCCGCCCCGATGATTCCGCCGTCGGTTGGGGTGTGACAATAGAGGTTACCGTGATTGCTTTAGGAATTAGAACACATAGAGAAAGGGGAACATATATGACTGATTATAATGGTCAAACCATTACCAAAAATGCCATTAATTTTAGATTATATATATATAATCTTACATCGTGAAATTACCAAAATACCTTTAATTTTAACTGAAATATTTAACGGAGTTAGTGCCAGTGAGTAAAATGGCAACAAAATGGTAACCTCAAGGAGTGTTTTGGCCATTTTCAAACTATTAGAGCAAAAGAGTTAAAATGATCAAACCACAAGGAGCAAAAACGAAGCTTACTCTTTAAAAAGATAAGAATAAGTATGTGTTTTGTAACGAACAACTTTCGGATTTAGATAATAATATGTGTAAACATATTATTAAGATGTAAATAACTAAAATAAAAGTGGAGGGTACGTTGGGTAATTAAACATACTTGGAGTTTGGGAGCAGAGAGTCAATTTTCAAACTACAAGAGTTAAATTTGTAATTATTAAAAATCATATTTTTATTAGGGGGAGGGGGAGTCACGCACACATCAGCGTGTTGTTTTTGTGTGTGGCGTAAACAAGAGAATATATGGAGGAGAAAATTGATGTTCAATCTTGGTAATTGAAGTGGCATATGATAGATTGAAGGATTTGACACACTCAATTCCTTCATATCATTAGGTAAACATCCTTTTCTCCTTTGAATCACCATTTTGTGTTCTTAACGGATTTTGGGTAAAAACCCTAAATTCCAGAAATCGGGGGATGTTGGATGGGTGATTCTTGGTTAAGTGTTGTTATTTAGTTTATCTAAAGCTAATGGTGTAGGAAATTCACCATTTTAACATATAATTTGATTATGTAAAACATTAGGGTTCTTGAGCTGAATTTGGGGGTTTTCCTAAATTGGGTGTTTAAATGATGTGTTAAAGGTTTATAAGTGTTTAGGATGTTCACAAACACAAAACCTAATGAAAATCCATAAACTTTTTGATGATCAAATATTTTGAGAAATTAGGTGAAAGATGAACCCAACCCAAACGGGTCAAATGGGTCGAGTTGATTAGTTACCGAATATTGATGGTGATTTTGGGAGTTTAAGGATTCGATTAAGTTGTATGGATCATTCTTGGTCATAGTTATTGAACTTTAGTTCATAACATGGGTGTTTGACCTAATTGGTGCTTTTTGGGATTTTAGATTTACTAAACAATAAGCGTGAATTATTTAGGTAATCGGAGTGATCGGGTTGAAGAACAACCGGGCTCATCAAGCATTAAAGGTAAGTTTTTTACACTTACTTAGTAATTGGTATTTAGTGTAATTCACATACTATATTATATGATTATGTGATTTATGAAATTGGAGTTTATGATTTACACATGATTGGAGCGTATAATTATGTGTTTGGGTGTCAATACATGAATCATTATTAAGCGTGTGTTTTTATGATTCATTGTGCATGTGTGTGTTTGTTTGTAAACATTCGGAATGTGGAGACATAGTCCTCATAGGTGTTTTGAGGACGTGTTCTTCATGGGTGATTATGTGGAGACATAGTCCTCATAGGTGTTTTGAGGACGTGTTCTTCATGGTTGACTATGTGGAGTCATGCCCCTTATGGATGTTTTGAGGGTATGATCTTCATGGGTGTATCTTAAGGCTTGACCTCATGGGTGATTTCTTGGGACTATCTTCTCATGAGTACTTGAGACTTGTTCTTATTTGTGTGATTATGGTTTAAATCCCTCAAATATTGTATGTGTTTGCATTGGGATTTATCTTTGGTTTGGTTAGGACATGAATAAGGAGTTTTATACATGCATTATAGATTATTTAAATCCATTTGAATGTTGTGTATTTTGTTTGGGAAAGATATGTATACCAACACATGTTATCAGAAAAGCCCAAAACTTCATATAAGCATATCTCGGGACAGGAATTGAGTTACGGGAGCCATAATATATAGATCATGAGTGCCTCGACGAGAGGAATCTATAGAAAAGGTTGTTTTGTGCCGAGGCTATCCTAAGCTCACGTTGGGTTGATTTTGCTTACGCCTTTTTCCTACGTTAAACCTCATTTTTGGGTTTTTCTTGGGTTTAACCTATGAGAGTCTTAGGAGAACCTTATACCATTACTAACTTGATATTTGTGGTGTTTAAGATGTAGAAAAAGCTCTGGTTTAGACCTCGGGATGTCAAAGTGCCTAGAATTGGATTTCTCTTTTGGATGACTAAACTTTTGTGAATTGTTTTGGGTTAAACCTTGTATAGAGGTTTAAATTGTGATTAATAACTAAACAAAAAATAACTTAGTGTTATGATGTAAACTTTTGATATTTCATGTCTTTTTTTTTACAGAAGTTTGAATTGAGACCATTTTTCGCGTGCGTTTTAATTGTTAATTTTGTTTTACAAAAAGTGGGTGTTACATGTGTTTTTGTGAAAAATCTTGTACTAGAAATATACTAAAGACTTTAGCTTTATAGTTGGGGAACAAACATAATGTATAGTGGAAACGACACAATGCTTCGGGAAAGAGTGTGTCAGTTGACAGTTAAAAAGGTTGGCAGTTAATTCAATTACCATCAACAGTAACTTAGTTACTGCTAATGATTGGCTTCTATCAGCAATAACTTGGTTACTATTAATTGTCTATTAGTGTTGCCCACCCAATTGTTGTTGATTGGCCAAGTTGTTGATCTCAGTTGCTACTGATCACAATTGATGTTGATCAATCAATTCTTGCTAGTCAGTTTGCTCGCCATGGGCATCCCCATCAAAGCTCAACCCCTTGGTAGACCCCACCTAGGGGCTGCCCTCAGACCCACTTGAACCTTTAGCCCCAAAGTTAAATTACACTCTAGGCATTTCTTTCAATAATTTTTGACATATTAGCCTAACTTTTGATACAATTTACATAGACTTATGTCGATACAACCCAACTAACATTTCAAATAGTATAACCCAAAATATAATATTTTAATTTAATTATATCGAAAAGTCAGGATGTTAAACCATAATAAACAACTAACAAACTTATCACAAATAATCGTGTCAGATGAGCATACGAATCATATTAAACTATAATAACATACTATTTTAAAGAAATCAATATAACTACCACATGCATGCCAAAGAAAAATGCCGCATTCTAAAGCAAGTGAAATACATCAAAACTAGACGAATCAAAATAATATAAATGAATTAAATGTACACCATATTCAAATTCTTATGAACTAAAGCACACCAATAAGGTGAGATGCCCTAAGACAACTCATCAAAGTTTTTCTAACGTTAACAAATTTCCTCCAAATATTCACCAAAAGTCTATATGATAATTCATTTCCAAATTAGATAAGAAATTATACGTTTTTATTGGTCAGTTACAATCCTTCAAGGTTTCTTCACTTGTTTATGCGGAACAACTTTTCACCTAATTTCCTTTTTCAGTTTATGTTTCAAATGCAACACTTTTTGTATCCATAACTCATTAATCTTAGCTTCAGTTTAGACATTCCTTGGTTCGTTAGTGTTGGGATATGACCCGGTAGAAGCCCAGACACATCCCCACTAAGTTAAGACCGTACCAGCTTTAAGCCCAGGCCCGGCTAAGAATCCATAAAAGTAAAACAACCCAAGGTCGGGCCTCACATTGCTTTAGCAGATCAACAAAAGTAAAATTGGCTTTAGCACTAGTATATGCCTCACGTCGCTTGCGAAGATATTTTCAAGCTCATCCCATCAAAGTACTAACAGATCAACCGATTCAGAGAGTTCTGAGAAAACCTGAGTACTCCGGAAGGTTAGCTACTTAGGCCATCGAATTGGGAGGACATCAGATCACTTACTGCCCTCGAACAAAATTTAAAGGATAAGTGATAGCAGATTTCTTGGCCGAGCTACCGGAAACACATGGTGATGCGATGGACCCCCAGAAAAAGAAAAAGAAGAAACCACACCGCAAGAATGGTGGAAGCTATTCACCGACGGGGCATCTAATGATGAAGGATGTGGAGCATGCTTGATATTGATTAGTCCAGAGGGGATAGAACTCACCTACGCCCTCCCACTAAATTTTAAAAGCTCTAACAACGAAGCAGAATATGAGACCCTCTTAGCAGGCCTCCGTATGGCGAAGGAAATGAAAGTGGGCAGAATATATGTGCATGTTGACTCAATGATGGTGGCTAACCAAGTCAACGATGTTTATGAAGCTAAATATGACTCAATGAAAAACTACAGGGCTAAGGTTGAAGAACTAATGGCTAACTTCGAAGGTTGTAGTGTAGCGCACATACCCTGGAGCCAAAATAAGAAAGCCGACGCTTTGAGTAAGTTAGCATCTGTAGCATTCGGTCACTTGGCCAAAGAAATTAGGGTGGAAACGTTGGCCGAACCTTCAACAACTGACAATAATGTTGAATCTGTGGAGATGGAAGAAAGTAGGGCATGGATGACGCCTCTACTAGAATACCTAATGGAAGGAACCTTTCGGAAGACAAAGGCAAGGCTAGAAAGATACAATACAAGGCACTTAACTACACTACAGATGATGGCAAGTGATGTGTGTAAACTATATATATATTTTTAATAAAATTTTTACACAATTAGTTTTAAAAAGAGTTTTCACCAAAGACTAATCACACACACCGGGCAAGTGTACCCGTCGGATAGCAATATAATAAAAGTGAGAATCAGATATCAATCCGTGGACACGGTGGAATGCGATAGTAAACCGAAACTAAAATCCAATCAAGTGATAGGTAAAAGATATTTAAGTTGATTTTATAAAGAATGTAAAACTAAACTAAGAACACAAGTCAAACAATCAAGGAAGGAAAATCACTTCGGTCTTGAATCCATTTAATAGACATCCAATAACAACTATAGATACATGACAAGTACACGATACGTATGTTGACTAAACTCTCGTGAAAGACATCTAATCAAATGACTATTCAGAAATTTAGCATGAATTATACAAACTAACCACCTAAAATCATGCAATGAAGCTCACGTGTTATGAATACATCAATGTTTATAAAGATTGAACTAGCTTCCTGTCATGGTTGGCTAATCCAACAACTAGTTGGAAAGATTACACAAACAACACATAACCCACCTCAAGTTGATTAAAGTAAACAACAACATGCACTTCCTCAACATACAACGTTCATATCAAGATTACATAAATTAGGAGATTGTGTCAAGAAGTCCTAGATAAACATAATACTAAACATGACACACCATAACAAGCACTTTTTCTTTCCAAACTGTTGGAGCATGTTTTTTAACAAGTAGCTTGAAGATTGTTTGTATTTTATGAAAGTCGTTTGTATCTGATCGAGTTGTATATTCGAGTCTTTGTTCATGTATGTTTTGGTTAGGTGGTAGTGTTTTGCGTACTTATAAGTACTCTGCAAATTTATTCCTGCGTACTTAGCTACATACTCAACAAATTTGTTCCTGTGTACTTAGCTAAGTACACAAAAAAATTGTTCCTGCGTACTTAGCTAAGTACGCAGTGAGTCTTTGAGCATAAATAGCTGATAGGGTTCTTGTTTAAAGTTAGGTCTAAACTTGAGAGAAAAACCATTTGTAATAAGTTGTTTGATGCTAATAGACAAAGTTTTATTTACTTGTGTTCGTTATCATCGTTTCTAGTCATCGTGTTCAAGCTAATCATAGAGGATTCCACACTCTGTTGATTGGTTTCATCTCATATACGTCAATCGATACACCAGGGTACCTACAAGTGGTATCAAAGCCTTTGCTCTTGAAATTGAGTGTTATTGAACATTTTCGACTAGATTTGGATTGAATTACAAGGTTTTGGATTTGAATTTGAGGGTTGCTGAGCAAAAAGTGAGCGTACATGTTCTTCATGTTCATGAACTGAAATCATTTCAAAACACCTCAATAGTCGTTTGATTTTGTGGATTAATCATCAAGGGTTTGTTAGAATTGGATTTCTAAGCTTTTGGTTGGATTAATTTCACATTTTAGACAAGTTTTGAGTGATTGATGAGTTTTCCGACGACCGGGAAAGTAACCCCGAAAAAGTTGGTGAACATACCTTATCTTCAGAGTTTCAGACGTTTTTGCGTTCTTACCAAAACTTTTCCTCCAAGTTTCAGATTTGTTCTTGTGTACTTACCTTGTACGCAAGAAGGCTTTGTTCTTGCGTACTTAGCTTCTTCCTGCGTACTTAGTTTCTTCTTGTGTACTTAGCAGACCACAAAAAAAATTATTACAATTATGTTGTGTTAAAAGAATGAGTTTGGAACATGGCCTCCGCCTCCTAGACTCGTATCTCTAAATGATTATTCTACTTGGAAAGCTCGAGTTATGGAGTATGTTTCTTTGATCGATAAAGGTTTTTGGAAACCAATAGAGGAAAGTTATAACCCTCCTATTTACACCTTCTTGGGTGATCCGAACATTCCAAAACCTACATCAAAGTTCACGGTTGAAGAAAAGAAACAATTTGATAGAGAAAAGAAGACTAGAGAGATACTTGAAATGGCTCTTTCACAACAAATCAACTATAAATTTAGGAGTTACTACACTTCAAAAAGCTTATGGGGAGCAATTCAAATGAAGTGTGAAGGATGTTTGAATTTGAAAGACAAGATGATGAATTTTGTGGATTCTCCAAAGTGTTTAGTTTCTCAAAAGGATGAGAACGATGAATGTGAAAGTCCTCTTGACGATGTAAAAGTGAGCCAGAACCATGTTTTTAATTATAGTATCATTTCTGAAGAAAGTGTTTGGTCAGAAGAAGCTAAGTATGATACAGAAAATGCTCAGTTAGAAGAAAGTGAAACAAGTGACGTGACTGAAGAAAGTTTCTTGACTACTGAAAATGAAACAAGTGATGCTGATGATGTCAAAGTTGAAGATAAGAACAATGATTTTTCACAAGTATTCACATTTGATTGCTCAACATCACTTGACTTCTTTGAGCAGATAGTTTCCGAAACTGAAAAACCCTGTTCCAAATGTATGGAGTTGACTAGTAAGGTGAACCGTCTCCAAGATGATAACCAAAATTTGGTTTATGATCTTGAATTTCTATGAAAGGCAACTTCTATAAAAGAAGAAAAAGATAAATAAAGGATCAAGTTGGTAGAGGAAGAACTAGAGCAGACAAAGTCAGAATTGGTTCAGTCTCTAAACAAGATTACAGTTACTTAGTATGACTGAGTTGACTGTTGAAGAAGGTGACAAGTCTGAGAAGGAGTCTACCAAGACATTTATGGCAGATGGAGCTTCATCTAGTTCATCATGTGAGGTAGATTCTAATCCATTTGTTCAAATTGTCAATTTATTAAAACAGAAAATGATCGTTTACATGATCAACTCGAACCTCTTCGTGTGGCAGCATTACTTTACAAAGAAAATGAAAAATGTTTCAAAGAGAAAATTGAAAATCTTAAAAAGGATAAACATGATTTTTCAATTAAAGTGAGTGAACAACATTTTCATTTGGATGTTGCCTACAAAGAGCTAGAGAAAAAGAATCTTGAATTCGCCAAGTTGAAAAATGTGATATTGCAATTGAGTGGCAAACTTGAGAAGTTGAAAAACTCTTGTTTTCTGGTGGAACACTACGAGGCTGTAGTGAGACAAGTGAATGGCCAAGGTTTGGGAATAAACGCCATACCTCCACCATTAAATGGCAACTTTGTCTACGAGCCTGTTGAAATTAATCTTTCTTATTTAGATGATAAGAATGCAGGAAAGGAAAGTCAAAGTCTGGTTTGACTAGTGAATATGATTTTGATGAATCATTTGATGACAATAAAGTTGAGGGTATTTTCAAGGAGGTAAATATTGATGATGAATGTAAGGTGTAGAAGAATGTTATCAGTAATCGAGATAACTGCATCCTTACTGAACCGGATGTGATTGAAACTAATGACAAAATGAAAAACATGCTTTATGGAAATTTTCAAACTCTAAAAACAACCAAAGTTGAAAATTTTGTTAACAAATTTTCAAAGGTTTATGAAGAAAATTTTCAAAAGAATTTTCAATCAAATGCTCAAAAACAATCGGTTCAAACGCCAGGTGTTATTCATCAAACACCAAGTGGTGTTTATCTGAATGAGACATCAACTTCAAGTGTCAAAGCTCCTTACAGAAAGATTTACAAAGAGAAGATAGCTTGTTTTCATTGTGGTATTGTAGGAAACATTGTGGTGAAGTGTCCTCAAAATAACCAGAGTAAGAAACTAGCTGATCCACAACAGGCTAAATCATCTGTGAAGCCACCGATAAAACCAGTGGACAAATCTGTTGTTCCACAGGTTCAGAAAGACAAAAGACCATCGGTTCAGAAGAAAGGTATTTTAAAAGGACACACTGGTAGAATACCAAAGACTAGTCCAAGTGTGCCCAAATCGGTTGGTGCACAACATTACCAGACACCTGTGGTAAAATTGTCTAAACCACAGAAAAGGAGACTGAACAAAAGGTTATGAAAATTAGAAAGAGAATTTCTTGAAGGTAAATTCGATCAAAAACCTGTTTCTAGAAACCTAACTGGTGAAAGCTCATCTATTTCAAAACCTGCTCTTACAAAGTATGAGCACAAAGTGGTTGTACCTGAGTTTTCAAAACACCAAAGTTTTCAAAATACAGAGGTTCAAAACAACAAGGTTTGGAAAAGAAAAAAATTCAGTATCTGATTCTGTTTCTGAATCTAAGTTACAATCAACACAGTTTGATGATGGGTTTGATTGTGAACTTAGAGAAGTGAGTTATGTTGGTAAAAATGGACGACCCAAGAGAACTATGGCTTGGGTTTCCATTTCAAACTAATGTGTTTGTTGTTGGAAGTGTAGGGACAACTAATAGAATTATTACCAGAAATTTATCTATTTTATGTGGCTTAATAGTGGTTGTCTCATGGCACATAGTGGATTGGCACTTCTACCAAATGCCTAATTCTGTCAGTAGTGGCGACATGGCATGACCTTTGCACTCCATGAGTTGTTGAAATAGTTCAACGACTTGATTCTCGGGGGGATAAGTTGAAGAAGTTATCCAATTTTGATTTGTAGTGGATAATCTAAGTCTAAGATGATGAACAATCTTGAAACACAGGAAGTATAGTTCTGGTGTTCAGGGGGAGTCTACTCAGGTGATAAATTTTTAATTAAGTTCATATATTGATGTTATTGGTAACTTCTAATGATATTTGAACCCGTTTTGAGTAGTTGGTGAAAATGATTGGTATGGTAAATCCGAAGTGAAAGCCTTTTTCAAAACAAATGGCCCATGGAAGTTTTTTTAACTCTTATTTTTGTACAATTCTTTTTCTTTGAAAAATATCAAAAATCTAAACAAATTAAAAAATTTTGAAAAATTAAAGTCATTTGAGAAATAGAAGAAATGATAGTACATCAGTAAGAGATCTAAACTTCTTAGACTGCACGATTGGGAAATGATTGCGTCATGACTACTTAAGTTTAAAATAAAAATAAATAAATAAATTGTGTATTATCTAGCTTTAATTGGAATATCAGCATGTGATTTGAATTGTTAGTAGTCTAGAAGAGTTTTTGGACCATTAGTAGTGTGAAAACATAATGACTTATGTTACAACTGTGATTTGAACTCATATTATGCAGGGTGCGTGTGTATATAAGATAAGTATCAGATAAAGGAAGTAAGATTTTGGCTAGTATTATCCAATGAGACCAGTTTCGGGTTATGTCTTTAGCATAATTTTTCAGTTCTCTTCATTGCCCATGTCCTGAAAAGCATGCAATTTGAAGTTGAACTAAGATATGTCTTGACAACATCCGTCAAGCATATGCTACCCCTTAGATCAAGTCACTTGATTTTTCATCTGATGCTATTGAAGATATATCTAGATAAAAGTTGGATCTCCTTCCCCGAATCCTCATATTCCATATCTATTAACCTGAATCATCATAAATATTCACCGAAGAAAACCTCTCAAACCAAAAAAAATGAATCAATCGATTCTGAATCTTATGATTCTTGATAATCCTTATGGATTCTGCTTGAATTTTTCCTGTGCTAAACGATGTCTCTTCATTATGGAAACTAGGATAATCATTGGGAAAATCTTAGATGTCTTGAGATAATGCAAGTTAATTTACGTTGGCATAATCGTGGGGTACACGTTGTATTTCATACTAAATGGTACCTTAACACACAGGAATGTGGAACAAAGATGCTTGTAGTTTCAAATTTTATAATATTGACAACTTAAATTGACATGTTGTGTATTGAAAATTATGTAATTGAATAAGTAGTATGTCATGACCTGATCCCATTTGTTTTAAGTTTATCTTGTATCACTTTTGCTATATATTAGTCTGATATGATTTTCTTGCTTATTACTTTGGACAAAAAGAAAGTAATTTTGTAAATATTTCCCTGTAAATAACTTCCTGTACATTCTAATGTCTCTCTTGTATTTATTTTTCTCTTATTAAGAAAATAACAAAAATATTTTCAGTTTATTTTTCTTAAAAATTAAAAAAAACCCAAAAAGATTTTCCTTTTAAGCTTCCATGGAACATCATTTTATTGCTTGGGTGCATCTTTGAAAATTTTGAGAAATTGGGCATATTGCATAATCTTTTCCAAGTGTTTGAGAATCCTTGAATGTAGACAAAGAGTTCTATTTCTTATGTCTTGTTCAAGTTTGAGTGCAGATATTCAGGACAAGGACTACAGATACAAGCTCATGATGTGAGCAAACTTGTAGATAATTTCTAAAGACATCTGAAGTTGTTGTCAAGGGGGAGTCTGTTAGAGCTTATTCGAAAGCATGTGACAAACATCTTCAGAGCTGTTGTCAATGGGGAGTCTGTTGGAGCATGTTTTGTGACCAGCAGCTTGAAGATTGTTTGTATTTTATGAGAGTCGTTTGTATCTGATTGAGTTGCATATTCGAGTCTTTGTTCATGTATGTTTTGTTTAGGTGGTAGTGTTTTGCGTACTTATAAGTACTCAACAAATTTGTTCCTGCGTACTGAGCTAAGTACTCAGCAAATTTGTTCCTACATACTTAGCTAAGTACACAAAAAATTTGTTCCTACATACTTAGCTAAGTACACAAAAAATATGTTCCTGCGTACTTAGCTAAGTACGTAGGTTAGTGAGTCTGTGAGTATAAATAGCTGATAGGGTTCTTGTTTAAAGTTAGGTTTGAACTTGAGAGAAAAACCCTTTATAATCAGTTGTTTGATGCTATTAGAAAAAGTTTTATTTACTTGTGTTCGTTATCATCGTATCTAGTCATCTTGTTCAAGCTAATCAGAGAGGATTCCGCACTCTGTTGATTGGTTTCATCTCCTATACGTCAATCGATCAAACACCAGGGTACCTACAAGATGTTGAAGCATTTTTGAGGGACAGGCACTCTGGAGATTGTCCATGCTTGTATTGTCTTTTGTATTGTAATATCTGTACTCAGTCTTTGTTGTATTTATCTTATCGAGTTATATTCATGTTTGTTTAAACTTGTATTTGTAGTTGTCGCTTTAAGTCACATGTAAGTTGTGTGTACTAATCAAGTACGCAGGGGACTTGTTCTTGCGTACTTGATATGTACGCATGTGTATACCTGCGTACTTGATAAGTACGCAAGAGGATTGTCCTCCGCACTTGTTAAGTACGCAGGAGCTCGGTCAGTCACTATAAGTAGTGATGTGCTTGGTATGGTCTATAAAATCTAACTAAAAACCTAACCTAGACACTCTAGTAATAATTCTAGACTATCCTAATACTAGACCACAAAACATGCAAATGTACCTATCGACTATAGTAAAGTCTAATGAAAGTCCGGATATCGAACCCACGAGACACTAGTGACAACTATACCTAGACTCTGACTCAACTAACTAAACTGAATTATATTGGGGGGAATTTGTTATGAAGTATGATTAAACTAATGGATATCTAACTAACAACAACCAACTATCAGATAGACGGAACGAATGAGATCAAGAATGGATAAAGCACTATCTAGGTAAGAATCATGTTTGCTAAACATGAATTTCTCTCGGCTTTGACAGTTATGATGGAACCGGGATCTTTGAATACAAAACCCTAAGACAACCTAAGGATCCGAGATCATTCTCCGGGTGTGACCTAATAGGAAACCCTAAGGAATGTGTAAACTCACCGGTTGGTCAGATCACCTCTCAGCTATTTCCGACAATGCTAAAGTACCCTAAAGATAAATCAACTCTCAGTCTCAGTATCTCAATATGCCCTAAGACACACGGGGTAACGTGAAGACACTCGGTATGACACGGAATATCAATGATGCTAGGAAACCCTCATTTCAGAACAATTAACCTAAAAACCCTAACACCAAGGAATACCCGACTATCTCTCACCTCTCAGCTATCGAGATAGAAGGAACACCTAACGCTAAGATACTTTCAATCTGCGTTTATATGGACGATGATATCAACAATCCACAAACGAGTTACAAACACACAGTAAGTAACATAACATACATCTATTATTTGAAAGACATTTAACAAAACGCATGTGAAACACAAATCAATTGCAAATCAGAGTTAAACATGCATAGACACCATACCAATTGAAATCAAGTTCTTTACTTTATCATGAATCCATCAATAATTAACATAAACCGAAAGAAATCCAACAAATCAGTCAAACAATCATCGAAACCTAGATTGCTACTATGGTCTAGCCAAGAAACATGTTCAAAACCAGAAAACAAACCATAGAAGTCTTAAACATAATCCAAATCAAACCAATGTAAACAAGAAATCAAAGATCGTAACCCGAACGAGCAAGAACGAACCAACCCGATCGATAAAGCTCCGAACATTGGCTCTCGTTGATCCTTCCCTTCTCAAAACCGCCTCTTTCTTCTATCCAAACTGCTGGTAATCGAATTATTAACTTATGGGAAGGTTCTAAACTATTAAAACATTAAATTAGGTCAAAATCCATGAAACTGGGGTCTCTCGCGTACCGCAAGGCCCAGAGGACTCCTCCTTCGTGTACCGCCAGAGCTAAGATAGTCGGGCAACTTTCCTGAAATCCTAGTCCTCGCGTGGCGAGCCAAGTTGGTCCCCATTTTTCGCGTGGCGCGAGCCACTACCATTACAGAAAGTTTTCGGCCTTTTCTCGTTTATTCTTATTTGCTCGTGCCTTCACACATCTTGATCATTTTTGCTCTAAACTCACCCGATTACCTACAAACCAACACACGACTAAGTACTAACTATAAACGACTATAAAACTATGCTAAAACGCTATGAAATATAACGAAAATGGAGGTGTGCTTTGCAACACATCAAACATCCCCACCCTTAGCCTTTTTTCGTCCCCCAAAAAAAAAGTCTACAATGGAATCATAACTGGAAAACTCTTTAACAAACACATTTATTTATTAGCTCAATATAATCACGCGTTAAAAAGCAACAATCGGTAATTCTGTCCGATTAAACCCAACCACCAACTATCAAGCCCTCGATTGTGTTCTAATTCCTACATTACACAACACATTAACCAATTTATTGGACTCACACTTAAAAGTTACACTTCTACCTAATCCTGTCTCACGGTCATGTCTAGGCCCGGGTTAAACCGTATATATTTACCCCCCATGTTAAACTAAGATTTACAGGTTTTAGAAATTAAGGTGATTAATGAATGAATGGATGGATATGAGCATTAAATTAAAAAATGAATCTTCTTCTAGAGGCTTTTCAACCAAGTCGCTATCCCGGAGGGTAACACATAGACTACAGTTCCATAAATGAAGCACATAAGAATCTAACTTGGTGGTGTTTCAATCAGGCTGGAACCCGACGTGTGACACGTAGGCGAAACTTAGATTTCTAGTTAATTAAGCTCAAGTATATGGATTATGGATTGCGGGCGCCACCGAAGATCGGATTTATTCTCATAAAAAGAGAGTGGTGTGCCAAGAAATTTCAAAAGCCTCTAAGTTCTAGCTTAACGTGGTATCTATCACCCTATGTTGACAGTTTCAATATTACCGATTACCCCTAAGATGAGTACCCACAAGACATCATGATTTAAATTAATTAATTATCCTTAACAACACGCACATGATATTTAAGCTTTCAAGTTTGCTGTGTCTACCAAAACATCACAATTAAGACGCGTTTTCTATTATTTATTTTCATTTAAAACTCAACAGCAAATCCAGTTCTACTATCATTTTATATTTAGTTGCAAAAACTCTAAATCAAGGAAATTTTTTCAAAATGTTTTGATTTTTTTGTAATTTTGTATTTTGCAAAATAAAACAAACTAAACAGACTCACTAAAAATAGAGATAGACGTAGTCTCCCATCCCCACACTTGAAACACACATTGTCCCCAATGTGAACCGAGAAACCATGGAAAATAGAAAAACAAAGAATAAAAAATAGACAAAAATAATAAAGTGGAAACGACTTAGCTGGTAATGATAGCGATCGTTGATCGATGTCGTTTGGTCGGTCATCCCCACACTTATCCTTTTTTCGTCCCGAAAAATAATCTGCAATGGAATCATAATTGGAAACCTGCTTTCACACTTTCATTCATACACAACTCAAATATAATTACGCGTTAATTGTAACAATCAGTATTTCGAAATGATTAAACCCAACCACCGACTTATCAAGCCCCCGATTCTGTGATCTACTATATTATACATTACCAAGAAAACAGTCTATCTATGGGTCTCACGCTTAGAAGCTACGACTCAGCATAATCCCATCTCAAGGTCATGTTTAGGCCCGGGTTAAACCGTATAGATTTTTCACCACTATAAACACGAATTTATAAGTTTTAAAAATCACAATGACGGATGAATCGATGAATGAATGACATAAACTTTTATTAACTTATGAATAAACCTTAACCATTAAGTGTTTCAACCAAGTCACTATCCCGGAGGGTAACACACAGGCTTTAGTTTTTAAACAATGAAGAACATAACTCAACTTAGAGGCGTTTCAACCAGGTTTCCATCCCGGAGGGTAACACATAAGTCAAATCAGTCACCTAAAATTGATTACAAGAGTCTGCTCATGAGCGTTTCAACCAAGCTTGTAACCCAGAAGGTTACACATAGGCAGAACTCAAGTTATCAATCTAATTAATTAAGCTCATGGATGATGGATTATGGAATACGGGCGCCACCAACTTTCGGATTTATTTTCATAAAAAGAAAGTGGTGTGCTAAAGATTTTAAAAACTTATAAACTCTTGCTTATAATGGTACCTATCACCCTATATTGACAGTTTCGACCTTACCGACACCCCTAAGATGAGAACCCATAAGACATCCTAAATTAATTATTCAATTTTAACCTAGATACACTATCAGGATATTTAAGTTATTCAAGTCAGTTGAGCCTACCAAAACGTTACAAATTAGACGCGCTTTTTATTTTATTATTTTTCATTTAGATTCCACAAGCAGCTCAAATTCTACCTATCATCTTCCATTTGTTTGCAAAAAATTCTAATTCAAGGACATTTTTAATTTTTATGCATTTTTAAATTTTATCCTACTATACAGACTCAGTCTCCCTTCCCCACACTTAAACTTTACATTGTCCCCAATGTAGGATGAGAGGCAATGAAAATATAAAAATACACACTATACAAAGAATTGGAAAAGACTTAGCTGATTTCAAACTGTAACTGTCTTCAATCCAACCTCACACGATCGTATAGCATTTCCTTAGCGATCGTCATCATAATCTGTTATTGGGTTGCCTTTTACAAGAAAATCAAGCTCGAACCATCGCCACCCGAATGGAGTTTGAGTACGGGTGGATCAATCTAAACCTGCAAAGTTAAACTCGAAACAAACCCAAAAACATTAAACTGACTCAATATATAACAACATAAAACTGACTCGATAAAAACAAAAAATATTCAGTTGCTCTAAACTCACTTCCCGGCAACGACGCCATTTTGATGGCGGTGTCAAGGTCAATCAAAAACACTTATAAAAACCATTACTTAGCTACCTTAGACTGTAGACAGGAAAGTAGGTTGTCGAATTCATAAAGAATCAGTGGAAAGATATAATTGCCTAGTTTAGTAAATTCTAATTAAAACACAGATCAAATAAAGATGTAACTCTCTCCAAACTTCATGTTCTAGGTTCATGCAAAACTAAATTGTTCAATTGGACACCACATAGACATGGTGTTGGAAAACCAGTTAAAGTAGTAATTGAAGACAGGTTGTTGGCAGCAAACTTATACAACTAGTTTCATCACAACCAGTATAATTCAACTATCCAATTTATAAATGCCAAGTTAACCCCCTTTAGTCACCCAACGTTGCTACCAGGTTTTATTATCAACCGAACAAGATCTAAAACAAGAAAACTCAAAACACTCAAATAACCTGTTCAAATTAACTAATAAATCAATTCATCACGTTATTGTCAGAAACTAAAGATCCAAAATCATAAACAACTGAATAAAATATAAAACCTATACGAACCATCCGTCCGAAGAAAACCACAAATGGTTTAACCGCGCATAATAAACACAGAATCAAATGCTCCAAATTCTAATACTCGATTCACATGCAAAACAACAAATAACATGCTTTCTTTCTTCCGTAATTCCCAGCCGCCAAGAACAGGATTTTCACCTCGGTTTTTGTGCCCAAAGGCAACTCCCAATTACCAGCCGTATGTACCCCTTGCGTGACCTGCTCTTTCTTTTATTCTTTTCTTGGGCTTCAATTGCATACCGAAGAAAACTAAAGATCCATCATTATATATCAGCCCAATAAATTGGTTGCTTATGTCCAATCCATGATGAATTAATTCAGCCCATTGAAACCCCAAATAATATTATATTGAGCACATATTTATTTCAATGACGGAATTAATCAAGACCAATTTCTAAATTCCATTCATATTTGACATATAGGAAACTTCATCTGGCAATTCCACATGATGTAATTCAATAACTATTTTACCCCTTTTAAATCATAACCTCAAGTGTGAACATGAACAAGACCACAACATTTCTTTACATAATTTCATCGTTTTAGCCTGTCATATAACCTGAACACATAAATATACTCAAAATACATTGTTTAATACACAAATAAGATTTAAAAACATTTAATTATATATAATTAATATAGGTAAATTAAACACCCATCAATCGTCTTGCCCAGCTTTGCTCTTCCACTTGTGCAACCGTATAGCATTTCATTCGCGGCTGCACACACGACTCCTTAGTGTTGCCCTTTACACAAATATAATATTTGAATCGACCCCGCTCGAACGGAGATTGAGTACGGACAGGGCGATCTATACGTGCACAATTAAACTCAAAGCAAACCCAAACAACACTAAACTGACTCAAAGTACAGACTCAATATAAAACCAAAAGATTCAACTGACTCGACCAGACTCAAAATAAAATTTATACAAACTATACACTCAGGTTATAACCCGAGAAACAAACCTAATCAGGAGGCTTCTCTTTTATGCCGCCCCCATCCGACCCGTTTAATGTAATTGGTCTACCACCAACTTGACAAACTCCGATGGTAGACATTAAAATCGATTTAAAAGTTCAAACGGGTCGGGCCAAACTTACCTGGACCAAACCTGAGATGTGATGTATAGTGAAAGAGATAGTCAGCTTTATTGATCGGTCGATTAATGTGTGGCTTATTTGGCTGTCCCTTCACTGTCGAGTTTGTCCTATGCCCCTTCTTTCTTTCTCTTTCCCATGGTGCCTTTGGTTGTTGTGGCATTCTACCATCGGTTCCATCCACGAGTCTTTTCCTCTTGCTCTCTCTGGTGCAATGTGGTGGGTTCGACACCAGCTCCATTTGTGGTTCGTTGATGACCTCATTCACTTGCACCTCTTTTTTCATCCCTACACTTGGCTCTTGATACAGTAGATCTTCAAGGAGTTTTTGATCGCCAAGTGGGTCGAACTCTTCTTCAATAATGGTTGACAGGTCCACCAATTCATCATTAAACTCTTCCCCCCAGGATGGGACCTGCTCATCTTCCAACTTATTCAGTGACTCGCCAGGCTGAACCTCTTTATCATCATCTATCTCAAACAACCCGGCTACACCCTCTTCGACACACTCGTCTTCGCTTTCAAGATCCTGCATGACATTATTCTCAAAGAACAAGCGTAAGGTATCAAGTGTATTAAAAGAATCGGGCTCGTTACCCGGAAATCTAAGATTATCAAAAGTATGCTCAATTAGACCGGGTTCCGAATACTTACCTGGGCCATCACCCACAGTGTCATCCGAGGATTCTTCTATTCCTGCTTCATCATCATTACTGAAGAAGTCATCCTCGATGGGCTCTGGCTCGCAACTCTGTGGTGTGTAAACCGAAGGTGGGTCTGGTGCGGAGTCTTGTAGACTCGTGAGTTGCACCTCTTCCGTTAAAGCCTCCGGTTCTTGAGCTGCTTTTTCTCTTGCTAGCCTCAGACTCGTTAGCTCGTCTGTAAGCCTCCTATTTTCATCCAGAAAGTGCAGTTGCTCGACCTTACTTAACAAATGCCACCGAGTGCTTATGATCTCCTGCACTTTCCTTTGCTTTTCCTTGATTGTTTCTTCGTCCCGCACTTCCTGCACCGAATCACTCTCACAAGACACGTGTAAAGAATCATATGGAGCTGCGTGATCTTGCATGGGATCAGTATAAAATTCATCACTATTGCAATCAAGGTCAGAATACTTACCTGGAGGTGGGACTTGTGCTGCACCTTCTGTCACTATTACCTGCACTTCGTCCATTATTAGCTCCAGTTCTTGGGTTTCCAGAATCACTGCATCTGATGTTGTTTCAGTTCCAATCACGTTCCTTTCCCAATCATAAACCAAACGCTCCAGATTCTTCGGACTCCAGATTCTTCGGACGATGTGATCCAATGCGAGCGATCACTGCCTGGATATCCTTTTCATACTGTTCATTTGCCTCTTTACACCATGCATTCAACTCCTCTTGATTTCTATATCACTCATACGGCTATGCTTGCGAATAATGATCACCATAATAGTCTGTGGAGTACCCCAATTAATTAGGACAATCTTAAGTGTAATGGGGACCTCCACAGACCTCGCACCACACATTCGTGTAACGATCCTTTTGAGCAGATCGATGTCCTTGATAGCGTTCCCCGTACAAACGCTCCATAGTAATTATCACTGCAATGGACACTCAAACAAAAAGGATCACGGGTACTAGATATATATAAATAAATAAAAATAAGATAACAAAAAAAACAAAAAATATTAACGAAGACTCACTAAAAATAAAGAAAGGACACGGACAACTGGACACGCTACGACTCAAAACACAAATAAGACCAATTAGTCAGTTAAGTTCAATCAAGACTAGATACGCTATCGCCTAAGTATCCCCGGCAACGACGCCAAAAACTTGATATGCTTGGTATGGTCTATAAAATCTAACTAAAAACCTAACCTAGACACTCTAGTAATAATTCTAGACTATCCTAATATTAGACCACAAAACAGGCAAGTGTACCTATCGACTGCAGTAAAGTCTAATGAAAGTCCGAATATCGAACGCACGAGACACTAGTGACAACTATACCTAGAATCTGACTCAACTAACTAAACTGAATTATATTGGGAGGAATTTGTGTTGAACTATGATTAAACTAATGGATATCTAACTAACAACAACCAACTATCAGACAAAAGGAACGAATGAGATCAAGAATGGATAAAGCACTATCTAGGTAAGAATCATGTTTGCTAAACATGAATTTCTCTCGGCTATGACAGTTATGATGGAACCGGGATCTTTGAATACAAAACTCTAAGACAACCTAAGGATCCCAGATCATTCTCCGGGTGTGACCTAATAGGAAACCCTAAGGAATGTGTAAACTCACCAGTTGGTCGGATCACCTCTCAGCTATTTCCGACAATGCTAAAGTATCCTAAAGATAAATCACATCTCCGTCTCAGTATCTCAATATGCCCTAAGACACATGGGGTAATGTGAAGACTCTCGGCACAACACGGAATATCAGTGATGCTAAGAAACCCTAGGAAACCCTCCTTTCAGAGAAATTGACCTAAAAACCCTAACACCAAGGAATACACGACTATCTCTCACCTCTCAGCTATCTAGATAGGAAGAACACCTAACCCTAAGATACTTTCAATATGCGTTTCTATGGATGATGATATCAACAATCCACAAACTAGTTACAAACACACAGTAAGTAACATAACATACATCTATTATTTGAAAGACATTTAACAAAACGCATGTGAAACACAAATCAGTTACAAATCAGAGTTAAACATGCATAGACATCATACCAATTGAAATCAAGTTCTTTACTTTATCATGAATCCATCAATAATTAACATAAACCGAAAGAAATCCAACAAATCAGTCAAACAATCATCGAAACCTAGATAGCTACTATGGTCTAGCCAAGAAACATGTTCAAAACCAGAAAACAAACCATAGAAGTCTTAAACATAATCCAAATCAAACCAATGTAAACAAGAGATCAAAGATCGTAACCCGAACGAGTAAGAACGAACCAACCCGTTCGATAAAGCTTCAAACTTTGGCTCTCGTTGCTCCTTCCCTTCTCAAAATCGCATCTTTCTTCTATCCAGACTGCTGGTAATCGAATAATTAACTTATGGGAAGGTTCTAAAGTATTAAAACATTAAATTAGGTCAAAATCCATGAAACTGGTGTCTCTCGCGTACCGCTAGGCCGAGAGGACTCCTCCTTCACGTACCGCCAGAGCCAAGATAGTCGGGCAACTTTCCTGAAATCCTAGTCCTCGCGTGGCGTGCCAAGTTGGCCCCCATTTTTCGCGTGGCGTGAGCCATTGCCATCACAGAAAGTTTCCGGCCTTTTCTCGTTTATTCTCGTTTGCTCGTGCCTTCACATTTCTTGATCGTTTTTGCTCCAAACTCATCCGATTACCTATAAATCAACAAATGATTAAGTACTAACTATAAACGACTATAAAACTATGCTAAAACGCTATGAAATATAACGGAAATGAAGGTGTGCTTTGCAACACATCAGTAGCTGGTTGTAAGAGTTGACAAGTACGCTCTCATTTTGTATCACTCTATAAATATTGGAGAGCTTCTTCTAATCGGTTATGGTGATAATAGACCAAGTATTTTGTTACCTGCGTTTGTTGTCTTTTTCCTTTTCGTATTGCATTCCATCTAGTCTTGGGGATTCCGCACCTTGTTAGACTAGAACAACACACACACATAAAAGATCCGATAACTCAGGGACCTATAAGTGGTGTCAGAGCCTTTGCTCTTGTTTTCGAGTGTTGTGAGTGTGTTGAGAGCATTTTCGACTAGGTTTCACACCGATATGCTCGTTTCTGGACTTGCATTTGGTGATTTTTCAGTCAAGAAACATCCCTGTTGTGTTCGCTATTTTCAGGGCTGAAAATCCCAAAATTCAACCTTGTTTGTTGTTGTTTGAGTGTTTTGATCATCAAGGGTTGTTTAAAATCAAGGTTCTAAGCTTTTGAGTGGATCAATTTCATTGTTACAACAGGATTGGAAGATTTCAGAATTTTCCGGTGACCTGAGACTGGCCGAAAAAAGTGGGTGGATCAAGTTCAAAAAGTGATTTGGCGTACTTACCTATTTGAGAGTCAGTTCCTGCGTGTTTATTCAGATCCTGCGTACTTATCAAGTACGCACGACCAAATTGTCTGCGTGTTTAATTTTGTTCATGTGTATTTACCAAATACGCAAGACCATTTACAAATACGCAAGAAGAGTTCAAGTACGCAAGAAGGATTAATCTTCTGAAATTTGACTAAGTATTTCACTATGTCGAACATTCAGAATATTAGCAGCATGTTGAATTATGATAATGAGATAGGGACTCCACATAAACCACCAAAGTTATTAAATGTGAATGACTATTCCAACTGGAAAGCAAGATTCGAGCAGTACGTTTCGTATAATGATTCTAATATGTGGATACCCATTATGGAAGGGTATAAGCATCCGACACATGAGTTTTTGGGTGAGACTGTTCCAAAGCCTTTGTCAAGACTTGACGACGCTGAAAAGAAGGCTCATGACTTAGAAAAGAAAGCATATGGTTCTACCACCATGGCACTGACTAGAGAATTATTTCACAGTTTTTGAGGTTATGGCACTTCTAAGGATCTATGGAAGGCTACACAAAAGAGATTTGAGCGAAACACTGATGTGAAGAAAAGCAAAAGGGATTTGTTGAGGAAACAAAACGAGTGTTTTAAGCATTTAGAGAATGAGTCTACCGATGACTTGATTTCTAGATTCTATCACTTGTTGACTGAAGTGAAAACTTATGAGTTGAAGTATCCTGATGAGGAGTTAGTTGAAAAGTTTCTAGATGCACTACCTCCAAAGTTTGACATGTACACAACATTGCTTAGGGAAAACAGCAAGTTCTACGTGATGACCATTGATACTGCGATAGGGAAGATTCAAGCTCATGACATGAATTTGAGGAAGAAAGAAACTGGAAGTCTACCTCAAGTTCAAGATCCTTCAATTTACTATGGGAAGTCTTCCACTTCGAAGTCTTCGGGTCTAGGAATTGCTTTGTTTTCTGGGAATTCTACACAAGAAGATGATCATACAAATTGTTTGGAAACTCTACATGATTTGCTGCTTCAGGATCCAATTCATTCAATCAGAATTCCTCAAGAGGTCCTACGTCTTCATCATCCACTCACAAAAATGCTATTGCTAAGATTACTAAGGATCATGTCGCCTTATTTGCATCTTGTATGCTTGCGTACGAGAACTTTATTGGTGGGAAGCTTACAGATCCTGAAACCATGGAAGAATATTTCAATCAAGTCGATCCTAATGATATGGAAGATGTTGACATTCAATGGAATATGGCGATGCTCTTAATAAGGGCTAAGCGTTTTCTGAGTTGAACTGGAAGGAAGTTTACAGGTGGACATTCTAAGGCGAGAGTCGGTTTTGATAAGTCAAAGGCTAAGTGTTATAACTGTCAGAAATTTGGGGAATTTGCAAGGGAATGTTAGAAAGATAAAGCACCAGCTTCTGGTTTTACTAGACCAAGCCCGGGAAACAACCAAATTTACAACAATCAGAACAACCGAAGTCAGAACCATGGAACTACATCCAATGCATTGGTAGTTTAGCAGGATGAGAGTTTTGACTGGGGTGTTTATCTAGAGGATGCCGTTATTGTACAAACTCAACTTGGATTGATGGCAGAGATTGTTGAGATGATGGAAGCTGAAGAGAGGGAAGCTATACCTGCTGACCAACCGGAATCTGCACTTGCACATATGGTTATTGGAGAATCTTCAAGCACTAGTGAGGTAGATTCTAACTCTTTTTCTACTGTTTCATGCTCAAATTGTATGATTTTGAAAAGTGATGATGCAGTGGTTGAATTTCCAAAGGGATCTAGCGAGGGGGTTTATGAATTGGAAGATGGCGAGATTTTTGAAGCTCCTTTCTTGATTTTTTATGAAGGTTCAGTTGAGCCTGATATTGCTGAGGCTAGTGGTGTAGCAACTTCAACTGAAGCCTCCCCTGCCGACCCTACTCCCGCTGACAATACTGACACATGGAGGAGCAAGCTTCCTCAAGAGTGGTTTAAAAAGAGTCAGCCTCCAGCTTGGCAAAAGTCTCACTATACAGATAAGCATGGAGCAGTTGGAATGATCCTTTCTGTTCGTTTTGAATATGACAAGGGTTTATTTGCCATCTAAAGAGCTAGTGGGGTTCAGTACCTGAAGCCAACCAGCGAGGCATTTAACTCTTTGCCCAAGTATGATCTGGTAAACCTGGCACACAGAGATTTGATCAGTGAGACATCGTTCGCAGTTGCTAAAGGTTTATGGGGCACGCTTCAGAGGGAAGGGAGATCTGGGAACTTTGAGATGTTCAAACCGTAAATGCCAAAGCGAGTCAGGGATAAAGCTTGTAGAGATCCTGTGACTAGAAAGTATGTGAAAAAGTTGATCTACCGGCCTGTATTGTGTGAGACCAAGATACCGTTGAGGAAAATCGCTCAGGATATTATAGGGAACATGTGGTACTGGTATGTGGATCCAATAACTAGCGAAGCGATGTTGGTGGAGAAGACAATGTTAAGGACAAAAGGTGTGGAGCCGACATAGTTGATCAGGGTATTTGATGACATCAACTTCATCAATTTCTTGGAGGTTCTGTAGGATAGGTACTGTATCAGCACGGATGAGTGGACGTAGCTTCTTGTATCCAGATATAACAGATTAGTCAAATTATGTTTTGACTACAAGAAAGGGATGGGAAGCGGAGCTAGAGCTGAAGACCTATGAGAGACTGAAGACAATCCAGAGCTGCTGTCAAGGGGGAGTCTATTGAAGCATTTCTGTGTGACATGCACTCTGGAGATTGTCCCTGCTTGTATTGTCTTTTGTATTGTAATATCTGTATTCAGTCTCTGTTGTATTTGTCTTATCGAGTTGTAATCATGTTTATTTAAACTTGTATATGTACTTATCGCTTTCAGTCACTTGTAAGTTGTGTGTACTAATCAAGTACGCAGGGGACTTGTTCATGCGTACTTGATATGTACGCATGTGTAAACCTGCATACTTGATAAGTACGTAGGAGGTTTGTCCTGCGCACTTGTTAAGTACGCAGGAGCTGGGTCTGTCACTATAAGTAGCTTATTGTAAGAGTTGACAAGTACACTATCATTTTATATCACTCCAGAAATATTGGAGAGCTTCTTGTAATCGGTTATTGTGATAATAGACCAAGTATTTTGTTACCTGCGTTTGTTGTCTTTTTCCTTGTCGTATTGCATTCCATCTAGTCTCGGGGATTCCACACCTTGTTAGACTAGAACAACATACACACACACGTGATAGATCCGATAACCCGGGGACCTACACTTGTAGGTCCCCTGGTGTTAGATCGATTGACGTATTGGAGATGAAAACAATCAACAAAGTGCGGAATCCTCTGTGATTAGCTTGAACAAGATGACTAGAAACGATGATAACGAACATAAGTAAATAAAACTTTGTCTATTAGCATCAAACAACTAATTACAAAGGGTTTTAATCACAAGTTCAGACCTAACTTTAAACAAGAACCATATCAGCTATTTATACTCACAAACTCACTAACGTGCGTACTTAGTACCCAGGAACAAATTTTTTGTGTACTTAGCTAAGTACGCATGAACAAATTTGCTAAGTACTTATAAGTACGCAAAACACTACCACCTAACCAAAACATACATGAACAAAGACTCGAATATACAACTCAGTCAGATACAAACGACTCTCATAAAATACAAACAATCTTCAAGCTGCTTGTCACAAAACATGCTCCAACAGACTCCCCCTGACAACAACTCTGAAGATGTTTGTCACATGCTTCCAAATAATCTCTAACACAAACACAAGCACAAGCACAAGGATGCACATTCAAGAGATGTCGACCATAAACAAGACTTCATCCACCATTCCTAGTCAAAAGCCATAAACTAGTATACATACATACACTAATCAATGAATACATGCATAAACCATGGGTTTTCCAACATTACATAGTCTACACATATACAAGTCTTGCAAACAAACTCAAATTCCCAAATACACAATATCATTGAAGAATAACCATGCCATTGTTATAACATTAACTTAAACCATGCCAAAAATCCATAAATGTTGTCAAACGTTACTAAACTTCATCTAAACCAAAGTGATATCAAGAGTTAGCTCATGATGAGCATAAGAACAAGAACAAAGCAAGGAAAAGTAAAATGACTCATGAAGAAATGCCAAGAATCAAACCAAATCTTCCAAGCTAGATGATGATGATAATGTATGGTGATCCTATTGATGTTGTAGTCCTTCCTAGAAGCTTGAAATGTGGCTAGAAACAAGGAAATTTGGAGCACAAAACAGTGCTCAAGGCTCTAACTCTCCAGGTCTCCAGTCTCTTTTCTATGGAAAAACTTCTGATATATATAAAACAAGGAGGCACGACCGTGCCTGAGCATGGGGCACGACCGTGCCTGAGCATGGGGCACGACCGTGCCTTCTTTGGGCGCGGTCGTGTGACAGTAAGGTTGACCGATCTGCTTCTCCCATTGGTCTCTTTCTTCGAGGAAGTATGGCTTTTAGACTCACGGGTATACACCCGACCGTGGGGAACAAGAGCATGGTTGTGCTCGGATTCTGAAGTTGGCGCGGTCGTGCCAATGCGGGGCGTGATCGTGCTTTGGTTGGCGCGGTCGTGCCAGGTAGGGTCGCGACCGTGCCTCCAACTTGCAAAACCTAATTTTTTCTTGAAAACTCCTTGAATCTCCTCCTTTATTTACTTAGCTCCACAAAAACCTACAAAACTGAAAATGAAGCAAATAAGTGTCTAAACTCGGGAAATAACCAGGAATTGATCATAAAATGGGGGAAGTTTTATGCAATAAAGATGTGTAATTTCAAGCACATCAGCCAGTTATATCGAAAGTATTATCTTGGCCCGCTGATGAAGTGTGTTGATCTGGATGAAGCCAACTATGTGATTAGAGAAATACATGAAGGGATTTGCGACATGCATTCTGTGTCGAATACTATCGTGGCAAAAGCAATCAGGGCCGAATACTACTGGCCCGGAATGTCCCGTACAACGGTTGATGAAGTAAAAAAATGTGATAACTGTCAGTGCCATGCCCCGGTAAGCCGTCGCCCCTGTATGCACCTAATCTCAGTCACCTCTGCTTGGCCTTTTACAAATGGGCAATTGATATTGTGGGACCCTTCCCAGAAGCAGCGGGAAGGGTAAAATTCCTAATCGTAGCTATTGATTGTTTAACCAAGTGGATTGAGGCAAAACCCCTGGCAACGTTTACCGGCCAACAGATGAAACGCTTTGTATAGGAGAACATCGTGTGCAGATTCGGATTACCAAGGGAGTTGGTTAGTGACAATGGAAAACAATTTGTTGAAAATCCATTCAAACAGTGGTGTGCGGAGTTGCAAATAGAACAAATATTCTCTTCTGTTAAACACCCCAGTCCAATGGGTAGGTGGAATGGACCAACAGGAGCCTGGTTAAAGGAATCAAGAGCCGCTTAGAATACAGGAGTCATGCTTGGCTAGAAGAAGTTCCCCATGTGCTATGGGCTCATCGTACTACACCCATGACCAGCCATGGAGAAACACCCTTTAGCCTAACTTACGGCACGGAAGATGATCCCGACCGAAATAGGATCACCAAGCCAACGAACCAAAGCACCGACAACGAAAATGAGAAGAACTTGAAGCTCAACCTAGACCTACTAGAAGAACGTAGAGAAATGGCTATCACCAAGGAGATAATATACAAAAAGAAGATGCAAAAGTACTACAGTTACCACGTTAACGGTAAAAGCTTCAAACCGGGAGAATGGGTATTACGAGATAACGACGCCAGCCTGCAGGAAGATACAGGAAAACTTGGTCCCAAGTGTGAAGGTCCTTATCAAGTGATTAAAGCTAATACAAGAGGATTATACAAGTTGGCTAAACTAGATGGCACACTCATTCCGCGCACTTGGTACGGAATGCAGCTAAAAAAATACTACATGTAGGGAAGAACACTCCAGTTTATATCGCCTTTCTTTTCTTCTGTCGGCTCGATGCCCTATTTATGAAAGTTATGTTTTCAAGAAGGATGCTTGCCGTTGATCACAAAAAAAGCCTAAGACTATCTGGCCGAATCACCCTTGGACAAGTCACTAACGCAACTGTTTGCCCTTTGCCAAGGGCAAGCAAGCTAAAACATAATTAAGACTATCCCGCCGGATTACCCCTGGATAAGTCACTAAAGCAACTGGTTGCCCCTTGCCAAGGGCAGACAAGCTAAAACATAAGTAAGACTATCTAGCTGGATTACACCCGGATAACTCACTAAAGCAACTGTTTGCCCCTTGCCAAGGGCAGGCAAGCTAAAACATAAAGTAAGACTATCCGGCCGGATTACCCCCGTAGAAGTCACTTAAGCAATTGTTTATCCCTTGTCAAGGGCAGGTAAGCTAAAACATAAGTAAGACTATCCGGCCAGATTACCCTCGGATAAGTCACTAAAGCAATTGTTTGCCCCTTGCCAAGGGCAGACAAGCTAAAACATAAAGTAAGACTATCCGGCCGGATTACCCCTGGATAAGTCACTAAAGCAATTGTTTGTCCCTTGCTAAGGGCAGGCAAGCTAAAACATAAGTAAGACTATCCGGCCAGATAACCCCCGGATAAGTCACTAAAGCTATTGTTTGTTCATTTCCAAGGGCAAGCAAGCTAAAACATAAGTAAGACTATCCGGCCGGATTAACCCCGGATAGGTGGCTAAAACAACTGTTTGCCCCTTGCTAGGGCAAACAAGCTTAAAAATAATTAAGATTTTTCGGTCGAATCACCCTGTAAGTCACTAAAGTAACTGTTTGCTCCTTGTCAAAGGCAAACAAGTTAAAATATAACTAAGACTATCCGGCCGGATCACCCCCGGATAAGTCACTAAAACAACTTTTTTCCCCTTGCCAAGGGCAAATAAGTTAAAACATAATAACTAAGACTATCCGAGCGTATCAGTCCCAGACAGGTCACTGTAACAGCTGTTTACCCATGAACAAAAGCAAGCAAGTAAAAAAACAACTAAGACTATCCGGCTGGATTACCCCCGAATAAGAACACGTCAAGGAAGTCCGGGACTAATCATTAACAATAAAACTGCCCATGATAAGTTAACCCCTAACTAATCATAAAACTACTACATTACTAAGCAAAGACTGAAATAACCACAAAGAACCATAAATACATTGTTTACAAACAGATCAAAGGAACTTTACAAAAATTTATTCGTCCGAAGAATAAATATAACAAAGGAAAAAGCTAGGGATGTGCAGTGCAAGTGGACGAAGACGACAACCCGGTTAAAACAACTTTGATGGATTCAAGAGGTGCTTGAGTCATACTAGACAAACGAGTCACAAGCGAGTAGCCAGATGATTACAGCGTTGTAGTGCTGTCACAAAGCCTACGCATGGGATCAGGGTCAAAACCCTGGATAGATTCCAAGGGAACCTGTCAAGTTCCCCCTGAATGGCCAGCCACCAGGCCTTCCTGAAAACCTACCACCTTAGCAGCTTTGTTCACAACACCCACAAAGAGTAACCACTCCCGATTACCCCTCACTTTCTCATAAAGTAGCTGGAGTCCCTTGCCAATCAACCATTCACGCTCACAAGAAAGACGATGGTTCTCCAAAACCAACTCCTCATTCTGCGCGGTCACCTCAGGAAAGGCGGATTCCAGTCGCTACTTCTCAGTGGCCCAAACATCCTCTTTATCAGACATCATAGTCTCGAGGTGCTGCCTGTCCTCGTCCATACGGGCTACTGTTCCCCGAGTTTCTCTTTTTCTGCCTTTAGTGACCTCTCACTCTCCTAACCGGATATAAGCAAAGAGGAAAACGTTTCAAAAGAAAAACTCCACTTAGTAAAAGAAAACATCAAAAATAAAAAAAAGGTAAAATGTACCTCGAAGGTCCGGACTTCACCACCTGTATGATCCAAATCTACATGCAGTAGATTGATCTCAGAAGAATTTCGGACACACTCCACCTCTTTCTCCTCGACAAGTTTGGCTAGACGAGCTATCTCGCGATCCCGGTCATCCATCTCATTCTCTAGTCGGGTAATCTCACCTTCTTAGAATCGCAGAATGTAAGAAATTGACTCTGTCCCATAAATCTAGGCCTTCATCTCGTGGACCTGGCCTTCCATCCCATCTAGTTCTTTCAAGCGTCCAAGTTTATCATATAGGGATTTTTCCATCCTTGCCCCAACCTCCTCATGCTGACAGAGCAAGGAATGGTACTTATCCTCAAAGAAGAGCATCCTATGATGCAACTCAACAGATCGTGACAACTGGTTGGCCATAAAAAAGCTGTGTTCACGGCTCAATTGTGACGTACTCATGTTCTGAGCAATCACCCTCTACTATGCGGCAGCGCATGTTCAAGAAACTCCTTCCCAATCTCCCAGTAGTCAAAGATGGCCCCATTAGTCAACGACCACCTAGGGTAAAAGGGCAAAGTTTTCTCCTCTTTAGATAGAGCTGGTAACTCAACCCCATGCTCCAGCTTGGTAGGAACGTCCTCGGCAGCTAAAGCTGGCTCATAAGGATGGGAACTAGATGTTTTACCACCAAAGGCACTAGCAAAAATAGGAGAGGCAGCACCAACAGGGAAGACCAGGACATTATGTCTGGGAGATGAACCACTAAACGTACTCGGGTCACGTGGAGGAGAATCAATCTGGAAGACATCTTCCCCAGGAATTGACTGAACGGGAACGACTGGCTCTGGAACAGTAACAGTAGTATGGGACGAACGGGAAGTTTTGCTAAAAATCACAAGAATATTTGGGCACTTAGGGGATGGACTACCTGAAAACCCTGCCGCCTTTCACTTCCATCGGGTAGTAAGGAGGGTCTCTTCACTTTCCTCCTCAGACTCAATAGGACTGATCGTAATTTCAGGAATGGCCGAAGTACTCGAACCCACACAACCGGGGGTAGATTGGTCACCCGAAACAATTGGTTCGACAATATCCTCTGCTTTTTCGTCATGAAGAGTGACAATGTTTACAGCTTTCCATGTCACTCCAATATCTCCCCCCATCACAATATCAAGCAAATCCACTTCTGCAAACAGGAAACACAAAACATTGTCAACAACAACATAAACAAGAATCCAAGACCATGTAAAGATAATATTCCCACTACTCACCAACACCATTTCGTAAAGGGACGGGACAGAGAAGGGGTGCATCCAATTCTGGCTAACCCTCACTAATACCAGTGCCGGTTCATCATATATGGCAATAGGTGAGGGTCGGGATATCAACAAAGTACACAACCCTTCTTCAAAAGTCCCAGTAGAAGGAGGAGGGTCGTCAATGGAGGAATTAACGTCTCCCCGGGGGAGGTTGACGGGAATAAACGAGGAAGAAATGAAAAAGAAACGATCTTTCCAATTCTTTAGAGAACTAGGATATTGAGAGCCATGAAAGCACTTTATTTCCTTCTCTTAATAAAGGTAAACCAATCACCGGCAGTACCAAGATGGTAGAAAACACGGAATAAACTTACACTGGGCCACCCGCCATAGGCGCGACAAGCGACCTACCCAAGGGACCAACTTGATAAAAAACGTACACCGTAATATAGTAGCAACTCTACCAAAAAAAAAAAGAAAGGGGGTAGCAACAGTTGGCAAATTCAAAACTCTTAGTGTAAAGAGTCATCATCCCATCCGGAGCAATTGTAGTCTGGACGGGAACATGCAATATCAGATTTAACTCCGTAGGAATGCCATACTCATCACAGAAAATATCAAGTTCTCTTCGAGTTAGGGAGGACAAAGTAGTGCTAAAATTATGGTGTTGCCCCATATTTGAACGAAGTATTTAAACAAATCAAGGAAATAAAGACGCACCTGGCTCCATAAACAAGGAAGGACGAAGGAAGTTGGCAGTAAAAAACAACCGGTTGAAGGAGAAAGGAAAACACACACAATCCAAATGAGAAAAGGAAGGTAAGAGGGGCATGTAAAGTGAACTGACAATTATAAAGGAAACGAAGAGAGAGAGGGAAAGTAAATCGGTCACTTTTTTGAATTTTAAACGTTAGAAATTCTCGGATAACCGACACATGGCACGCCACTTTTGCATGACCAGTCTATAACCACGAGATGACTGCCTCTAAGTAATAGCACTTAAAACCCTATGACTCAGAGCTGTCTCACACCAACGGTAAAATACTTCTAAAAACCCTTACAAACATTTAGTCCATCACTTGTCCTGACAAACCAGAACAACCAATGGACTAGGGGGGACATGTTGGGATATGACCCGGTAGAAGCCCAGACACATCCCCACTAAGTTAAGACCGGACCAGCTTTAAGCCCAGGCCTGGCTAAGAATCCAAAAAAGTAAACAACCCACGGCCGGGCCACAGGGCCAAACATCCGAACCATAGTCAATGTCATATTAGAAAGAAGAGGCACAGACAGGATTGGTAAAACGACACAACAAAGGAGTAACGATAAGGATTCTAAAGGACCAATGTGTCAGAATACGATCCAATAAGGAAAAGGCCCAGATAATGCGAACAACATTACTAACAATCTAGATAATGACTCAGGCACTACTTATCCCAGCCCCAATAAACATGAGACAACCCACAACTAAGGACGATTACTTTCACGTATAAATACCCATTACCCTCAAGACATAAAGGTATTCTCATGCACTCATTATCGTTTTCTTACTCTAACCATTCCATACCTACTAAAAAACCTATACTTACTCACGCCGGATGCTGGTCACATCGAAACCCTCCGGGGTCCTCACTGTGACGAGACTAATGGTATTATGTTTTGCTAGGTCAAGCCAGCGAGCAGTTCCTGGAAGCTCTTCTATCCTCTGAGCCGTTTAAAAGATTTCAAACTCTTAAATTATTGATTCTAAATATTATAAATTACATATAGTTATACGTGCAAATTTAATTAAACATATTTTTTTTAATAAATTCGTCAACACAACGGTGGCTTTCTTTTGTTCTTACACACAAGTGCACCAGAAAATTTCTTGTAACTTGCACTACTTAAAGTGTTCGGTTTCATATTGCCAAGGTTCAACACCCGACAAAACGGAGGTCGAGTGTTGAAGACGAAATGGTGTATACATGTTTCGTAAAAGACTAAAAGTCGTATTTTTGTGGCTTTGACTTTAAATTTTAAAATTTAAAGTCAAATGTAAAAATTTAAAAATATTTTTAGATTTTTCAAACGTTTATATAGCTATATTAAACACCAACGCTCAGGAATAGTATACCTAGCTAGCAGGTTGCTGATTTTTTTCCATTTTCACCCCTTTTACTATATATTATTTACGCTTTTAACCCGTTTAGTTTTGTATGAATTTCGTCTTCTTGTGATAAATTTTGTTTGTTGACTTAAAAAAGGGAATGCAGAGCTTTCTTTAGTTTTTTTTGTCGACATTCCGATATATATTTTTTTTCAAAAACGGAGTTGTATTAAAAATCAAGTTTTTTCTTTTATCGTATGCTATAGCGAGTAACGTTACCATTACGGTACCGTGACGAGCCAAACCGAAAATGAGCGAAAAACTTCGTTGCCGCTATTAGTGTTATCATAACCGGTATCGATGTTCATTTTTATTGTTTTCGTTAGACGTAAAGCACGCCTTTATTTTCTGGATGACATGGTACAACATTTGTTTGACAAAACCATTGTAAATTAATTTTTTTTCTACCGTAAACTATACCGAGTTCCGACATTCACGAACCAAACCGGTAACAAACGGACAAAATCGGTGCCGTTATCAGTGTTCTTCAAATCCACGTTGCTGTTTGTTTTTATTTTTTTTTCGATCAATGTAAAACACATGTAGTTTTTTAACTTTAGTTTTTATTTGTGTTTTATTTTTATGGTATTTTATTCTCGACCGTTTCGCACTGTTTTATCTTTTTGTTAAACCATTTTTTTTCGTTTTCCTTTTTTCCATTTCTAAAACGTGATTTATTCGTCATTTGCCATGATATCTTTGTTGAATGCTTTTTGTTTAACATTTTTATTGCATGTTTTTTTTAACGTTTTTTATGTTCGAAACCGAGTAAAGAGACATGATAAAAATACTTTAATACTTTCATAGTTTCATAATAAATGCTCGCCGCAACAAGTAATGTGAAGTGATGGTTCACTTTTCTAGGCATTATAATTTGCGTACTTTGAAAGTTCTAGAATTTGCGTACTTTGAAAGTTCTAGAATTTGAATATGCCCTAAGAAAATATATTATTTATCAATACCTATAATTAGATAAATTGTTTATTCTTAAATTTATTTCGCAAGTTTCAATCAGATATCCAGAAGTGAAGATATACAACTTCTAGAAGATTTTTGAAATTTAGTTGTATATTATACTATAGGTTATCGACCCGTGTATTATACTAATTTTTAGAGCATGTGGTATACTGTAGTAAGTGAAGGTTTAGTTAGAGGAAAAGTTGTTGTCACGTGACCATGTCATATTCTTCAACTCTAACACCAACTTCCTAAGTGAGTAAGGGTGGTGTGATTATTAAATGAATTTTCTAATTTATTATTAAAATTATATATTAATTTTATACTAATAAAATTACATTAAATAAAATATCAATAAATAAAATTACATAAATTAAAAAAACACAAAAAACTAATATTTAATTAAAATACATGATTTTGAGAACGTTCGTAAATATGCTCAATCAAGTCCGATTTTAGTGCGTCATGAATATCCCGGTGTTCGTAAACGGCCAAGATCATGTATTTTTTCGCTTTTGATCTTAATCAATTAATTCGTACGTGGGCTCCTCTTCATTTGGGTTATATTGACAAATTGTCACATCTTGGTCCTCCAAAATCATATTATGCAAAATTATGCAAGCATACATTATGTTCCTAAATCTCGTTTGAGACCAAAATCGAGCCAATCGTTCGATAATATGCCATTTATTCTTCAAGAGACCAAACGCTCGTTCGATATCTTTCTTTGCCGCATCAGGAGCTTTTTTGTAAGTTGTACTTTTAATACCTTCGGGACACGTAAGAGACTTAACAATTGTAGCATATTCGGGATATACTCCATCAGCAAGATAATACCCACGTTAATAAAGTGTCCCTCTAATTTCAAAAGACGAGTCAGGTGCGGTTCCGTTTATCATATCGTCAAATATAGTCGATTGATTAAGAACATTATTGTTATTGTTGGAACCCGCAACGCCAAAGAACGCATACCAAATCCATAAGTCATATGAAGCCACAGCTTCAAGCATAATACTAGGACGAGGATGTTCCCCGCGTGAAAACTAACCTCGCCACGCATTGGGACAGTTTTTCCACTCTCAATGCGTACAATCAATGCTACCGAGCATCCCGACAAAGCCATGTTTAGCTTCATGGGCCGCATACAATTGTTGAATGTCGCTAGCCGACGGTTTACGTAAATATCTCCTATGGTACAATTTAATTATAGCTTTAGAAAATTTGTAAATAAAGACCTGATAGTTCGGGGGACATCTTCAAGTAACCGTTAAACGAATCACTAGCGGTGGCATACGCCATTTGACGAACCGCGGCGGTACACTTTTGCACGGACGTGAAACCAATCCGACCTATTGCATCAACCCGTTGGCGGAACCAAGGCACCTCTCTCTCAATATCATTTTTAATTCTTAAAAATAAATTCCGGCTCATTCGAAACCGGATACTAAAGTTGTAACATCCCGAAATAATAAAACGAATGAATAATAACGAGATCGGGAGTTAAATCAAGGAATTTATTACTTAAACGTTTGTGAAGAAAGATAAAAATAAAAGAACGGTTTATCTAACTAAATGTTTTATAAACGAAAGATGAGAAAAGATAATGATTTACAAAACTATATGCTTTCAAATAAGCACAGTGCAGATAGAGAATGATTATAGATTGTAGGTCCCCGGGTGTCTCGGATCGTTACGTGTGGGTGTGTGACTAGTCGGACCGGGTGCGGAATGCCCGTGACTAGGTGGAGAATCAAGTAACACAAAGTAAACCGACAACGAAATCACTTTCAAACTCCGTCTATTATAAACTTGAAGGTTTCAGAGAGAATACAACTGAGTGCAAATGTCTGCTTACATAACTTCTGTTAACCTAGCCTATTTATACTAGACCTGATCTCGGCGCACTTAACTAGTGCGTAGGGAAATATGTTCCTGCGTACTTAACAAGTACGCAGAGTATTCTTGCGTACTTGACTTCCTGCGCACATGCTAAGTGCGCAAAACACTTAGAGAAATCAGACGACAAGAACATACATTAGTAATTACAACTCGATAATTAATACATACAGACACTAACATACAAAGACTAATACATACAAGACAGGTACAAAAGCTAAGACAATATCCAGAGTGTTTGTCACACAAAAGTGCTTCAACAAACTCCCCCTTGACAACAGCTCTGGATTGTCTTCGATCTTCACTACTCCCCAGCTTTAGCTTCCATCTTCTTCTTGTAATCAAGGCAGAACTTGATCACCTTGTCGTACTTAGAAGCAAGGAACTTTGTCCACTCGTCCGTTTATATACAGTACTTGTCAGCTAGCGCCTCTAGATCTTTCACAGAAAAGTTTATGATGCAGACTTCATCAAACACTCTGATTAGTTCCCTTGGCACTAAGCTTCCACTCTTGGACCACACCTTTCCAATCACCACTGCCTCGCCCGATTTAGGATCTACGTACCAGTACCATATGTTACCGAGGATATCCTGAGATAACTTGCTCAGGGGAATCTTGGTTTCACACAGCACTGGCTTGTGTACCAGTTTCTTTAAGCTTTTATTAGTCACAGGATGTCTAACGTTCTTGTCCCTGACTCGCTTGGGCACTTAAGGCTTAAGCATTTCAAACTTCCCAGATCTTACCTCTCGCTGTAGAACCTGCCACAAACCCAATGCTACAACGTGATTTGAGTGACCCAGCAGCTCTCGGATTGTTACGTTCACGAGGTCGTATCTTGGCAAGGAGTTGAAGGCTTCGCTGGTTGGTTTCAAGTATTGAACCCCCCAGCTCGCTTGATTGCAAACAACTTCTAATCCTCCTCGAACCTCACAGCTAAGATCACCCCTATCGCTCCATGTTTGTATATGATTGATGTCTTTTGACAGACAGGAGCTGGATCCTTCGATGAACTTGCAGGCATATGTTTGTTTTTCTATGCCTCTGGATCCACAAGTGTAGGGTCGGCAGGGGAGGCTTCAGTCGATGTCTCAACAGTACTAGCAGGCTCGACTGAACCTGTGTCAAGATGAGTTTCAAAGGATGGAACTTCGAAAATATCTCCATCTTCAAACTCATACTCTCCTTCCCCGTCGCCCTTGGGAACTTCGATTACAACATCATCATCCTCCTCATCCCAGTTGTCACCTGAGTCGATCTCTCCATCTTCCAGATTGCAGAAAGCTTCGATCTGTGCTTCTTTGGAATAGTCTGGCTCTAAGAATATGATCACATCATCCAAACACATCGTCAGATAGATCTTTCTAAACGTCAGCCACCAACTTTCCGTTATTACCACCAGAAGCATCATCTCCACTTTCACTCTGAGTGGACTCCCCCTCAGCCATAGGCACGGTAGAAATGGGAACAATCACCAAAGCCGACGATTGCTGCTCACTTCCACTCGGTCCGACTTCAGGATCGTTGTCCTGATCATCACCCTTAGTTAGATCTACTAAGTGACAAGCCTCTTCACTGCTAGGCTTAGGTGGTTGCTTTTCCAACAGCTCCTTCAATCTCTGCCCCCTGAGCAGCAAGCGTCTTGGCCATATCACAGACCAATTTCACCATAGTGTCATGCTCTAAACACTGCTTGTCATCAGCCGCCCGCTGTTTCTTTAGTGCGGCTACCTCATCAATCAGAGAGTTAATCTGCCCCTATTTTTTGTCAAATTCTTCTCTCGATTTCCGTAGCGTTTCAAGAAGACTAGCAACTTGAGTCTCTAGGGTAGTGATCCGGGTATCATGAGGATCAGGTCCCCTGGAAGACGATGCTTCTGCTTGATGAGTTGGGAATGTGAAGATTTCATCAAAAACAAATCCATGAGTAAAATCTAACTCAGGAAATGGTTCACTGATGTGTTGAAGAGTGGTTGTGGGAATTGAGGTAGGGATGGTGGTTGTTTGGATGGTGCTAGGGGTGATGGTGACAGACTCGGTTAGAATTGGAGTTGTCACCGCCACTTGAACAGATTGCACAGGGAGGGACACTATCACAGGAACCTCCTCTGTGATAGCAGTGATAGCCACATCAGGTGTTAAACGTGGCCTCCTCCGCTATCTCCTATAAAGCTGTTGTGAAGGTGAGGTAGAAGTGGAATCAGTACTCGTCGCCGTTACACGTGCTTGCCTCTGAGCACTGACTTCTACCTCACGAAGGATAGCTTGGTGCGACCTATCCCCCCGTTGCTTGTTTATACTTTCTCTTATGCGTCTCTGTATAGCAGCGTCAGAATCAGAATCAGGCTTGTATTCACTGTTAGTCTTTTGTATCTTTCTCTTGGAAGATGACTCGGGAAGGGTCACATTCGTCAATCTTCTTGGGTGTGCTTGGGATGGTACATCATCAGAACTAGAGGAATCTGACTCGATCGTTTCTGAGTCGGAATCTTCAGCTCCTCTAACTCCCTGTTCTTCGTCTCCTTCATCGTCAGACATATCATCTTCAGATTCAACTTCCTCTTCTTCCTGTTGTTCATCACTGTGTTCACTGAGTTCAGGCTCAGACTCTGCACTATACCATCTGAAGTCAGCAGGGGCACACATGCTTCATTAATTAGGTGGCCAAAGAGTGGAGTATGCTCAGGGGTAGATTCTACACTGCCTGGCGTTAAGAACTGTGAGAAAACTCTCTTGGCCACCCGCTTCACTTGTAGTCTCTCTCCAATCTGAGGTAGATTGGGTACAGCACCATTAATCAACAGCTGCACGAACCGAGGGTATAATAGAAATCTAAACCTATCAGCAGCATTGATCTGATCGGTGATAGACTTGTAGATATACTTTGAAAAGGTGTAACCCTTGTTAAGAGAGAGGACAACCATTGCAGCTGCTAAGTCATGCCCCATGGCATCCTTCCCGCCTTTCTAGCAAACAGGCACATGATCATGACGTGCGCGAAGTAACGCCACTGATCAAGTACCCACATCTTCTTATACGAGGAGTAGTCCATGGTACCAACATACCCCATCCTTTGTCTTTAGCATCCATCAATGAAGTAGTAAGGGTAACTCACCGGATCAGCTGATAAGTCCCTAAACTGTAGTACTCGTCTGATGGTGCCTTCAGAAATAGCAATATCATGACCTGCTACAGTAGCCCTAATGACGTTTGGGGTTACTGTACAGTCGTGATCAACAGTTTCCCAGAATTGCTCCAGATATGGTCTTGAGACAATAGGATCAGCAGAGATGGCATAGCTGATCTTCGAGCGGTTCAGGAAATCGACTATCTCCCTATATTGAAGTGCAACACCCTTCCACTCGGGTTGTGTTAGAGCCAGCAGATTGAATTCGCTGGTAAATGCACGAGCCATCACTGCAAAAACAAACAATAAACACAATAAGAACTAGAAGCATCATTGGAATGAATCAAACATGACTTGATATAGCAATTACACAATGAACTGAATTTCAGACATAGAAATTTTTCAGAAGTGCCCTTCCTGCGTACTTAGCAAGTACGCAGGGGTTTGTTCTTGCGTACTTAGTAAGTACGCATGAATTACTTCTTGCGTACTTGTTAAGTGCGTAGGAACCTGCACTTAGCCAAATTTCAAACTCCAAAAATTCAACAGTTGTGAGATATGGTTGTGGAATAGGGTCACCACAAGGTCGAAATAAATGATTATGACCTATGGAACCACTATCAACAACAATGAGTTGCTAAACCAGTCGATTTTGACATAGCCTTGGTCCGACGGTAACCTACGGTCAAACAAGGGGTCAAAATCAAAATCAAACCCTGTTAAAGACAATTTAGGTGTGAAGAAGCTTCGATTAGTGACTTATAACTAGTTTTATGTCTTAATTTTCATCAAGAACATCCAAAATCGGTCAAAGTTTCATTATCAAGACCCTAGCTTCGATTAGTGACTTATAACTAGTTTTATGTCTTAACTAGTTTTTGGCTTTTCTGATTAAAATTGAACTGTAAGTAAACTTAAAATCTTTTTGATCTTTTCTAGATAGAGATATACAAGTATATACACACACACTATTTTTGTTCAAAGACACGAGCAGAGGATCATATCAGGCTAAACTATAGCAAAAACGATACAAGATAAAGGTCAAAGAATATGGGATCATGTCATGTATTACAATTTATTCATACGTAATAAGCACATGAACAAGTAATTCAAGTTGGCAATATTATAAGATTTGAAACCATAAGCATCTTTGTATCACGTTCTTGTATGTTAAGGTATTAATTTTAAGATATACAACGTGTACTCCACTGTTATGCTATAGAAATGTAAATTGCACTATCTCAAGGAATCTAAGATTTTCCCTAAGATTTTCAAATCTTCAGAATGAAGTTACATCGTTTAGCACAGAAAAAATCAAGCATAATCCATAAGGATCAACAAGAATCATAAGATTCAGAATCGAGTGATTCAGATGTCTTGGTTTGATTGGTTTTTCTTCTGTGAATATCATATGATGATTCAGGTTAATAGATACGGAGTCTAAGGATTTAGGTAAGGGGATCCAACTTTTATCTGGATTTGATTTCAATGAATCAGGTATGATTCAAGGGTGATTATAAGCTTAACGGTTGATGTCAAGAGATATCTTGGCCCAACTTCCATTGCATACTTGTGAGTATGGGCACTGAAGTGAACCGAAAAAAATTATGCTAAAGACATAACCCAAAACTGGTATCTTAAGAAAATATTTGCTAAAATCTTACATCCTTTATCTGATAATGATCTTTTTGTATTCTTTTTTACACACACACAAATGCATACATGGGTTCAAATCACAGTTATAGTCTAGATTTAGTTTCCACACTACTAAAGATTCAAAGATGCCTACAACCTACTGACAATTCAAATTACTTGTAAATAAGTAGATTAAAAACACAACAATTTAAACCATCAAGTAAGCATGACGCAATCATTTCCCATATGTGCAGTCTATGACGTTTAGATCATTTCTGATGTACTATCATTTCCTCTTTTCTCTAGATAACTTTGAAATTTTCTCCATTTTCTGTTTTGTTTGGATTTTTGTAAAATATTTGAAAACTAAAAGAACTATACAGAAAACTTAAAAGATATAAAATTGAACTTTCAAGAATTGAATTGATTTAAGAAAAACAAGTTTTCACTCTGGATTGAACATTCCTATCAAGTTGACAAGATGTTCAAAACGGGTTCGATCAAACGCCTTAGTGAAAAGGTCAGCAAAGTTGTCATCCGTGTGAACCTTTACAAGTTCAATGAGATGCTTTTCAGCACAGTCACAGATGAAATGGTGGCTAATTTCAATATGTTTAGTTTTAGAATGTTTCACCGGGTTGTTTGTGATGGACATGGTGGCATTGTTGTCAATGAATAGTGGAGTTCCAGTGAAGTTTAAGCCGTAGTCTCTCAATTGCTGCTAAATCCACAATATCTGAGAACAACCACTCGCTGCAGCAGTGTACTCTGCTTCACATGTTGAGACAGAAACCGTTGACTGCTTCTTACACTACCAAGAAACCAGCCAGTCTCCCAAGAATTGACATCAACCTGAAGTTGACTTTCTATAAAGGTTACAACCGCCATAGTCTGAATCAGTATAGGCTTTAAGGTCAAATGATTGCTGCTTTGAGTACCAAAGACCCAATCGGGGTTTCCCTTTAAAGTATCTAAATATCCTCTTGACAGCTATCATATGAGACTCCTTCGGTTGTGACTGAAACCTTGAGAACAAGCATACAACAAACATTATATCGGGCCTTGAAGCTGTGAGATACATAAGAGATCCGATCATCCCACGGTACAATTTGCAATCCACATCCTTTCTATCTTTGTCTGGATGCAGACCATGATTGACGGGGATAGGTGTGCCATAAGTACTGCTATCATTCATCTTGTATTTTGAGACAAGATGTCCTGCACATACTTAGTTTAATGTAGATAGATGCCATCCTCTCTTTGACTGACTTGCAGACCCAGGAAGAACGACAATTCACCCATGTTACTCATCTCAAACTTGGACTTCATCACCTGTTCGAATTCCCTACACATCTCTTCATTTGTAGACCCAAAGATAATGTCTTCGACATACACTTGTACAAGAAGAATATCACCTCCGTCTTTCCGAATGAAGAGGGTCAAGTCAATCTGTCCACGGTCGAAACCATTTGACAGTAGATGTTTTGATAACGTCTCATACCATGCCCAAGGTGCTTGATGAAGACCATAAAGTGCTTTGTCGAGCTTATACACTTTATTGATATTATGCGAATCTTCAAAGACGGGAGGTTGAGTGACATAGACCTCTTCATGAACTTTTCCATACAGGAAAGCACTTTTCACATCAAGTTGATAGACCTTGAAGCCGACATAGGAGGCATAAGCCAGAAACAGTCGAATGGCCTCAAGTCTAGCAACTGGGGCATATACTTCAGTGTAATCCAGGCCCTCTTGTTGATAAAATCCTTGAACAACCAACCTTGCTTTATTCTTCACTATGACATGACGATCATCCGTCTTGCACTTGAACACCCATCTGGTTCTAATTGGTTGTACACCTCTTGGCAAGTCAACCAAATCCCACACATGCAACTTTTGGAATTGAGACAATTCATCTTGCATCGCCTCAATCCAGCAGTTGTCAGCGAGAGCCTCCTTCACATTCTTCGGCTCTAACTGGGACACGAATGCAGCATGCAAACATGTTTCCATGAGACAAGTGTTAAGTATCTCAGAGTACAAACTAGTGTTCTTAGCAATGGTTCTATGACGAGTCTGAACACCGGCATGAGGATCGCCAATAATGTTGTCAATTGGATGATTCTTATGCACTCTAGTCTCTGGTATATATGGTTCCTGAATTTCTGAATCGAGGTTCGTGCTCAACTCCCCCATATCCTGTGTGCCAGAAGAAGAAGATTCAATGTTGATTGGATCAGCTAGAGCTTCATTTCCTACACGAGTGTTAGGATTAGCTTGAGGGTCATTTCCGTCAACATGAACAACTTCTATGTTATCATTTTCATGAGTTCTAGATGCAGATGCAGCATTGGAATTGGGAGTTATAATCGGAACAGTTGCACGGGTTGAGAAACTGGAGTCATCACCGCCACCAAAGAATTCATACACATTTACGGCATCATCGACAGACAAATCAGGAAGGTTGAAAGACTTGAATAACGCATCATAATCAAAACCCTAAGCTGGACCAGTTGGTTCTAGTGGAATGCTGTGTTTACTGTAATCCACTTCAAACCATTCCTCGACAGTACGAGTTCCTATATTGTACACTCTCTTGCAAGGCGAGTTGGCAACATATCCTAAGAAGATGCCTTCCACCGCTTTTGCATGAAACTTAGACTTGCGGTCTTTGTATTGTAGCAATAAGGAACAGGGACTACCAAAAGGAACTAGGTAGTCAAGATTGGGAGGTCGATTGTTGATCAACTCATAGCAAGTCTTGTTGTGCCTCTTCATAACCAGAACTCTCTTCAAAACGTGACAAGCTGTAATTACTGCTTCTGCCCAGAAAGTGACAGGAAGCTTTGCTTCTGACAGCATTGTTCTTGCAGTCTCAATCAAGGTTCTGTTCTTCCGTTCTACAACTCCATTCTGCTTAGGTGTGTACGGGGCACTAAATTCGTGATGGATTCCCTTCTTGAGACAGAAAAGTTCCATCAAATTATTCTTGAATTCAGTTCCGTTATCACACCTTATTCTTCTAACCTTCAACTTGCAAAGAGATTCCAAGCTCAGGATCAAGTATTGAAGAATGTCAGCAGTCTCGTCCTTTGTACCTAAAAAAATCACCCAAGAAAAACGTGAGAAATCATCAGCTACAACTAGACAGTATGACTTACCTCCAATACTCCTGATACTTATGGGGACAAACAGATCCATATGTAATAGCTCCAAAGGGGTATCGATGGAGTTTTGGAGCTTGGGCTTGTGAGACTTTCGTTGATGTTTGCCCTTTTTACAAGGCATACATTCATCTGCAACGGAGAATTTCAGCTTAGGAACACCGGTTACCAAACCGTTTCGGACAAGATTATTCATTTTTCGATAAGAAATGTGTCCGAGTTTCCTATGCCACAAGATTGAGTCAAGCTCTGTCGCTTTGGTAAGCAAACAAGTAACAACTGATGAGGTGGTTGTTGCCACACTCATATCAATCTGATAAGTGTCGTTTGTCCTTGGTGCTCGCATGAGAATCCAGTCTTTAGAAACTTCAAAACCAGGTTTGAGAATCATGCATTCTTTCTTGTCAAACATAACTGAGTACTCCTTGTCGCTCATCTGAGAAACACTCAATAGGTTATGCTTTAGCTGCTCGCAATAGTTGACGTTGTTGAAGCTGACACAACCATTTGAAACCACGCCTTGACACGTGATACTACTGCCTTTCTCTCCCGCAAAGGCCACATAGCCGCCTCTAAATGGTTTCACATCTTGAAGCAGGGCCATGTTACCTGTCATGTGCCGGGAGCATCCACTATCTACATACCAACGATTAAAGATAGTACCCTTCGGATGTCCCTACATGAGTCACAAGAAATTAATTAGATTTGGAGACCCAAGCCATAGTGGTCTTGGGTCGTCCGTCTTTCTCAAAATAAACAATCTTAATTAATTCACAGTCGTGACTGTCAAAAATGGATGAATCGTTAGAAGACTTAGGACCAGGAGATTGAGAACTTTTGGATTTCTTGTTCCAGGACCTCTTCTTTTTCTTAACTGTAACAATAGACTTAGATTCAACAGCAGCAGGTGAACTAATGGAAGCTTCACCTGATTGAATTCCAGCTAGCTGTTCCAGCTTTCTCAATCTCTTGTTCCTTCTTCTCCTCTGTGGTTTGGAGAGTTTTACCACAGGTTTCTCACTAGTCGGTGCACTACCAGAGGTAGAAGCACAAGGTTTAGCAGAAAGCTTTTCCTTTTTTGGAACATATGGTTTAGCCTCAGATGTGATCTTTGGCTTTACCATAGGCTTTACTGGTGGTTTCATAACATTTTTCTTTGGACTCTTAGGCTGTTTCACTGGTGGTGACTTGGGGATAACAGATGGTTGTGAAACAACTGGCCGTTTCCCTTAGTTCTTATTCTTGCAGTTCACAATGATGTGACCGACCATACCACAGTGAAAAGAGGTTCTCCTTTCTTTGTAAGTCCTCCTGTAAGGCTCATTGATTTGAAATTAGATAACTCAGCATGATGAATAGGAGAAGTTGTTTGGTGAACAGTAGTTTGACCCGATGATGATTGGTTTTTGGGAATATAATATTTTTGCAAATTTTCTTGATAGCCAAACCCATAATGAGCTGAAAAGGCTTCCTTTTTAACTTGATTAATGTTTTTATATCCCCCATAAAGCATCACTTTTAATTTTTCATTTGATTCAACGATATCGGGTTCAGTCAAAATACAATTATCACTATAAGTGATAATGTTTTTCTTAACTGTGACGTTTCGGATTTTCATTCACGCACTTGTGTTATATTTATCGTGTAATCATCTCCTATTTTAATAAAGTGTAAGAGTTTTATTTAGTTTTATACGATTAGGTATTTTATTTCACGGATATAAATTAATTAAAATTTTATAAGTTTAAAAAAAAAAAAAACTTATATAAAAATTTTATATAAAATCTAAATTTTAAAAGTTGCATATTTAATAAAAGAATCTATTTAAATAAGATAAATAACTTTTATAAAAATTATTTATAATAATAAAAATAAATAAAATAAGTTTATAAAAACATTTTTAAATTAATTTTATTTAAAAGAAATTAAATTAATTTAGTTAAATAAAAGTTCAAGGGTTATTTTGTAATTAATCAAACTAGAAGGTTATAAAAACTAAAATCTGACGAGGGACCATTCCTGGACAAGTTAAAGTACAAGGACCCATCCGTAATTATCGCAGGGACCTAATTAAAACGAAATCAAACTCCAGGGACTAAAACTGTCAATACCCAATTCGTTTATCCGGTCACCCCCAACAATAGTCCGGCGGTCCAAGGCTTTCTCCGGCGAACGCCCGACAGGACTGTTCTCTGCACCTCAACAGCCGACAAAGGCTTCTCTGGATTCGTCTCCCCCACGCGAACAATACCCCTCGACCAATTGGTCTCCCCAACATAAGGATCGTCTGATCCTGTTGGTGGCCGAGATATACATGTTCGAATTCGTGCCCGACAAGTCACCTCCACGCCTGTTGAATGTCTAATTAGTTTCGTCTCGTCCAGACTAATGTCGGGACGTGCCCAATTGCACGTTTGAACATAAGAATCAAGCCCGGCTATAAATAGCCATGGTCGGCCCTGCACGAACTGGCTACCCTCCTTCCACACACTCTCACTCCAAATTGAGGACTCCATCACCTTCGTCGACCTTGAGTGAAGCTGTGACCAGGGTTACAAGAGCTAATTCCACTCAGAAATCGATCCCCGCTTGTGACTTTTTCGAGTTCCAAAGCCCTGCCGTCCAGGCCCTTCACGACCAAGTTCGAACCTCATTTCGGTTCCATTAGCTTCTGTTATCATCAGGTAAACAATCCCAGTCGAAAACACGGCATTCGCACGAGAGTTACCGAGCAAACCCAGTGTCCTCGGACACGGTTTGCCGGTCACTGAGGACCAGCGACCAACTTTTCCTTTGTGTACTTAAATTATTCGATACACACATAACCAGCGATGGGCAGTAGCCCGGCTGGTTATGCGTGTGAGTGTTCGAGTTACAGGTCGCGGGTTCGAATCCGGTTGGCCTTCGGCCCATTTTTTTTTACTTCTGTTTTCATTCTATTTATTTTATTTAATTAACCTAACTTATTTTAATACCATTTTTATACAATAAATACTAAAACAAGTCGGTTTACTCGTTCGTTTATTTTAAAATCGATTAAACTATATTTTTATAAACCATCCCATTTTTTTTATAAACTTATTAAAATACATTATAATATATAAAATGTCATTTTTTTATAAATCTTGTAATATTCTTATAAACCTATTAAAATACATTTTAATACATATAATGTCCCATTTTCATAAATCTTGCAATGTTTTTTATAAACTTGTTAGAATAAAAAAATTTAATATATAGAATGCCCTACTTTTATAAAATAATGAACCTTGCATTATTTTTAATAAACTTGTTAAAATAAATTTTAATATATAAAATAGCAATATAATTAGTCAAATAAAGACTTTTCTTTTATTTGTTATTATTATATAAATACATAATACATAATAACTACTTATCGAAACTAAGTAGTTTCGATAGAAGAAAGTTTCGACAGCTCTGTGGTCAATCGAAACTAGTAGTTTCGATTGAACATAGTTTCAATACTTGAACATAGTTTCGATACTTGAACATAGTTTCGATTGAACATAGTTTCGATACTTGAACATAGTTTCGATACCTGAAATAGTTTCGATCAAAATCAGTGATTTCAAGTAAATCTGAACCTACACTTTATACAAATAATTTTAAGAAATATTATTATAAATCTATACACAATTAAATACGGATACACACCTATAAGCATATAATAATACCCATTTATCTACATAGGGTTCCATCGCCCTTAGGTTTCAAACATCCGTATCACCTACTCTCGTGGATTATCATATCCGCTAGCCAGGTGAGTTACATAGCCCCTATTTTACATTTTTATACGTTTTGGGGTGAAACATTATACATGCTACTCACATTGTTTATACGTGTTATACATGAGACTATATGCTTATTCTTTGGATGTACATACATTTAAACACAAGACAACCAACTGTAATATTGATAGATCTATTGTGCCTGACCAGCCCATCCGGTTAGGGTGTTTATTACTGCATACTCGGATATAACCGCGTGTTATATTCAATCATATCGGATATAGTGGGTAATTATATTCAAACATACCGGACTTAGCTGTTGTGCTCTGTTCAAGCGCGTCAAACTCGGTTTGAATTGTGATTAAATAAATGATACATCATACATACTATGTTTAACAAGATAAACAATGAGTTGCAAAACGATTTACAACTACTATTTACAGGAAATACTAAACCTATGTACTCACCAACTTTTTAGTTGACACTTGATTTAAATAATGTTTCAGGTTTGGATATGTGACTGCTTGCCGAAGATCTCTCCACTTAGGAACTATGGACCTAGTTAAATAAATTAATGTTTTTGAACTAGACTAGGTTATTTGAAATGTATTGTATTTGGAACTTGTTGTCTTTAAATTAAATTAATGAATTATGCAACCTTTAGTCATCATGTGCTTTTGAACAATCATCACATTGTCCGCCTCGATGATTCCGCCATCGGTCGGGGTGTGACATTAACTTTCTGTTCACCGAGCAACTCCTTAGAGACTACTCCTTCAGGGTAGGTGTTCTCAGACCCATCATTAGAAGCAGTAAGGAACTCTTCATCAGATGAAGAGTCGGCCTTACTTGAGGAATCATCCTGTTAGAGGAATCATCCTGACTCGAGGACTCATCAAGGCAAGACAAATCAATGTCAATTAAGCCGTTGACAAATTTCTCGCTTACTGGTGGAGGAATGGCATTAGTACCCAGCCCTTAGCCATTCACGTGTCTCACTACAGACTCGTAGTGTTCCACTACAGACTCATAGTGTTCCACCACAAAACGAGAATTTTTCAACTTCTCAATATTACCTTTCAATTGCAAGATCTCATTTTGCAGCTTGTTGATCTCATTGTTCCTTTTTTCTAACCCCTTGTACGCAACATCCAAATGCAACTATTGACAGCTGATTTTAAGTGAATAATCACGTTTTTCTTTCTTCAACATTTCAATTGAATCTTTGTATCGTTTTTCGTTTTCTTTGTAGCTTAAGGCTGCAATACGAAGGGGTTCAACTTTGTCTTGAAGCTTAGAATTTTCAACCTTTAAGCTTAGACATTTGGAACAAGAAATGACAGCAAAAGAGTTAGAATCTACCTCATTAGATGAACATGATACCTCTCCAATAGCCATGAGGGCAATTGCAGTTGTAGACTCTTCTTGGTCAGCCATAGAAGCTTCCCGTTCATCTGCTTCCATCATCTTCATAATCTCAGCTATGAGACCAACCTGTGTTTGAGCAGTAAGGGCATCCTCCAGATGAACACCCCAATCAAAGTTTTCATCTTGTTGTGCTACCAAAGCATTGGACGTTCCACCTTGACTTTGATTGCGGTTGTTGGAGTTGTTATACCCTTGATTGTTTCCTTGGCTAGGTCTGGTGAATCCTGAGGCCGGTGCTTTGTCTTTTTGACATTCTCTTGCAAAATGTCCAAAGTTATTGCATTTGTAGCACTTGGCCTTAGATTTATCAAATCCCACCTTGGCATTTGAATGTCCACCAATAAACTTCCTACCAGTTCTATTCAGGAAACGCTTCGCTCTTCTCAAGATCATGGCCATATTCCACTGAATATCCATGTCCTCCATATCATCCAGATCCACTTGATTGAAGTCTTCTTCTATGGTTTCAGGATCCGTGAGCTTACCGCCAATGAAGTTTTCATAGGCAAGCATGCATTATGAGAATAAAGCCACATGATCTTCAGCTATCTTGGCTATTGCTGATTGGTTAGCTGAAGATGTGGGAGAAGGATTTCTTGAGGAATTCTGGTGATGAGATACAGAACCAGAACCAGATCCAGATGCTGCATAGCAAGCATGACCACCACAGACATTTGAGTTATCCTCCTCATGAGAGTTCCCTGAGAAAAGGGTAATTCCAGAACCTGATGACTGGGCTGTGGAAGACGTCCCAAAATACATAGAAGGGTCTTGTATTTGAGGTCTCCCCGAGCTCTCTTTTCGTTTTAGGTTCATATCATGTGCTTGAACCTTTCCGATTGCTTCATCAATAGTCATCTCATCAAACTTTGAGTTCTCTCTCATCAGAGTTGTGTACATCTCAAATTTTGGTGGTAGGGCATCCAGAAATTTCTCAACTACCTCCTCATTTGGATAGATTAGGTCATAAGCTTTCAGCTCAGTTTGCAGATGATAGAATCTAGAGATAAGCTCATTTATAGATTCATTCTCCAGATATCTAAAGCACTCATACTGCTTCCTAAGAATATCCCTCTTACTTTTCTTGATGTCGCTGTTTCCCTCGAATCTCTTCTGCAAAGCCTTCCAGAGATCCTTGGAGTTATCATATCCTCTAAAGCTGTGAAATAACTCCCTGGCCAAAGCCATAGTAATAGATCCGTGTGCCTTCTCCTCTCTATCATAAACTTTTTTTCTTCTTCATCAATTTTGGAGATAGGCTTGGGAACTTCCTCATGTATATGTGGGATGCTTATAACCCTCTAGAATGGGTATCCAAAGTGAATAATCGGTGTATGAGATATAATGTTCAAATCTTACTTTCCAGTTCGAATAATCATTTACATTAAGCAGCTTTGGTGGTTTATGTGGGGTTCCAATCTCATTGTCATAATTAAGAAGGTTACCTAGGTTCTGAAGATTTGTCATAGTGAAACACTTAGTCAAATTTCAGAAAAGTCAAAACAACTTGCGCCATTGAATTTGGTCTTGCGCACTTAAAGACTTGGTCTTGCGTATTTAGAATTTGCTCTTGCGTACTTGACAAGTACACAGGAGTAAATGATAAGTACGCAGGAGATCACTTAAGTAGGCAGCAAATATGGTCTTGCGTACTTGTTAAGTACGCAGCAAGACTGTACTTGTTGCCAAATATGGTAAGTACGCAGATCACTTTTTCACCAACTCTCACCAACTTTTTCCGGTCACTGGAATCTCACTGGAGACAGAAAAAGTTGAAGATATGACCAAATAAAATGAGCCAAAGGGTCAGAAGCTCGTTTCTAACCTACCTTTGATGCTCAAAACACTCAAATACATAACAAAAGTTGGTTTTTGAGTGATTTTTGCTTCTAAAATAGTGCTCAAGAGCTATCCCTATTTTATCATAAAAATCAACAAAAACACCACTTTTGCTTGCAAAATCTCTGTAGGATGTGTAGAAGATGCTCCTAACACACTCACAACACTCGAAATCAAGAGATAAGCTCTGATTCCTCTTGTAGGTCCCCGGGTGTCTCGGATCGTTACGTGTGGGTGTGTGACTAGTCGGACCGGGTGCGGAATGCCCGTGACTAGGTGGAGAATCAAGTAACACAAAGTAAATTGACAACGAAATCACTTTCAAACTCCGTCTATTATAAACTTGAAGGTTACAGAGAGAATAAACTGAGTGCAAATGTCTGCGTACATAACTTCTGTTAACCTAGCCTATTTATACTAGACCTAATCTTTGACAAGTGCGTAGGGCAAATTGTTCCTGTGTACTTAACAAGTACGCAGAGTATTCTTGCGTACTTGCTAAGTACGCAGGAAGTAATTCCTTCGCACATGCTAAGTGCGCAAAACACTTAGAGAAATCAGACGACAAGAACATACATTAGTAATTACAACTCGATAACTAATACATACATACACTAACATATAAAGACTAATACATACAAGACAAGTACAAAATCTAAGACAATATCCAAAGTGTTTGTCACACAAAAGTGCGTCAACATAGACAAATTTGTTTTCAAAGAAAAAGGTATTGTTATAGTAAAGTAAAGGTTTATATATGAAACATCCGACTTATTTCTTATTTTATCAGAGTTTTATATTGTGGAAAATGGTCCCAGTTTATTAAAACCTTGTCATTAAATGACACAGGTATATTTTATTTATAAATATTGTTTTACACGTAGAATATTCTATTACAAAAGTCTAGGGATTCTTCACTCTGTCCGGTCTAGTCCACATGAAGCTCTATTCCACATGCTTCTTTCCAGCAGTGTTTAGAAAATCATTTTTGAATTAGCTTTCGCTAAGTAAGTATACTGCATCGTTCATTTTATTATGAACCCATTAGGTTCTTATTATTGTTTAACTTTCCCAGGCTCTCGGCGCCTCCGTGACCATCTCCGGACGTACCTCCGGTCATGTCATTCGTATATTTTATGGGTGTGCTAACCCCCTCATGAAAATCTTCTGACGTACCTTCGGCCATAGTATTCATTTCATTCATAGGTGTGCTAACCCCCTCATGACCATCTTTGGACGTACCTTCGGTCATAGTATTGGCAAGGTTCTTATACTCGTCAGTATATAACCCTTGCATTTGTCACGAAGACTCATTTGCCACGAAGGCTCATTTATTTCTTAGCCTCGTAGGCTTTATTCTTTAGTTCTCTTATTTATTATTGAGATCCACATTACAGGCCGGTATCTCTTTTCATTTGGGACCTTGAGTATCTTAGACTCAAAGCCTCCCAAATGTATCAAGCATTTATTTTTATTTTACGTATGTATGCTTGATTTCTTTCCCAACCAGTCCTCACCTTAAAACTTCATAACAGTTTCTCCACGATGCACTAAAAGGGATTATATATAAGAAGTACTAGCGATGTATTCACCACCTTTTTAACACTTCGTGAGTACTCCGTTATTCCATTTTAGGGCTTAGACTCGTCACATCATATTCATTCGTATTTGCAGGTATTATCATGCATTCACGTATTCATATTCATCATGCATTTACGTATACATATTCATGCATTGATATATTTAACTTTATCACATATTCATACTTACCATATATTGTAAACTAGGGTGATTATCCTTCCAGAGCAGTACCTCCAACAGAGATGTTCCCAGGAAAGAGTGATGGGTCCATGAGGGATTTGTACACTACTCTTTCCTCAGACAGAACATACTGTTTGTCAGATAGCTACATACCGGTTGGAAGATTGCCCATTCGTTTATCATATCTTTTAATCATTATCTTTTTGTCTATACCCCTAAACATTAATAATGGTTTCACCACGAAGCATATAGGAAGTACCAGCGGCGTATCCACCACCCCTTAGATACGTCGTGACTACTCCATTATTCCAGTTTAGTGTTTAGACTAATCCCTTATTACCTTTCTTTATTTCCCCGTATCTTAGTTCCACATAGATAGCACGTAGCACATAATCACATAATTATTATCTAGGGTACGGGTCCAGTGTACTTAGATTATTCTCGGGTAGTTCTTAAGTTCGTTCCTCTCTTAAACGCTTCTCCGGGACTTGAACCGTACTTGCAACGTACCCTACTTGTACTCAAACGCACCGTACCAACTTCTTGCACGTTCCCCAATGTTATGTGTGTGTAAGTTTGTGTGTTTGAGGATTTAAAATTGAACGGCAACTTCATCTATTTATAGGGCAGAGATGAGATCCATAGCGGACCGTTATGCTGGGTGGTAGCGGTCCGCTACCGCCTACTAGACAGTTGTCTTTCGTGCGCCCCACATAGTGGACCATTTACGGCTGGGATAGCGGTTTGCTATCCATATTGCGGCCCGGTGGACCGTATGGACCTCGTAGCGGTCCGGCATAGGGCTGAGTCATCCGACACGTATCTAACATGTGTCATTCTCTCATCATTTCCTTAACCAACACATAGCGGACCGTTATGTTGCCTGATAGCGGTCCGCTATCAGTCCAAATTTCATATTTTTGCAATTTCAACCATCTAACTTTGGGGTATTTGAATTTTGGGCCCTGGACTTTTAGAAATTGCGGTGTTACAATATGACTAAACATTTATAAACAAATAGAGAAATAACAGAGTACAAGTTTATATAACTAAACGTTTTATAAACAATAGAGAAAGAGAGAGTCAAATACATTGTCTAATCTGTCAGAGTATCGATGCCACAACATAAAGTCTTGAGATAGTAGCATAGTCCTAGAGACTAGTGCTATCATGAGCCTTATGGCAGCGTCATGGCCTGACTTCATGACTGCCATACGAATAACAGGGGCAGTGCCCAAATGGCACTGTCAATGGTGATGGTTGTACAACTTGGTATAGTGAGTAACGTCGGTTACTCAAGTGATGACGATCACTAGACATAGGTTCCTTTAGGGACAAGCATAGGTTCCTTTGGGAACAACTACAGTTTCCTTCGAGGACAAGCATAGGTTCCTTCGGGGACACAGAGACGCTACAGTATGATATAGATTTAGACATTTAATGTATGACTTTAATGATAGAGCACAAAATATCTAAGTATTAATTTACATGTTGTATTGTGATTTCGTACTTAGTATGTTTAAAGAATGTTTTTCATTAAATAATTTTTATATGATTAACATGAAAAAGAAATGGTTTATACCCGATGGATGTAAACTTGAACTCACCAGCGTTAGCTGACTATTTTAGTATGCACATCAGGTAGCAAAGGAAAGAAAAAGATATGAAGCCGCGAGGGCATTAGTCAAAATGTCTGAACTTAAACAGAGAATGGGACAGAAGAATGAGATGTTAGTTAGAGCAGCCAATCCATGAAAACAGAACAGTAAGGCCTTAGTAATAGTAAACAGTAGAAACAGTAAATAGTAAAGGCCTTAGAATAGAAGGTAGTCCATGTGCTTACTTAGAACATAGACATTTAATGCCTGAGCATAGAAAATAGAATGAATATTTCTTCATGTGGAAGCTCCGAACTTAGCACAAATGTTACCTTGACAGGGAATGTTCAGAACCTGAGTAGTAAAATAAATTAGTAATTTCATACCGGTCTCTTTAATTAGTAATTTACATTACTCAAGGTGTTCAAAATAATTACCTATCAGGATAACACAAGTGTTCCTTGTTCGCAGTTAGAAAACGAAATGGCTGGAAATAGAGGTACAAAGAGAGGAGCAAGCACTCGACATGGGGGAACCACGTGCCAACCGCGTCAAAAGAGAAGAAAATGAACCCTCTGTTCATGGATCGGTGTTGATCCATACCCTATGAAGGCACTTATAATTCAAAAGTTCTGTCCACAAAATGAGATTGATAAAATGGAAGAAGCCTTCCTGGAACTCAAGGCTGGAAGCATGACACACCGACAGTTCACCTCTAAATTCAGTGAGCTAACCCAGTTAGTTCCACACTTGGTGAACACTGTAGATAGGAGGATCAAGTGTTATGTCCAGAAGCTACGTCCGAGAGTTCGCATGATTATCAACGCAAACACCCCTAGTGACTTTGAGTATGTGGTGGCATTGAGTGGAAATGTTTTTGATGACGTGGCCACAGAAGGCGCAACCCCCGCTGACACTCAAAAGAAGTGGTCTACCACGACTAAGCGCTCGGGCGGGGATTGGTCGGCCTCAAAGAGTAAGAAGCCAAGAGTTGAGGAAAGGACCGTCTGTGGAAAATGTGGCATGCCACACATAAGGGAGTGTAGGTATGGAATGAATATGTGGTATTGCTGCGGTAAAACGGGGCACGTGTCCCGTGAATGTACTAGTGCTCCCAGCTCTGCAAATTTTGGGAAATGTCATAACTACAACCACCCAAATGGTTTCATAGCCTTTAGTTATTTTTGGTAGTTTGGTTATGAAATCCATAGTGAGATGTTCCCACTTCCATTCTAGGATTTCTAATGGTTGTAATCTTCCATACGGCTTCTGATGTTCTGATTTAACTTGTAAACAAGTTAAGCATTTTGCTACATATTTCATGATATCGAACTTTATTCCAGGCCACCAATAATCTTTGCGCGGATCTTGGTACATTTTCGTAGTACTCAGATGAATTGAATATCGTGATTTATGAGCTTCATCAAGAATTATAAGTCTAAACTCACCTGATCGTGGTATCCACATACGACCAAATCGAGTCTTGACTTTATATTCATTCTCCTCTAGAAGTTTCTTCTGACCAACCATTCTTTCTTTCTTGACATTCTCGTCTTTTAATGCTTCGATTTGTGCATTTTGAAGATGATTCATGAAATCAAGAGTGATTACTAACTTATATGCTTTCACCCGAATACGATAGTGCTCTCCCTTACGGCTTAGAGGATCGGTTACTACAACCTTTCCGGGATGATATAAGATCTCACATTCATAATCCTTGACTAGTTCCAACCACCTTCGTTGCCTCATGTTTAAGTCTTTCTGGTCAAAGAAATATTTGAGACTTTTGTGGTCTGTATAAATCGTACACTTCGTTCCATATAGATAATGCCTCCAGATCTTTAGTGCGAATACCACCGCGACTAATTCTAGATCATGGGTTGGATAGTTTGTTTCGTGTGTCTTTAGCTGTCGAGAGGCGTAGGCTATTACCTTTCCTCTTTGCATTAGAACACAACTTAACCCAAGTTTTGAAGCATCAAAATATACCACAAAGTCTTCTACTCTTTCTGGAAATGCCAGAACTGGAGCTTGTGTTAATCTTTCTTTTAAAGTCTGGAATGCCTTTTTCTTGTTCTGCATTCCATTAGTACCTTGAATTCTTTCGAGTTACTTTAGTCAAGGGAGTGGCTATCCTAGAAAAGTGTTGGATGAATCTTCTGTAATAGCCAGCTAATCCCAAGAAACTTCTAACATCTGATGGATTCTTAGGTGGAGACCATTTCATTACAGCCTTTACCTTTGTGGGGTCCATTGAAATGCCCTATGCATTTATAACATGGCCCAGAAACTGAACTTCCCTTAGCTAGAATGCACATTTTGAGAACTTTGTGTACAATTTCTCATTTCGTAAAGTAGTAATTACTTCATGAAGATGTTGTGCATGTTCTTCTTTACTTTTTGAATAAATCAATATGTCAACAATGAAGACAATAACGAATTTATCTAACATTGGTCGGCATACTCTATTCATGAGGTCCATGAAGACTGACAGAGCATTCGTTACTCCAAACGGCATCACTACAAACTCATAATGTCCATAATTAGTTCTGAATGCCGTCTTAGGTACTTCTTCTCGTACATTGACTTGATGATAACCGGATCTTAAGTAGATTTTGGAAAACCAACTTGATCCTTGTAATTGATCAAACAAATCATCAATTCTAGGTAGGGGATACCTATTCTTGATAGTCAGCTTGTTCAATTCACGATAGTCTATACACATTCTCATACTACCGTCTTTCTTTTTCACAAATAGATTTGGTGCATCCCAAGGGGACACGCTATGCGTATGAATCCTTTGTCCAACAACTCTTGCAGTTGTGACATCAATTCCTTCATTTCAGTTGGTGCTAACCGGTGCAGAGCCTTAGCCACCGGTTTAGCTTCAGGAATTAAATCAATTTTGGATTCGATCTGTCTCTCAGGTGGAGCACCTGAAAGATTGTCTGGAAATTCCTTCACCACTGGAACTTGATCCAGTTCCTTCCTTTTCATATTTATGCCAACTACGTAGGCTAAGAAGGCTTGGTGACCTTGTCTTACGTAGCTGTTTATCTTAGCCATCATACATAACGAAATTGGATTCCTTCGTTCACCAATGATACTAACTTCCTTTCCTGTGGGCGTCATGAATCGTATAGTCTTTTGATTGCATATAATTGTTGCAGCATGTGAAGATAACCAATCCGTTCCAATTATTACATCGAATTCTTGCATCAGCATTCGGATTAAATCGACAAAATATTCTTCTTCTTCTATCAATAGCCGGAAATCTCGGCATATTTCAGTTACTACGCAGTTTCGAACATTCGCGATTTCAACCTCTAATGCCTTATGTAGGTCCTCATGGCGCTTCTACGGATCGATCTCGTGATAAGACGTGACGTTAACTCGGAGTGCGGAATCCAACGAATCAACGTTTATACGCACAAAAGACAATGTAGACAATCAAGTAAATAACATTCTCAATTGTATTTCAAATCACAATGATGTTTACAGACTCAATCAGACTTCTTTTCTGTTCTGTTTGTTCTCTCTTGTTCCAATTCGACTGACTCTGTAAACACATATATAGACATCCGACCTGCTATAAGCGAACTTATTAAGTTCGCCTCTAACAGACTAAGCGAACTTAACAAGTTCGCCTCAGATAGACTTAAGCGAACTTATTAAGTTCGCCTCTGTTAGACCAGGCGAACTTAACAAGTTCGCCTCTAGGTAAACTTGAATAAACACTTAGTGACTTTTACTTAACAAAAACATAAAGACATAAGATCTAACTATTACAAGCTTTTGTCATTACAAACTATGTCCTAACACCTTAGCTAACTTACTTCTTTTTAAGTTTCTAGGGTTCATACACTTTAATGAAATAAATGATCGACTAGCTCCAGTATCGAATAAAACACAAGTAGGTAGGGAATTCAAGAGGAATGTACCTCATACAATGTCAGGAACATATTTCGCTTCCTCGGTAGTGATTTGAAAAGCCCTACCCCTTGGCTTCGGAGCTTCGATCTTTTTACTACATTTTCGGCTACTCGTGACCCTTCTCCGGTCTTTTATGTTTGTACTTTTATCTCAGGACATTCACTCCTAAAGTGTCCTGGATTAAAGCAGTTGTAACATAATCTTGTTCCACTCATACACTGCAATGTAGTGTGTCCTAACTTCCCAAATTTATTACAACTTATGGGCTTGAATCGGCATTCTCCTGGATGCCTTCTTCCACAAGTCTTGCAATCGTGTACTCCTTTCCTTGGGGAGGAACTGACTCTTGGTTTGTTAAATTTAAACCTCTTAAGAGGTATAGGAGAAGGATAACTTTCTCCTTTCCTCTTTCCATCTCTCTCTACCTGCCTCTTGAGCTCAGTTTCCCGTTCCCGAGCCCAATCAATCAATTCCTCAAAGTTTGCGCACTTGGATGGATGGACAAATTCTCTAATTTCGGTTTTCAAAACGAGATGGTATCTCATCATCCACATCTCAGGGGTTGTTAACAAAGCCGGACAGAATCTGGCTTTGTCAAAGAAGATCCCCGTGATCTCATCCACAATCTCTGTTGTTTGACGGAGTTGAAGAAAATCTTCAGTAATTCTCTCAATTGTCGCTCGTGGGAAATAGTGTTTTAGGAAGATATCTTTTAATTCTTCCCATCTTATCTCTTTGATTCTGCCTCTCCCTTTCTATCTCTTCACCACTCCCCACCAATCATCGGCTCGTTCTTTTAATTGATTGGTGGCGAATGTAACCTCATCTTCCTTTCACAATGACATGTATTGAACACCGTTTCTATCGAGGCGATCCATCTCTAACTTTCCATTGGTTTGCATGTAATGAATTTCTTATAAGTGCAACGAGTTGATTTCATATCAACTTTTGGATTTCTTCCTTCTCCGTTATGAGTAAGATCTTCATGGCTTTCAAACCAGCTTTCTAATGAGTTCTGTAGACATGCTTGTAAGATCGGGAAGTTTGCATCAAATGCCTTTCCTACTTCCATTGCGATTTGTCACCGGATATTTTTCAGGACTTTTTCGACTTCGTTCTCATCATGAAGTGGAGACTCAGCTCTCCTGTGGCTTCCTTCATCGCGTATTTCATGTTCAGATGTTCGACCATTGTTTGTTGAAACATGGTATTGTTTATCTCTCATTCGTTTACCCTAATCATAGTCTAGGGTTTTATACTATAGGCCTCATACTAATTTAATCCTACTTAAGTATTCTAGGGTTTTACGTAAGGCCCATGTCCATATATGCACATATACATTCAATCATGTATCTTCATCATGCATATTCACATTCCCAGCTTACTATTCGCTGACATAAGTTATCATATGATGTTTGCGATATCATGATGGTCCCATACATTAGCTCCAATACTGGTCCGGTATAAGGCAATGTATGTTACATATCATGATACTCCAAATTATCACATGGATCTTATCTCATACAAAATTCAGCCCACGTATACTCATAGATTTTCATAGCCCACGTATCTCATACAAAATTCAGCCCACCAATACTGCCCTTGGTTTGCGGCAATCCTTGGAGAAATGTCCTGATACACCACAGTTGTGGCATTTCCCATAATTTACAGAATTAGGGGCATTGGTACATTCACAGGATATGTGTCCTGTTTTGCCACAACAGTAACATAAGTTTAACCCATATTTGCACTCCCCTGGGTGCCCTTTTCCACACTTCCCACATTCTTTTATCTCATCCACTCTAGGCTTCTTGTTCTTTGATGCAGACTAGTCCCCGCTCGGGCGTTTAGTGGTGTTAGACCACTTCTTTTGAGTTTCAGTGGGTGTTATGCCTTCAGCGGCCACATCCTCAAAGATCTTTCCACATATTGCCACCACAGAGTCAAAATCTCTAGGGTTGTTGGCATTGCTGATCATGCGAACTCTTGGAGGTAGCTTCTGGATATAGCATTTGATCCTTCTTTTTTCCTTGTTCACCAAATGTGGAACCAACTGAGTTAACTCATTAAGTTTGGAGGTGAACTGCCGGTGCGTCATGCTACCAGCGTTGAGTTCCATGAAGGCTTCTTCCATCTTGTCAATCTCATTTTGGGAACAGAACTTTTGAATGACTAAGGCTTTCAGATCGTCCCATTTCATCCTTTCAATTTCGTATTCGGACATAGATTTCTTCACTTTTTCCCACCAGCTTAGTGCCTCGAAGGTAAAAGAATGTGTGGCAAACCCTACCGCTTGGTCAGCATGGCATTGACTCATCTTGATGACTGCAGTCATACGGTCAATCCAGTAGTAAGCGGCAATAAAATCTTTCTTGCCATCAAAAGTTGGCGGGTCATAGTTTCGGAAGGACTTGTAGTCACTTCCGCGCTTCTCATCATAGTCGGAGTCATCACTTTCAGACTCGGTTTCAATCACATTTCTGTTCTCGGCCAGTAGGCCCCTTCCTCTTTCGTCCTCTACAGTCTTTAGATCCTCAGTTAGTGCTGCTGGCAGAGTGCTCATTAGGACTGCAACAACTTCATCAACAATGGCTTTCTTGACAATTGGCTCCAAAACTAAGCCTACTTCATCATGCGTTCCATGGTCACTTGGAGATTTCATTTGCGATATGGATCGACACTGACCCATGAACTGAGGGTTCGCTTTCTTCCCTTTCGACGCGATTGACACGTGGTCTACCCCTACGTCCAGTACCGACCCCTCTTAGCACCTCTCTTTCCAGCCATGATGTTTTCTTGCTGCGAACAAGGAAATACTCGTGTAATCATGATAGGTAATTATTTAGAACACCTTGATTTAACGGAAATTACTAATTCTAGAGACCGGTATGAAATTACTAATTTACTTTACTTCTTGGGTTCTGAACATTCCCTGCCAAAGTAACATCTGTTCTCAAGTCTAGAGTTTCTACATCAGGACACATTCTTTCTACTTTCTATTCTAAGGTATTTGATGTCTACGTTCTGTATTAGGACATGGACTACCTTCTATTCTAAGGCCTTTAATGTTTATTGTTACTACTATTTTCTATACAAAAGGCCTTTACTGTTTTATTCTCTTAGCTTGGCTGCTCTGACTGACATCCCATTCTCTTGTCCCATTCTCAGTTTAAGTATAGACATTTTGGCCAATGTCCAAATGTCTCAAACTATGACTCTAATACCAACTTGAAGGGACCCAAACCCGGTTCCTCTCATAGTTGGCAAACATAGCATAAACATAGTTCTTAAACATTGAATAACATAGAAAGTCACAGCAAAAGTCTTTACAAAATTCTGAAATAATTAAGAATTTTCATTGTCTTAAACATACATTTAAATTATGGGGATGTCAGTCTTGCCAGCAGCAGCCATCCAACCATCTTCTCCTAAGCCCTCGCGGCTTCATATCTTATTCTTCCCTTTGCTACCTGATGTGCATACTAAAATAGTCAGCTAACGCTGGTGAGTTGAAGTTAATAACATTTAGCATAAATCATTTCTTTCTCATGTTAGTCATATAAAGCTCATTTAATGAAAAACATACTATAACTTACTAAGTATACAAATCATAATACAACATGTAGATAAATAGTTAGTTATTTAGTGTTCTTTTATGTTAAGTCATACATTGTTAGTCTACGATCTTTTCTGGTGTCCAACAAGGACTTCTTTCTTTCTCAGCTAGTAATTTTCCCTAAGGCTCATCGTCTAAAGGCTGATACTCACAATTGTGTCCACAGGGGACTTCTCAGGTAACCGTCGTCACCGGAGTAACCGTCGTTACTCTTCTTAACCAGTCGTACAACATCCTCGTTACAGTGCCCTGCCGAGTACTATCCTGATTTTTCTCATTGTAGGTTATGGTCTCGGTCAATGACGCAACATCGGCTTCAGGTAGCACTAGTCTCAAGGACTATACTACTACCTCATGACTTGCTGTAAGGCCCCTTTCCCGGCTGACCTCACTTGTTGGATTTACTCATAAACATAGTCATAAATACTGAACTTAAATTTATGACATTCATCATTCAATTACATAATCAAAACAGCGGAAGTCTTTACGAATAAAACATAACATATTCTTAACAAACAAAAGTGGGATGTCAGTCTTGTGCCGGGTAACCTTCACGCCATCGCACGACCTTTTCTTCCTTTACCTGAAATGTATACTAAAGTCAGCTAACGCTGGTGAGTTCTAGTTTAATGCGTTTAGATATAAACATTCTTTTCTTTACTTCATAAGTAAGCATTATTATAAAGTCATTCATATAAATACGTATTCATAACTTTTGCTTTTCTTTCATCTTTCTTTATCTTTATTAAGGTGATTACATATATATATATATATGCGTTCACCCTTTTTCTTTTCGCTTTTCTTAACATTCTTTCCTTATCTTTCTTACGTGATCACATAGATATGCATTCACCTTTACTTTCTTTACCATTTATTGGTCATACACATAAGGGTGATCAACCCATCTTACGGTACGTATATCACAAAGACATACGCCCTCGAGCTACCGTCGTAGCCCTTTTACTTAACCGTCCGGCACTAGAAACCGTCCGTCATATCTTTACCGTCCTACCGAAGTAGTCCGTCATATCTTTACCGTCCTACCGAAGTAGTCCGTCATATCTTTACCGTCCTACCGTCGTAGTCCGTCATATTCGCCCGTCTGCCATAAGGCATCCGTTTCCCACTTGAGCTAATTATGCAGCCGCATATTGTTTTAGCGACTTACTCCACCGTAGTGGCCTTTAATTAGTCTAACTTTCTAGACTTCCTTCTCTAGCTGCATAATAGTCAAGTGGTCGTCCGTCTACCGTAGTAGCCGTTAGCTTCGTTTCCGTCCATAACGTATACTTACATTCTTAGCATGCAATATATATATTTATAAAGCAAGATTTCATTTATTTACGTTATACCATTCATTCATTCATTCTTTGTAAACATACGTGTTGTTCTTTGTTCATAATTCATTATTCACTTTCATATGTATCTACACATATACCTTAATATATCACGTATGGTCACATTGACATTCATTTCATTTATTCATTTAGTGTATACATTTCAGCCCCAAAACATTTATAAATCATTTGCACATAACTTAGAAGGGGGCACATAGAACTCACCTGATGGGCGGGTCCCTGAAGTATAATAGCTGGTTTCGAAACGTCACTAAGGTCACCCACTATCTGTATAATAAAGTCATACATATAAGGTAGGGCTCCTAAATGACACTAGACATTACTGTTCTTGAACTCAGTAGTTTCGGGAGGTGGGTCGCATCGAAACTATGGTAGTTTCAAGCTATGGTCTTACACTCGAAACTAGGTAGTTTCGAGTCATTAACTTATGAAAAATCTTAGTTTAGGTTCAAGGTGACACTCGAAACTAGGTAGTTTCGAGTCCTGAGTTCCTATCGAAACTATAGTCGTTTCGAGTCATTGGCTGCTATCGAAACTAGATAGTTTCGAGTCAAACATGACTATCGAAACTAGAGTAGTTTCGATGGGTCTGCATGTATCGAAACTATAGTTTCGAGTCATGGGTCTGCATCTTCCCTGACCAGAACCTTGCTCCAGCCAACTTATTTCCAATCGATTAAACCTTGAACATTTTACGTTAAACACCTTCCTTTATCGTTCTTGAGTTCAAATACGTGATTTGTTTCAAGTTTCATATGCGAAAATCGTATCTTTATTTGATTTAAACCCGAGACATGCAAAGACTCAGAATTAGAGGCGATGCTTACCTCAACAGGCCCGATTTCTGTTGCTATGCGTTGAAATGGTGGAGTCGGATGATTCCCGAGCCCTTGAGTCTTCTCCTTGCGGTTTTCTTCACAAGCCGATCGCTCTCTCTCTCTCTCGTATTCTTGCGCAGGAAGATGAAATGAGAGGGGTTTGGGTTGAAGCTGCTATTTTGTAATGGGGTTTCCCCCTTTTCTTTTCGGCCCATGGGCCGAAATTTTGGCCAAGCCCACTTTATTTCCCTTTTCTATTTGTCTTGTCATTATTTGGGATGTTACAAGTCTACCCTCCTTAATGAGGTTTCGTCCTCGAAACCTGTTACACGTTAAACAACTGGGGATACAGTTCCTTCATCTCGTCTTCTTTCTCCCAAGTAGCCTCGGACCCCTTTCTGTGTTTCCATTGTATTTTGACTAAAGGGATCGACTTATTGCGTAATCGTTTCTCGGCTCTGTCAAGAATAGCTATTGGTTCTTCTACATAGTTCAAGCTGTTATCTACTTCGATTTCGTCATAAGGTATGTGAGCCGTATCGTCAGCAAGGCACTTGCGTAAGTGTGATATGTGGAATGTAGGGTGTATTCCACTAAGCTCGACGGGTAGGTCGAGTCTGTAAGCAACTTGACCCATTCTTGCTACAATCTTGAAAGGTCCGACAAACCTTGGACTTAGTTTGCCACGCTTTCTGAACCGAATGATTCCTTTCCACGGTGATACTTTCAACAGTACCATGTCCCCTACTTGAAACTCTAAATCCCTCCTTCTCTTATCCGCGTATGATTTCTGTCTGTCTTTTGCGGCTTTCATACGAGCCTTGATTTGATCAAATTTCTCAGAAGTAGCTTTGACCACTTCGAGACTTGCAAAATCCTTCTGTCCAATTTCCCCCCAACAAACCGGGGTCCTACATTTCCTCCCATACAACATTTCAAATGGCGGCATGCCAATAGTCGAGTGATAGCTGTTGTTATATGAAAATTCTGCCAATGGTAGATGGCTGTCCCAACTCCCACCGAAGTCAATGATACAGGCCCGGAGCATGTCCTCCAAGGTCTGAATGGTCCTTTCCGATTGTCCATCGGTTTGGGGGTGGTAAGCGGTGCTGATGTTCAGTCTAGTGCCCATTGCTTCATTGAATTTCTTCCAAAACCTTGACGTGAATCTAGTATCCCTGTCAGACACAATCGACAGCGGCATACCATGTCTGCTCACAATTTCCTTGATAAATACTTCTGCTAGCTTTTCAGAAGAAGAAGTTTCTCGTATTGGCAAGAAGTGAGCACTCTTTGTCAAGCGGTCGACGATCACCCAAATGGTATCATTGCCTTTAGCTGTTCGCGGTAGCTTGGTAATGAAGTCCATTGTGATCTCTTCCCACTTCCATTCCGGTATTGGTAAAGGTTGCATTTTACCGCATGGTTTCTGGTGCTCGGCTTTAACTAGAGAACACGTTAGGCACTTGCTCACGTATTCTGTCACATCATTCTTCATGCCAGGCCACCAGTATTCTTTCTTCAAGTCTTGATACATTTTGTTTGTCCCGGGGTGGATAGAATAGCGAGACTTATGGGCCTCATCGAGTATTTTGGCTCTAAGCTTACCAATCTTAGGTATCCACATCCGGCCAAACCTAGTTCGTACCCCGTATGCATTCGCATCTAAGTTCCCTTGTTGTCCTACTATTCTTTCCCGTTTCACATTTCTTTCTAACAATGCTTCATCTTGTGCCTTTGATATTTCACCCATTAAGTCTGGCGTTATAATTAACTGACACGCTTTGATCCGGATAGGTGCCGATTCTTCCTTTCTACTTAAAGCGTCAGCCACTACGTTTGCCTTGCCTGGATGGTACAATATCTCACAGTCATAGTCTTTCAGTAGCTCTAACCATCTTCTTTGCCTCATGTTTAGTTCCTTTTGTTCGAAAAAGTATTTCAAGCTTTTGTGATCGGAGTAGATGGTGCATTTAACTCCATACAAGTAGTGTCTCCATATTTTCAACGCGAAAACTACTGCTGCTAATTCTAGATCATGTGTTGGGTAGTTAACTTCATGAACCTTTAGTTGCCGCGATGCATAAGCAATTACCTTTCCTCGTTGCATGAGTACGCACCCTAATCCTTGCCCTGAAGCGTCAGAGTAGACTACTAAGTCTTCATTTCCCTCAGGTAGTGTTAATACTGGAGCTTGAGTTAATTGTGTCTTAAGTTCCTCAAACGCGTTGTTTTGGGTTGGACCCCATTCATACTTTGCTTCCTTCCGTGTCAGTTTGGTTAGCGGCGAGGCAATTCTTGAGAAATCTTGGATGAACCTTCGATAGTAGCCTGCCAACCCTAGAAAGCTTCGTATCTCTGTTGGTGTCTTTGGGATGTTCCATTCCTTTACTGTCTCGATCTTTGCAGGATCCACCATGATGCCGTTTGGGTTTATTACATGACCTAGGAATTGGACTTCCCTAAGCCAGAACGCGCATTTGGAGAATTTTGCGTACAACTTTTCCTGCTTTAGCACCTCCAATACTTCTCTTAGGTGACAGTGGTGATCACCTTCATTCTTTGAATATATGAGGATGTCATCTATAAAAACTATTACTGATCGATCCAACATGGGTCGGCATACTCTGTTCATTAAATCCATAAATGCTGCTGGTGCGTTAGTTAATCCGAAGGACATCACCAGAAATTCATAATGCCCATAACGCGTACGAAACGCAGTTTTCGGTACATCTTCCTCTCTTACTTTCAATTGGTGGTAACCCGACCTGAGATCAATCTTTGAGAACCAACTCGCGCCTTGTAATTGATCAAAGAGGTCGTCTATTCTAGGCAGTGGGTATTTGTTCTTTACTGTTCTCTTGTTCAGTTCACGGTAGTCGATGCACATGCGCATGCTGCCGTCCTTTTTCTTTACAAATAATACCGGAGCGCCCCATGGTGAGATGCTCGGTCTGATAAATCCTTTCTCTGTTAATTCTTCAAGTTGGGACATTAATTCTTTCATTTCTGACGGAGCCAATCGGTATGGTGCCTTGGCAACGGGCTCAGCTCCTGGCAGTAAGTCAATCTGAAATTCTATTTCCCGATCGAGCGGCAAACCAGGTAGGTCCTCTGGGAACACTTCTGGAAAATTGCACACCACGGGTACATCTTTTAGCTCTTTCGTTTTCATTCTATCGTCAATAACATACGCCAGATAAGCTTCGCAACCGCGCCTCATGTAACTTTCGGCCTTGATCATCGAGATGACGTTCGGCATTGTGCTATTCCAGTCACCATAAACCGTAATCGGACTGCCGTCAGTGGCCTTGAGATGTATCATCTTTCGTTTACATATGATTTGAGCTTCGTTGGCAGCTAACCAATCCATGCCCAATACTACATCGAATCCTCCTAAGGTTAGAAGGTACAATTTAGATGGAAACTTATGGCCCTCTATTTCTACCATGCAATCGTCAGTCACTTGGATGACTACTGAGTTTTTACCAATAGCAGTTTGTACGCTAAAGGCCCTTATAAGGCTAGTGATTGTGCAGTCTAATTTGCGGCTAAATGCAGTGGATATAAAACTTTTACTAGCACCAGAATCAAACAGAATAGCAGCATGTTCATCATTTACTAGGAACGTACCCGACACGACGTCAGGGTTTCCTCTTGCTTCTTCCTCGGTTAAAGCATAGGCCCGAGTCCTAGCCTTTGGCTGTTCCTTTTCCTTTTCTTTTCCCGAACCAGATTGGCCGGCCTTCCTGCAGTTCTTTGTCAGATGTCCAAACAATCCACATACTTGACACTTGACGTCTCTTACACATTCTCGAGAGAAGTGCCCCGGCTTCCCGCACTTATAGCATGTGATGGTGCCGATTTTACATTCGCCAAGATGTTGCCTTCCACATTTCTTGCATGTTTCATATTCGTCCGACCTTGGCTTCTTAGTTTCAGTTGTTACGTTCCCTCTTCCTGTGCCTCTAGACGGGTTCTCCCACTTTCTCTTTTGGGTCTCTGTTGGTGGGTCCTCATTGGCATAATCGTCGTAGACGATTCCGCTCAGATTCACTACCGACTCGAAGGTCGAGGGTAGGTTAGCTTTTACATGAACACGGACCCGCTGTGGCAATCCCTTAACATAGTACTTGATCAAACGATCTTCAGTTTCCACCAGGTGTGGTACTAGTTGAGCCAGTTCATTGAATCTTGATGTATACTGGCGATGAGTCTTGTTGCCAGCCTTGAAGTTTAGGAACTCGTTCTCCACACGATCAATCTCATTTTGTGGGCAGAACTTTTGGATTACGAGCTTTTTCAAGTCCTCCCATGTCATTCTGGCAAGAGCATGTGGTGACTTTGTTCTTTGAATATTTCTCCACCAACCTAGTGCTTCATTGGTGAAAGAATGAGCAACATATTTAACAGCTTGGTCTGGTCGACACTCGCTGATGTTGATGACTGCGTTCATCCTCTCGATCCATTCGAACGTGGCCACCGAATCCTTGGTTCCATCAAACTTAGGTGGGTCTCCGTCCTTGAATCCTTTGTAAGTACACCCACGATTGCTTGATGCCACTTTTACTTCATCCCCGTCACTATCATAAATTTTCTCTTCATTGTTCCCTTCATCCTCCTCTTTACTTTTCTTTATTGCCTCAGATAGTAGATCAGGCAATACCTTCTTCAGTGTGAGCACAACTTCACGGGCAATAGCATCCCTGACTTCGGGTTCCAATTGTATCGGCCCTGGATTGTCGTCTCCAGCTGGGGTCACTTCTGTTTCGTGTACACTCTCGGTGTGTTCCGCGTGCACACTCTCTCCTTCTTCTAATCTTTGATTCAACGGAGGTCTACCTCGTCGGCCAGTGCGACCGCCTCGGCGTCCAGTTCTTCCTCCGCCAGCCATAATTTCTAAATTTCCTGATAGTCATAAAGGGAATACATCAATGTCATTACTTCAGATCATAGTTTGGAACAGTACGAGCAAGGTAAATTTTTAATTACAGTGACCGGTTTGTGATTACTAATTTACATTGCTTTTCGGGTTCAAAACTCTTCAAATCGGTTGTGACATTGACATCTATTTGTTCTAAGTTAAGGTATCTATCCTTATTTAGAGCATTAGCTTTAGTACTTACTTACCGTGCTGCGTTGGCGTTGGTTACCCATACTGACATCCGTGCGTTGGTCCCATAATCAGTTTGAGTCCAGACATTTAGGGATGTCTGAATCTCTCAAACTATTGCTCTGATACCAACTTGTAAGGCCCCTTTCCCGGGTGACCTCACTTGTTGGATTTACTCATAAACATAGTCATAAATACTGAACTTAAATTTATGACATTCATCATTCAATTACATAATCAAAACAGCGGAAGTCTTTACGAATAAAACATAACATATTCTTAACAAACAAAAGTGGGATGTCAGTCTTGTGCCGGGTAACCTTCACGCCATCGCACGACCTTTTCTTCCTTTACCTGAAATGTATACTAAAGTCAGCTAACGCTGGTGAGTTCTAGTTTAATGCGTTTAGATATAAACATTCTTTTCTTTACTTCATAAGTAAGCATTATTATAAAGTCATTCATATAAATACGTATTCATAACTTTTGCTTTTCTTTCATCTTTCTTTATCTTTATTAAGGTGATTACATATATATATATATATGCGTTCACCCTTTTTCTTTTCGCTTTTCTTAACATTCTTTCCTTATCTTTCTTACGTGATCACATAGATATGCATTCACCTTTACTTTCTTTACCATTTATTGGTCATACACATAAGGGTGATCAACCCATCTTACGGTACGTATATCACAAAGACATACGCCCTCGAGCTACCGTCGTAGCCCTTTTACTTAACCGTCCGGCACTAGAAACCGTCCGTCATATCTTTACCGTCCTACCGAAGTAGTCCGTCATATCTTTACCGTCCTACCGAAGTAGTCCGTCATATCTTTACCGTCCTACCGTCGTAGTCCGTCATATTCGCCCGTCTGCCATAAGGCATCCGTTTCCCACTTGAGCTAATTATGCAGCCGCATATTGTTTTAGCGACTTACTCCACCGTAGTGGCCTTTAATTAGTCTAACTTTCTAGACTTCCTTCTCTAGCTGCATAATAGTCAAGTGGTCGTCCGTCTACCGTAGTAGCCGTTAGCTTCGTTTCCGTCCATAACGTATACTTACATTCTTAGCATGCAATATATATATTTATAAAGCAAGATTTCATTTATTTACGTTATACCATTCATTCATTCATTCTTTGTAAACATACGTGTTGTTCTTTGTTCATAATTCATTATTCACTTTCATATGTATCTACACATATACCTTAATATATCACGTATGGTCACATTGACATTCATTTCATTTATTCATTTAGTGTATACATTTCAGCCCCAAAACATTTATAAATCATTTGCACATAACTTAGAAGGGGGCACATAGAACTCACCTGATGGGCGGGTCCCTGAAGTATAATAGCTGGTTTCGAAACGTCACTAAGGTCACCCACTATCTGTATAATAAAGTCATACATATAAGGTAGGGCTCCTAAATGACACTAGACATTACTGTTCTTGAACTCAGTAGTTTCGGGAGGTGGGTCGCATCGAAACTATGGTAGTTTCGAGCTATGGTCTTACACTCGAAACTAGGTAGTTTCGAGTCATTAACTTATGAAAAATCTTAGTTTAGGTTCAAGGTGACACTCGAAACTAGGTAGTTTCGAGTCCTGAGTTCCTATCGAAACTATAGTCGTTTCGAGTCATTGGCTGCTATCGAAACTAGATAGTTTCGAGTCAAACATGACTATCGAAACTAGAGTAGTTTCGATGGGTCTGCATGTATCGAAACTATAGTTTCGAGTCATGGGTCTGCATCTTCCCTGACCAGAACCTTGCTCCAGCCAACTTATTTCCAATCGATTAAACCTTGAACATTTTACGTTAAACACCTTCCTTTATCGTTCTTGAGTTCAAATACGTGATTTGTTTCAAGTTTCATATGCGAAAATCGTATCTTTATTTGATTTAAACCCGAGACATGCAAAGACTCCGAATCAGAGGCGATGCTTACCTCAACAGGCCCGATTTCTGTTGCTATGCGTTGAAATGGTGGAGTCGGATGATTCCCGAGCCCTTGAGTCTTCTCCTTGCGGTTTTCTTCACAAGCCGATCGCTCTCTCTCTCTCTCTCTCGTATTCTTGCGCAGGAAGATGAAATGAGAGGGGTTTGGGTTGAAGCTGCTGTTTTGTAATGGGGTTTCCCCCTTTTCTTTTCGGCCCATGGGCCGAAATTTTGGCCAAGCCCACTTTATTTCCCTTTTCTATTTGTCTTGTCATTATTTGGGATGTTACACTTGCTACTATGCTTAGGGTAGCACTAGACTCTATGACTAAGCTACTACCCCAAGTCTTTTCTTTTCTAGGTCTTATACTCTGACAGATTAGACAATATATTTGACTTATTCTTGTTCTCTTTGTTTATATAACATATTGTTAAATAAACCATTCTCTTATCTTATCTTTAGTTTATAAAACATATAGTTAAATAAACCATTTTCTTCTCTTTGTTAATGAAACACATAGTTAGATAAACCATTCTCTTATCTCTTGTTTATAAAACAATTAGTTAAATAAACCTTTCTTATCTTTCTTTCTAGTAAAACTTTCGGTTAAACAACCATTATTTTTCTTTCTTACAAAAGGTTCATTTACATAAATCAATATTATTCTTATCTTTCTTTGCAAACGTTTAAGTAATAAAATACATTTATTATAAACGTCTAATTCTTGAGTATGCATACCACCCTAAAACAGTAAAATAGGGATTCTTTAACTCACCTGGGTTTTTGGTCTATTGCGAAAACTAAAAAGATTTAGGCTATTCAAGTGCTACGTGATCTGTACGAATACAATACATGAGTTCGGTTAAACTTTGCTAGGGTCGTCTGACACTCTCTAGAATCACCCGATAGTGTCGACCAGGCAAGCAGAGTATCGCCTGATAGTGTCAACCAGGCAAACAGATTGTCGCCCAACAGTATCGTCCAGGTACTCTGACTGTCACCTGAACTTGCCTCAGGATTTAGGAGGGCCGACTCTTTAATGGCCGTCTCTCAGCTTCTTCATCGCCGAGAGTCGCCACATGCAGGTGGCCGACTCTCGAGAGTCGGCTCAAGAACATTAAGAATTTGCAGGTCTGATTTTTTTATCAAAAACCTTAACTTTTTACGTTAGAAACATTTATCTAGCTTCCATGAATCTAGATCTGAGCCTAGATTCACTTTTCATACGTAAAAATCCAATCCTTATGTGAAAAGTCCCATAAACCCTAAAAACCCATTTCTATAAAAAAAAACGTAGATCTGAGGTTGATTCTTACCTGAAAAGGTTGTGGTTGCTTTGTGAAACTTGATCCAAATCACTAGAGAAACGTATTGACACTGATCTTGAGTCGATCTAAGATTTCTTGAAGTTTTCTACTCTCTAGAACTCTCTCTCTCTCTAAGGTTTTGAGTTGGAGAAGATGATGGAGAATGAGAGTTGTGAGCTGATTTTCCCTTCATATACCTAGGCTACATCGGCCCATTGGAGCCGAGCCCAAGCCCGTTCCCTTACTTTTCAATTAAATCCTTGATTAAATCCCGATCTCGTTATCATTCATCCGTTTTATTATTTTGGGATGTTACAAGTCTACGCCTCTTATTAGAGGTTTCGTCCTCGAAAACTATTATAGATCAAATAATCGAGGTTACAACTCCCTCATTTCTGATTCAGTCTCCCACGTGGCTTCAGCCCCTTTGTGATGTTTCCATTGAACTTTGATCACTAGAATGCCTTTGTTGCGAAGTCGTTTATCTTTTCTATCCAAACTTGCAAGGGGTTCCACAATATAGTTTAGATTGTCATTTATTTCTATGTCATTGAGTGGCACATATGCCGACTCGTCCGTAAAGCACTTACGCAAGTGTGACACGTGAAAAGTAGGATGGATTCCACTCAATTCTCCTGGCAGCTCTAAACGATACGCTACTTCCCCAACTTGTGCCACAACTTTAAACGGTCCGACAAACCTTCACTTTCCTCTCTTCTGAAATCGTATTATTCCCTTCCAAGGGGACACTTTTAACAGCACCATATCCCCAACCTGAAACTCGAGATCTCTCCTTTTTCTACCCGCGTAAGACTTCTACCTATCCTTAGCGGCTTTCATACGAGCTTTGATCTGGTCAAACTTCTCAGAAGTTGCTTTGACCACGTCAAGACTTGTGAAGTCTTTCTGCCCCATTCAACCCCAACATACCGGCGTCCTACACTTTCTTCCATAGAACATTTAATATGGTGGCATGTCAATGGTTGAATGTTAGCTGTTGTTATAGGATAATTCCGCCAGTGGAAAGTGACTGTCCCAGATTCCACCTAAATCGATAATAAATGCCCGGAGCATGTCTTCGAGTGTTTGGATAATCTTTTTGGACTGTCCATCGGTTTGTGGGTTATAAGATATGCTGATGTTGAGTCTGGTGCCCATTGCCTCATGGAATTGCTGTCACACCCGTAACACAGGACAGTCATCTAACTAGAGTAGTACCTCCGACAGATATGTTCCTAGGTAAGAGCGATGGGTATACGAGAGATTTATACACCGCTCTTTCATAGACAGAACATTCCGTTTGCTAGATAATTACATACCAGTTGTAGGTCGCCTTCTATTTACTATGACGTTGATACTAAAAACACAGCGAAAGACTTAACATCACAATAAATGACGAAGTCATCATTCCCTTTAGGTAATGCCAAGATTGGTGCGGAACTAAGTTTCTTCTTAAGGGTTTTGAATTCCTTCTCTTGCTTCTGACTCCATTCAAACTCTACTGCTTTTTGAGTTAGAGTATGTCACACCCCAACCGACGGCGGAATCATCGGGGCGGGACATGTAGACTGTTCATGAGCTCAAGGTTGACTAAATTGTAATATGTTAAATCCATTTCCATTCAAACAAACATGAATCAACTTCAAAGTACATAATGAAATACAATTTGTTTTTGAATTAAGATTAACTAGGTCCAAAGCCTATGTGTAGCATGTCTTGATCAAACTCATATGAAAGCACCTGAAACATGAATAAAATAAGGTCAACTAAAAAGTTGGTGAGTATAACACAGGTTTGTATATAGGTAGCATATAATTTGTAAACCAAATCCTTTACATAACATGATAAATAAGGCGTTATGGGGAGCAGCTATTGTGTAACCAAGTACAATCAAACCTTTGTAATTAGCATGCAAAAATTGTGTTGTCGGTTTCAATCACCGCGCACCTGGGTGGGTTTGTCAGACTCAATAGATCTATCATTGAAAACTGTCGGCTTGAAAAGTTAATGATTGCACATAATCGCATACAAAGGTTAGCACACCTAGCACTCGGGCATAAAGCTCAAATTGCACACATGAATGTAAATAGGATTTGTACTTTCTGTTGTTTGTGTAAATGTAATGTGTAATTTGAATAATGCTCATGTTTCACCCCAAAAGTGTAAAAGAGTAAAAGGGGTTATGAAATACTCACTTGATTCGAAGGCGTACCTAACACGAGATACTAGAAAGTAATGTGATCCTTGTATCGCACAACGTTAACCTAGAGTGTAATGTATATTGCATTAATAATGCACAATAGTCTAAGTCTAAGTCTAAGGTTGAATTGGATAAAGTTAGTGATTGGTACTTGAAAGTATTGTATAAAACGGAAGATTTGAAATGAATATTTTTACAACATTTTGAATAAGGTTTGAGTTTGGAATAATTAAATAAGTAAATTAATTAATTATTGTTTATGAGAATAATGTAAGTATTAGATGTAATTAAGTATAACTAAATAAATATTTTTTTTGTTTAATTATAAATCAAATAAGTAATTATTACCTTATTCATCTATTTATAAAATGTAACTTAGACATTAAAATATTATTTAAGTGTAGGGTTTATAATTAAAGGTTGAAACTTTAATTAAATAAATTCCATTTATTTTAAGATTAAATACTTGATCTTTTTAAATAAAGATAATACGCATTTTTATAAATTCAACTATTTTTATTTTGAAAATTAACTTGAAATACTAATTGTTTAAAAATATAGAAATTTTAAGGATTCTGTGAACACACACGACCGTGCCTAGACAGGGCACGATCGTGCTCGTGTCACGGGCGCGACCGCGTTAGTCAGGGCGCGACTGTGTTGATCAACAGAGGACATAGCTAGACAAATCACTAGGCACGACCGTGCCTTGTACAGGCACGACCGTGTCTATGCTTCAGGGGCACGACCAAGTCTAGCCAACGAGCATGACTGGGCCTGAGCAGGAGGCACGACCGCGCTGGAAGTCGACACGACAGCGTCTCCCGAGGCACGACCGCGCTAGATGATTAGCGCGACCGTGTCTCTTTCAAAACAGGAACGAATTGAATGATTTTTATATTTATAGAACTGGAATGCATAGGGCTTTCATTAACAAGGTTCTTATGAGTCTTTTGGTACAGGTTAATTGTGTTTAAAACATGTTTAGAATTGGATTCGATTAAACTATTTTAAATGAAAATACGGTTTCGGGTTCGAGTAGATTTCGACATTGAAAGCCGAAATCGAATTAGGGCTTTGGATCTATAGAATAAATAGAAGGTTTTGAAGGTTTCAATTACCCTGAACGACGATGGATTGGTAGCTTAGGATAGAAAGGAGTTCCAGCGTGACGAATTTTGTCTCCGGCGTCTCCTGCTGCAATTCCGGCTCAACTAGTGTACTCGTGAGTTTCAGTGAGGATCGTGTGATGTTTGTCGTTTGTTTACTTGAGAGAATATGGATCGAAAGGAAGAAATTTGTGGTTTCGTTTAGTTTTCTTGAGATGAATCGGTTCCAGATGATAATGGTTGTTATTGGCAGTGTAATTGTCTTTGTTAATGGATATTAAGTGGAAATCAGTTATGGGAAACCAACGATCGGGCGATTAAAGCTGCAGTTATGTTTTCTCAGACATGAGGCACGACCGTGCCAACAATAGACGCGACCGTGCCAGACGAGGCGCGACCGTGTCAACATGAGGCGCGACCGTGCCTACTAGGGTTTCTGGTTATTTACAAAATCAGCCCTTGCAACTTCAGCTTTGACAGAATTAGCTTGGTTAGGATTTAACAGAACACCTAACGGGATTACTAACTGAGTTAACTCTAGGAGGTGTTACCATGTGATTTGAGTTCTAAAACTTTGAATTAAAGTATGATCGGCTAACAATTTAATGAGGCTTAGGTTTGAACAAGTATAGGGTCTAGCATTGTATTGTTATTAAAATAAGTTAGAATAGGGTCGAAAAATCAGGAATGTTACAGTCTCCCCATGTTAAGGGAATTTCGTCCCGAAATTTAACTAATGGAGGCTGCAAAAAAATCAAGAAAGAGGAGGGAGTTTTGGGTTCTCGGGTAGTTTTGAGTGTTGGATTCTGGGGTGTGTAACCGTTGACATGACTTAAGCCTGATACTTTGAATATGAAGAGTGATAATAAATTTTGTTTTGAAATGAAGATTGTCGAATAAAAATTTGAATTCTAAATGTGAGATGTGTTACTTGGAATTGATTTGATGGGATTTGATATTTAGAGTTTGTGTAAGATATAGTCTAATATGTTCTAAATTGTTAGTGGGTAAGAGATTTCATAATCATTGGTCTGGGTCAAAACCTCACGTGACACGAACAACGCTACTTATGATAATATGATAGGACACTTATATATAGGAAGTACCATCGGCGTATCCACCATGCCCTTGTCATATTACATCAGTTTCGTTGTTACATATCATGATAAGTTTTAGGTCATAACACACGACAAAATTTCACTATAGTTTCCATGCGCTGATTTTTATAATTTCGTGTGCACCCGTAATTATTTAAATCATCGTATGGTCCGTATAGATTTGTTTCGTTGTGTGCGGGTAAGGGGGCATAATTTCACTATGATCACATCACGTCTATTTTTTACACATAAAAAGTCGTTAACAAGTAACTATGTCCCTAATCAGGCCAGTTCGCAACTAAAGAGTAGTAACGTAGTAACACTTAAAGTTTCTTTGTTTACTCGTGTTTGAACAAGAATACGTCAAACCCCGAGTCGTTTCAATGTATTATGGTCTTCAACTTTGGTGTATAAAGTGCATGACCATGTCTTGTGTAGAATGTAATCAATCCATTGCAATAATTGTAAGCAAATTTTTGTTTCGAGTATATAGTAAGCACACAAGTCTCATGTATGATCTAGTGTCACGTAGCTCGTAATCAAATAAGTCTCATATAAAGCGTAAATAATTAAGCGTCTTGTATTTTGTAAGTCAATGAATTCTGATGTGTAATGTAAACAACATAGTATTTTGTGTATAGTAGGAAATGAATTTCATGTAAAGTATTGGAAACTTAGCATCATGTATATTGTACAATGTGCACATCTTAGTGTAATGTACTTCGTAACCAAATAAGTTTCATGTATAGTGTGGTCAATCTATAATTATGTATCAATGAAGCAATTCTTATGTATCATGTATATTGCAAACAACTAAGTTTCATGTACCATGTGTTCAATCCAGTAGCATGTGTATTGCAAATAAACGTGTTTCGTGCATTACGTAATCAATCGAGTAAGTTGTGATTTGTAGGCAACTAGTTTCATGTATCATGTAATTTGTGTAGCATTGGATATATTATGAACGTGTATACGTAAGTATTGAACTTCGTGTGCGATGTATATTAACGGGTTTCACATGTGTTCGAGTGTTGCGGACAAACGTGTTGTTTGGCGTTCTTGCATAATGTGGTAGTTGGGTTCGAATCCTCAAATCTCGTTGAGGTTGGTGGGAAAGGTTAACGTCTATGCGGTATGGATCGTCTCTTGAAGCGACAAGTGAAAAGTAACGAGGAAGTTCTGAAAACGTTCGGGGAAATGTGTTTACAAATACGGATCTTTGTTTGAAATTTGAAAGTGGTAAGTCGTCCTTGATTGTAGATATATAACGTAGTGAATCCATTGAGTCACATAATTCAAATAAATAGACAATTTATGGGAAAAATATGTTAATTTAAATTTTCAGCTATTTAATAAGAGTTAACTTTCCTTATCAGGTGGAAAGTTTTATGGAAAATTTATGTTTTTGATACTATCTAAAAGTTTGATAAACATTTTGTTTGAACGAAATAACGAGGTTTGTTTAAATCAAATAATTGAATGATTTGTTTACGAAGGAGATTGTTCGTAGTGTACTAAATTGTGGTGAATGGGAAAGATAATACTTGGAGAATTTTGATGAAAATATGATGGGTGTAATTCACACTCAACGTATTGAATTTATGAATAATAACTTTGGAAAATATAAAATTTAGTAATGCTGAAATGTATTCAAAACACAGGGAAATGGTTCTCAAACTGAAATAAATAAGAAAAATAATACTGTTAACGCCTCCTGTAGTTTTCCACTAGAAGGAGAATAATTTCCAAGGCGAGCACCGCTTCGAGGATGGAGATTAATTCCTTTTGGTATCCTAATTGGTTTGCTAGGCTATTCCTTGTCCTTGCAAGTCGTGCATTAACCCTTGCTCCATTCTTTGCCTCTCAAATTCTGAGGTCCTTACATATTGGTGCGTGTCATTGATTGGAAATTCGATAGTACTAGTGAGTGCCATGATATGCCCTACTCAAGGATTAAAGTAATATGGGTCGGGCATTAGATATGGGTCTCTTAGTGGGAGTGGTAGTTGATTGTGGGGATGGGGTGTCTGATACGGGTTTCTGGGCGCGGCTGATCCAGGTGTTCGAAGTCTTGGGCCGGTGTTCCTAATCCAATCTACCCTTACATCAAACCTTGATCTAGCAGCTGCGGGTGTTGGTGATCGATGTACGGGTGATCCGATGTCTTCTTCCCAATCAGACTCTTCTTCGGGACGGCATACCGGGGAGGTAGGAGAGTAGGAGTCCATACTTAGCAGGAAAACAATGGAAAGGTTGTAAGCGATAATAAAATACTGAGTGTCAAATGTAGGAGTTCTCATAGGTTTAGAGTTTGACTAGTCATAACGCCGAACCTTCACAATGGTATTTTAGAAATACACTTGACCTATAAGCAATGCATCCCTGAAGAGAATTCCCATGAAAGAGGGGTGGGTCACTAGGACACACTTAAGTACCCTATCTTTCCTTAGCCAGAATCCCTCATGGGCCTACACACTCTTTCAGCCATCATGTATTAATAACACTATTGTTAGGCTCCTGGTCATAATGAGAATTGTTGTGAACTGGGCCTTGTGGCCCGAAAGTAAGGTTTATGCATTTCAGTGGGCTTTTGCTTCTTGGAGGATAGATTGACTGCTTAGTTTATTATTGATGGACATTAGGCCCAATAGTTTAAAAAAAATTTGTTGTTTAGAAGAGGTGTGGTATTATGTATGTGAGTTTAGGGGTGCATGAATAACTAAGTGTGTATGAGTGTGTGAGGAAACTTAGAATAACACTTTTAAATAAGTTAAATAGGTAGCAATGAATAGGAGAAAAAGTGGGCAGGTAATGTGACACATAGATTATTAAGTATTGTATCATATGATGTAGTTATATAGTATAACATGTAAGAATATTCACATAAAAATAATCATATAGCATGTAGATAGTAATGAGTGTAAGCACAAAAGTTATCAAGTAGTGTGACACATAAGTCATTATGTATTGTATCACATAGTGTAAATACTTATGATAGCATGTAAAAATATTTACACAAGAACTAATAATGTAACATGTAGTAGCATGGGATTGTATGGGTGTCCTAAAGTTATAGTCTAGGTCAAGAGTGTCTAATAACCTAATTCCCTATAACCAAGGCTCTGATACCAATCTGTCACACCACAACCGACGGCGGAATCATCGGGGCGGGACATGTAGACTGTTCATGAGCTCAAGGTTGACTAAATTGTAATATGTTAAATCCATTTCCATTCAAACAAACATGAATCAACTTCAAAGTACATAATGAAATACAATTTGTTTTTGAATTAAGATTAACTAGGTCCAAAGCCTATGTGTAGCATGTCTTGATCAAACTCATATGAAAGCACCCGAAACATGAATAAAATAAGGTCAACTAAAAAGTTGGTGAGTATAACACAGGTTTGTATATAGGTAGCATATAATTTGTAAACCAAATCCTTTACATAACATGATAAATAAGGCGTTATGGGGAGCAGCTATTGTGTAACCAAGTATAATCAAACCTTTGTAACTAGCATGCAAAAATTGTGTTGTCGGTTTCAATCACCGCGCACCTGGGTGGGTTTGTCAGACTCAATAGATCTATCATTGAAAACCGTCGGCTTGAAAAGTTAATGATTGCACATAATCGCATACAAAGGTTAGCACACCTAGCACTTGGGCATAAAGCTCAAATTGCACACATGAATGTAAATAGGATTTGTACTTTGTGTTGTTTGTGTAAATGTAATGTGTAATTTGAAAAATGTTCATGTTTCACCCCAAAAGTGTAAAAGAGTAAAAGGGGCTATGAAATACTCACTTGATTCGAAGGCGTAGCTAACACGAGATACTAGAAAGTAATGTGATCCTTGTATCGCACAACGTTAACCTAGAGTGTAATGTATATTGCATTAATAATGCACAATAGTCTAAGTCTAAGTCTAAGGTTGAATTGGATAAAGTTAGTGATTGGTACTTGAAAGTATTGTATAAAACGGAAGATTTGAAATGAATATTTTTACAACATTTTGAATAAGGTTTGAGTTTGAAATAATTAAATAAGTAAATTAATTAATTATTGTTTATGAGAATAATGTAAGTATTAGATGTAATTAAGTATAACTAAATAAATGTTTTTTTTGTTTAATTATAAATCAAATAAGTAATTATTACCTTATTCATCTATTTATAAAATGTAACTTAGACATTAAAATATTATTTAAGTGTAGGGTTTATAATTAAAGGTTGAAACTTTAATTAAATAAATTCCATTTATTTTAAGATTAAATACTTGATATTTTTAAATAAAGATAATACGCATTTTTATAAATTCAACTATTTTTATTTTGAAAATTAACTTGAAATACTAATTGTTTAAAAATATAGAAATTTTAAGGATTCTGTGAACACACACGACCGTGCCTAGACAGGGCACGATCGTGCTCGTGTCACGGGCGCGACCGCGTTAGTCAGGGCGCGACTGTGTTGATCAACAGAGGACATAGCTAGACAAATCACTAGGCACGACCGTGCCTTGTACAGGCACGACCGTGTCTATGCTTCAGGGGCACGACCAAGTCTAGCCAACGAGCATGACTGGGCCTGAGCAGGAGGCACGACCGCGCTGGAAGTCGACACGACAGCGTCTCCCGAGGCACGACCGCGCTAGATGATTAGCGCGACCGTGTCTCTTTCAAAACAGGAACGAATTGAATGATTTTTATATTTATAGAACTGGAATGCATAGGGCTTTCATTAACAAGGTTCTTATGAGTCTTTTGGTACAGGTTAATTGTGTTTAAAACATGTTTAGAACCGGATTCGGTTAAACTATTTTAAATGAAAATACGGTTTCGGGTTCGAGTAGATTTCGATATTGAAAGCCGAAATTGAATTAGGGCTTTGGATCTATAGAATAAATAGAAGGTTTTGAAGGTTTCAATTACCCTGAACGACGATGGATTGGTAGCTTACGGTAGAAAGGAGTTCCGGCGTGACGAATTTTGTCTCCGGCGTCTCCTGCTGCAATTCCGGCTCAACTAGTGTACTCGTGAGTTTCAGTGAGGATCGTGTGATGTTTATCGTTTGTTTACTTGAGAGAATATGGATCGAAAGGAAGAAATTTGTGGTTTCGTTTAGTTTTCTTGAGATGAATCGGTTCCAAATGATAATGGTTGTAATTGGCAGTGTAATTGTCTTTGTTAATGGGTATTAAGTGGAAATCAGTTACGGGAAACCAACGATCGGGCGATTAAAGCTGCAGTTACGTTTTCTCAAACATGAGGCGCGACCTTGCCAACAATAGACGCGACCGTGCCAGATGAGGCGCGACCGTGTCAACATGAGGCGCGACCGTGCCTACTAGGGTTTCTGGTTATTTACAAAATCAGCCCTTGCAACTTCAGCTTTGACAGAATTAGCTTAGTTAGGATTTAACAGAACACCTAACAGGATTACTAACTGAGTTAACTTTAGGAGGTGTTACCATGTGATTTCAGTTCTAAAACTTTGAATTAAAGTATGATCGGCTAACAATTTAATGAGGCGTAGGTTTGAACAAGTATAGGGTCTAGCATTGTATTGTTATTAAAATAAGTTAGAATAGGGTCGGAAAATCAGGAATGTTACAGAGTAGTTAATGGAGTAGCAATTTTGGAGAAGTCTTGTATAAACCTTCGGTAGTATCCGGCTATGCCGAGAAAGCTTCGAACTTCAGTTTGTATCTTAGGAGTCTCCCATTTCATAATGGCTTCGATCTTTGTTGGATCTACTTGGATTCCCTGAAAATTTATAACATGCCCTAAGAACTCTAACTCTTGTTTACAAAACTCGCATTTTGAAAACTTAGCGTACAGTTCCTCTTTTCAAAGAGTTTCCAGGATCATCTGAAGATGTTTGGCATGTTCTTCTTGAGTTTGGGAGTAGATAAGGATATCATCTATGAACAATATAACGAATTTGTCTAAGAATGGTTTACAAAATCGGTTCATTAAGTCCATAAATGATGCAGAGCATTTGTTAGACCAAATGACATAATAAAAAATTCATAGTGCCCATATCGGGTTTTAAAAGCAGTCTTAGGTACATCTTCTTCCTGTACCTTTAACTGGTGATATCCTAATCTAAGATCAATCTTCGAGAAGTATTTATCTCCTTGCAACTAATCGAACAAATCATCTATTTATAGCAATGGATATTTGTTCTTTACGGTGAGCTTGTTCAGTTCTCGATAATTTATACACATCTGCATGCTTCCATCTTTCTTCTTTACAAACAGTACTGGTGCTCCCCAAGGTGAAGTACTTGGACTTATAAAACCTTTATCTGATAATTCTTGAATTTGCTTCATCAACTCTTTCAAATCAAACGGTGCTAGACGATACGGTGCTCTAGCTACGGGTTTAGCTTCAGGAATGAGGTCGATTCGGAATTCGATTTGTCTATCTGGTGGTAGACCGGGTAGTTCTTCCGGAAATACATCCGGGTGATCGGACACTACAGGAATGTCTTCGGGTTTAGAGTCTAAAGCATAAACTACAATTATACTACACCTTATATCCATACATTTCTTAGCATTGGCTATAGAAATCGTTTCAATCTTATTCCCATCATTATCGCATTGTATCAACATAGACTCTCCGTTAGGCCTACAAATTCTAACAGTCCGTTGATCACAATCGATCTGAGCATGGCATTGTTTAACCAATCCATTCCAATGATAACATCGTACTTGCTCATACTCACTAGCATCAATTCAATTATTGAATTCTCGTTGCCTAGAGTCATCTTGCAATTCGCATACGATTCGGTTATCCTAAGTTGCTCACCACTTGTCGTCTCAACTACGTAAGCACGCTCAAGTGGGGTAGGTTTTATGCGTAAATACAAACTAAAGGCATCTGAAATAAAACTTCTATTCGCTCCTGTATCAAACAGAATTTTAGCATAAATATCGTTAACTAGAAACATACCAGCTATCACTTTGGCATTTTCGTTTCTCTTTCCTTCACCTATCATAAACACTCGACCTTTAGCCCCTCCTTCGGGCTTCTACGGTGCAGGTTTGGTACAATCCCTTGCAAGATGTCCCATTTCATTACCATTAAAACATCTAAGAGATGGACAATATGTTGCGGTATGCCCTGACCTCTGGAATTTATAGCATCTTGTCTCTTGAGAGCTTCTCACCGGATTGTTTCACTTTCTCCTAGGGAAGTTGAAATTCCTTGGTTTAAATCGATACATCACCTCCTCACTCTTTCTCTTTGTTTCTACTAGTTTCACCTTAACCGCTTTTTCGGCTTTATCCTTGGCTTCTTGAGCTGCCACATCCTCGTAAATTGTGGCACTCAATGATAGAGCTGCATCCATGGTTGAAGGTGCAGAGATTTTCACCAAGGTTCATACCTTCAGTAGCAAACCCCTGATAAGTGCTTGATTCTCCTAGGTTCGGGTGTCACCATATGTGGCACCAATTTCGACATCTCATCAAATTTTTTTCGCATACTCCTGATGCGTCATTGTTCCAGCCTCCAGACACTGAAACTCCTCTTCAATTTTATCAAGCTTGTTCTAGGGACAGAAACGTTGTAAAATTAATTGCTTAAACTCGTTCCACTACATGTTTTCCACCGCCTGCTCCCCTTTAGCTTGCTTCACAAATTCCTACCAATCCAATGCGGTGGTTTCCAAGGAATTGGCAACAAACTTGACTGCCTGATCACTTCTGCATTCACTAAGGTTGATCACAGCTTCCATTTTGGTGATCCATTGTGTAGCATCAATGGCTCCCTTCTTGCCATCAAATGTCTTGGGCTTGCATCCTTCGAAGGACTTGTAATTACATCCTTCATGATTTTCAGTTCTCGTTACCGAGATAGTGTTGATGTTTAAATTGGCCCCTCCGGTGTTGTTGTTGGTTCCTCCTCCAGCAGTTCCAATACCCATCCTCCTTGTGAGGACTTCATCTAACAATCCGGGTAATGTGGTTCGTAAAGCCTTTGTTACTTCACTAGCCACATCATCTTGGAATTGAGCTTCAGACATAACTACTTCTTTAGCATGAGTATTCGCATCATTGTCTTTCTCATTCGCGTCACGAGGATTGTTAGTATCAGTTTTATTTTCAGTCTGCCTATGGCTCCTAGTAACCGGAGTTTGACCTGTTCCTCTTCCTTTTCCTCTTCCTCGTCCAACCATTGTTACCTATACATACATATGTATGATATCAGAATTCGTATAACCAGTTATGATCCAAAAAATCAGAATTTAAAGACATCTGGCCAAGAATGTAATTAATATCTGTTTTCTCGACATTTCCTGTTATATTCGTAATGATAATCAACATCTCAACTTATATCCTGTTGGGATTCCAGCTATTTTCAGAGCTCTTAGTTTAAGTCTAGATACTAATTTTTCCTATTAGTATCTAAATCACTTATAATAAAAGCTCTGATACCAACTTGTCACACCCGTAACACAGGACAGTCATCTAACCAGAGTAGTACCTCCAACAGATATGTTCCCGGGTAAGAGTGACATGTCTAGGAGAGATTTATACACTGCTCTTTCCTAGACAGAACATTCCATTTGCTAGATAACTACATACCGGTTGAATGTCGCCTTCTAGTTACTGTGACGTTGATACCAAAAACACACTTAACATCATAACTTATTTTATTTCATAACATAACGTTTGTACAATAGGGACTGACTGGCAAAATACAACATAAACAACTCTGGACTTATAGCTCACGAAGAATCATGCCATCTGTGATACCCGGTAAATTCAGGTTAATATCCATACCCGACTATTACTTGAAATCACATGATTACACTTGCATCATACTTAATTATAGAGTAATTAAGTACATATTTCATATAGCAAGTCCATTCATTTCATTTCATTACATGCATCGGTAATCGGGCGGATTATCGGTTCACACACGCGTCTTGTCACACGAACGTTAACGAATATTAGAAATAATATTTAGACATATAATTGGGTGTAAAAATTATATGTAATACTATGATTTAATATTTCATGCTTATGTGAATTTTTCCGGAATTTTTAGAGCAACTTTTATATTTTTAAAGCGGACACGCGATATGTGCCAACAACTTGAAATGGGAATTTATAAAAACAATGGTTTTATTATTTGGGCTTAATAATTCAGCAAATTTAATTACTAATCCTAATTAAGAGCCCAATTTGAGTTAAAAGCCTTAAAAGAGTGAAAAAGCCCAAACCCATTTGATTAAAACACTCCTAAACCCACCCTCAATTCATTTTAACACAAAAACCCTAAACCTAGCTTTCTCCCTCCTCTCTTTTTCTTTCGGTCGGCCCCTCCCTCCTATCCACCACCTTCTCCCAACTTTTTTCAAGCATTCTAAGTGCGGTAGGAGCTATTCAAGGGTGACTCAAGAGGATTCAAGGCATTAACACATCCATTCTACCATTATACTTGGTTTTTGTAAGTGTTCATCCAATTATTTTTATTATTTTCTGCCAAGATGAGAAACCCATCCATCCAAATGGGTCTTTATGTTTCAAGTGTTCTAATGTATGTTTTTATCAAAGGTTTTCATAATAAAAGAGTTGTTGACACATACTGCACTTTTTATTGTTTGAAATGTTCATTTAGGTTGTTGTTTGCTCGTTTTTATTTATAGAAACTTTGTTGGATGAGATTTTGCATAAATGAGTGTATGATATGTTTGATAGTTTAAATGATGCTCATAATAGTAAGATAAGTAGGAAATGTAATTTTTTTGGTTGAAATGTTGTTTTACACTAGGTTATGGTCGACTTACTATATAAGGAAACTTTAATTTTGCATATATTGTGTTATGAGGTTCTAATGGATAAAAACTTGATAATATGGTTCTATAACATGTATTAAAGTAGTAGAAAGAGTTATTTGAAGTTACACATGTGCAAAAGGGTCGTTTGGACCACTTTCCTAAAAAGGAAACTTTAATTGTTCATATTTTGTATGAGTAGGTTATAAATGTTTAAAATGAGTTAAATGGCTTTATTACTATATGAATAGATGACTTATGCAAGAATATGTAATTTGGAATGGTATTATGACATGTTTTGGAGGAAATTGCTAAATAAGGAAACTTTGTTATTTTGTGAACTTCACCTTTGCTTAGAATAGAAAGTTTATGTGTAGAATCATGTTTATGGTATGTTACTAGGATAAATTCATGTATAAATTGTTTAGTTGAGCCATGACACTTAAAGTACATTAAAACCCTAATTTCTTAAAAAGGGAAACTTTGCCATGTTAATGAGCATAATATAGGAATGACATATTATGTTACTTGTTCAAATAAGTGGAAATAATGTTAATAGGTTATTAATGTAATGACATAACTTGGGTGTATGAATGGTTAACATATATGAAATATACCATGAATATGTACAAATGGCATGTTACTTGTCACATGTTAATTTCTTATTCAACTAATTGAAACATGTATGTTATGTCACAAAGTATGACTCCTATGATACTTAAGTATTACTTGTATGTTGCTTATGTGTTACATATGTACTACTTATATGTTACTTATGTGCTATTTGTACATGACTTCAACATTAGTCAACATTGGTTAACAATAGTCAACATTAGTAACCATTAGTCAACATTGGTCAACATTAGTCAACATTGGTCAACATTGGTCAACATTAGTCAAACTTGGTCAACCCTTGGTCAAACCTCGGTTAACTTTGGTCAAACCTTTTTAAAACGTCAATGTAACCTTTCAACGTTGAGTCGTTTGGATGAATGTGGTTACATAAACCATGTTTACTTTCATAAACGTTATAGCCTTACTATTTCTAGGGCTCGGTTAGGTCGGTTATCCAGAGTTGCTAGATTTCTCTTGTTGCTTTCATTCTTCATTCACCGCATTACCAGTTGAGTTTTCACGGCCCCATTTTACTTACTTTTCCATTTGGGGGAGATACATGCTAAACCATTTTCTTACTTAGTCGTGTGTTGATTACTTTGATTTCGCTTTAACATATATAGGTGGGTGCATTTCCCGCACATAAAGTCCTCTCATATTCGAACCGTTAATTATTACACAAAGCCAAGTGATTTATGAATAGTACTATTGGGTTTAACAACCCCTACCCGGGTTAGTCGCGCTAACTCTGACTGGGAGTCAAACTGGTGCACAATTGACCTAATCCATTGCGTGCTGGGCACGTAAGAGGCAAAATGCTAGTTTCTGTATTCCTTCGTTGAGCTTCAGTTTCGGTGTTGTTTATATAGTTATTGTTTATTGTCTGATTAACAATCGAATCACTAGTATATATACGTACTGTTACAACGTTTTCATTTTTGTTTCTGTTACTTAAACCTGTGAACCCACCAACCCTGTGTTGACACTTTTAAGCATGCTTATCTCAGGTCGCTAAGCATTCACGCACGGACTAGGATTGCATGTCTGGAGTCGCATTTCATGTTTTCATTTAGAAGCTAGGTTATTGGGAACCTAATTTATTATGCTTATGTATTTTGCTACATTACTTATGCTTTCACACTTTACATTCCGCATTTTCAAACTCTGTATTACTTATTTATTCTTGTATGATGTTTAAATGGAAAGTCTTTTTGAAAACCATTTAGAGGTCGTTCGAAATGACCGGGACTGATGATCCTTGACAGTCACAACCCACGGGTAACCCGCTGTGGAATTTCAGGGTGTGACACCATCTACTCAGGCCTTATGGTCACACACGGACCTGCCCTCAGTCATCCCTATATCCAACATCTTTACATCCTCTGGAATGCCAACTATAACACTTGTGCTCAAAAACATTTGAAAACACTTTAGATCAGCATAACGCTGGTGAGTTCATAAAAAAATCATATTTACGGTTATCTTTGATACAAGGATGAAGGACCCGCATGGGTCTTACAACCATCCCCTCCAATCCATCACCTAGTAACCTCTGCTTTACTCCGGTTCTCAGTCTATGACATACATATATATACAGAGACCTTCTGGCGCGCTGGTCCCATATGTACCAGATCTCAAACAAAAGGATCAATCTTGTCCCTAGGTCCCACCCCACTCATGGCCATAATAAGTACTTATTATAGGATATATGCACGGATAATATTAGGATCTCAGACAAAAATAATTTACAAAACATTTCATAGAGAGGAACTCACCTCAAGCAGAACCTCCTCCTGTAATGAATATCACAATCAACACTTCAACAGAACCCTAGATCATATCCGATATTATCATAATTAACATCCCTATCTTAGGTTTAGAAGAAGGAACCTCAGGGTGTTCAGAAACCTTACCTCGGCAGTATCTATGGCAGTTTGCAGACGAATAGCGAGAAACCGGACTTTCGAGAGCGGACCAGAACCTCGGGGCTTGAGCTACCGGAGCTTAGTGTGTGTTAGTGAAGGTGTGTTGTGTGTGTCCAATGATCGAGATTGACCCATCTATTTATAGGGTGAAATCGGACCAATGTCGGACCGTTATGTAGGGGATAGCGGTCTGCTATCGCTCTGCTTGCGTCAGCCCTACACGCGTCAACTTCCTATTGGACCGTCCCTTATTTTGCAGCTGTCGGACCGCAATGGATGGAGATGTCGGTCCGACATGGTGCCACGTGTCAAATCTCCACCGGTGAGTCATATGACACGTGTCAACACCTCATTTATACCATCGTCAACACATATCGGACCGATATGTATTGTATGTCGGTCCGATATCCGCCTCATTTTCATAATTTTCATTTTTAGTCCTTTATCTTTGGAAAACTGTTAGTTTTAACCCCTAAACTTTTTCTTTTGACACTTTTAGCCTTTATTTTACTTGGGAATTATCCGGGTATTACAATTGATTCCAGAACCTTGAGGTGAATCGTGTGTCACGGTCAGACACGATTGACAAGGGCATACCATGTTTTGCCATGATCTCATTGATAAACACTTATGCTAGTTTCTCAGACGAATAAGTCTCACGTATCGGCAAGAAGAGAGCAATCTTCGTTAGCCTATCCAAAATTACTCATATGGTATCATGACCCTTAGCTGTACGCAATAGCTTGGTTATGAAATTCATGGTAATGTGTTCCCAATTCCATTCGGGAATAAATAACAGTTGCATCTTCCCACAGGGCTTCTAGTGTTCTGTCACACCCCCAAATTCCACTAACGGAGTTTTACCGTTTTGGAAGGTGACAAACCAGGATCACAGACATCAGTTACTTCAAACGACACTATATGGGACTTGAAATGTAATAACATAAAAGATCAAGGTTCAGAGTGTATATGCGGAAGCGTTAAATGAAAGTAAATGCGCAAAACAACGCGCCCAAGTCCAATTACAAACAAAACGTAAATATTATTCAGTAGATAATTATTTCAATTGGAGTCCAAGACACATGCATAACTTAACGTGATCCTGAGTGCCAACCTGAGAAAACATGTAAGAAAACGAGTCAACACTAGGTTGGTGAGTTCACAGGTTTCAATCATTTAAAGTAAAGCATTTGCGGATTATGTACATTCAATATGCATATCAATAGGTTGCATGCCTATATTCATGTTTTGCTAAAGCGCTCGCAACCGAAACTGACAGTGTGTTTGTTTGTTTGCCTCCAGCCAGGTCTATCAACTCTGACTAATGTGTTAAAGTCAATATAACACCCGTTCGACCTCCAATCGAGTTAGCGCGACTAACACGGGTGGGGTTTGTCAAACCCAGTAGTACTACCAAAATTACCTCGTTCATACCATATTAACGGTCCGATGTGTGTGTGAGGACTTTTCATGATAGTGTGTTACGCTTAGCCTCAACAGTGATATCATATGAATTATAATAAACCAAAAAGGTTGTGACATGTTTTCTCCCCCAAATAAAAACAGTAAAAGGGGCCGTGAGACTCACCTGATCTACGTAGGTAGTAATCACACAATTACGAGGTTCAAATCTCAAGCGTTAGCCTGACACGGCTCACGAATGCCCTAGAATTACAACATAACAATTAGGGGCAAGTTGGGATTTGTGACGAAGACACGGAAAATTAGAACGTCTTAACGCATTCTAAGGATCTAAGAGTAGACGAACATGTCTACGGGAATAAAGATTTCTTAATTAATTAATTATTAAGATAAATACGTTTGGTGTCGAACGTTTCTAATAATGGATAATAGTAACTAATTATATTCGTGTGTTTGTGCCATTTAAAATGGTTAGGAAACTAATATAACTATATATATTCTTTTTAAGTTCGTATGATTAACAAAATAATCATTTGTGTGGAAAATAATAAATATATTATTTTTGATCGAGGATAAAACCGAGGGTAAATAATATAATAACTTATATTATTTACAAGTTTGAAACGTTTCATTGAGTTTATAAATGTGGGTAAATAATATAACAATTATATTATTAATTGGTTTGAAAACATCACACGAGGTATAAAACGATACGAAATAATATAAACATATATATTATTTAATAAGATTAGTCACGAGATGAAAATAATATAAACATATTGTTTTATACGAAGTTACGGTTTGAAAATAATATAAATATATTATTTTTATTTGATAATAACATAAATATATTATTTATAAAAGTGGGAAAACTAATAAAATGGATTAATAAATTAAACCCGAGCCTACGGGTCGTTTTCAGGGATAAAACACTTTTATATATTAATATAATAATATAGGGGTAGGTTTTATAATTAAATAATGCTTTAAAAATAAATAAAAACCAAAACAGGGGGAGGGAGACTCAAACCCGGGTCTCCTCCCCACCAGTCACACGATCTACCAGTCCTGCCCGCTAGGGAATCGCAAACAGAACCGGATTCAAAAGGTTTTAATCATAAGCTCTCATGGGTTCTTCCCCCTATCGCGATCCGGACCAAAACCGTTCCAAATCCAACGATTTCGAATACGAATTGAATTGGAAGCATAGGGGTTTTGATTACGGAGCATATGCGAACTTGATTACAAGTTTAATTGGAAAAACATCAACCTTAAGGTCGTTAATTGCTCGAAATCAAAACCGAAACCCTAGTTTTCGAACACAGAATCAAATCGATCGATTTTTATAATGAAAATGCTTGGAATCATAGGGTTATCATTAAACGGAGGATTGTGAAACTACTCGTATGAATTAATTGAATTGAAATCGTGTGCAGATTAGGATTTGATTAAACCCAGATCGCGATGAACCCTAGAATCAATTCGGTTTCAATTTGATGATATAAGCCCTAGATTTCATAGGGCTTTCAATCTGGGCATCGAGACGATACTAAGGATGCGTTCAATTTCATAATTTGATATCGGATTGATAGGGTTCGACTAAAACGAAATCCGTATGAACCCTAGGTTTCGATCGAGTTAAATCCGATAATATGAACCCCAATTAGGTTAGGGTTATTGATCTAGATACAGAAACGAAACTGTAGGTGCAAGTAATTACCAGAATTCGTGATGGATTGATAGCGTTCGACTAAAACGATTGTCGTCGGCAACGGGGTTGAATCTCCGGCGATTACGGCTGTGTCTCCGACCCGATTGGTGTGTGAAAAAGCTTGAGTGGAACTCGTTTGATGTGCGCAGACGATCAATTGGGGAAGTGATAATTGATTTAGTCGGATTTGGTTGATAATAAACCGAGAGTCGACGGTTTCGACATAAACACCCATAATTGGGATTAATTTCGAATCATTAACCAGTTAATTGCCGTAGTAGTGGTTGTTTATGACAGTTAATGTATATTGCAGTTATGAAGATTAAACGAATTTGTGTAAATCGCACGGATTTGAATCAAGAACGCTAAGGTTGACTTTCCAAAGTCAACAGAATCGTAATTGGTCTAATTACAGATCTAGTCCCTGAGATTTTCATGTAATTGAGTTTGAGATTTAGCAGAACTGGTCCCTCAAGTTTGGATGGGGTTAGGAACTTGACTGTTTGACTTTAAAAAGTCAACAGAATTGAAATTTTGGCAAATGACAGAACTAGTCCCTGTAGTTTAAGTTTGAAAATAGGCAGAATTAGTCCTTGGGATTTGAGATAAGTTAACTAGGTTAACTTTAACTGGATTTAATTGACGAAGTTAAACTGAAAAGTTCGGATTGTCACATTATCCCCTAGTTGAAAGAATTTTCGTCCCGAAAATTAAAATAAATTTTTTTTTTCAGAGATGTCACATCATCCCCTAAATGAAAGAATTTTCGTCCCGAAAATTAGGATAGTACATTAAGAGTTTGACGTGGAGTGCTTGAACAGATTAGGATACTTGCGCATCATCTGATCCTCGCGCTCGCACGTGAATTCCGGTCCGTGTTTCGAGTTCCAACGAACTCTGACAATAGGGATTTTACTGCGTTTTAACGTTTTGACTTCCCTATCCATGATTGTTATCGGTTCTTCAACGAACTGCAGTTGTTCATCGGTTTGTAGTTCCTCAAGAGGAACCGCGAGTGTTTCGTCGGCTAGACACTCTTCAAGTTCGAGACATGAAAGAAATTGTGTACACCACTAAGTCCTTCAAGTAGGTCCAGCTGATACGCTACTGGGCCAATTCTCTTCACTATCTTGAATGGTCCAACATAACGAGGATTCAGTTTGCCTCGCTTCCCGAAGCGAATTACACCTTTCCAAGGTGAGATTTTGAATAGAAACATGTTGCCTATTTGAAATTCTAACGGTTTACGACGCTTATCGGTGTAGCTCTTTTAACGATCACGAGTTGCCGCCATACGGTTTCGGATTTGAATGATCTTTTCAGAGGTTTCGAATACAAGTTCGGGACTTGTAAGTTGGCTATCCCCAACTCCAATCCAACATATAGAAGATCGGCATTTACGTCCGTACAATGCTTCGAATGGTGCCGCCTTAATGTTAGTGTGATAACTGTTGTTGTAGGAGGACTCCACTAAAGGTAAGTGAGACTATTATTTGTGTCTTCATGAAGGATATGATGTCCATAACAGCACCACTCCTTTCGCCTTGGACGGAGAGGGTTTCTCCATTAGGAAGAGGAAGGCGAACGATTTTCTCGCGACAGGTAATCTCAGCTTGGTTCTTAGATAATCAGTCCATTCCGACAATCACGTCGAAACTACCGAGTGTGACCGGTATGAGATCAAAGTCAAATTTATGACTAGTCAGTTAAAGTTTACAACCCCTAAGATCATGGGTTGCTTATATTACTTGTCCGTTGGTTATTTCTATGGTGTATCTGTTTTCTAACAGGGTTGGGGTTTTTTTTTCTTAGTAGGTTGCTAAGTTTATTAGTCATGGAATTCCTATCAGCATCAGTGTCAAATAGTACAGAAGCAAAATAGTTGTTTAGAAGGAACTTACCGGTAACCACGTTGTGGTCATAACGAGCTTTTCCGGATCCTAGCACAAAGGCTCGCCCCTTTGCACCAATCCCTGCATTATTGCCCTGGTTGTTATTATTGCTTTGGTGGTTGTTGTTGTTGTCGATGTCACCCTTCTTTAATTGTGGACAATCCTTCCGGAAGTGTCCCTCTTTTCCACATTCAAAACAACCTTTGGTAAAACCCGGTTGTTGGAAGGGCTGCTTGGCTTGTAATTCCCCTCTGCAGTCTTTGGCAGCATGCCCCACCTTGCCACACCGCTGGCAACGGTTTTTGTCACAAGAACCGAGGTGGTGGTAATTACATTTGTTACACCTGGGGTACTCCCAATATAACCACTTTGATGCTGACCCGAAGAGGTCGACTGGTTGAAGTTCTTCGTAGGTTCAAACCTACGCTGTTGTTGTTGCTGTAATTGATTCGGCTGAAATCCCATGTTGTTTTTGCTACTGTCAAACTTCCTCTTGTTGTTGTCAGTAGACTTGGATGCTGATTTTCTGGGAGGTAGTGTCCCTTGGGTAACGGCTTGGTCTGTCAGTTTGTGAGCAAGACGGATGGTTTGTTGAATGGTAGTGGGGTTGGATTAAGTAACCATGCTCTGGATTTGTGGTACTAATCCACTGATGAACATTTCAATTCTCTTGTAGGGTGGTGTGACCATGTGAGGACACATCCCCGCTAGTTCATGCGAGCGAGTGGTGTAGAGTTCTATTTCAGAACCCTCCATTTTCAGATTCCAGAATTCTCCCTCGAGTTTCTGAATTTCATCCCTGGGACAGTACTCTTCCTTCATCAAGATTTTGAAGTCTTCCCATGGTGATGCATTGGCCATGTCAAGACCTAGCATCTGGACCTGTGCATTCCACCATGTGAGGGCAGGACCCTCTAGAGTTCCCGATGCAAATTTGACTCGGTCGGCTACAGGGCAGTTACACATGGAGAACACAGATTCAATCTTTTCAAACCATCGGAGTAATCCGACAGCTCCCTCAGCTCCACTGAATGTGTGGGGCTTGCAGTACATAAATGTCTTAAAGGTACAGACATGCTGATTGTTCTGTGGATTGTTCGCTTGCCCTGGATTAGAAAGAGTGGGTTGGGTTTAGGAAAAAGTGGAATAAATGTGTACAGTTGGTTGTCTAGGGTTAACGGGTAACAGGTTTACCTGCAATGTGTGCTGCTAAGGCTTCAGCAACACTGTCATTAATTAACGCGGCCAGTTCGGCTGGTGTCAGGTTGATATTTCCACGACCACCGTTGCGACCGCCACGTCCACGTCCGGCCATGATTCTTCATATTCACAAACACAAGAAATGAGTAAATACATCGCATATTGACATCACTCAAGTGTAAGCAAACAGATAGAGATGTATAAAGACATGCAGGTTTATGACTTTAGTACAAGGCTAACTTAAATCATAAGGCCATAGAATAAATGGTTCAACTCAAACAGTTCACTAAGATTTTATTGAAATGGGAACATCCTTACCCATTTAGGTTTTTATTTGAAACATAAAGAAATGACAAAATAAGATAAGATAGAATAGAATGGAATATCAAGCTCCACTGCCGGCGGATGAGATGACAGACTCAGCATCATCCTCCTCTACTTCCTTGGGCTCATCCTCAGGCTCAAAATTGGGTACTTCGGCTGGCTCTAAAGCAGCTGCAAGTTGTATCTCTAATTCCCCAATTCTTTCCTGGGATTCTACCTCAGCCTCCTCGAGTGCATTCACTCTAGCCTGCAACGCCCTTACCTCGTCCACTAATGCATTATGCAAGCGGTCAGTGCTTGCCAGTTCTGCTACTAGCAGATCTATCCTGTGATCCGTTTGTTTCTCTCCTCTTAACAGACCTATGATCGTTCCTGCTGCGTCTCTCATATTCCGGATCTCTCGATCCATAGTTGCTACAAATGCTGCAAAGGCTTGCTCCAAGTGGCAAGGTAGTAATGGTAAATGTGGTCCTGATGATGATGAAGCTCCAAAGTACGGTGATGGAACTCGTTCCTGTCTAACCCATTTGCTCAGTAAACCGGGGGTACCAGTCCCAGTCACTCCTATTTCGGATATGCATGGGCTCTCCATACACAATAGAGTTATCAATTGGCTCAAGCCTACGCCTCTTGGGCTCCGGTGATGCAATGGCAGGAATGTCATGTTCCTGATTGGTAGGTGGTGAAGATGGTGGTGTAGACATAATTCCTGAAACATAAGGAGTAAGTGTCTATGCCAAGTAACTAATGTGTGTGGCTATAGTCTAGAATGCAGTCCTAGTTCTCTATAACCAATGGCTCTGATACCAATCTGTCACACCCCCAAATTCCACTAACGGAGTTTTACCGTTTTGGAAGGTGACAAACCAGGATCTCAGACATCAGTTACTTCAAACGACACTATATGGGACTTGAAATGTAATAACATAAAAGATCAAGGTCAGAGTGTATATGCGGAAGCGTTAAATGAAAGTAAATGCGTAAAACAACACGCCCAAGTCCAATTACAAACAAAACGTAAATATTATTCAGTAGATAATTATTTCAATTGGAGTCCAAGACACATGCATGACTTAACGTGATCCTGAGTGCCAACCTGAGGAAACATGTAAGATAACGAGTCAACACTAGGTTGGTGAGTTCACAGGTTTCAATCATTTAAAGTAAAGCGTTTGCGGATTATGTACATTCAATATGCATATCAATAGGTTGCATGCCTATATTCATGTTTTGCTAAAGCGCTCGCAACCGAAACTGACAGTGTGTTTGTTTGTTTGCCTCCAGCCAGGTCTATCAACTCTGACTAATGTGTTAAGGTCAATATAACACCCGTTCGACCTCCAATCGAGTTAGCGTGACTAACACGGGTGGGGTTTGTCAAACCCAGTAGTACTACCAAAATTACCTCGTTCATACCATATTAACGGTCCGATGTGTGTGTGAGGACTTTTCATGATAGTGTGTTACGCTTAGCCTCAACAGTGATATCATATGAATTATAATAAACCAAAAAGGTTGTGACATGTTTTCTCCCCCAAATAAAAACAGTAAAAGGGGCCGTGAGACTCACCTGATCTACGTAGGTAGTAATCACACAATTACGAGGATCAAATCTCAAGCGTTAGCCTGACACGGCTCACGAATGCCCTAGAATTACAACATAACAATTAGGGGCAAGTTGGGATTTGTGACGAAGACACGGAAAATTAGAACGTCTTAACGCATTCTAAGGATCTAAGAGTAGACGAACATGTCTACGGGAATAAAGATTTCTTAATTAATTAATTATTAAGATAAATACGTTTGGTGTCGAACGTTTCTAATAATGGATAATAGTAACTAATTATATTCGTGTGTTTGTGCCATTTAAAATGGTTAGGAAACTAATATAACTATATATATTCTTTTTAAGTTCGTATGATTAACAAAATAATCATTTGTTTGGAAAATAATAAATATATTATTTTTGATCGAGGATAAAACCGAGGGTAAATAATATAATAACTTATATTATTTACAAGTTTGAAACGTTTCATTGAGTTTATAAATGTGGGTAAATAATATAACAATTATATTATTAATTGGTTTGAAAACATCACACGAGGTATAAAACGATACGAAATAATATAAACATATATATTATTTAATAAGATTAGTCACGGGTTGAAAATAATATAAACATATTGTTTTATACGAAGTTACGGTTTGAAAATAATATAAATATATTATTTTTATTTGATAATAACATAAATATATTATTTATAAAAGTGGGAAAACTAATAAAATGGATTAATAAATTAAACCCGAGCCTACGGGTCGTTTTCAGGGATAAAACACTTTTATATATTAATATAATAATATAGGGGTAGGTTTTATAATTAAATAATGCTTTAAAAATAAATAAAAACCAAAACAGGGGGAGGGAGACTCAAACCCGGGTCTCCTCCCCACCAGTCACACGATCTACCAGTCCTGCCCGCTAGGGAATCGCAAACATAACCGGATTCAAAAGGTTTTAATCATAAGCTCTCGTGGGTTCTTCCCCCTATCGCGATACGGACCAAAACCGTTCCAAATCCAACGATTTCGAATACGAATTGAATTGGAAGCATAGGGGTTTTGATTACGGAGCATATGCGAACTTGATTACAAGTTTAATTGGAAAAACATCAACCTTAAGGTCGTTAATTGCTCGAAATCAAAACCGAAACCCTAGTTTTCGAACACAGAATCAAATCGATCGATTTTTATAATGAAAATGCTTGGAATCATAGGGTTATCATTAAACGGAGGATTGTGAAACTACTCGTATGAATTAATTGAATTGAAATCGTGTGCAGATTAGGATTTGATTAAACCCAGATCGCGATGAACCCTAGAATCAATTCGGTTTCAATTTGATGATATAAGCCCTAGATTTCATAGGGCTTTCAATCTGGGCATCGAGACGATACTAAGGATGCGTTCAATTTCATAATTTGATATCGGATTGATAGGGTTCGACTAAAACGAAATCCGTATGAACCCTAGGTTTCGATCGAGTTAAATCCGATAATATGAACCCCAATTAGGTTAGGGTTATTGATCTAGATACAGAAATGAAACTGTAGGTGCAAGTAATTACCAGAATTCGTGATGGATTGATAGCGTTCGACTAAAACGATTGTCGTCGGCAATGGGGTTGAATCTCCGACGATTACGGTTGTGTCTCCGACCCGATTGGTGTGTGAAAAAGCTTGAGTGGAACTCGTTTGATGTTCGCAGACGATCAATTGAGGAAGTGATAATTGATTTAGTCGGATTTGGTTGATAATAAACCGAGAGTCGACGGTTTCGACATAAACACCCATAATTGGGATTAATTTCGAATCATTAACCAGTTAATTGCCGTAGTAGTGGTTGTTTATGACAGTTAATGTATATTGTAGTTATGAAGATTAAACGAATTTGTGTAAATCGCACAGATTTGAATCAAGAACGCTAAGGTTGACTTTCCAAAGTCAACAGAATCGTAATTGGTCTAATTACAGATCTAGTCCCTGAGATTTTCATGTAATTGAGTTTGAGATTTAGCAGAACTGGTCCCTCAAGTTTGGATGGGGTTAGGAACTTGACTGTTTGACTTTAAAAAGTCAACAGAATTGAAATTTGGGCAAATGACAGAACTAGTCCCTGTAGTTTAAGTTTGAAAATAGGCAGAATTAGTCCTTGGGATTTGAGATAAGTTAACTAGGTTAACTTTAACTGGATTTAATTGACGAAGTTAAACTGAAAAGTTCGGATTGTCACATGTTCGGCCTTCACTTGTGAACATGTAAGGCACTTGCTCACGTAATCAGTTACATCATTTTTCATGTCGGGCCACCAGTATTCTTTCTTTAGATCATGATACATCTTGTTGGTACCAGGATGGATAGAGTAGCGAGACTTGTGAGCTTCATCAAGAATCTTAACCCTAAGCTCGCCACGCTTGGGTATCCACATTTTCCCAAACCGTGTTCGTACTCCATAAGCATTAGTTTCTAACTTCTCTTGCTGACCCACTATTCTTTCCCGTTTAATATTTTCTTATTTCAAAGCTTCATCCTCAGAATGTTCTATTTCTTTCATAAGTTCTAGAGTCACGAATAGCTGCTAGGCTTTCACCTTGATAGGATTTGTCGCCTCCTTTCGACTCAAGGCGCCGGCCACCACATTTGCTTTCCCTGGGTGATAAAGGATTTTGGAATCATAATCTTTCAATAGTTCTAACCACCGCCGTTGCCTCATATTCAATTCCCTTTGCTCGAAGAAGTACTTCATGCTTTTGTGGTCAGAATATATGGTGCACTTAACACCGTAGAGGTAATGCCTCTAAATCTTTAAGGGAAAAACAAACGCCGCGAGCTTAAGATCATTAGTTGGGTATGACTTCGTAAGTCTTTAATTGCCGTGATGCATACGCGGTCACCTTCCCTCGTTTCATTAGCACACAGCCTAACCCATGACCTGAAGCGTTGGAATACACCACTAGGTCTTCGTTAACATCCGGTAGGGTCAATACTGGTGCTTGGGTTAATCTCTTATTCAATTCTTCAAAGGCATCAGATTGGGCCTGGCCCCATTTGTACTTTACTTCCTTGCGTGTCAACTTGGTTAACGACAAGGCTATCTTTGAAAAGTCCTGGATGAACCTTCGGTAGTAGCCTGCCAACCCTAGGAAACTTCTTACGTTTGTTGGTGTCCTCGAGTCTTCCTAATTCCACACTACATCAATCTTTGCTAGGTCTACCATGATGCCTTCTGCGTTAATGACATGACCTAGGAATTGGACATCCTTTAGCTAGAATACGCACTTCGAAAACTTAGAATATAACTTCTCCTTCTTCAGTGTGTCCAAAACTTCTCGTAGGTGACATGTGTGATCACATTCGCTCTTAGAGTAGACAAGAATATCGTCAATGAAGACTGTTACTGATTGGTCTAACATTGGTTGGGACACTTTGTTCATCATATTCATGAATGCTGCGGGAGCATTCATCAATCCAAAGGACATTACACAGACCTCGCAGTGTCCATACCGCGTGTGGAATGCGGTTTTGGGTATGTCTTCCTCTCTTACCTTTAGTTGATGATAACCTGACCGTAGGTCGATTTTCGAGAACCATTTTGCACCTTGCAGTTGGTTGAATAGATCGTCGATCCTGGGTAGCTGGTACTTATTCTTCATAGTTCTTTTGTTCAATTCTCTATAATCGATGCACATTCTCATGGCACTGTCTTTCTTCTTGTCTAATAGCACCGGAGCACCCCCAAGGTGAAACGCTCGGTCTGATAAATCCCTTTTCCAAAAGTTCCTCCAGTTGGGTCATCAGCTCTTTCATCTAAATTAGCGCTAGTCGATAAGGTTCTTTGGCAACAAGCTGGGCACCTGGTATCATATCAATTTGGAATTCCGTTTCTCGATCAGGCGGCAATCTAGGCAATTCCTCAGGGAACACATTCGGATAATGGCATACCACGGGTACATCGTTTAACTCTTTCACTTTCACATCTTTATCGATCACATAAGCCAGGTAGGCCCGCATCCGCGCCTCATATATTTTTCTGCTTCCATCATTGAGATTACATTTGTCAACGGGATGTCGCGATCCCGGTAAATATCAACCTCATTGCCATCAGTAGCGTTGAGTTGAATTACCTTCCGTTTACATACAATTCTGGCTTCGTTGGCAGATAACCAATCCATTCCCAACACTACATAGAATCCCCCAAGGCTATAACGAATAATTTAACCGGAAATCTATGGCCCTCTATCTTTATGGTAAGGTCGTCTACCATTCTACTACTTTAGTGTTTCTACCCACGGCAGTCTCTACACTAAAGGCCCTTTCTATCTTGGAAGTTTTGTATTTCATCCTTTTACAGAACGAGGAGGATATAAAACTTTTACTAGCACCTGAATCAAACAGAACAGGAACAAATGCGTGGTCAAGGATGAAGTACCTGACACCATGTGTGGACCTCCCCTTGCTTCCTCCTGTGTTAGGGCATAAGCTATGGTTCTCGCTCTCCCTTTTTCAGACTCCTTTGCCTTTTCATTGTTACTTCCCTTGGTTTGTGGCAATCCTTGGAGAAATATGCTGATTCACAATAGTTATGGCATTTCCCATAATTTGCAGAATTGGGGGCATTGGTACATTCACGGGATATGTGTCCCGTTTTGCCACAACGATAACATAAGTTTAACCCATATTTGCAATCCCCTGGGTGCATTTTTCCACACTTCCAATATTCCTTTATCTCATCCACTCTAGGCTTCTTGTTCTTTGATTTAGACCAGTCCTCGCTCGGGAGTTTAGTGGTGTTAGACCACTTCTTTTGAGTTTCAGCGGGTGTTATGCCTTCAGCGGCCACATCATCAAAGATCTTTCCACTCATTGCCACCACAAAGTCAAAATCTCCACGGGTGTTGGCATTAATGATCATGCGAACTCTTAGTGGTAGCTTCTGGATATAGCTTTCTTCACATTTTCCCACCAGCTTAGCGCCTCGAAGGTAAAAGAATGTGCGGCGAACCCTACCGCTTGGTCAGTACGGCATTGACTCATCTTGATGACTGCAGTCATGCGGTCAATCCAGTAGTAAGAGGCAATAACATCTTTCTTGCCGTCAAAAGTTGGCGGGTCACAGTTTTGAAAGGACTTGTAATCATATCCGCGCTTCTCATCATAGTCAGAGTCATCACTTTCAGACTCGGTTTCAATCACATATTTGTTCTCGGCCCGTAGGCCCCTTCCTCTTTCTTCCTCTATAGTATTTAGAGCCTCAGTTAGTGTTGCCGGCAGAGTGCTCATTAGGACCGCATCAACATCATCAACAATGGCTTTCTTGACAATTGGGTCAAAAACTAAGTCTTCTTCATCATGCCTTCCATGGTCACTTGGAGCATTTTCATTTGCGGTACGGATCGACACTGACCCATGAACTGAGTGTTCGATTTCTTCCCTTTCGACGCGGTTGACACATGGTCTACCCCTACGTCCAGTACCGACCCCTCTCTTAGCACATCTCTTCCCAGCCATGGTGTTTTCTTACTGCGAACTAGGAAATACTCGTGTCATCATGACATGTAATTATTTAGAACACCTCGATGTAATGTAAATTACTACTTATAGAGACCGGTATGAAATTACTAATTTTCTTTACTTCTTGGGTTCTAAACATTCCCTGCCAGAGTAACATATGTACTCAAGTCCAGAGTTTCTACATCAGGACACGTTCTTTCTACTTTCTATTCTAAGGTATTTGATGTCTACGTTCTGTATTAGGACATAGACTACCTTATATTCTAAGGCCTTTAACGTTTATTGTTACTACTGTTTTCTGTACTAAGGCCTTTACTGTTTTATTCTCTTAGCTTGGCTGCTCTGACTGACATCCCATTCTCTTGTCACATTCTCAGTTTAAGTACAGACATTTTGGCGAATGTCCGAATCTCTCACCCTAAAATAGTAATTCTTGAGTATGCACACCACCCTAAAATAGTAAAATAGGGATTCTTAAACTCACCTGGATTTTTGGTCTATTGCAGAAACTAAAAAGCTTAGGGCTACACGAGGGCTACGTGATCTATACGAATACAATACATGAATTCGGTTAAACTTTCCTAGTGTCAGCTGGCACACTCTAGAGTCACCCGACAGTGTCGAACAGGCAAGCAGATTGTCACCCGATTGTTTCAACTAGGCAAACAGAGTGCCACCCGACAGTGTCATCCAGGCACTATGAGTGTCACCTGAACTTGCGTTTAGGATTTAGGAGGGCTGACTCTCTGGCAGACTCTCTTGCAGACTCTCTAGCCGACTCTCTGGCGGACTCTCTAGCCGACTCTCTGCTTCTTCCTCGCCGTGAGTCGCCAGATGCAGGTGGCCGACTCTCGAGATTCGGCTCAAGAACATTGAGCATTTGCAGGTCTGATTTTTTTTATCCAAAACCATAACTTTTTACGTTAAAAACGTTTATCTAGCTTCCATGAAGCTAGATCTGAGCTTAGATTCACTTTTCATATGTAAAAATCCAATCTTTATGTGAAAAAAGTCCCATAAACCCTAAAAACCCATTTCTATAAAAAACGTAGATCGGATGTTGATTCTTACCTCAAAAGGCTGTTGTTGCTTTGTGAAACTTGATCCAAATCACTGGAGAAACGTTTTGAGACTCATCTTGAGTTGATCCAAGATTTCTTGAAGTTTTCTCTTTTTAGAATTCTCTCTCTCTCTCTCTAGGGTTTTGAGTTGGAGAAGATGATGGAGAATGAGAGTTGTGAGCTAATTTCCCCTTTATATACCTAGGCTACATCGGCCCATTGGAGCCGAGCCCAAGCCCTCTCCCTTACTTTTCTATTAAATTCTTGATTAAATCCTGATCCCGTTATCATTCATCTATTTTATTATTTTGGGATGTTACAGCATCTCATGTGACGTTTTGCTGCGGGTTTCGTGTACGTGTCAACTAGCGTGACGTTCGTTGTACTGAGGCGTTTCAGATTTGGTTCTCGTCAAAGGTATAATATCTGAACACCCTATGGTTGGTTTATTTAATATTGTTTATACACGTGTAATCGTATCCCTGAAAGGAATCCAGATCTGATCTGTCTTGTTGTACCATTAAATCGCTTCTGCTTAAGTATATCAGATTTATTTATTTAAAAGGTTTAAATAATTATTGTTTTAAAAGTTAAAACTGGTACCATGATTTCCAACAGTTTTACCATGTTAACGAATTGAGATACTATTTCTTGTAATCGTTTGGTTTAAAATAATTGAATCATTGCGTTTTGTATTGTTATGAACTTACGAGTGTTAAGATTTTCTTGCATCATTGACCTCGTGAGATGATAATTGATATAACCTTTAGTTTGTGTTAGGGTTTGTTGATCATTATAAGGCTATATTGCATACAATTGTCCATAATTCATTTGTTAAGGTTTGCTTGCACCATTTACTTATGATAAATGATTGTTGATGTTCTTGATTAGGAATTTGATCTAATAAACCTAAATAACCTTTGTGATTACTTGAACTCATATATTTGGCGTGGTGACTCCTAATTACTAATTAACTTGAACCCATGAGTGATTCATTTATAATCATTGTTTACAATCTAAACCGTTTAGTTGCTACTTGTTACTTGTTTGATACTAGTCATTGAATCCATTGTGTGATACCACAATCATCACTTTCTCGTTTTGTAAAAAAGACACAAAGCAAACTTCATAAATCACTTTGTCGATTGAAGTTAAGCTTCGACCACAAACTCTTCGTGGTTCGACACCTTTCTTACCCTAACTAGTTTAAGGTGATTAGGACACACAAATTCTCTTATCTTTGACCAGTCCTCTTCGACAATCGATCATCAATCTTGCTTGGTCTTAATGATAAGGTAATGATGTGATGAATATATTAGCTTGCATGCTTAATGTTGATGGACGTGGTGTCGTGTTTACGATGGAGGTGTTAGTAGACCTTGGAGAGTCTTGTTTAGGACTTGTCAGGTCTATGTCTAGGAGTCGGTTATGTGACCCGTTCTTCGGGTTGTTATGGGTGGTAGGTCACAGGTTGTGTATCGGTAAGTCCGATCCAAATCGGCAAGACTTACGAGGTTATGGTTATGGGTTGAATTAGGGTTTGTTGAACCCTAAGGGAGTTAGGGAGTCTTAGGGGAATTGGGTCATCGGTGTGAATGGTAAATTATTTTACAACTGAAGGGAATGGTCTGAGTTTTAATATAAAGATGTTTGTAATGAAAAGGTTTCTTTTAAAGATAAACTGTTAGAACTCACTTAGCGTAGCTGAATTTGTATGCACGTCAGACTGTTTTGCAGGTGAGTTTAGGTGACGATGTGTCTTGCCTTGGGAGTGGTGCTACTCAGGTTGGTGTGTATGCATTCATACGGTATGGTAAAGTAAAATAATGATTTTAAAATATGAATACCATTTTGAGTTAAGACTTCTGTTGTATGTTTCACTAAAGAGTTAAATGTTTTTAAAAGAATTCACTGTGATGTGACCCAACTGTAGGGTGCCCTGTTTGGGGCTTTACAAGTTGGTATCAGAGCCGAGGTTTAAGAGAAATTCGGTGTTTTTAAATACCTTAACTTAAACCGAAAATGGGACGAAAGTAACGAATGCCACCACAAGTAACCCCAAGCCAAGAGGGACGTTTTTCTATTAAGTTTACTTGTTAGAGTTTCACTTGTGTAGTATTACACCATGTGAAGTTGTTTGGTGTGATTTTATGGTTTGGTGATTCCGTGTAGAAGTATGTTATGTGAAGCTGGGTGTCGTGGATATTGTAATACTTGTAACTACATGGTAGTTAGTGTTTTGTGTTTTATGTGGATTTGTGTGGGAGGCATGTGCTTCCATTATGTGGAAAGTAGAAAGCTAGTGTGAGTATTATAGGAAATTTTTAGAATCTGAGTAGTGACGTGGACAACCGATCACACTTGATCAACGTGATTTGGTAGTCTATTGTTACTCTTTCATTTTGAATTTGTTGCCTATAACAATCACATAAATGTTGTATCTCGAGTAAGAATAGATCGCTCAGACGTGGAGCTTTTGCTAGGAAGAATGCAGAACGACAAGTCAAGACGACGGCTGCTACAGACGGAACTGCCAATAAGATGGGAGTAGTGTTGATGCTTCCTGCGCCGAGTGTGTCTAGAGCTTCGGTCTGCAATGTGTCTAGTGGTACTATGGTTGGAAGGATTGGATAGAAGAGAAGAACAGTGCCAGCTGTACGTGATTTCCCTCGAGGTTGTGGACCTGCATGGTTGAGAGATCGACCCAAGGCAAAATTTCAGAATGCTTTGTTCTAGTAGGACCCGGGAAGTGACGGGAGGAACCAGAAGAGATACATGTGGAGGACATGACAAATGCATCCTGATACGATCTAGTAGTGGTTTTGAGGACATCCGATGGAAACTCGATATGCTTGATGATTACTTGCTGTGACAGTTGTCACGAGATATTTTAAGTGATTTTAACGGTGTGTTTGATTGAACGTTGACGTTAGGAGATTCTTATATCATTTTTTGGTTATTTGATAGTGATATTGATTTTGAGTTTTACTGCATGCTGATTTGAACATAATTGATGATAATTGTGTTTGTGGTTGCGTACGATTGTGCTTACTGTTGTTGATTTTGTGCGGTAATGTGTGATTGTGTGATTACATTTTGAAGGACGTGAGTTCATATTAAATGTGATTCTTAGTACGATGCGAGAGCATGGTTGGTTAGATTATGCAGGTAGACTTTTATAGGCATGAATTTGAATTTGGCTGTGTGTATGGTCCTAAGTTAGTCTCACTTATGTGCTAACATTAGGTGATGCCTTGGGTGCATCAGGAGTTATACATCTTTTGTATGGGTGAACGTTCAGGATGGTGTCCTTTGTGGGGGTGATGGTTATGCATCTTATGTATGTATGAATGTTTAGGATGATATCCGATGTGATACATCTATGTTGTAAGTGGGATGGAGTCTTTGTGTCTAGTCTGAGTAGTATGTGTTCTGAACCATTGGTACCGTTCGTGCGGGGTACGACCGTGTGGACTCTGTATGAGTACATAGTGACGCGTGGCGTGAGCCACCGTTGAGATGAGTAAGTGATGGGGTTCAGGGGATTTGTATTTACGAATGACCTGGCCATGTCGTATACACGTGGATTTACTCAGCTCTAGTAGTTTGTGTGTGCACATTGTGCTAGTTAGGAGTTTGGGTTACTAGTTACGTATGTTGAACATTTTATGTTTTGTCGTTTTGTTATGCCGTTAAGTGTCCTTTTTATTACACGATTAGTCGTGTGTAGGAAGTGTAGTTGTGTGCTCAGGTAGAGTACTTCCTTTCATTGATGTTTTTCTCTACGTTTGATGTATCAAGAAGATGCGAGGTGTGTGACAATTTTCTAGACGATCGGCGAGGTGCTCTTGTGAAATTCCGGTGATTATATCTCAGAATTTCGGAGCGCGAAGCCAATGGACGGAATTAAGGGTGATTAGTGCGGGGAAACGTTCGTATGAACGCTGGATTTGGTAGATGACTATGGTGTGACCGGAATGACGACACCAATTACTTCAGCGCGGAATAATGAAGTGACGTGACGTTCTTCATGGATGCATTCCATATAAAAGATTCGGTGGGCATAGGATAAAGGAAGATGTGTGACGTTCTCTCAGAATGATGCGATGGATGGTCGAGGCATATGCTAGGATGGACTTCATGTTCGTACGAGACAAATGAGACGCGGTCGAGAATCACGTGTTAATGATAGAGGAACGAAGAGGAAAGGAAAAGAAAGGAAGGCAAGTGCAGGCATGCATATAAATTCCTAAAAGGGAAAGCTTACGCTGGTAAACTTATAACTAAGGGCGAGATGCATCGGTTGAGGCTGATAATTTGTTTTTGAAATGAACATGATTGAAATACTACGACGCTTGGGAATCATTGGGAGTCGATGTTTATAACACTAGTAGATAAACGTTTAGGTTAATAGAGACTGGGGGAGTTTTGCACAAGCTCCTAGAGATCATCTGAGAAGGACGAACGAATGACCCTAATGTATAGGAATAAGGCAATGGTGCTTAAACTTCAGGAATTCTTCGCAGGAGGGTGATCCAGGCGAGGAGCATGCCGATTTTATGTTGGTAATCTAACGAATTGTTCGGTAGAGTGACGTGACTTTTAGGAATATGTAGGTAAAACCTACAAGTCCAAAAGTTGAAAGCGGACAATGGAGAAAACTTCATAGAGACTGGGGGAGTTTTGCACAAGCTCCTAGATATCATCTGAGAAGGACGAACGAATGACCCTAATGTATAGGAATAAGGCAATGGTGCTTAAACTTCAGGAATTCTTCGCAGGAGGGTGATCAGGGTATGAGGCGAGGAGCATGCCGATTTTATGTTGGTAATGTAACGAATGGTTTGGTAGAGTGACGTGACTTTCAAGAATATGTAGGTAAAACCTTCAAGTCCCAAAGTTCAAAGTGGGCAATGGAGAATACTTCATTGAAGACCAAGGATTATGGACATGTTGAAAAGTAATGCCAACGATGATGTATACAAATGTGAATGAAAGGCACCATAGGATTTTGAATGCACCAGTTAGAAGATAAGGATATGTTGTGATGGATTGTGCCGACACCGGATTCGAGGATGAATCCCTTTTAAAGGGGGTAGACTTGTAACATCCCGATAATCCGTAAGTTAATGGGTCGGGCCAGGAAACCACCTGAATCTCTACTAAACTAAATGAGGGACTAGGTTTGTTACTTATGGGGTGTTTTTACAACGACGAATTTCATGGTTAGTCGTTTAAAAAGATAACTTGGGATTGAAACACACAAGATGGAATTAGAGGGACCCGGATGTCACATTAAAGTGTTTAAATACCATTTAAAGGGCAAACCCTAGGGTCTTATCGACCCTAGGTGTGCGACGACAGAGAAAAAGGACGCAAGGAGGATGAGCGAGCGAGGAGGGTGGTTGGACGGGAAACGGGGGAGGCGACGAGGTGGTGGTGCTTGACGGCTGTGTTGGTGTCCTACGGTGGCGAACGATGAGGGACGACGACGGTGATGTTGTCTCCGACGTGTAAGGAGGCTCGGGTGGAGACCAACGGTGACGGTGGTAATGGTGTTAGTCAGCTAGGGCTCAACAAGGGTATGGTCCTGGCAAGGAACACGATGGTGATGTGCATTGTGGTTGAATTGATGGACGGCGAGCATTCGGTTTCTAAATGGTTAAGGACGATCCGATACGTGTATTCATGGAGCTAAGGGTTCCGTGAATCGGAATGACGAATAATTGGGACTTAGTGGGCAATTATATTCTTATACATATTCGACGTATGTTTTGAATGTGTCTGATCACGTGACCGAACGTTTGACAGGTTCGGATTTCAAGAGCGAGGTACAGGATTTCAGAGCAAGGATTTGGATTCTCTGCAACGAGTGAGTTTCTAATCCCCGTTTTACTTGTTTTTTGTGGCTATCGTACATACTCACATGTTTTATAATATAAATGCATGTGTTATGATAAATGAATTAAACCTGTTATGTTTTACGAGTTAACTATATCTTTTGAACTAAATCTAAGGGTTAACGTGGAGTCCGTAGGATGCGTGGGTTAGATGTCGGTATGACACAGGTGTGTCGTGTATCGACTTTAGGATAAGTCAGAGGTTGGGTCTAGACGTTATGTGGATATGCCTAGGGCAGGCGCTTGGTCATATATATTGGTGATCCATGTAAGGATGGTGAGTCGTAGTACATCTCCAGGTAGTGTCATGTATGTATATTTGTTGCTTTGTGTGCTTGCATTGTTGTCCGTGTAAACGGTCAACGATGGTGTGGAGGATTTCGGTCCTTCGGGTCGCCACTATGCGTGTGATCTGGCAGTCATCGGGTGGGTGACGTGTCAGTCACCGTGTGGATGGCGAGGTGGTCATCATACGAGTGATCTGTCAGTCATCGGGTGGGTGACGTATCAGTCACCGTGTGGATGATGAGGTAGTCAGCATGTGGGGGACATAGCAGTCAACATGTGGGTGACGAGGCAGTCATCGTGGATGGCATGTCGATCACCATACGGATGGCGTGTCGGTCATCATGCGGATGACGAGGTTGTCACTGAAAAATGTGACGGGGCCCTTCAGGGGTAGGATTGAGACCCGAAAGGGGGTTCTCGGAGGTGATACGGATATCCCGACGGGGATAACCCTAACGAGGGTATGTGTGTGATTTATGGTATGTTAATCTTGCTTGGCCTTAATGATATGGTAATGATGTGATGAATATATTATCTTGTATGCTTAATGTTGATGGACATGGTGTCGTGTTTGCGATGGAGGTGTTAGTAGACCTTGGAGAGTCTTGTTTAAGACTTGTCAGGTCTATGTCTAGTAGTCGGTTGTGTGACACAGTCTTCGGGTTGTTATGGGTGGTAGGTCACAGGTTGTGTGTCAGTAACTACGATCCAAATCGGAGAGACTTACGGGTTATGGTTATGGGTTGAATTACGGTTTGTTGAACCTTAAGGGAGTTAGGGTGTCGTAGGGGACTTGGGTCATTGGTTTGAATGGTAAATTATTTTACAACTGAAGTGAATGGTCTGAGTTTTAATATAAAGTTGTTTGTAACAAGAAGATTTCTTTTAAAGATAAACTGTTAGAACTCACTCAGCATAGCTGACTTTGTATGTACGTTAGACTGTTTTGTAGAGAGTTCAGGTCACGATGTATCTTGGCTTGCGAGCGGTGCTACTCGGGTTGGTGTGTATGCATTCGTACGGTAAGGTAAAGTAAAATAATGATTTTAAAATATGAATACCATTTTAAGTTAAGACTTCTGATGTATGTTTCACTAAAGAGTTAAATGTTTTTAAAAGAATTCACTATGATGTAACCTAACTCTAGGGTGCCCAGTTTGGGGCCTTACAAGTTGGGTAAAACGATTAAGATGCTTCGATATATTCGAGGTGGTGAATATCTTAGTCTAGAGTTTGACGAACATCTTAAGAAATGTGGGATCATTTATTAACTCACTACACCTAGAACACCACAGCTTAATGGTGTGTCTAAGAGAAGAAATCGAACTCTATTAGATATGGTTCAATCTATGATGTGTCGTACAAACCTCCCACACTCCTTCTGGAGTTTTGCTCTTGAGACCGCCACAAGAATCATCAATCTAGCTCCTACAAAGAAGGTAGATAAAACGCCTTATGAGATATGGCATGGGGAGAAACCCAAAGTGTCCTACCTTAGGGTCTGGAGATGTAACGCTTATGTTACCAGTGAATATACGAATAAACTGAATCCCCGTGGCGATAAAGTTGTTTTCATTGGATACCTTAAGACCATTGGTTACTACTTCTACAATCCTACTGAAAAACCATGTTTTCATTAAATGTAGATCTACCTTATTGGAGAAGAAACTTCTTGCGCGAGGGATTGGAGAAAACCATGTGGATCTGGATGAGATTCGAGAACCACAAGTAACTGAACCCCAAACTGAAATTGGCAATCAACGTGAGACTGTTGAAACTGAATCTCAAAGAGTTCAAGATTCAACTGTGACACAAAGCATCCGCAAAAGTACTAGGGATCGTCATGAACCTGATCGGTATATCGGGATTCACGAGATTGACGACATCCTGATAGTTTATCAGACTGAGCTTACTAGTTACAAGTCTGCGATCTTAGATTCTGAATCTAAGAAATGGCTCGAATCCATGAGCACCAAAATCCAATCCATGTATGGGACTTGGTTGATCTTCCTCCCGAGTGTCGGACTATAGGAAGCAAGTGGATTTTCAAGAAGAAAATCGAGATGGATGGAAACGTGCAAACCTTCAAAGCTAGGCTAGGCTAGTAGTGAAAGGCTTTACTCAGACTCAAGGAATTGATTATGAGAAAACCTTCTCGCATGTAGCCATGATTAAACAGATTAGGATCTTGCTTGCCATTGCTGCGTATTATGACTATGAAATATGGCAAATGGATGTCAAAACTACATTCCTAAACGTACACCTTACTGAAGATGTCTATATGGTTCAACCGGAAGGTTTTGAAGATCCAAAGAATCTTAATAAGGTATGCAAGTTGAACAAATCCATTTATGGATTAAAACAGGCATCACGAAGCTGGAATCTTCGCTTTTACCAAAAAATCAAAGAGTTTGGTTTTGTCAAGAACGAAGATGAACCGTGTGTTTACATGAAGGCAAGTGGGAGCCTTTTCATTTTTATGATTCTGTATGTAGATGACATACTGCTCATTGGAAACAATGTTCCTATGTTACAAGATGTAAAGTCTTGGCTAGGTAAATGTTTCGCAATGAAAGATCTTGGTGAAGTCGCCTATATTCTAGGAATAAAGATCTATAGAGATAGATCAAAGCGGCTTATAGGTTTAAGTCAATGTACATATGTTGACAAGGTCATTCGACGCTTTTCAATGCAAGATTCCAAGAGAGGAACGTTGCCAATGGCACACGGAACCATACTGAATAATAAGCAATGCCCTTAGTCGGAAGAGGAAAAGAAGAAGATGGAAAGAGTTCCATATGCTTCTGCTATTGGTTCCATCATGTATGACATGTTATGTACTAGACCCGACGTATCGTACGCATTAAGCATGACTAGTAGATAACAACAGAATTCTTGTGAGAATCACTGGATAGCAGTGAAGAACATCCTTAAGTACTTGAGAAGGACTAAGGATATGTTCTTGATATATGGAGGACTGGAAGAAGAACTAGTTGTTAAATATTACTCTGATGCTAGCTTCCAGACTGATCAAGATGATTCTCGATCTCAGACGGGATATGTGTCTGTTTTGAATGGTGGTGCAATTAGTTGGAAGAGTACTAAGCAGAGCGTTGTTGCTTAATCCACCACCGAGTCAGAAAATATTGATCCGGTGTAAATCTTGTTCAACTAGAGTTCAAAGTAACTCATCAAGAGTTGATGAAACTTGTATACTTCAGAAACTATCATCCGGAGTTATCATTACTTTATCCGGAGTTATCATTACTTTGTCCGGAGTTTCATTTTGTTCATCTGAAGTTACTCATACTTAACTCAATCTAAAAATTCAGATTTTGTCTCCCAACTCCGAACTATAAACACCTTAGCCCGGAATTCATACACAACCAAAACTTCAACTTCAGACATACTTAATTAATCCAGAGTTAGACTTATCTTAATCCAAAGTTTATCACACTTGGGTAAAATGTATATTCACAAATTTGAGAAGCATCAACCTATTTGATTTGACTTTACGGTTTTCATATGATCTCATGTTGTTATCCATGAGGAGAACAACTCTCCACAAGTAGCATACAAAACATTTGTTATGGTATTGTTCGGAATAATGGTCATAACGAATTTGTGTGAGAACGGTTTCTCTTATGAGACACCTAAGCAAGGACGATTACAAAGGTTTAACCTTTATAGATTTTTACATATGTGCACACTTCATGAATCCATTTGTAGATTGAAGTAAGGAACCTCAAAGTTAATACTTAGCTTGACAAAATATTTAAGTATATTGAGTCTTGTCATAAGCAAAAGATTAGACATGATATTTCAAGAAAGCTAGTGGGAGCATAATGGAATAACATATCTTGTATACCAAAGAACTTATTACCATTTAAAGAGCAAAGTTCCAAACTAGCAGTATAGTAAATCCTAGTTCAGATTATGTTCCTTGTCAATTACCTAAAAGTTTATGAATGCTTAGAATAACGATCTATTGAGATAGATTTGACCGGCTTAAGATTTAAATTCCCCCAATAAAAATTACCATTCTCTTGAAAGAGTTCAAGAAACAATAATTCTCGCGAGAACTATTATAGACGTTAATTAAGCAGTGAATTGAGTTTATCTTATTCCGAGTGCTATAAAAAAGAATATGAAATTCATTTTTGCTCAAAGCAAAATGGAATGACATATATGTTAAGGTGTATAATAATCAGATGTCTCATATGTTAGAGAACATGATGAGCTGAATACTAATATAAATTATTACTACTATTATTATTATTATTATATATTTCAAAAATAGTAATAATAATATAAATAATCAAATTGTTTGATTAAATCCATAAAACCAAAAATGTAAAATAATATATTACATACAAGAGTTTAAAAACCCGCGTTTTAAACGGGTTGAATAAAATAAATATTAAATAGTTAGTAATTAAAATTTAGGAATTATAAAGCAAATATTAAATAGTAATGAAGATTTAGGATTTAATAGTATTAAATAGTTAGTAAGCAAATATTAAATAGTTAGCAATGAATAAAAAATAAGGAGGAAAAAAATATTGGGATCACATAATTGTGATAGATGACGCAACCAGTTACCTATTTATTAGATATATATTAGTTTAAGAAACTTGGTCCTAAAGTTTAGCATTAACCATGGGACTATAAATACTTAAACGTAACTTGGCTTGAAATTTGCCACACATAATCCTTGTTTTTTTGCAACCCTAGTCGTCTCCTTCCTCTTTGGCTATCGCAATAGATCTTGGTTTGGTGGTGATCGAATCAAGAACAAACCAAAGGAATTCGGGTTTGTTTATTCATGTGTTCGGGCTAGCACCTTGGAGCTCATTCACACGTTATGGCTTTGTTAGTTGGTTTCATCCGCTTAATCAATTTAAAGTCTTTTTTATAAAGATATAATCTTTAAACACCCTATGTTTATGAAAAGTAGGGTTTCTCATTAATTCACAATTGGGCCCCGGTGGGAGATCTTTGGATCTGTTCTCGTGTCAACTTTTCCGCTACAATAAAATATTTAAACAGACACGTAGATTCCAACATGAGCATGGAAGAAAATAAGGTAAAAAAGTGGGCCCACGAGATTAGCCATTCATGTTCCACTTATATTGTTTGTGGTGTGATTGTATCATCTCTAATATTATTATTTCACTCATCTACGCATTAGACTAGCTCACTCGTGTTTTTATGTGCATGACATGTTTTAAAGGTTTTCTAAAAAGTGAGCAGAGGATATTAAGAGCTTAGAGGGTTTCTATGACAAGCATTTTGTTGGTCAACTTTTTTTTCCTAGATAGAGTCACCGTACAAATTAGTCAATAAGGGGTTTCTCGTTCCCACAACCTCTTATTTATCATTTTATATTTTATCTTCAATACTTCTTTATGGATGCTATATATTTTTCTCCCTTTGCCTTTTATATTTTTATATTATGTAAGTGGGTGAAGGGCTATAATTTTTTTTTCTCCCTTTGCCCTTTGTATTTTTATATTATGTAAGTGAAGTTTTAACTTTTATTCCTCTCATTCCTGCCTTGCAAATCGTAGACAAATTGAAGGTGGCTACATTGTTTGTCTTTTCAAATCTAATAATGATAAATAATTACATGCTTTTTTAGAAGAATATAAAATAGAATACATACTTTTTTTAAATTTATTTTTAATTAATAAATACGTGATGGGACTTTATGGATGGAAAATGATTTGTATGTAACAATTTTACGTTTTCTTTATGAAATTTAAATGGAAACAAAAGAAATGAAAAAAAAAGGAGAAACACAATAAAAACAGTTTATTAATTTATTTTAGATCTTGAGTTGAAAAATAAACGTAAAGAAATAAAAGGTAAGTTTTCTCATTACTTAGATAGAAAAAAATCAAAACAAGAATAATAGTTTTATAATGTGTAATTAGCCAATGGAACTTAATGAAAAGAAGGACGATTACAATAAAGTGGCAGGTAAACGGGCAACAAGTTGCATTGCAACCCTCTTTTGAATAGCAAAACCGATCCTACTAAAAACAAAACTTTGAGTCTTAGGGGCCGAAATATTACTATGCACGACTCGTTGAACCCTGTTTAGGAATTCCACTGCCTCCGGTGCTAGGAACCCAAAAGTATCAAAAGCAAAAGGGATAAACACGTGTTGGTTCTCTAAACAAGCTTTCTCGTGTTTAACAACTTTGCATGATTCCGCCTTTAAAGTTGAGAAAATCATGAAAGTATCCATTTTTGTGTGTCTCATACATCTATAAAGTCATAAGATACGTGACACCATGTTGCGTATCTACTCGGTCACATATGTTACTTTATTCCATTATTATGTATGTTATGATCTACGTGAATTACATTATATATACGTGAATCAACTGTCGTGCACCATCTTTCTAAATCGTATAATGTAAATTTTCGGAGCAAAAATGAAGATAAACATGTGAAACATATTATATTTATTTAATATAATGTAATCACCAACTATAGTCAAAGGAAAATAATATATCGATCAAAGACTATTTTCGTTGATTGTTGATATATTTTTGTTGATTTCTATGTAATAATTGTTGGAGGTATGTATGAGAACCACATTACGTAATGGTAAGACAATATTGGGGATATGGGAACTACCGAGTATTACATAACATAATTTTGCATAGTAAGCTAGTTTTATGTAACTACAACTCTAGGTTTAACAACTTTCTAAGCAAATTCTAATAACAATTTACATTGTGGATTTGTTGCTTGGTCGGATCCCCCAATGTTGGAGAGGTGTAACATGAATGAAGTAATTGTTAGGGATGTTGTTAATCCAAATAGGAAATTGAAATGTCTGTTAGGGTTTATATGGTTGTTCTTTATATTCTTCTTTGTTATAAAAATGACCTAAAATTGTTGTGAAGGTTATTAGGGTTAAATATAAGGGGAAAGTGAATATGGTGTTGTTAGACATGTAACTTGTATGCGAAACCTATCAAAACTATGTCGTTTTGATTAAAGTTAATTTAAAATCTCATTAATCTCTATCAGTGTACTGCTTTCTATTACAATCCAAATTTTACATCAATACATAGTTCTTTCCGATCCCTATTTTTATTCCAAATTTGCATCTATCTTACATCTTCCCCGTACTTCAAACACCGAGATTTAGCTTCAACTTAATATAATCAAGCTAGGGTTTTTGTTCCATTCGATATCACCATGGCTCATCATGAATACAAGTATACAGTTCTCAATCCTTGCTCAACAAGTTCATCACAACGCAAAATTTGAAGAAACAAGGTTGTCGGTGATATACTTGAGAAAAAAAGAGGGGTGATATTCTGATTTTCGTTTTACCTTTTATGTTATGATAATCTAACGAACTTCTAGATCAAGGGAACCTAGAGTGTTCGTAGTGCGACGTCATTCAAAGTTTTAACAATTATGAAAAGTAAACATTTATCACTAACGGACCAACGGTATCAACATCCGATGCACATCACGATCCCAGTATGAATGAAGCCAAAATTTACTCGTCTCCAAAGGTAGTCTCAGATATATTGTAAGACTTGATTTAGAAAACAGAACCGATGAGGTTAAAAACATGATTAAACCGTAATGAAGAAGAATACAATAGTCTCAATATATTTTATTGTTGGAGTTTTGGGTGAAAAATGAGTTTTTTCACTAAGATGGAAAATGCCTTTTTGTCAACTTTGGGCAGAAATAAATATATGTAACTGATGTTAATATTATTATTTCTTTCTGGGTTTGTGTTCGCTTACGTGAGACCTTTGCTAAGAAATAAACCGTGTCCAAAACAGAGCTAAGATGAATAAGATATCGATACTCAAAGTTGGGTATTTAGAGCTGTGAAAACTCACCTTTTTTTAGTAGAAAAGTGGGGAAACTTGTCCCACATAGGTGAGATGTCAAACCTTTGAGTGGGTTATAAGGAGTAACATTCCTTTAGGATTGTTACTTTATAGAGAATGACACTCAGTTGGAGCCATGAGTGTGCAAAGCACCCAACGCGCACGGGCTTGGGATGATAGGCCTTTTAAAGGCGCACTTTGCATCGTCGAGAGCCGCCTTATTATTTTTTACCGGCACCAAGTGATCCGCGCGGGTTCAGTACCTGAGCACATGGCGGGTGGCTCCTGGTCCTTGTCAGGATATGCGCGTGCGCGTCTTGGCTTGGGATGAGGGCGATAGGCGTTTTGATGGCGCACTTCGCATCGCCGTGAGCCGCTTGAGAGCCGCCTTAGTATTTTTTACCGGCACCAAGTGATCCGCGCGGGTTCAGTACCTGAGCACATGGCCGGTGGCTCCTGGTCCTTGTCCGGATATGCGCGTGCGCGTCCTGGCTTGGGATGAGGGCGATAGGCGTTTTGATGGCGCACTTCGCATCGCCGTGAGCCGTTTGAGAGCCGCCTTAGTATTTTTTACCGGCACCAAGTGATCCGCGCGGGTTCAGTACCTGAGCACATGGCGGGTGGCTCCTGGTCCTTGGCCGGATATGCGCGTGCGCGTCCTGGCGGGTGAATCCCTGTCCGCGTGGAGTGTTCGACTATACGCACGGGTCCGCGTCCCAGTGCAGCAGTAGTCTATAACTATTGAACAATACCAGCTCTCAGAGTTAAGAATTTACAGTTTCGAATCAAAATTCAAAAACCAAATAAAGAACATTGAAGACATTTAATTATCTTTATTTTCGTTTTTAAATTCTTTCAGTTGTTACGATTCTTTTTCTGTATAAATACCGAGAATTGCTTGGTATTTCAATACACTGAAATTATCTCAGAACACAACAAGAAAACTCTCTACTTCTATTTTCTTCTTCTCAAGATTCTTTTAGGTTTAGAGTCCTCCCCGGATGTACACACAGATTCAGCCGTTGTACCCTGGGAGACATCGTGTTCTCTTGGGAGACTCGGAATTTTTTTAAGCAACCCGTGTTAAACACGAAGCATTGGTCACGAAATCTGTTTTCGTTTATGTTTATGTACTTTTTTGTAAAATTATTGTAATTTACCGCTTTCTTTGTTTATTGTATTGTAATTTGTATTATACAAGTGTTAGTCTTTTATATTTTGGTGGACGGTTCCTACATTTATGACTTTATTTGGTATTGATTATTTAGCTAGTAAGTTGCAACCTGCAAATCAAGGTACCAAGAACTTTTAAAGATTTAAGTGGAGGCTGCTAGAGATAATCTATCATGGGGGAATGATGTTATTCTTAAGAATATTATGAAAAACACACTGATTCATCAAAGATTTTCGGTATCTGTTGTATTAGAGCAGAAACTCAGAATTTAACAAAAAGCTTTATCTTGAAAAAACATTAGAAAAAGATTTAACAAGAATGAGAAAAGTTTGTACTGCAATTTGTCGGTTTACACTAAATTGTAATTTACGCAACAGAGAAGACAAACTCCTGATGAAAATTGCAATTTTTTATTAGAAGGTTCTTCGATTGTTTAGTAATGAACAAAAATGAAAAAAAAATGGTTGCTGCAATTTGTAGTTGATGCTAAATTGTGTACTTAACTGATATGAGAATTGGAAAATGAAGTGGCGAGATTTTAATTTAATTTTAAATTGATTTTAATCAAAACGATATTGTTTTGATAGGTTTCACATACAAGTAACATGCCTAACAGCACCATATTCACGTTCCCCTAAATATAATATGGTTATGGTTATGGTTATGGTTATGGTTATGGTTATTAGCGAACAATGTAATATGATTATGTTAATGAAACTATAAGTGTTATCCCAATTAGATGCCAATATATTTGTTGCCAAGCTTATTTATAAATGTACAATCCATATTTGAGCAAGCTAAATAAATGCAGACCAAAATACATTGTTTACTATATTGTAAGAAAGTAGTGTAAAACATTTATGCAAGCCATAATATGCAGGCCACTACCAAATTAACATTATGCAAAACCAAGTCAATACATTACCAAACTATAGCACAAAATAGAGGCAATACATAACCATCATTAAAAGCAATTGCAATACATTACCAAATTAATCATTACAAAATGGATGTTCAAATACATTGAAATCACTAAAGGCAATTGCATTACACGTCATCCATATAATTGTTCTGATCGCGTGTCAAAGGTCAATAAAAAAATATAATTAAAATCATGTTATTATCTAACTTAGACTGTAGTATAGAGAGTATGGTTGTCGAATCCACAAGAAATTCGTGGAGAATGCTAATTGAGAAAAACTAATTAGACTAGGCAATGAAAGGTAAACTTGATGTTTTGAAAGTGGTTGATTGTGAAACTAATTGTAAAAGCAAACAAAAGTAAAATTGGTTTTTAAAAGAATTACAGAAAAGGGCCCGTTCCCGGGTTTCAGGTTTATGAAGCAAGTCGTGTAACTATATAGTGTCAAATACACATAGACATGGACTGCTTAGATAATTCAAAAGATATATAACTGCAAGACTAAGTAACCGAACTATGTTGATTAATGATACAAGACCGAATAATGACACAATCAGAGTGTAAACTAAACAATTACCAACCCAACAACACAAAATCCAATGATTACCAATTGTTAATGATGATAAGCCAATAACTGAAGGTTTCTCAATTGAATAAAGTAAAACCGGGTTGTTTACCAAATGAATCAAACTCACAAAACGAAGTTAATCAAAGATCCAACTACTAACACTAACCAATTAATGCAAAAAACCTAACTGAACACAACTACTAACACTAACCGTCCACCCAGGAATGATCACGAGTGGTTTAGCCTTGCATCTTCATCATTTGATCTTCAATTCTTAATTCGGGGTTGCAGTTCATCAATGGAATGGTGTTGGAAAGCCTTGGAACACAAAAATTCATCCAACAGCCTCCATGGGTGTTGTGATACAACTTCTAGGGTTTTAGGTTGGTGTTTTTAGTCAAAAACTGACTTAACCCGCAAAATTCTTGTAACATCCCGCAATTTCATGGACTAGCAGGCCGGGTCGATGAGAAAACCAAGTCTCTTTTATATGGCTTGGATTGTAAGGATTTTCATATAAAATCCTATCCTATGAATTGAGAGGGCCTGGTTAGTCACTATGAGAATGATCAGGATCGAAAACGCGCGAACAAGGAAACAAGGGTCTAAGGTGTAAACCTTATAGGTTTAAAAACAACTTATACGTCAAACCCTAGGTGCGCACAACGGCAGTAGGGGGACGTCGGAGGACGGTGGTTCTGTAGTAGCTTCGAACAGGAAACTTCACTTTTAGGAAAGGTAAATCCTCGTGCAATCTCATTGCGTGTTTTTCGTGTGTTTTGTGTGAAACCCGATTAGGGTTTGGGGTCGTTATTCCGACCGGCACCAAGAACGAATGAGGGAGGGAGGCCGGTTACAGTGATGATTCACGGAGGAGGAGGTGTAGGCCAGTCTAGGCTGTTTCACGGGAGGTTGACAGGGACGACGACGAAGATAGTTTGGTGTGGGTGGCCGACAATGGTGGTGGTTCCGGTGACTATGGGGTGCGACGACAGCCATGGAGGAGGCTGTAGTGGGGTGACGAAGGCAGGACGGAGAATTGTCGGGTATGGCTAGGGTTCTACCCGGCTAAGGCCTTGCTCTCTACGAAGAAGACGAGGATAACAATTGGGGAGGTTCACGACAAAGGAACCGGTAGAGACACTGGTTAGGGATACTACGTTGCAAGACGCGCAGGAGGGGAAAGAAACCTGACCCGGGGTTCGAGTTTTGAGAATGGGGGTTTGTATGGTGTCACGTGCGTGTTTAAGGTTTACATGGTGCGTGCATGCACATGCATGCAAGCCCGGGTTCGGGTACATCGGTCCTACTTGGGTCAAATATTATTTTATGCAAACTCGTGTGACGAGGGTCTCGTAGGAAAGGGCGTTGAGGTGACGAGGCGAATGTCGGGGCTTTATATTATGTATACGTTATCCGATGTACAGATTGAACGTGTTATGAACAGGGGTCATGCGTTTGACAAGTTTGGGTTATGAGCAAGGACGGACGAGTTGTAGAGCGAGGACTTAGGTTCATCATAAACAGTGAGTTTCTAATCCCCTCTTTTAATCGTTTTAATGTTTTTGGGGCTGTCGTACACACTTATGAGACAAGTTTGTTTTATTAAACATATTAAGAGTGTTGGGTTTTAACCAGAGGTGTTTATGAGTTAAAACATTCATTAATGAGTTGAGGAGTCTATGGGGGGAGGTGTCTATGAGATTTTGGACGCTAGGGGTAAACCAGTAAATGACATGTGTTGTGTATTGAGTTAGTCGGGGTACAAGCTAAACAGCTTATGGGTTTAGGTATGGTGTTCTACCCGGAGTAAGTAGGTGAGGTGCATGCTTAGCTAACAGGACGTGTAAATGCTAGTGTGATGTTGATGATTGGCTACACTTTCATTAGCTACCTGGATTTTAATGATTATGTGTTGTTATTTGGATTGATTTCGGATTTCGGTTTCTTGTTGATGGATTAATATTAAAGTAAAGAACTTGGTTTTGTTTGATTGGATGTGTATGCGTATTTACTCTTCATTTATAATCTATTGAATGTTCCATATGCTACTTTGTGAATGTCTTTCATGTATGGTTGCATATTAGGTCACTAGCTTTGTGCACGTGATTGGTTTATGGTTTACTACATTGTATCCATAGGAACATCGATTGATAGTCTTGTATTGTTGAGTATTCTGCCTACTTCAATAGCTGAAAGGTGCGAAGTTGTCGGGTAATCTTTGGTGTTAGGGTTTTTAGGTCAACTACTCTAAAAGGAGGGTTTCCTAGGGTTTCTTAGCGTCATTGTTATACCGTGTTTTGTCAAGTGAATTCAAGTTACTCCTTGCATTGAAAGGTGTATTGAGATAGTGAGACTGAGAGGTAATCTGTCTAGCGAGTACTTTAGTGTTGTTGGAGATAGCTGAGAGGTGATCCGACTAACTAGTGAGTTTAACATGTCCATCAGGGTTTTCTTTTTAGTCACACCCGTAGAATGGTCTGGGATCCATTAGGTATTCTGCGTCTGTCGTATTCTAAGAGCCCGGTTCTATCATAGTTTCCGTATCCGAGAGATTTCCAAGGTACATGCATAGGATTCGGATTCTAGGTAGTGCTTTCCATATCTGTGAGTTGTCTAAAATCCATTGTTTTCTATTTGGTGTCGTTAGTTTGAGAGTTTCATTAGTTAAATTTCAGTTACACAGAATTCCCCCATTTATAATTCAGTTCAGTTAGTTGTGTCCGAGTCTAATTCGTTGTCACTAGTATCTCGTGGGTTCCATATCCGGACTTCATTAGACTTTGCTACATTGGTCGGTACACTTGCCGGTTGTGTGGTCTAGTATTAGGCTGACTCAGGATTTTTAAATTTAAAGCTAAAGTGTCTAGGTTAGGTTTTATAGTTAGTTTTTATAGACCGTCTAGCACACATCAAGTTTTTGGCGTCGTTACCGGGGACACTTAGGTGATAGCGTATCTAACTTTGAATGAACTAAACTGATTATTTGGTCTTATTTATGTTTTGATTCGTAGAGTGTCTAGTGTCCGTGTCTTTTCTTTGTTTTTTAGTGAGTCTTTGTAAATATTTGTTTATTTTCTTGGCTTAGTATTTTTCTTATTTCTTTAATTTTTTTATTTTTATTATATATCTGGTGCCCGTGATCCTTTTTGTTTGAGTATCCTTTGCAGGGATTGATATGGAGCGTTATTACGGGAACATCTACCAAGGACGTTATTATGCTCAAAGGGATTAATACGGTAGTGTGTGGTGCCAGGTCTGTGGAGGTCCCCATTACACTCAGAGTTATCCTAATTCATCGGGGTACTCCATGAACTATTATGGTGATCATTATCCGCAAACACAACCCTATGAGGGATATGGAACTAAAGAGGAGTTGAATGCCTCGTGCAAAGAAGCAAATGAGCAGTATGAGAAGGATATCCAGACAATAATCACACGCATTGCATCACAACAGCCGACAAATCTAGAGCGTGTGGTTTATGTTCGTGAAGGGAACAAAATTGGAATTGAAACTGCATCGGGAGAAGTGATTCTGAAAACCCCATCACTTGAGACTATAATGGACGACAAGCAAATCACAGTGAAAGAATGTGAAGCACAAGTCCCACCTCCACATAAGTCTTATGCCCTTGATCTCAGTAGTGATGAAGTTTATACTGATTCCTTGCATGATCACGAAGTTTCTTGTGATACTTTACACTTGTCTTGTGAGAATGAGTCGGTGCAGGTAATACAGGACGAAGATACAATCACAGAGGAGCATAGGAAGGTGCAAGATATCATGAACACTTGATGGCACCTAATAACTAAAGCAGAGAAATTTCACCTCCTAGATGAGTCTGGGAGGCTAACGGATGAACTAGCAAATCTGAGGCTGGAAAGAGAAAAAACAGCTCCAAAACCAGGGATGTTAACGGAAGAGATGCAACTCACGAGTCCACAACACTCTGCACCAGACCCAACTTCAGTTTATACACCACAGAGTTGCGGGCCTGAACCCATCAAGGATGACTTCTTCAGCGATGATGATGAAGCGGAGGTAGAAGAATCAGTGGATGATACTGTGGGTGATGGTCCAGGTAAGTATTCAAAACCCGATTTGATTGAATATAATTCTGATAATCAAGAGTCATTTAATTTTTCGAATGACGAGCTTGAGCCTTCTAATGCACTTGATACTTTATGCTTGCTCTTTGAGAATAATTTGATGCAGGATATAGAAAGTGAAGACGGGTGCACCGAAGAGGGTCTACCAGAGTTGGATGAGCAAGAGGAGGAGTTAGAAGAGGAGCAGGTCCCATCTTGGGAAAGTGAATTTGGAGACGAGTTGGGGGCCTGCCGACTCCTAGTGAAGAAAGTTTCGACCCACTTTGCGATCTGAAACTACTTGAAGATTTGCTGTATCAAGAGCTAAGTGTGGGGAGGAAAGAATAGGTGCAAGTGTAGGAGATTATCAACGAACCACAAATAGAGCTGATATCGGACCCACCACATTGCACCCGAGAGAGAGAGAGAAGCAAAAGCCCGTGGAGGTAGTAAATGGTGGATCACCACCCAAATCAGCATGACCACGGGACAGGGCACAGACACGTATGGACCTACATGTTTTGAGGGTCCGGGGATGGTCACATAAGGACAATAGGATGCAGTATACTGGAGATGACCGATCACCATATTACATGCCATGTATCAGGTTTGGTCCAGGTAAGTTCAAATATTGGTGGTTCGACCCGTTTACAATTTTCAAAACCAATTTAAAGTCTGCCATCAGTGTGTGTCAAATAGGTGGTAGACCAATTACACTAAGCAGTCCGGACGGAGGCGGCATAAATGAGAAGCCTCCTCATTATGTTTGTTTCTCAGGTTACAACTTGAGTGTATAGTTTGTATACATTCTATTTTGAGTCTGTATTTTGAGTCTGTTTGATACTGTTTTGGGTTTGCTGTGAGTTTAGTTTTGCAGGATTGGATTTGAATTTTTCGTACTCAATCTCCATTCGAACAAGGATAATACGAGCTTGATATTTGTGTAAAGGAACCCGACAGAGTTTTTGCAGCCGTGAATGGAATGCTATACGGTGCAAAAGACGAAGAATGAAGTTGGACAACTGTCTTGCATATATTACCAGCTAAGTCGATTCCTGTTTATTTTTTAGTCTTTATTTTTTTTTGTTTCTAGGTTCACATTGAGGACAATGTTTCGTTCAAGTGTGGGGATGGGAAACGTCTTAAGTCTAGTTTGTTTAGGTTTGTTTTTCGTTAAAAAGTCCAAAAAATAATTATTTTTTTTTCAAAAATGTCCTTTGAATTAGAGTTTCTGCATAATAAATGGAAGATGATAGGTATATCCGGAAGTGGTTGTTGAGTTTTTAAATGAAATAATGATAGAAAACACGTCTAATTTGCGATGTTTTGGTAGACCCAGCCGAGTTAAAAGCTTAAATATCCTGTGCGTGTTGGTTAGGATAATTAATTGAACTTAAATCATGAAATCTTGTGGGTATTCATCTTAGGGTGTCGGTAAAACTGAAACTGTCAACATAGTGTGATAGGTACCACGTTAAGCTAGAATTTAGATGTTTTTGAAATTATTTGGCACGCCACTCTCTTTTAATGAAAATAATTCCGAGTTTGGTGGCGCCCGCATCCATAATTTCATATCATGAGTATAATTAATCAATTGAAAGCTTGAGTTTTGACCTACGTGTTACCCTCCGGGATCGCGACTCGGTTGATACACCCATGGGTTGGGACTTAAGTGATCAATGTTTTGGATAAATAAGATTGATTTATGTGTTTCCCACGGGGATAGTGACTCGGTGGATACGCCTCTAAGTTGATTTCTTATGTGCTTAATTGATAAACTGTATCCTGTGTGCTACATTATGGGATGGTGACCTGGGAGATGCACCACTAGGTGAGGTTGATTCATATGCTTAATAATGTTCATTGACAATTCATTCCATTCTTTCATCTTAATTTCTAAAACTTATGAATCCTAGTTTAACGTGGTGGGAGAAATCTATATGGTTTAACCCGTGCCTAAACATGACCGTGAGGCGGGATTAGGTAGATCTGTAGCTCTTGAGTGTGGGAACCATAGATAGATTGATATGCTTTGTAATGTAGAAATCATAACACAAACGGGGGCTTGATAATCGGTGTTGGGTTTAGTCGGATCGAAATATGATTTGTTGCATTTTTAACGCGTGATTATGTCTATGCTAATAAATTATAAGTTTATTAAAGTTGTGTTCCAATTGTGTTCAAGTTCTTTACTTTAATAATAATCCGTCAACAAGAAACCGAAATCCGAAATCAATCCAAATAACAACGAATAATCATCAAAATTCAGGTAGCTAATGAAAGTCTAGCCAATCATCATGTTCAATAACATCAAAACAGAAGAATCAAACACATAAATCATGGTTTCAAATCTAGAAAAGTAGAACAAAGAAAGAAAACAAGAACCGGAAGATGAAATCGACCCGCTTTATGATCTCCAACTTCAATCCAAGTCTCCGATTTATCCTAGAAGCTGTCCCCCACTTAGAATCACCAAAAAGCTCTCAACTTTATGTCTGGAATCGAATCCTCAACCCTAGGATCGAACCTCACCTTTTATACCTTGAAAATAGGTCAAAATCTGCATAACTGGGGTCTCCAGCGTACCGCGAGGCGCAGGGAAGAATCCTCTCGTGTACCGCCGAAGACCGGGTTCACACGCAAGTTTCCTGAAATCACACCCCTCGCGTATCGCGAGGGGGATGGCGTTCACGGCTCGCGTACCACGAGGAAGTCACCATCACAGAAAGTTTCCTTCTTTTCTCGTTTCGCCTCGTTTGCTCGTGCCTTCGCATACCTTGCTCGTTTAAGCTCCAAAGTGACCTGCTTACCTACAAAACAAGACATAACTCAGTACTAATTATAATCGACTCTAAATGACTCTGAAACTATAAAAAAAGACATGAAATACATAGGAATAAGAGGTGTGCTTTGCAACACATCAGATGTCATGTGTTATGCGTTAGTCGGGGTATGGGGTAGAAGCTTATGAGTTTGTGTAGGATATATTATCCTGGGAATTTGTATTAGGTGCAGGTCTCATTAACTAGTCAAGTAAGTAAAATGTGATGTTATTATGTGTTTGTATTTGCATCGTTGTCCTTGTGGCACGACAAATGGGTGTGTTTGCATCGTTGTCTTTACGACAAACAGGATTGTGAAGGACTAAGTCCTTCAGGAAGTCACCAAAGGTGACAATGTCCAACATGACAATGACGAACTCGAGGTGTGTCGAACACCCTAACGAGGGTAACCCAGACTAGGGTGCAATGGTGAGGTATCTGTTTGTGTTCATATATATATATATATATATATATATATATATATATATATATATATATATATATATATATATATATATATATATATATATATATATATATATATATATGTGTGTGTGTGTGTGTTAAACTGCATGCAAGTGATTAGTTATAATAATTGTGTATAAGATGATATCGATGTGGTGAGTAGATGATATTAATGTGGTGTGTACTGCCTGATTGACAGTTATGTTGGGATGGGGACATTGTGTTACAAATGTTGTGTCAGGTAGTTGGTGAGAGTCTTGGTTAGGGTTGGTTAAGTCGGTGGCTAGAGGTTGGTTGAGATAACCAGTGTTCGGTTAATATGTGTAGTAAATTTTGAGTTACCAGAGTAGTAAGCTCGATCCATGTCAGAGAGACTTACTGAGTTAAGCAGCGGGATGGGTCTGCGGTGGTGAATCTTTTGGGATATAATAAGATAACAGGGGTTAGCTATATGATGATATCTTGTACAACTATTTTATGAGGACCGGAGGGTTTAGAGTGAAGATAAATACTTTTGTGACGAGTTGGTTTTTATTTAAATTAATCTATTAGAACTAACTCAGCGTAGCTGACTTTGTGTGTATGTTAGATTGTGTTGCAGGTGAGCTTTGGAGTCGACGTGTCTTGGCTTGGGAGCGGTGCTACTCAGATTGGTATGCATGCATTCGTGATGTAAAGTTAATAACGAAGTATACGAGAAAGACTTCTGCTGTAGTTTTGATTTAATAAAATGAGTTCTTTAAAAGAGGATACCCAGTGATGAGAACCAACTGTAGGGTGTCCGGTTTAGGGCCTTACAAGTTGATATCAGATCCATGGTTTAAGAGAAAACTGGTGTTTTTAAACAAATAAAATACCTTAACTTAAACTGAAATTGGGACGAGGGTGAAACGAATGCCACCACGAGTAATCGAGAGCCAAGATGTACGTCTTTTGAGTTATACATTTATTGTTAGAATATTAATTGTGTAGTGTAACACTACGTGGAGTTGTGTGGTGTGATTAAGAGATATTCTGTGTGAGTTGAGTATTGTGGAGTAGCATTAATCGTAACTATGTGAGATGGTTGGTGTGTCGGCATGGTTTAGTGATTTTGTGTGTAATTATGTGTGGTGTGAAAGTGTTCCTAGAGTTGAGGATGGAAGCATCTCGCATGGTGCTGTGACAAGAGTGACCGGATGGAAAAGCAGGGCAGTGTCAGCATTCCGCGATTTCCCTCCAGCATGTGGACCTGCATGGTTGAAAGATCGACCACATGCGACAGCTAAGAGAACTCTATTTCAGGAGGACCAAGTGGATGACCTGGAATGTGACGAGGAGGAACTAGAGAAGGACACATCAGAGGCACCTGAGGTGGTCTAGTAGTGATTGATGTGTTGCAAAACACATGCTTTTTATCCGTGTATTTTGTACCAGTTTACTTAGTTTTTTATTCGGTTTTAGTTATTTTCAGCTTGTACTTAGTCTTTGTTGTATCTGTAGGCACTCGTGTTGAGTAGGAAGATATATCATGAAGGAATCGAGCACGAGAAGAAGCTCGGAGGAAAAGATGAAAAAAGTTTGAATTTCAAGCCTTCGCGGTACGCGAAGAGGGAGAGCTAGAGCCTCGCGGTACGTGAGGAATCCCAGAAATGGCCCCGACTATTTTGGCCTTCGCGGTACGCGAAGGGCCTAGTTGTTTGTCTCTCGGTACGCGAGGGCCATATAAATCCGCAAAAAGCCCTAATTTCAATTGTAAAAAGATTTGATCGGCCATTGATCGAAAAGTTAGACTTTGAGCAGTCAGAGCAAGGGTTTTGGGCGATTTTGGTGAAGGAGAAAGCTTTTTGGGTTTGTAGTTCAAAGCAAGAGAGATCAAACCGGTTAGAATCAACCATTCGGTTACGATTATTCTTTTTTGCTTGTTTAATCAGTTGTTCGGAACTATAATACTGGTTTTTTGGTTTTGATAATGGTTCTTGGCTAGAAACTTCAAAACTACCTAGGTTTGAGATGATTGTTTAGTAAAGTTTAGATTTTTATCAGTTTTTGGATCCTGTGTTGGATTATGCTATTGAAACAGATTTGATCTTGATTTATTGATGAATATGCATGTTTAATTCTGATTAGTTGTTGATTAATTGTTCCATATGCGTCTTTATGAATGTCGTTCGTGTATGGGTGCGTATTAGATCGCTTACTTTGTGTTTGTGATTCGTGTGTGGTTTGCTAGATGTTAGTAACCATAGGAACATTGATTAGTAATCTATTAGAATTGAGTGTTCTTATCTAGATACCCGAAAGGTGATAGATAATCGGTTAGTCTTCGGTGTTAGAATTCTGAGAGTGAACTGTCTGAGAAGAAGTTTCCTTAGGGTTTCTAGTGTTGTTGCTAATTCGTGTCAAATAAGTTGTTTTTAGATTACTCCGTGCATTTTTGATGTATTGAGACTGTGAGACTGAAAGGTGATCTGTCTATTGAGTTCTTTAGTATGGTTGGTGAGACCGAGAGGTAATCCGACCATTGGTGAGCATAGTATCCCTTAGATTTCCTTCTGGTCACATCCTGAGAGTGATTAGGAATCCATTAGGTAGTCTGAGTGTAGGTCCAGATTTCAAGCGGAAATCACAGAAGATCGATTAAACACACGCACATGCGGAATCTGTATGTAAGGTGGTGAAACATAGGGTAGAAATAGAATTGGTGAAGATAAACAGGCAAACCACACAAGAATCAACACAAATAAGATATGAAATTGTAAGAACAACAGATGAAATAACTCCAAATGTGTATTGATTCAGAAAACTATGAAAGAGAGAATTTCAGGGTTACAGCCGCTATCCACACCCTAAACATTCTCAAACTAGGCTATTTATATTAAGTTGACAGACATCGAAACTATGCTCACCGAAACTAGTAGTTTCGGTTGAGCATTTACAAATGAAAGAACCTCCTATCGAAACTTCCTATCTATCGAAACTACTAGTTTCGATTGAACAAACCTCAATTGAAACTAGGTAGTTTTGATGGCCCAGACTTAGAATAAAAACATGAAATTACAAGTAATCAAAACTTAACTAAACAATGTTCAAAGAAATACATTGATGACAACAGCTTATACAAATATAAGACTGTACAATCTCCCCCTAAGTTGTTGCATCAATGTATTCAACTATCTCTAAGCATTTGGCGCTTGACTTGGTTTCTGAAAGTGAGGTTTTGCATTAATAGTCACCACCCTTTGATATGCCTTGGCATAAGCTTCGTCATCTTCACTAAAGATCTTGATAGGGTTGTTGAATAACACTTCAAGATCCTTAGGTTGAAATTTTAGTAACTCCATGGGATCAAAAATATTGATGTCTTCCATTCCTTCTTACTTAATCACTGCACTTCCAATGGTAGAGTTGTAAAACCATTTTCTAAAATTCTGAAGTTGCACAGGTACAGATCGTGGCAGTATGATAGATTTGACAGTTTCTGCCGGCTTGTACATAAGGCTTACCCAAGGCCTTTGAGTTCTTGGATGAATTCTCGTCTTTGAGATAACTCGTCTTGGTTTAGCAGTGGTCATGGATTTGAAATCATTGAAGGTGTGATTTCTCAAGAAGGTCTAAAAGTCTCGTGCAATGCCCACATCTCCAGGGTTTTGTAGAGGTAGCTTGGCAAGGGCTCGTAAATCATATTTAGCGAGGAGCTGAAGTCATGAGGAGACTTAAAGTGCTCAACTCCTCCTTTGTATCTTCTGACTATGAAAAGTGAGCGTTCTTTGTCGTACTTTCACCCGACCGGTGGCCTTTTTAGCTCTTGATACTCAGCAAACCACTCATAGTGCTTTAGTGGTTCCTGAGTTTGAATCCCTTTGAACCAAGACCTTCTATGATCTGAGGCCTGGACAGATGGAGTATCGGATCCTGTGACAGTTGGTGTTGGAGTTACTGTTGGAGCATCTTTAGTTGTGCCTGTTGGCTAGCAGTGTTTTTAAGCTCAACAAAGGTCACTGTGACATCTTGATCTTCTAGCTCATTATTTAATGGAGCATCAAATTCATTTCCTTCTTCAGTAAAATAATTGAGCTTATCTCCCTGTTCTTCTCCTAAGGTAACAATTTCAGGGTAATCTTCAATTGTTCCAAAGTCATTAACCTACTTTAGTAGCTTATCCAACTTATGATCCGATACAACTTCTTCTTCATCAAGAATAACAACATCAACACTTGATTCTTTTCCTTTTCCTCTTTCTCTAGTGGCTCTCCTTTCACTTACTGATGGGAGATCATAACCAGTTTCTTCAATCTTGACTTCCACAGCTTCCTTTGTCTTGGCAACTTGGCCAGTGAAGATTGTCAATGCAGACTGATTATTTGTAACAAAGGCAGGGGAAGAGGGTCCACCAGCAGAAGTGCTCTCCCCCTGAGCTGTGGAAGGGGTTCCTTGTTGAAAAGATTTAACAATTGAATCCTGGATTTGCTCAACAGTATTAGATAAGGCTTTAAAATCTTGTTGTTGCTAAGAGATTATCAAATATTGGGTTTCAAGTTTGGTCTGTTGAACATCAATTTGGGTATGTAAGCCTCCAACTTCCAGCCTAAGATCTTTTACTTTTTCCTTGCACTCTCTTAGTTCAATCTTTAGATCCTCTATCGCTTTATCTTGTTTTGTTACTGTTTCCTATAACCTTTTTACCTCTAGGCTTAGGGTTTTGACTCTTGGAACTGATGGTGATAGGTCAGGGGCAGGGGATGCAGGTGGTGTAGGAACAGGTGTATGTTGTGGAGATGGTTGTGGTGAAGGTGGTGGAATATAAGTAGGTGACTGAGTGGGGGATAGATGTTCTGGGATGTCAAACAGTGATTTTGAAGAAGAGGTCAAAGACTACAGCCCGTTCTTGATTTTCTTTGCTATGGGTTTTTCTAATTCGTAGTCAGACTCGGAATCAGCTAGTCTCTTGGATGAGGATGCAGGAGGCTCAGTTTGCTCATCATCTTCTGACTCATAGTCCGACTGATCATATTTTGTAGCGTAGATGCCTTCATCCAAGGTTTCACTTGACTCAGCTTCATCATGTACTTCTGATTCTACGTTTTCAACAGGTTGCTCTTCAATCACAGGCTCAAGATTCTCTAACTATTGATCCATGAAAGGAGCTTCCAAGATAGGTTGTTCAACATCTTGCTCTATCTGTTGGTCAGCTTCAACATCTGGCTCTTGGTTCCCTTGACCCTGTTCTGCCTCTTCTTCTTCTTCTTCTTCAGATGATGATGATTCAATGACTTCCTCAGGATCGATATTAGGGAATACAGGTTCTACTTCTCCAATCACATGCCCAAAGAGTGGAATGTCCACAACTATCCTTTTCGATCTGAACTAGAACTCTTCATATAACTGAGGGTCTTGGCTATCATATGATCAAGAACAAGAACATGTCCTTCTTGTTGAAGATTTGGTAAAATGTGGTTAATTATCATTTGTAGAAATCTTGGGTACACGAGAAATTTGTCTCTTACTCTTCCAGAGATTCTCTATAAGTTGTTTGAATACCAATCCAGAAAAGTTATAATCCCTTCCTTTGATCAAGCCAAGAATAGCAGATGCCATCATGGCATTGGTAGAGTCAAATGCACCTTTTCTGATTGAGATGCAGTAAATGAACACATGCACAATATACCTCCAGTGTGGGGCAAGGAAAGTCTTTGTGATCTGCCCACTTTTAAACTCATCTGGGTGACCCATTCTTCTGAAACATTCTCTGATGTAGGAACTAGGAAATTCCACAGAGGCTTCATGATTATCACCAAACTGCAGTACCTCTCTTATGATGGCCTCAGAAAATTGAACTTCTTGGTTGTGCACAGTTGCTCTTATGTGCTCCACATTGTTGATGGATACTCTTGCAGCAGTGGCCCAGAATTGCCTGATTGTGGATTCAAAAATGGGCAAGTTGTGACTTATAGCAAAGCTCATATTAGAGTTAGCTAGAAAATTGAGCACAGGTACAAATCCCTCACTCTTGGGACCAGCAGCATTAAGAAAGGCACATATATTGTGCTTCTTCACAAATAGAAGATCCATATCTGTTAGAAACAAGAATTATCAAGCATGAGTCCAACACTTAGAAAATATTTCAAAAAAGCCTAACAGAAACTACTAGTTTCGGGTGAAGAAAGCATAATAAAACTACATAGTTTTGGGCAAAATACTTGGTTGAAAGTACGAAGTTTCGGGCAACAATGGATATCGAGACAACTAGTTTCGATAGAAACCTATTCAAATTCTGAGAAACTTATTTTAAAATCAAAACACCCTTAATCAAAACAACTAGTTTCGATGCCTGAATTCTTAACAGATATACAAGCATTCAAAAAGCAGAAAAAGTTAAGTTAAAACTATATACAGATTATCAAAAAATAAACAGAAATAAAAAGAATGGTAAAGTTCGCTTGAGGTGTCGAAACTCCGTCTTACCAAGAGTTTTTGAGGTAATCTGTAAAATCAAACATAGAAGAATGAGATATTAACAATGGTGAGTTCATAGACAGAATCTAAGCACGAAACAACCCAAAACACATGATTTCGGTCATAACATGGGTAAAAATGAAACCCTAGCCTTCACTATATAAAACAGTAGCAAACATTTTGAGTAATCAAACCTGATGAAGAAGACGACGGAGGAATCAGATAAGAAATATTGATTTCGCAAACTTAGATCGAAGAATCTCGAACTTTTGTGTGTGAAAACGAAGGTGAAAATGGTTTCGAAGAGTGAGAGTGAGAATGAGCATGCGAAGAAGTCTGATTATGAAGACATTTAATTTGAGCTTGACAAAAGACCAAAATGCCCTTGTCGAAACTACTAGTTTCGATAGGGCAAAATAGTTTCTGGTGGGAGGTAGTTTCGGGCGGTTTGAGTAGTTTCGGGTGACATGAGATGCTTGATCAGTGACAAAGGAAAAGAAAACTCTTATATGTACTCAATTTAAACAAGATAATAAGGAAGATTAAGAAATTTATAACGAAAAATAACAGTAATAGCAATAAAAGATATAAACACTTAGCCTTGGAAAAGATCCAACGTGAGATCATGTCTGGTCAAAGCCCTTGAAACACTTTATTTTCCACTCAGCTACTTTGAATCCCTGAAGATAGCCGATATTTATGCAAGATAGACCCGAACATTTGCTTGTACAATGATTTCATGTGATTAAGTGGTACCATTTGAGCACGAAACACAACGTATCCCACATTTTGAAATAAAATGGTTTTGAAAGCCTATCAATCCTCAAGAAATACCCGTATTCATCTTATCATATCTTACAGGTTATCCAGGGTACCATCTTGGTAAGTCAAAATCACCGACAAAAGTAAAATAAGATCCAACTGGATATCAGAAGTTGTAAAAAGAAAATATCCAAGTGGATATTAAAAAGGTACGAACATTCTAGGTCTTTGCGTAGGTAAAACAGAAGAATTCGTAAAATTATCCAAGCGGATAGGAAAAGGTTGAACATCCTAGATCTTTGCGTAAGCAAAATAGATGGGTCAAATCATCCAAGTGGATGGAAAATAGATGAACTCCTGAGATCTTTGCGTAAGCAAAACAGACGGGGTCATCGGCGGTAACTTTCGTTACTTTGACGGTCACCTGGCGCATGAATCAGAATCCAACACGTAAGCCTATATATGATTGAATCGGTTTTCTTAGCTTAAAATGGGTTAGATGTTTCAAAAATTGGTTCAAACACACGTGTACGATTGAGAATTAGATTTTCACACTACTAAAGAGTTATAACCATATGTCGGGCCTACCGGCTATACCTCAGTAAGCACCATCGCTTATGGTCCGTTCCATATTCAAGAAGTGTAATCAGACTCCATCATTTCTCACAAATTCAGATCCGATTTTCCTGAAACAAAACATGATACTTACAGTAGGTTTTTTTTAAACAAACAATAAATAAATCAAATATTTTCTTTTCTTTTTGACAACGAAAAAGAAAATCTTTTTCTTACTAACTATAAATTTCAATTTCTCCCCCAAAAGTTTTGCTTTCACAAACCAAAAAAAATAAATAAACAACTATATAGAAAAATAAAATCTTTTTAAAAATCTTCCCGATTAACAAGTTTAAATAGAAGAGACAATATGCACAAGGGTTACTGAAAGTTGATCATAATTTCTCAAATCTGGCAGAATCAAATTCTTTTGTAAAGATGTCGGCGGTTTGCTTGTCGGTTTTGACTTCACCGATTTTGATATGCTTCTTTTTGACACAGTCACGGATGAAGTGGTGTTTGATCTCAACGTGTTTGGTTTTTGAATGCAGAATGGGATTTTTAGTGATATGGGGAACGACGGAGTTATCACACAGGATGGGGGTTTCATGGAAGGTGATCCCGTAATCAAGCATTTTATGGTCGATCCACCTTACCTGGGAACAACAAAGGGCCGCGGCAATGTATTCGGCTTCGGCTGTGGATTGGGAAACAGTGGTTTGTTTCTTACATTGTCGGGAGATGAGGCGGTTGCCAAGGAACTGACAACCCCCAGAAGTGGATTTTCGGTCTAAGTTGCATCCCCCGTAGTCTGAATCTGAATATGCCAAAAGATCAAACAAGTTATTTTTAGGATACCAAAGCCTAAGTTTTGGCTTGTACTTCAAATATCTTAAAATGCGTTTGACAGCAATTAAATGAGAAAGTTTAGGATTAGCCTGAAAGCGTGCACACAAGCACACTGCGAACATGATTTCTGGTTTGCTAGCAGTGAGATACATGAGAGATCCTATCATCGAGCGATAGTGGTGCTGATCGACGCTTTCACCATCCAAATCAGGAGACAGACAGTGTCGAACTTCCACGGGAGTCTTGTAAGGATGGGACTCAGTCATTTTGAACTTGGTCAGGATTTCTTTGACATACTTATCTTGATGGATAAGAATTCCTGACTCAGACTGGTCTACTTGCAAACCAAGAAAGAACTTCATTTCTCCCATATAACTCATTTCAAACTTAGAACGCATCACTTTCTCGGACTCTTTACATAACCGAGGATTTGTGGATCCAAAAATGATATCATCAACTTAGATTTGCACCAAAATGGTATCCGCACCATCCTTTGGTTTGAACAAAGTTTGGTCAATTGCCCCTCGTGTGAAATCGTTATCAAGCAGATGCTTAGATAACGTCTCATACCACGCACGAGGTGCTTGATGAAGACCGTACAATGCCTTGTCAATTTTATAAACTCTGTCAGGATAGATTGGATCAACGAAACCCGGTGGCTGGTTGACATAAACTTCCTCTTGAACCTTCCCATACATAAATGAGCTTTTGACATCCATTTGATGAACTGTGAAGTCCATATACGCTGCATATGCGAGAAACATTCCGATGGCTTCCAAGCGAGCCACTAGTGCAAAGACTTCCTCAAATTCAATCCATTCTTCTTGATAAAACCCCTGAACCACCAAGCGCGCTTTGTTACAAATCACGATTCCCCCTTCGTCCTTCTTGTTAAGAAATACCCAACGAGTACCGATTGGGACTTTGTTCTTTGGAAGGTCTACCAGATTCCACACATGTAACTTGTTGAACTGCTGCAATTCTTCTGCATGGCCTCTACCCAACTGTTCTCAAGCAAAGCAGCGTTGATATTCTTAGGTTCAACTTGAGATATGAAGCAAGTGAAGAGACCTTCATTCATTGCTTTGATGGCACTACGAGTTAGGACTCCCACAGTGAGTGGACCAATGATGTTGTCTGTAGGATGATCGTTGTGAATTCTCAGTTGTGGAATCTCATCCTCTTCCAAGTGGTCATCCATATTGGTAATGTTGTTGTTAGGAAGATCAGCTTCCTCATCAATAGGACCTTCAACAGATGACTGTGTAGCAACATCCTCTATTGGAGGAGTTTCTTCCTCTAAAGTTTCACTTTTTGCCATAGAGTCTGAAGAATCCTGAGTGGATGATGAAGAGGAGCTTGAAGCAGTAGAGGTACCTAGAATATTCACAGACATAAGAGGATTAGCTGAAACAGATATGTTAGTGAAATCAGGAAGATTAAATGATTTAAACAAAGAATCGACATCAAAAAGCCAACCAGGACCGTCCCCATCGTCCGTATGATTGCTTTCATGCTAGTTGATATCAATGGACTCCAGCACAATCCTTCCTCTCTTGTTGTAAACACGAAAAGCTCTTTGGTTAGAGGAATAGCCCATAAAATAGCACTCATCCGCTTTGGCTTCAAACTTGTTCAGCTGATCAGAAGTATTCAGCATGGTGCAAACACACCCAAACTTCCTGAAGAAATAAATAACAGGCTTGTGCTTGTACATAATTTCATAAGGTGTCTTCTTGCAACTTTTGGTGATGAGAACTCGATTTTGTACAAAACATGCGGTATTGACTGCCTCGGCCCAGAACGTGACAGGAAGCTTAGAATCAACGATCATAGTTCTTGCTGCTTCTATCAACGTACGATTTCTTCGTTCAGCTACACCATTTTGTTATGGAGTACGAGGTGCACTGAATTGCCGAGAGATACCCTTTCTTTCACAGAAAGAATCTAGAATGGCATTCTTGAACTCTGTGCCATGATCACTGGGAATAATCTTCACACTTAGATTGAACATATTCTCGATTTGTAGCAGATGAATTTTTAGAGTCTCTGGCGTCTCATCTTTCTTTGCCAGGAAGAATACCCAGGTAAACCGAGAGAAGTCATCGGTTACCACCAAGCAGTATGATTTCCTTCCATGACTCATGACACTCACGGGACCGAAGAGATCCATGTGAAGCAATTGTATAGGGGAGTCAATGGAATTGGTGGTTTTGAGCTTGTGAGATGATTTGTGCTGCTTGCCCTTGGAATAGGAAAGACAATGTTCCACGGGTTAGAAGTCTTTTAGAGGTAAACCGGTGACAAGGTTTCCTCAAACAAGGCAGTTCATAGTCTTGAAATTCACGTGTCCTAATCTCTTGTGCCAAAGAAAGGACTCATCCTCTGAAGCTTTTGAAAGAAAGCAGGATTCGATTCCTGATGGGTTATTCATATCTAGACTGTAGGTATTGAATCTTCGAGGAGCACGCATGAGGATTAAGTCTTCGGGAATAACCACTCCAGGCTTCAGAATCAAACATTCTCTTGAGTTGAAGAGGGCACAAAAGTCTTTATCACAAACCTGGGACATACTCATCAGATTATACTTTAGCTGAGGGACGAAGTTGACATTCTCCAGGCTATTTACACCGTTAGACAGAGGTCCTTGTCCTTCAAACTTTCCTCCTCTTGGATTGCCTGCAAAGGCGACAAAATCTCCGTCCATTGTATGATAATTTTGTAATAAAGAAAAATGACCAGTCATATGTCTTGAGCAACCACTGTCGACATGCCAGATATTGTCACCAGTCCTCCTTGATTGTCCCTACACAAAATGAATCATTTAGACCTTGGTACCCAAGTCATTGCTAACTTGGAACGTCTTAGTGTTACAAGATGCATTTCAGAAATCATAGTCAGAATCCTCCTTTAATGTATTCTCAAAAAGATCATTATTCTTAATTTTCCAAATCCTTTTCGACCAATTTTTAGCATTTTTAATCTTTTTACGTCGCAAGTTCTACTATTTCGTGATTTAGAGAAAACATTTGAAACACAATCAACTGAATTTTGAATAACAGATGGTACGTTTTCTTCCTCAAAAACGATGTGTAGACAATTTACATGTCTTAAAAACATGATTGGATTCCCCACAACTAAAACAAACTTTATCACATGTCGACTTAGCCTGATAATTGTCATCACAAGATGATGATGAAGATGATTGTGATGTTGAGACATCAGAACTAGAGGCAACTCGTTCTTCAATATTTCTTTCATAAAGGCTTTGATCTTCCTTTAATCTGAAAAATTCCAGATTGCTCATTGTTTCTTGTGGAATGTCAGTCACAACAACTCCTGCGCTTTTAAAATTTGCAATACAACTCATAGCATTTACATATTTAGGAACAAAAGGCAAAGCATTCTTAAACTTAGAAATATCATTTCTCAAATTGTCATGCTCAGAAGGCACAAAACCAAAATACAAATTTTCAATGTGTTCACAGATATCTGGTTTTGACACGGACATATTATTACATTCATCTGACTCAAGTTCATTTAAATCATTTCCCTTACTAGAACTCTTATCACAATAATCTTCAGAATCTACACAATCTGACTCTACATAGGAAGCAAAACTGTCAGAATCTGAAGTTTGGATATAACCATCAGCAGATAAATTGCAAACAAAGGGTGTGGGAACACGAGGAACTGGCATATCAGCAAATGTACCAGACTTGGAATAAGGAGGAGGGTGAGACTTATACCCGATGCCTTCTATGACCTTTTTATGAACTTGAAAACTTGCCTTTTCAGCCTTTTGAAGTCTTTTAGTTAAAATTTGATTATTATTCTTTTGTGTAGTAAGTTGTACAATTAAAAATCGATTTTCTCCAGAAATATCATGAATTTTCTTTAAGTAAAGTTTCTCATTTTTAGCCACAGAATCATACATCACCTTTATGTGATCACGTTCATCGACCAAAGCCTGGTTGATGAATCTATATTTCTGAATCACATTTAAATAAGATTTAGCATTGCAAAGTCTAGACATTACCTCAGCTGGTACGGCAGTGAGATCCTCAGCTGGTTCAATCATGACACATTTTTCTTTTTCTTCAATGCCTGCCATCACTGCCTTATCAACTGCTTCCCCTTCTTGATCTCCCCAATGATAGTGTCTATCAGCTTGATAGACTCGAGTTGTTGAGCTGGAAGTTGTAGTGGATTTGGGAGAGACGGCAGCTTGCTTTCCAGATGAGTTCTTCTTCTCATGCTGCTCTTTTGATGATGGCTCCTTGCAATTCCTTGCGAAATGACCCAGCTGGTTGCAGTTGTAGCATCTCACCTTTTTTATGTCAAACCCTAGAGTCTTTCCTTGCTTGAAGCTATCCATCCCAGTTCTCTTGATGAATCTCTTGGCCCACATAGTCAACATAGCCATGCGCCAATCAATATCCATCTTTTCCAAATCATCCGGGTTGATCTGCTCCAAGTCATCAGGTTGAAAGCTGACCGGTGTCAGGTTTCTAGAAATCAGTGCATCATAGCATGACATGAAAGCAGTCATGATAGGCAGATATTCATCGTGTATCATGGTGGTTAGTTACTTAGAAGTGGATGAAGTAGTTGGCTGAACTCCAGAAATTAAAGGTGGGACATCAGTTTGAAAATATGCCATTGTAGTTTTGTTGGATGGAGTGGAAGAAAGTTGACCAGCAAGAAGAGTTGTGTTTCCAGACTGATTAGTTGGACTGACTACACCCTTCTTTATCTCTAACTCATAATACTCTAGAATGTTGTAGAGTTCTTGCTATGACAAGTCACTCAGCTTTTCAGTTTTCTTGATCATAATCCAGTACATATTCCATTCCTCGGGCAGTGAATCAACCAGCTTCTTGTTTAACTCAACAGTGGGATACTCAGTTCCTAAAACCTTTAAATTAGAGACAGTGCTTGAGAATCGGTTGATCAATTCAGACATGGGTTCTCTAGGGATGCTACTAAACATCTCATGCTTCTTCTTGATCAAATCCCTCTTGCTTTCTCTAACCTCAGCACTTCCCTCATACCTTGTACATAAAGCAACCCAAAGATCTTTGGCAATAGTATACTCAGCAAATATGTTTAACACATGCATAGGAAGAGCCATAGCAATAGATCCATAAGCCTTGTTATCTCTGGCAATTAAGGCAATATCCTTTTCATCATATTCAGACACAAGCTTGGGACACTGAACATCTGCAGTGGTAGTAACTGGTTTGTGTGGACCATCAGTGATAGATAGCAAAAGAGTATGGTCATGGAACTGAAAGAAAGTTTTCATTTTCTTGGTACAATCATCAAAGTCTCTAGTGGACACCAAGATAGGTGGTCTGTTTCCTCTAGCATATTCATTGTTGCTTGAAGATGCCATAACTTAGCCAATTTAAAATCAAACAGTAGATAGTTTCAGGTGAACAAGGTTGATCGAAACAACTAGTTTCGATAGAGAAAAAGCTGACCGAAACTCCTAGTATCGAAAGATCAAGGCTTGCCCGAAACTTCTAGTTTCGATGAAGAAGACTTAGAAGAAAATCTAGCAAACTCAATAGAAACTACAAGTTTCGATTGAAACAAGTTTCGATAGAGCAGTAGTTTTGAGTGATCAATCTTCAAAGGCTAGTTTCGATATAACATGACAAATAACTAGTTTCGATGATACTTTCTCCAGACAAGAGTACAGACAAAAAGTTTCGATAACCAACGAAAAGGCAGAAACTGTCTCCCAGTAGTTTCGATGTCTTCTTCCCCAAGTTTCAGAAAACCTCCATTGAAGAACAGCTTAAAAAATCAATAGCAAAGGAATAGCAATCCAATACAGCAAAAATCTTCTAACAAAACTCCTGATCACGAAAATACCCTTTAATCTGGAAAACTCGAACAAATACGACCGGAAATCGATGGAACAGTGCTTCCAAACTCAGATGCAGAAAAACATCAAAAATATAGTGAAAACACCTAAAATCGATCACAAAAACCTGAATACACTCTGAAATCAAGAGCATAAAGCTCTGATACCAATTGTAGGTCCAGATTTCAATCAGAAATCACATAGAAGATCGATTACACACACACAGGAGGAATATGTATGTATGGTGGTGAAACAGAGAGTAGAAACAGAATTGGTGAAGATAAACAGGCAAACCACACAGGAATCAACACAAATAAGATATGAAATTATAAGAAAAACAGATGAAATAACTCCAAACGTGTATTGATTCAGAAAACTCTGAAAGAAAGAATTTCAGGGTTACAGTCGCTATCCACACCCTAAACATTCTCGAACTAGGCTATTTATAGTAAGTTAACAAGCTTTGAAACTATTCTCACAGAAACTAGTAGTTTCGGTTGAGCATTTACATATGAAAGAACCTCCTATCGAAACTTCCTATCTATCAAAAACTACTAGTTTCAATTGAACAAACCTCAATCGAAACTTGGTAGTTTCGATGGCCCAGACTTAGAATAAAAACAGGAAATTACAAGTAATCAAAACTTAACTAAACAATGTTCAAAGAAATACATTGGTGACAACAGCTTATACAAATATAAGACTCTACAATGAGGGTGTCATATCTTAGGATCCCATTTCCATCACATCTTCCATGACCGATAGAAGACTAAGCTTAGCCAATAGGATTCGTAACCTAGGTAGTGCTTTCCTCATTCCTGATTTTATCCGAGTCTGCTGCCTGATAGTTAACTGTCTTTAGTAGTCTACTTTTATTCATTACTTTGAGTTTAGTAGTTAATTTTAGTTCGTAGATTCACCCCCCAACCAAATATCCAAGTCCTGGTTAGAGTCTAGTTTTAGTTAGTGTTTATGCCTCTTGGGTTCGATATACGGACTTTCATTAAGCTATAGTGCAATTGATAGGTTCACTTGCCTGTCTTGTGGTCTAGTTCATAGGAGTGTCTAGAGTTTAACTAGAGTGTCTAGGTTTAATATAGTTTATTTTTATAGACCATTCCAAGCACATCAAGTTTTTGGCGCCGTTGCTGGGAACACTTGGCATTAGCAAAATTAGCTTTGATTAGTTCTTGTTTGGTTAGATATTGTCTTCTTTCTTTTTTTTTCTTATTTTCTACGAAGTGCGGGGTATGCAGAGTAGGGCATGACACTATTGACTGCCCTGTACCTCAACAAGAGCAGGTGGACTTCTTGGGGAATCAAAAACCCCCTTTGTTTCACTCTGGATGGAGAAGCCACCCCAACTTTAGTTGGAGATCTGGTGGGAACCCATCTGGGTTTCAACCCTGTAAGAATCAGTATGGTGGTGGAGAAAGAGGATAGAGCTCGGGTAGCAGTGGAGGTGAGAATAAGATTGAGGAGATGTTGGCTACCCAGACTCAGATGCTTGCTCAGCTAGTGAGCAGGGATCAGGAGACTCAGAATAAGCTGAAGGAGAATGATACATTACCAAGGAGTCGGCGGTTTGCATTCTTAGATTTGCAGCGCACATTGCGATAGCTGACTGATAGATCAGGTGGTTCCTTTTCGGGTAGTACTGAGACTAACCCAAAACCCACTCTGAAGGCGGTGACAACCCGTAATGGCAAGGGAGGAGAGAGAGAGAGAGAGAGAGAGAGAGAGAGAGAGCAGACACCGGTGTATGATGATGATGAAGAGCCAATGGATAAGGAGATAGAAATGGAGACTCCTAGAGGGGTGCACGAGAGGCGAGTCCCAGCAAGTATAGTGCCAAACATTGAGTCTCCCGCTGAGAAGATAGCAGAGGAGGAGAAGAGTGAGGGGAAGAAGAAGACCCCCGATGTCGCTGTTAGCCATGTTCCATATCATGCTCGCCTGATGCAACAGAAATATACTAAGGATTATGGACACTTTCTTGAGTTGTTTAAGTAGTTCAAAATCAATCTACCGTTTATTGAAGCCCTCCAACATATGCCTAAGTATGCTAAATTCCTTAAAGATATTTTTTCCAATAAGAAGAAGCTGGAGGAGCTTTCAACTGTCACTCTGAATGAACGATGCTCTGCGGTGGTCAAGAACAAGCTACCGGAGAAATTAGCAGATTCGGGTGTCTTCACGATCCCGTGTATGTTTGGTAGCTCGACTGTGCACCATGCGTTGGCTGATCTCGGTGCTAGCATCAACCTGTTGTCATACGCTCTCTTTAAGCTAGGCCTTGGAGATCCGACCCTACGCGCATGAGCATATCTTTGGCCGACCGTTCGGTCAAGTATCCACGAGGAATAGTGGAGAATCTGTTGGTGAAAGTTGATAACTTTGTTTTCTCTGCGGACTTCATCATTCTTGATATGGAGCTCAATGATAGAGTCCCGCTCATTCTGGGACGCCCCTTCTTACGCATCGCCAAGCCATTGATCGATGTCTTCGACGGTAAGATCACACTTCGTGTGGGTGATGAAAACGTCACCTTTGATGTCATGAAGTCGATGTAAAATTCTAGTTGTCAGGACAATTTCGTGTTCTTTACAGACACCTTCATATCTCACATGGATCATTGCCTTGATTACGTGTGTGGAGCTATCATGCTTACCTCGCAGTGTCACACCCCAACCGACGGCGGAATACGTCGGGGCGGGACTGTAGACTGTTCAAAAGCTCAAAGTTTGCTAAAGTTTAAATAATTAAATATCCAATTTCATGTCACAAATAAACATAAATCCAACGTTACAAAGAGAATGGAAATACATAAATAGTTTCATTAATTTAAATTCTAGGCCATCGGTCCTAAGTGAAGCATCTTGCACTTATTCTCAAGCATTAGTACCCGAAACATGATGAAAAGGAGGTCAACTAAAAAGTTGGTGAGCATACATAGGTTTTGACACATAACCAAGTTTAAAGTATTTTATACAATTCATACGATACACGTGTGTAAGGCATTTATGGAGAATCTATAGTTAAACTAGGTGTGTACAATCAAACCTTGTGACTGAGGCATAACAAGCAGGTTACCCTAATGTAAAGTCGGTAACAAACACACTAACCGGGTGGGTTTGTCAGACTCAATAGATCTATCAATGTTAACCGTTGGCTTGTACGGAGTTAATGATTGTACTAATGTCATGTATATGTAGTCTTAACTCATAGCATTCAAGCATAAAGCACATAACACATAATATCATATTATTGAATTGTAACTAAGTCTATGCAAAAAGGTTTCAAAAAGTAAATCATGTTTCACCCCAAAAGTATAAAATGAAAAAGGGGGCTATGTAAACTCACCTTGAAACAAGTAGCTTGGAAGTCACACAACTATGTTTGTTGTTGTTGTACAACAGATTTTGGAAAATCTCAAGATTAACCTATGAGTTAATAGTGTCAGTGTATCAATAATGGGTTCTCATGACTTAAAGGAGGTCTTAACGTACAAGGGGTTGGGTGTGGGTTTTCTAAATTAAATAAGAAGATATTTATTTAAGTTCCAAATAATACTTTATGTAACTCTTGATATATAATTGTATTACAATTTGAATAAACGACAAATGAGTAAACGATCTCATTTGTTTGTAATTAAGTAAGTAAACATATAAAGGGGGTAAATAAGTAGTTTTCTTTTGTTTGTAAACGTATAAATTAATAAAATGAATAGTGATAATTAGTTGAATAAATAAATAATGATTTAGTAAATAAATAAGTGCATAAATAAATGAATCAATAGATAAATCCATTTACTTATTTAAAGTTCAAATTCTATGAAAATTAAGTGTAAAAATTAATGGTCTCACTAGTTAATAAGTAAATCAAGAGGAATTATTATAAAATGTATAAAACTTGCTTTAAACGATTTATATATGAAAAATATAAATTAACTAAGGAATTTGTAAAACTTTATAAGGCAAAAATGGATTTTATAAAAATATAACTCTATTTATATCCCAAAATGTTTTATATATTTTATTTATTAGAGGGGCTTCGGGTGTCAACAATAAATTATTAATTGCAATTTAATAGGGATACTTACCTCATTAAGATAATTCATGATGGTAATGTGTAATATGGTACTAAATTAGCTACTCGCATTATTATTTATAAAATCAATTTATTTAAGAAAATCATGATTTTTATGAAAAGTAGTAATAATATTAGTTATAACTTTAATATGGGTGTGTGTGGGTGAGTAAAAGAGAATATAGCAAGAAAGTAAAATAAAGTGGGCAAAAACGGGTATGCTGGGTTCGAACCCGCGACCTAAGCTGGATGAGGGAAAGGTTTTAACCAAGTGATCTGGCATCAAGCCTTGATAAGCATCTGTATATTAACTTATTTGTAAAACAGTCCCAACCCGACATCTTCCCCATTAACGTAACCCGTAACCCTAGTTCCAAATTAACCCCGATTACAATTTGTGCTTACAAGGTGATATGGGGCTATTGACAAGCATTCAATAACGAAACAAATGGTATAACACTTACGTGGTTTGATGAGGGATTGAGGGGGAACGACTGAAATGTAATTCCGACTGTTCTTGAGGCTCGACGGCGTGCTGGAGGTGAAATGTAGGTTTATTGCGGGTTTAGAGAGTTTGTAAATGGTTATGCGGAGGTGTGTGGATTGATTAATTGGATTGATTTCGTTTTAAAAGCTTAATTTGATTCGGGATTAGAGGGGGCGATCGACATCGGTGATTACACATTAATTTGCTTGACTTGGAACGAATTGGGTCGTGAACTAGGTCTGTGTTCATGCTAGGATTGATTATGCAAAATTTCCGGGTTTAAAACACGTCTGATTGTTTGATTGAGGATCGAATTTGAGCGCAGTTTGACCTTGTGAGGTCAACCTGTTTTAAATCCGAAATTATCCGCGTGCACTGTCAAATTGAAGGGTCTTGACGAGTTAGGAGAGATCGATAGATGTTTACTCATTCAGGGAAAGTTCGAAACGAACGAATGGTTCCATTTTGAATGTTTAGATTACCCAAATTCGACCCTGTTGACTTTAAAAGGTCAAACAGGTTAAGTTTGTGAGTGGGGGGGGGTCAAAGTTTAGGATTTAGGGTTTAAAGACAATAGGTGGGTTCAATTGAAAAATTCACACTAGTTTTATTCAAATTGTAAATATATGTGTGCATTTATCGTGACTTTAGGTTTTATAAATCTTAAATTTTTCTTTGATACTTTATAAACAAAATACTAATTCTAAAATTATAATGTAAATTTTATACTTGTAAATTAAACATCCCAGTGGGGTTTAAATAGATATATTCCAATACATGAGTATAATTTGTATCCATGAAGATATAAGTAAATACTCAAATATGTGTTTTAGATATTTATATGTAAGCAAGGTTTAAATCAGAAATGAAAGAAAAAGAATGATTCATTGGGCATAATGTGCTTGAAATTTTTTTTTTTGAATTTAAATGTGGTGTTTATTATTGATATAACTAAGATAAAATAGGGTCGGAAAAATCATGGGTGTTACAGTATCCCCATGTTGAGGGAATTTCGTCCCGAAATTAAACTAGTAGTGTCTACTGCATCAGGAAGGAAATGAGTTTTGATTGTCGATTTGAGGAGTATGATAGATAACAGGATTTAGGTCTAAAGTTGAAGTTAAGTATGAATGTTATCGGTGAGCTTTAGGTTCAACAGACTTAAGGAGGGATCTGTCGAAGGATCTAAAGGTGAAATGCGTTACTTGGAATAGACTTTTATGGTAGCTTGACGATTAGTGTTTGTTTAAGATGTTGACGATTATGCTCAAAACTGTTAGTGGATAAGAGACTTTACAAACATTGGTCTGGGTCAAAACTTCAAGAAGAAGAACAACTCTACTTCTGATAATATGATAGGGCACTTATGTATAGGAAGTACCATCGGCGTTTCCACCATGCCCTTGTCATATCACATCAGTTTCGTCGTTACATATCATGATAAGTTTTAGGTCACAACACACGACAAGATTCACTATGTTCTTTCCATGTGCTGATTTTTATAATTTCCGTGTGCACCCGTAATTACTCAAATCATCGCATGGTCCGTATAGATCCTCCCGTTGTGTGCGGGTCAAGAGGGGCACAATTTCACTCAGTTCATGTATATTGTTTTCACTTAATAGTTGCTAAAAAGTAACTATGTCCTTTAGTAGGCAGGTCAGTTAGCAACCTAAGGGTAATAAAGTAGTATAACCTAGATTTCCATAGTTTACTTGTGTTTGAACACGAATACGTCAAACACCGAGTTGTTTTAAAGTGTTACAGCTTCCTCGTGTTTGAACAAGAATACTTCAAACCCCAAGTAGCTTCAATGTGTTGTGGTTTTCAAGTTTGGTAACCAAAGTGTATGACCGTGCTTCATGTATATTGTGATCAATCAATTGCAATAATTGTAAGAAATTTAGTTTCATGTATAATATAAACACACAAGTCTCATGTATGATCTAGTGTTATGTAGTTTGTAATCAAATAGGTTTCATCTGTAACGTGAATAACTTAGCATCATGCATTTTGTAAATCAATAAGCTTTCATGTGCAATGTCATCAACATAGTATTATGTGTATTGTAAGAAATGAATTTCATGTATGGTGTTAACAACTTAGCATCATGTATTTTGTAACTCAATAAGTTTCATGTTCAATGTGGCCAATCAATTATCATGTACCAAACAAACGATTGTTATGTATCAAGTGATCAGTTCAGTATCACGTTTATTGAAATCAACTAAGTTTCATGTAATTATGTGATCATTCTAGTAGATTGTGTATTGTAAATAAACGAGTTTCATGGGTTATGTGACCACGTTGTGTATCTTGTGGACGTGCATACGTAAGTCATTGAATTTCGTGTGTGACATATATTAACGAGTTTTGTAGGTGATCAAGTGTTGCGGAGAAGCGTGTTGTTTGGCGTTAATGTATAATGTGGTAGTCAGGTTCTAGCTCTTTAATTCTTGTTGAGGTTTGTGGGGATGGTTAACGTCTACGCGGTATGAATCATCTCTTAAAGTGGCAAGTGAAAAGTAACGAAGAGGTTCTGAAAACACTCAGGGAAATGAGTTTACAAATAATTGATCTTTGTTTGAAAATAGGAAATTGTAAATTGTTCTTGGTTGTAGATATATAAAGTAATGAAACTATTGAGTTAAATAATCTAAACAAATAGACACTTTATAGGAAAAATCTTTTAATTTAATTTTTCAATTATTAATAAGAGGATTTTTTTTTGAGAAATTATTGGCTAAATAAGTAGTTGTATATTAATTTAGCCAGGGTTTAGAAATAATTACTTTAATGAGGAAGATCATAACCCCCTTTTTTTATAAAATAGGTTGTATTAAATTCACTTACATAGTGAAAATGTTTATGGAAAAATTTATATTTCTGATACTCTCTAAAAGTTTGATAAACGTTTTGTTTGAACAAAGATAATTAGGTTGTTTAAATCAACTAATAGGATGATTTGTTTACGAAGGAGATTGCCGGTAGTGTACTAAATCGTGTTGAATGAAGAAGGTGATACTTGGAAAATTTTGATAAAAATATGATGGGTGCAATTCACACTTAACGTGTCACATCAATGAATAATAACTTCAAAGTTGGAAGATATAAAATTTATTAAATGCTGGAATTTTAAACATTACTCAAAACATAAGGAAATGGTTCTCAAACTGAAAATCTAAATACAATAAAAATTTCTGTTAACGTCTATGGTAGCTTTCCACTAGAAGGAATATAATTCCCAAGACGAGCACCGCTATGGTCACTAGGGTAGCCGATCTGGCTTCAGCTCTAGCTGTTTCCGTGCGACTCTCCAGTATTTCTTTTTCGAGGATGGAGATTAACTCCTTTTGGTACCCTAATTGGTTTGCCAGGCTATCCATTCTTTGTCCTTGCAAGTCGTGCATTATTTCGTGCTCTATCCTTTGCCTCTCAAACTCTGCGGTCCTCATATATTGGTGAATGTCATTGATTGGAATTCCCATAGCACTAGTGGGTTCCATGGTATGCCTTACCCAAGGGTTAGGGTGATACGGGTCGGGCACCGGATGCGGGTCTCTTAACGGGGGTGATCTAGGTGTTCGAAGTCTTGGGCCGGTGTTCCTAGTCCAATCTTCCCTTACATCAAACCTTGGCCTGGCAGCTGGGGGTGTTGGTGACCGATGCACGGGTGTCCCGATGTCTTCTTCCCAATCAGACTCTTCTCCGGGACGGTATACCGGGGAGAAAGGAGAGTAGGAGTCCATGTCTAGCAGAGAAACAACGAAAAGGTTGTAAGTGATAATAAAATACGAGTGTTAAATATAGGAATTCTCATAGGTTTAGAGTTTGACTGGTCATAACACCGAGTCTTCACAATAGTATTTTAGAAATACAATTGACCTATAAGCAATGCATCCCTGAGGAGGGTTCCCAGGAAAGAGGGGTGGGTCACTAGGACACACTTAAGTACCCTATCTTTCCTTAGCCAGAATTTCCTCATGCACACTCTTCCAGCCATCATGTATTAATAACACTATTGTTGGGCTCATGGTCATGATGAGAATTGTTGTGGACTGGGCTTTGAGGCCCAAAAGTAAGGTTTTATGCATTTTAGTGGCTTCTTCTTCTTGGAGGATAGACGGGCTTCTTAGTTTATTATTGTTGGACATTAGGCCCAATAGTTTAAATTTTTGTTTACAAGAGGTGATGGTATCATGTATGTGAGTTCAAAGGTTTATGAAGAATTTGGTGTGTATGTGTGTGTGTTAAACTTAGGATAGTACTTAATGAAACACATAGGTAACATGTAGGTAATAATGAATGTAAGCACAAGAGTTATCAAGTAGTGTGACGCATAACTATTGAGTATTGTAACATGTATTGAAATTACTTAGGATAACATTTAAAAATATTCAAATAAGTATTAATCATGCAACTCATATAGTAGTATTGTAACATCCATGATTTTCCGGCCTTTTTTTTATTATTTATTCATTTTTATTTTAATTCCATTCTAGTTCAATACACTGTGTCACATAGACCATACTTACAAGTGTTTCAAAAATCAGGATTTCTTCATACAATTTCATATTTTAGCTCTACATTAAATATATATATATATATATATATATAACATATGTTTATATCCTCATAGATATATTTGGTTAGATCAATTAAATCCAAATGTGACTTATAGACCTTGACCATGTAATATCACTCCTTATAAATGCATATATATAGACATATACGTAATCATTATAAATAAATATGAAAACATACATATATCTTTGTTAAACCATTTACACAATTTACATCTTTTTATAAAAAGAAATGAAATATACCCCTTTATAAGTGTTCAAAATTTAACAAACGAAATGTGAGTTTTTATAAAGTTATAAAAGCATCCTTATAAATAATTAACTAAATTAAGACAAAGGAAAAGGGTTTTTATTTGGATAATCAAGCCTTTTGAACCCAACCTCTTTGACCCCCTCCTTCCACCCTTGAACCCTAGATACTCTCTATGCTGATTTTGACTTTGAAAAAGTCAAAATCACATCCCAAGCTTCAACCCATCCATAAATTCGAAATCCTTAAATGCTCACTTCAATTGCTAAACCGCTTGTGACCTTTGGTGACTCGAAATTTATTAGATGATTAAACATTCAAAGTTTTAAAACCCATTAAAGGGACCTTCGGTTTCGGAATTCAAACCCACAAATCGAGTTCAATTTTCATTCATCTCACCCCCATAACTGTTGTAAACGCGTCAAGTGTACACCACTCTATGCCAAGTTCATTTACAACTCGGTATTATCGCTCCAAAGCTATCACCGTACCCCCTTGTCCCGATTGGAGACAAGCAACACATGAACTCGATTTCACGCCCAATCGATCCAATCTTTCAGGTAATCATCACTCCCCTTTGCTCGTTTTCCCTTCTAGTTCGGAAGCCCCTTGTTTATCGATCACGAATCTATGTTAGATAGGGGGCTAGGGTTTGAATCGTATGTATAAGGAAGAAGATGAAACAAGTCGTTTGTTCTACTTAAATTTGTTCCATCTTTGTTAACCAGGCTGAGACAGCAGAACAACTGGTTAAATCACTTACCCCCCCACACTTGAGGTCGTGGGTTCGATCCACACCAGGCTCATTCTTTTTGTTTCTCCTTAAATCTACTTACTTATACTTCCTTTTTACTCAATACATACATGTATATATACACATATTCATACATATATTAACATAAGTATTTTCTTAAAGTTAAAGGGATAAAATACATGAATAAACTCTTATATTTTTTATAAATGTTATTTATATAACACTATCATCATTCCTATTTACAATTAGTATTTTCTTTTTGTTTTAAAAAAAATAAAAGTATACATATTCATAACCACGTTTAAGTATTTCAATCATCACAAACGTATGATAAATAATAGACGAATCTAAACGTGTAATATTTCCGCTACTAGCATACTTTGCTCAAAGACGACAAATGATTTGGTATATTTCAAAAACCTCGTTATTTTATAACTTTTGGAAACTACAAAGTAATCGCGGTTGTAACGCCACGACTTTTATCAAACTAAATAGGTACCTATATACATATACTTAATTGTCTTAATAAAATATTTATTATACATTGCAATTAGTACTTACAAATGGCATCTAAAATCCATCTTATAAATAAATAAAAAAATTTAATATAAATGAGGTTATTTTATAAACCTAATTGCTTTGTAAATTTTTACAAGATTCTTTATTTAATTTACCTTTTATAAATCATTTAAAGCTTGTATTTATTTAATACCTCTTTTACTAATTATTTAAGTAAAAGAATTTGTTAGATAATTTATATAATCATTTTATTTAGTTAAACCTTTTCCAAATTCTCAATCCATTTATTATTCTTGGAATAATTATTTAAATAGTTTAAATAATTATTTTATTTACATAAGGACAATCATTTAAACCTTTTCTAACCCATAATATATTTATCAATTATTTTGGAATAATTATTTAAATAAATTCAAACGTATTATTGTTATTACAAATCCTATACTATTATAATTAATTAGAAATTCTAATTAATTCTAATAAATCTTATAAATTATTTTATCATTAATACGATACTTGTGAACCCGTACAAATCCTATATTCAATCCCAAATTCCATGGATCCCTAGAAACTCAAATAAACTGAGCGTCCTTTACTTTCATTCCCATTAAACGTACGTTCAATCTAGAATGCAATTACCTGTGTAGGTTAAGTGTGAGGAATCCTCACAAAGCCTATCTTTCGTTTGCACTTCATACAACCTACTAGCTTCTGTTCAGGTGAGTTTACATAGCCCCTTTTTACTGTTTTTGCTTTTGGGGTGAAACATGTTATCGACTTTATCTATTTAACCAAATTCAATATCCATGTTCTTGTGCTTGATCTTTATGCTTTATATTTGAACTACTTGGTGACCATTGCATGTGTTTCATGCCAGTACATTCAGTAACTTGCAGCCCAAGCCTAAGGTAGTACCTAATATGATCATTTATATGGGAAACTGAACCTATAACTTACCACAAGACCTTGGCGGGTTTTGTTGGGTATCAACTATAACTTGGAGTATCCGCTTGCTCTTTTTTTTTAAATGGCAATCAGTGGGATTGCGTATCTAGTTTTCTATTATCAGGCTTGAATTGTACGCTTGGAACCATGTATGTTCTCACATATATGCTTTAGACATGCTTTGAACATATTGAATTGTAAACCTATACTAACTCTTTTGGTGTCAAAACCTATGTTACTCACCAACTACTTGTAGTTGACATTTACTCACATGTTTCAGGTGCACCAGTTTGAGGACACTACTTGATCACTTAGGACTTTGGACCTAGCTTTATTAAAGATTAGATTCAACTTATGTCACATTTGAATTCTTTGTTTTCCATTTCTATTTGTAACGGATGCTTTAATTATGATGAAATAATATTATCATTTGTTAATAGATGATCATGTGCATATGAACAACCGCGTCAGCCCCGGCGTATAATCCGCCGCCAGCTGGGGTGTGACAAGTATGGTATATTATGGGTGTCCTAAGGTTATAGTCTAGGTCAAGAGTGTCTAATAACCTAATTTCCTATAACCAAGCCTCTGATACCAATCTGTCACACCCCAACTGACGGCGGAATACGTCGGGGCGGGACATGTAGACTGTTCAAAAGCTCAAGGTTTGCTAAAGTTTAAATAATTAAACATCCAATTTCATGTCACAAATAAACATAAATCCAACGTTACAAAGAGAAAGGAAATACATAAATAGTTTCATTAATTTAAATTCTAGGTCATCGGTCCTAAATGAAGCATCTTGCACTTACTCTCAAGCATTAGTACCTGAAACATGATGAAAACGAGGTCAACTAAAAAGTTGGTGAGCATACATAGGTTTTGAAACATAACCAAGTTTAAAGTATTTTATACAATTCATACGATACACGTGTATAAGGCATTTATGGAGAATTTATAGTTAAACTAGGTGTGTACAATCAAACCTTGTGACTGAGGCATAACACGCAGGTTACCCTAATGTAAAGTCGGTAACAAACACCCTAACCGGGTGGGTTGTCAGACTCAATAGATCTATCAATGTTAACCATTGGCTTGTACGGAGTTAATGATTGTACTAATGTCATGTATATGTAGTCTTAACTCATAGCATTCAAGCATAAAGCACATAACACATAATATCATATTATTGAATTGTAATTAAGTCTATGCAAAAAGGTTTCAAAAAGTAAATCACGTTTCACCCAAAAAGTATAAAATGAAAAAGGGGGCTATGTAAACTCACCTTGAAACAAGTAGCTTGGAAGTCACACAACTATGTTTGTTGTTGTTGTACAACAGATTTTGGCAAATCTCAAGATTAACCTATGAGTTAATAGTGTCAGTGTATCAATAATGGGTTCTCACGACTTAAAGGAGGTCTTAACGTACAAGAGGTTGGGTGTGGGTTTTCTAAATTAAATAAGAAGATATTTATTTAAGTTCCAAATAATACTTTATGTAACTCTTGATATATAATTGTATTACAATTTGAATAAACGACAAATGAGTAAACGATCTCATTTGTTTGTAATTAAGTAAGTAAACATATAAAGGGGGTAAATAACTAGTTTTCTTTTGTTTGTAAACGTATAAATTAATAAATGAATAAATAAATGAATAGTGATAATTAGTTGAATAAATAAATAATGATTTAGTAAATAAATAAGTGCATAAATAAATGAATCAATAGATAAATCCATTTACTTATTTAAAGTTCAAATTCTTTAAAAATTAAGTGTAAAAATTAATGGTCTCACTAGTTAATAAGTAAATCAAGAGGAATTATTATAAAAGGTATAAAACTTGCTTTAAACGATTTATATATGAAAAATATAAATTAACTAAGGAATTTGTAAAACTTTATAAAGCAAAAATGGGTTTTATAAAAATATAACTCTATTTATATCACAAAATGTTTTATATATTTTATTTATTAGAGGGGCTTCGGGTGTCAACAATAAATTATTAATTGCAATTTAATAGGGATACTTACCTCATTAAGATAATTCATGATGGTAATGTGTAATATGGTACTAAATTAGCTACTCGCATTATTATTTATAAAATCAATTTATTTAAGAAAATCATGATTTTTATGAAAGTAGTAATAATATTAGTTATAACTTTAATATGGGTGTGTGTGGGTGAGTAAAAGAGAATATAGCAACAAAGTAAAATAAAGTGGGCAAAAACGGGTATGCCGGGTTCGAACCCGCGACCTAAGCTGGATGAGGGAAAGGTTTTAACCAAGTGATCTGGCATCAAACCTTGATAAGCATCTGTATATTAACTTATTTGTAAAACAGTCCCAACCCGACATCTTCCCCATTAACGTAACCCGTAACCCTAGTTCCAAATTAACCCCGATTACAATTTGTGCTTACAAGGTGATATGGGGCTATTGACAAGCATTCAATAACGAAACAAATGGTATAACACTTACGTGGTTTGATGAGGGATTGAGGGGGAGCAACTGAAATGTAATTCCGACTGTTCTTGAGGCTCGACGGCGTGCTGGAGGTGAATTGTAGGTTTATTGCGGGTTTAGAGAGTTTGTAAATGGTTATGCGGAGGTGTGTGGATTGATTAATTGGATTGATTTCTTTTTAAAAGCTTAATTTGATTCGGGATTAGAGGGGGCGACCGACAGCTGTGATTACGCATTAATTTGCTTGACTTGGAACGAATTGGGTCGTGAACTAGGTCTGTGTTCATGCTAGGATTGATTATGTGAAATTTCCGGGTTTAAAACGCGTCTGATTGTTTGATTGAGGATCGAATTTGAGCACAGTTTGACCTTGTGAGGTCAACCTGTTTTAAATCCGAAATTATCCACGTGCACTGTCAAATTGAAGGGTCTTGACGAGTTAGGAGAGATCGATAGATGTTTACTCATTCAGGGAAAGTTCAAAACGAACGAATGGTTCCATTTTGAATGTTTAGATTACCCAAATTCGACCCTGATGACTTTAAAAAGTCAAACAGGTTAAGTTTGTGAGGGGGGGGGGGGTCAAAGTTTAGGATTTAGGGTTTAAAGACAATAGGTGGGTTCAATTGAAAAATTCACACTAGTTTTATTCAAATTGTAAATATATGTGTGCATTTATCTTGACTTTAGGTTTTATAAATCTTAATTTTTTCTTTGATACTTTATAAACAAAATACTAATTCTAAAATTATAATGTAAATTTTATACTTGTAAATTAAACATCCCAGTGGGGTTTAAATAGATATATTCCAATACATGAGTATAATTTGTGACCATGAAGATATAAGTAAATACTCAAATATGTGTTTTAGATATTTATATATAAGCAAGGTTTAAATCAGAAATGAAAGAAAAAGAATGATCCATAGGGCATAATGTGCTTGAAATTTTTTTTTGAATTTAAATGTGGTGTTTATTATTGATATAACTAAGATAAAATAGGGTCAGAAAAATCATGGGTGTTACACGCAGCACCTGGGTGAGGAGAACCAAGAGGTTGAGACTGATGTTCTTCCCGAGCACGGTCCGAGCCGCCGGGCTAGTAAGCCTCCCGAGTACCCGAATGTGTTTGAGGTCAGTGAGAGTACCGAGGAGGAGGAGAAGCCCTCGGTAGAGGCACCACCACCCCTTGAGCTTAAGGTGCTACCCCCCCCCATTTGGAGTATGCTTCCTTGGATGGTGAGGCTGGTTTACCCGTCGTGATTTCTGCTGCACTGACGGGGGAGGAGAAAAAGAGGTTGATAGATGTGTTGAAGGCACATAGCAGGCTATTACGTGGAAACTCACAGATATAAAGGGCATCAGCCCCACTTTCTTCACGCATATGATACTCATGGAGGATGAGCACAAGCCTGTTGTGCAACCTCAAAGCAGGCTTAACCCTAGCATGTCTGATGTGGTGAAGAATGAGGTCCTAAAACTCCTTGATGTTGGATTGATATATCCTATTTCTGACTCCACATGGGTGAGCCAAGTTCATGTCGTCCCGAAGAAGGGTGGGATGAAAATTGTGACCAATGAGAAGAACGAGTTAATCCCTACTAGAACAGTCACAGGTTGGAGAGTGTGCATTGACTATAGGAGGCTGAATGATGCTACAAGGAAGGATCACTTCCCTCTTCCTTTCATTAACCATATGTTGGAGCGCCTATCAGGGCAGCAGTTCTACTGTTTCCTTGACAGCTTCTTGGGTTATTTCCAGATCCCCATTGCACCGGAGGATCAGGAGAAGACCACATTCACATGCCCTTACGGTACCTTCACGTAACGGCGTATGCCATTCGGGTTGTGTAATGCTCCAGCCACCTTTCAGAGGTGCATGGTGGCCATCTTTCAGGACATGATCGAGACTTCCATGGAAGTTTTCATGAACAACTTTTCTATGTTTGGAAGTTCGTTCGATCATTTTTTGCACAATCTGGAGAAGGTGATGAGGAGGTGTATTGAGACGAAGTTGATGCTTAATTGGGAGAAGTGTCACTTCATGGTGACAGAGAGGATTGTGCCTGGGCACAAGGTTTCATGGGCCGGTATCGAAGTGGATAGATCTAAGATTGAGACGATGAGTAAGCTTCCACCACCGACTAGTGTTAAATCAGTTCAGAGTTTCTTGGGTCATGCGGGTTTCTATAGACAGTTCATTAAAGACTTTTCAAAGATTACCCGACCCATGACACGCCTTCTTGAGAAAGACGTCCAGTTTGAGTTTGATGCGGACTGTCTTAAGGCGTTTGAGTTTTTGAAGGAGCAGTTAGTCTGTGCTCCCATCTTGATAGCCCCAGACTGGAGCTTGCCTTTTGAGCTCATGTGTGATGCTAGTGATTATGCAGTCGGGGTTGTTTTGAGTTATAAGCACTTCCACCCAATCTATTATGCGACAAACTCTTAATGATGCTCAAGACAATTACACAACTACTGAGAAGGAGTTGTTAGCGGTGGTGTTAACGTTTGATAAATTCCGATCCTATCTAGTGCTATCTAAGACCATCGTTTATACTGATCATGCGGCATTGCAATACCTTTTCGCAAATAAGGATGCCAAACCTAGATTGATTTGATGGATTATCTTGCTTTTTGAGTTTGATATTGAGATCAAAGATAAGAAGGGAGCGGAGAATGTGGAGGTCGACCATTGGTCGAGATTAGAGGATCCCGGTAGAGAAGAGATCTGGGAGGAGGCCATAGGGACAGATTTCCCCATGAGTCGTTGATGATGTTGAGTGTGGGACCGGACAAGGAGCCAGTGTTTAATGTGAGTGCTGAGGAGCAAGGTTTGCCATGGTTTTCTGACATAGCAAACTACTTAGCTGAAGGTTTAGTGGTTAAGGGCATGACATCCCCATAGAGGCGTAAATTCTTTGCTGATGCCAACCACTACATTTGGGATGCTCCGCATCTATTCCGAGTGGGAGCTGATAGAGTTCAAAGAAGATGTGTGAGTAAGGAGGAAGGACTTGCAATCCTTAAGCACTATCATGAGGGTTTGGCAGGATGTCACAATGGTTCCTCTTACACCACGAAGAAGGTGTTTGATTCTGGTTTTTACTAGCCATCAGTGTTTAAGGATGCTCATGAGTTAGTCAAATGGTGCGACGCGTGTCAACGCACCGGTAATATTTTATCCCGGAATGAGATGCCCTAGAACCCTATCCAGGTAGTTGAAGTGTTTGATATTTAGCGCATTGACTTCATGGGGCCGTTTCCTACATCACGAGGGAACCGGTACATTCTTGTGGCGATAGATTATGTTTCTAAGTTGGTTGAAGCACAAGCCTTATGTAAGGCCCCAGACCCGGGAGGCCTCACTTGTTGGATTTACTCATTCACAAACAGTTCTTAAACATGAATATCAAATAACGCAGCGGAAAATTTCATTTAAACATAACTTAATCGTTGTTCATACATGCGGAAGCGTAAACATTGATTAAAACATATTTACATCATAACTAAACATAACGGGATGCCAGTCTTCATGATCAGCCGGGTAACTCTTCTCGCTTGCCAAGCATCACCGTCCATCCTCATAACCTACCTTAACCTGAATGTGCACACTTAAAAACGTCAGCTACGCTGGTGAGTTCTAGTTTTAACATAAAACCTTAACTTCAAATAAATTGCCAAAAACATCACTTCATACTTCATTTAATAAAAAGCGTACGTAAATAATGCAATAACAAACATAACACTTCATAAGTTAACGAACATATAGAATCTGCGCCTTCTCGTAACCGTCAAATCCAAACGTTACATACTGGTTGAATAACTTAAGGATCACCACCACTAGGCCCATCATCACCGTACTGTCCTTCGGGTGAGGAACTCCTAGGGCCCGATACTTAGGTCATCCAACCCTTCAAGCACGGCGTCCCAAAGGATAGCGCGTACCAAACTTCAAGCACCGCGCCCCGTCGGGCGCAAGTACCAAACTTCAAGCACGACTACCCCGTAAGGTAAATCGTACCAAACTTCAAGGATCACGATAATCCCCTTGGTGACCGTCATCACCCCAGTTGTACAACAGTTGGCCAGCCACAGAGGCCCCTAAAAGGTAAAGGCCCATAACATCCTTCCCATCCCTTAACCTTCATTCCCTAAGGAATATTGGCAGATTCGTTCGTTTGTGACTTTCGTAAACCTTCGCTTCTTTTACTTCAAAAACTTCAGTTAAAGCATTCGTACGTTTTATTAAAAACATTCTCTTCATTAAAACACTTCGTAAACTTCTTTTGGCAAAATATTTCATAAACACTTCCTTCATAAACATCATTTTATAAAACGTTACATACTTCCTTCATAAACATCATTTTATAAAACGTTACATACAACCTTCGTAAACATCATTTTATAAAACGTTACATACTTCCTTCATAAACATCATTTTATAAAACGTTACATACAACCTTCGTAAACATCATTTTATAAAACGTTACATACAACCTTCGTAAATATCGTTTCATAAACATCGTTTCATAAACATCGTTTTATAAAATCATCACGTGTGCACACCAGCCCAAAAACATTATTAAAACATTTAAAAGAGGGCTTCTAGAACTCACCTTATAAGCTAGTCTCGGTTGTCCTAACAAAGGTCCAACAACTTCACTTCTGATCTGAATTGATTAGTTAAATGCACATCAGACCAATACCGACTCTAACGGTTTAACCATTCTAACATACTGACTTTACTTAATCAGTTATGATGTCTGCGCACTTAGCAAGTGCGCAGGACCTGCTCCGTGCGCACTTAGCAAGTGCGCACGACCTGTTCTTCGCGAAAACCCTAACTTTCGCATTCGGGTCTGATCATGTCAAGATCCCGAACCTGTTGCATTCAAAACGTTCGTTTTCCATTAAGGAACTTAAATCTATACTCATCTTCCAGTTTCACCCGTTCAAACATAACCTTTTTACCCAAAACCCAAAAACAAACAAAAACTCAGATTTAGGTCGGATCATTACCTGAATCGAGCTTCTGATCCGGAGGTTCTTCTCACGAGTTATGGAGCAACACACTTCTCAAATCTCGGGTCGATCCGACAACTTTCTCTCTCTACGGTTTCTCTCTCTAGAAGTTGCAAATGAGAGAAATGGGTTGTGACCTTGGCTATTTATAGGGGAGGCTCCCCTTCTAGCCCATCTGACCCGACCCGACATGCCCCGTTCAAACATACCATCGTTCGTTTATTTCGTTTATTTCGTCATTTTAACCATCGTCATTTTAATTACATCGAAGAACCCGTGGCCATCTTAGACAGGAAGGAGAAGCGGTTGCGTAATAAGGTTATCCAATTGGTTAAAGTCCAATGGAAACATCAAAAGGGATCGAAAGCCACTTGGGAAACGGAGAAGGAAATGAGGGAGTCGTACCCTCATCTATATGACTTATGATAGGTTTCGGGGACGAAACCTATCATAAGTCATATAGATGAGGGTACGACTCCCTCATTTCCTTCTCCGTTTCCCAAGTGGCTTTCGATCCCTTTTGATGTTTCCATTGGACTTTAACCAATTGGATAACCTTATTACGCAACCGCTTCTCCTTCCTGTCTAAGATGGCCACGGGTTCTTCGATGTAATTAAGGCTGTTGTCGACCTCGATGTCGGTAAGTGGTACGTGAGCCGATTCATCCGCCAAACACTTTCGCAAGTGTGATACATGGAAGGTAGGATGAATCCCACTTAACTCATCCGGCAACTCCAACCTATAAGCGACTTCCCCAACCCGTGCCATTATCCTGAATGGTCCGATAAACCTCGGACTTAACTTTCCTCTCTTCCTGAATCGTATGATTCCCTTCCAGGGCGACACTTTCAACATTACTCTGTCCCCAACATCAAACTCGATAGGCCTTCGTCGTCTATCCGCATAGGACTTCTGACGACCTTGTGCGGCCTTCATTCGCGCTTTGATCTGATCAAACCTTTCCGACGTCTCTCTTACGACTTCGAGACTTCCTAATTCCTTCTGTCCAATCTCACCCCAACAAACCGGGGTCCTACATCTTCTCCCATACAACATTTCGTAAGGCGGCATGCCTATCGTCGTGTGATGACTATTGTTGTAGGAGAATTCAGCTAACGGCAGATGGCTGTCCCAACTGCCACCGAAGTCGATAATACAAGCACGGAGCATATCCTCCAACGTCTGAATAGTCCTTTCGGACTGACCATCCGTTTGCGGGTGGTATGCTGTGCTGATATTAAGCCTCGTGCCCATCGTCTCATGAAATCTTTTCCAGAACCTTGATGTGAATCGTGTGTCCCGGTCAGATACAATCGTCAAAGGCATCCCATGCCGTGCTACTACTTCGTTAATAAATACTTCCGCTAACCTTTCCGACGAGAACGTCTCGCGAATAGGTAGGAAATGAGCACTCTTCGTCAACCGGTCCACAATTACCCAAATGGTGTCATGACCTTTAGCTGTGCGAGGTAGCTTGGTTATGAAGTCCATGGTAATGTGTTCCCACTTCCATTCTGGTATGTCAAGTGGTTGAATCTTTCCATACGGTTTCTGGTGTTCAGCCTTTACTTGCGAGCAAGTCAAGCACTTGCTTACATACTTCGTCACATCACATTTCATTCCAGGCCACCAGTATTCCTTCCTCAGATCTTGATACATTTTGTTGGTACCAGGATGGATAGAGTAACGAGACTTATGAGCCTCATCCAAGATTTTGGTTCTAAGCTCGCCACCCATAGGTATCCATACCCGTCCATAACGCGTTCTAACACCAAGGGTGTTATATTCCAACTTGTCCTGTTGGCCAACCATCCTTTCTCCCTTTATATTTTCTTCCTTCAAAGCTTCATCTTGAGCTCTTTCGATTTCTCTCATCACATCCGATGTTACCACCAACTGGCAAGCTTTCACTCTAATAGGAGTAGGCACATCCTTTCGGCTTAGAGCGTCAGCCACCACGTTTGCCTTTCCAGGGTGGTACATTATTTCACAGTCATAGTCCTTCAGGAGTTCCAACCATCTCCTCTGCCTCATATTAAGCTCCTTTTGTTCGAAGAAGTACTTCAAACTTTTGTGGTCGGAGTAAATAGTAAACTTTACCCCGTACAGGTAGTGCCTCCAGATTTTTAATGCGAATACGACAGCAGCAAGTTCCAAATCATGAGTCGGATAGTTGACTTCGTGAACTTTCAACTGCCGCGACGCATATGCAATTACTCTACCGTGTTGCATCAACACACACCCTAATCCCTGACCCGACGCGTCAGAGTATACCACCAGGTCTTCACTGCCCTCGGGAAGGGCCAAGACTGGAGCTTGTGTTAGCTTCTCTTTCAATTCCTTAAACGCCTCATCCTGGGTCGAACCCCATTCGTACTTTACTTCTTTCCGAGTCAACTTTGTCAATGGCGAAGCTATTTTCGAGAAATCCTGGATGAATCTCCGATAGTAGCCCGCCAATCCCAAGAAACTGCGGATTTCAGTTGGCGTCTTAGGAATGTCCCATTCACTTACCGTTACTATCTTTGCTGGGTCAACCATAATGCCGTTCGGGCCAATGACGTGACCTAGGAATTGGACATCCCTAAGACAGAACGCGCATTTAGAGAACTTAGCATACAACTTCTCCTTTTTCAGAGCTTCCAATACTTCTTTCAAGTGACACGCGTGATCACCCTCATTCTTGGAGTAGATAAGGATATCATCGATGAACACGATTACCGATCAATCCAGCATCGGTCGACACACCCTATTCATTAAATCCATGAATGCTGCGGGGGCGTTCGTCAATCCGAAAGACATTACGCGGAACTCGAAATGTCCATAACGCGTGCGAAATGCAGTTTTCGGTATGTCTTCTTCCCTCACCTTCAACTGGTGGTACCCGGACCGAAGGTCGATTTTCGAAAACCAACTTGCGCCTTGCAACTGGTCGAACAGGTCATCGATCCTTGGTAAAGGGTACTTGTTCTTCACCGTTCGTTTATTCAACTAGCGGTAATCGATACACATTCTCATCGAACCATCTTTCTTCTTTACAAATAACACCGGAGCACCCCACGGCGAGATGCTCGGTTGGATAAATCCTTTCTCAAGTAACTCGTCTAGTTGGACCATAAGTTCCTTCATTTCCACTGGTGCTAGTCGATATGGAGCCTTAGCCACGGGTTAGGCATCTGGTACTAAGTCAATTCGGAACTCAATTTCTCTATCGCGTGGTATCCCAAGCAAATCCTCTGGAAACACCTCCGGGTACTCGCGTACCACGGGTACATCGTCTAGTTCCTTCACTTCCTTACACTTGTCAATTACATATACCAGATAAGCCTCGCATCCGCGCCTCAAGTAATTCGTTGCCTTAATCATTGAGATGACATTTGGCATCGAGGCGTCACGATCTCCAAAGACTTCGACTTTGCTACCATCCGGAGCCTTGAGTTGGATTATCTTTCGTTTACATATAATTTGTGCTTCATTGGCAGTTAGCCAATCCATACCTAACACGACATCAAACCCTCCCAAAACCGTAACAAACAATCTGACAGGGAACCTATGTCCTTCTATTTTTATTGTGGAGTTGTCAACTATATCGGTCACTCTCGCAGTTCTACCCTCTGCGGTTTCTACGCTAAAGGCCCTTTCTAACTTACTGGCAGCGTACTTCATTCTCTTACAAAAAGACGCAGATATAAAACTCTTACCGGCACCCGAATCAAATAACACAGAAACAAGAGTGTTGTCAAGGACGAACGTACCTGACGCCACATCGGGATCCGCCTGGCTTGTTCCTGCGTCAGTGCGTACGCACGAGTCTTTCCACGAGATCCCTCTCCCTTCTTTTCCGGGCCCTTTCCCTTCCTGGTTTCCCCCATCCTGGGCTTGGTGCATTCCCGACTCATATGACCATTCTCCCCACAATTGTAGCATTTGTAACCTTGCGGGCATTCACGGGAGTAATGTCCGGTCTTACCGCATTTAAAGCACAGATTCGATCCTAACCGACATTCACCCGCATGTCTTACCCCGCATTTCCCACAGACTGTCGTCTCGCCTACCCTGGCCTGCTTGTCCCGAGCCCCAAACAACTTCCCACCCGATCGTTTAGCGGGAAAACTCAACTTCTTTTTAGGCTCTTCAATGGCAACAACATTCAGCGCCAGATCATCGAATACCACGCCACTTAGCTCTACCGCCAAATCATAGGTAGTAGGGGCGTTTGCCTTAACATAGGTGCGGACCTGGTCCGGCAACCCTTGAATATAACAGGCAATCTTTCTCTCTTCAGTAGTGACAAGGTGTGGGACCAGACGTGCCAGTTCATTAAATCGGGTTGTGTACTGCCGGTGCGTCATGTTCCCGGCCTTCAAACCCAAAAATTCCCTCTCTACCTTCTCAATCTCGTTCCTTGGGCAGAAATTCTTGATCACCAAAGTTTTCAAGTCAGCCCACATCATCGCATCCACAATCTCGCTCCCCTTTGCCTGACGTATACCTTCCCACCAATGAGATGCTTCCTCCCTCAAGGAGTTAGCAGCAAACTTCACTACTTGATTAGCTCGACACTCGCTCAGACGGATGGCGGCTTCCATACGTATTACCCAATCAAAAGTAGCCACCGCGTCCTTCTTCCCAGTCAGGACCGGTGAGTCACATGCTTTAAATGACTTATAATCACATCCACGAGCAGGCGGTGCATTGTCGGTCTCATTGTTCTGAGCACCAACTGCCGCGCTAGACCCACCCACCGCATTGACCTGCTTCAATGCTTCTGCCAACAGACCTGGCAGGGAAGTCTTCATCAATTCTGTAAATTCTCGAGCTATGGCTGCCCTCACTTCTGGTTCAAAGGTGAAGGGTTGTTCTTCAACCTGTGTCTGCTCGGCTTCATGCACACTAACCGCCGGTTCAGTGTGAACACTTCCCTCTTCACTATACTCTTGGCGCGCAGGGATCCTGCCACGCCCACCATTTCGACCGCCGGTACGACCACCGGTACGGCCACCACGCCTTCCGTTTCCTCTCCTTGCCATTACGTTCTGTAAGACAAGAAATCCAATGTCATCACGCTAGTTAACAAATAGAATTCAATAAGCACTGTAAGATGTTAATATACACTGGCCATCTGTAATTAACCATTACACTACCTTTCGATTTCTATTTGACCACCTTTGTGATTCCATCAGAACACAAGTCCTTACTTAACCCTTTCTAAGGCATACTATATACGTAATATATATATATTACCTTCATACCTGATGCTTTGGCTCGAGTTACCCGTACTGGCATCCGCTTTCGGTCCCATTCAAAGTTTAAGTTCAGACACTGGGAGTGTCCGAATCTCTCAAACTATTGCTCTGATACCAACTTGTAAGGCCCCAAACCCGGGAGGCCTCACTTGTTGGATTTACTCATTCACAAACAGTTCTTAAACATGAATATCAAATAACGCAGCGGAAAATTTCATTTAAACATAACTTAATCGTTGTTCATACATGCGGAAGCGTAAACATTGATTAAAACATATTTACATCATAACTAAACATAACGGGATGCCAGTCTTCATGATCAGCCGGGTAACTCTTCTCGCTTGCCAAGCATCACCGTCCATCCTCATAACCTACCTTAACCTGAATGTGCACACTTAAAAACGTCAGCTACGCTGGTGAGTTCTAGTTTTAACATAAAACCTTAACTTCAAATAAATTGCCAAAAACATCACTTCATACTTCATTTAATAAAAAGCGTACGTAAATAATGCAATAACAAACATAACACTTCATAAGTCAACGAACATATAGAATCTGCGCCTTCTCGTAACCGTCAAATCCAAACGTTACATACTGGTTGAATAACTTAAGGATCACCACCACTAGGCCCATCATCACCGTACTGTCCTTCGGGTGAGGAACTCCTAGGGCCCGATACTTAGGTCATCCAACCCTTCAAGCACGGCGTCCCAAAGGATAGCGCGTACCAAACTTCAAGCACCGCGCCCCGTCGGGCGCAAGTACCAAACTTCAAGCACGACTACCCCGTAAGGTAAATCGTACCAAACTTCAAGGATCACGATAATCCCCTTGGTGACCGTCATCACCCCAGTTGTACAACAGTTGGCCAGCCACAGAGGCCCCTAAAAGGTAAAGGCCCATAACATCCTTCCCATCCCTTAACCTTCATTCCCTAAGGAATATTGGCAGATTCGTTCGTTTGTGACTTTCGTAAACCTTCGCTTCTTTTACTTCAAAAACTTCAGTTAAAGCATTCGTACGTTTTATTAAAAACATTCTCTTCGTTAAAACACTTCGTAAACTTATTTTGGCAAAATATTTCATAAACACTTCCTTCATAAACATCATTTTATAAAACGTTACATACTTCCTTCATAAACATCATTTTATAAAACGTTACATACAACCTTCGTAAACATCATTTTATAAAACGTTACATACTTCCTTCATAAACATCATTTTATAAAACGTTACATACAACCTTCGTAAACATCATTTTATAAAACGTTACATACAACCTTCGTAAATATCGTTTCATAAACATCGTTTTATAAAATCATCACGTGTGCACACCAGCCCAAAAATATTATTAAAACATTTAAAAGAGGGCTTCTAGAACTCACCTTATAAGCTAGTCTCGGTTGTCCTAACAAAGGTCCAACAACTTCACTTCCGATCTGAATTGATTAGTTAAATGCACATCAGACCAATACCGACTCTAACGGTTTAACCATTCTAACATACTGACTTTACTTAATCAGTTCTGATGTCTGCGCACTTAGCAAGTGCGCAGACCCTGCTGCCTGCGCACTTAGCAAGTGCGCAGACCATGCTTCCTGCGCACTTAGCAAGTGCGCAGGTCCTTCCTCCTGCGCACTTAGCAAGTGCGCAGGTTTCTCTTCCTGCGCACTTAGCAAGTGCGCATGTCCCTCCTCCTGCGCACTTAGCAAGTGCGCAGGACCTGCTCCGTGCGCACTTAGCAAGTGCGCACGACCTGTTCTTCGCGAAAACCCTAACTTTCGCATTCGGGTCTGATCATGTCAAGATCCCAAACCTGTTGCATTCAAAACGTTCGTTTTCCATTAAGGAACTTAAATCTATACTCATCTTCCAGTTTCACCCGTTCAAACATAACCTTTTTACCCAAAACCCGAAAAACCCAAAAACGAACAAAAACTCAGATTTAGGTCAGATCGTTACCTGAATCGAGCTTCTGATCCGGAGGTTCTTCTCACGAGTTATGGAGCAACACACTTCTCAAATCTCAGGTCGATCCGACAACTTTCTCTCTCTACGGTTTCTCTCTCTAGAAGTTGCAAATGAGAGAAATGGGTTGTGACCTTGGCTATTTATAATGGAGGCTCCCCTTCTAGCCCATCTGACCCGACCCGACATGCCTCGTTCGTTTATTTCGTCAGTTTAACCGTCGTTTTATTTTTGGGATGTTACACCTTACCTACTAATGACGCCCGAGTAGTGGTGGAATTTCTAAAGAAGTTGTTCGGCAGGTTTGGGACTCCTAGAGCCCTAATTAGTCATAGGGGCACGCACTTCTGCAATGCTCAGATGGAGAGGGTGTTGTCACACTATGGGGTCAACCATTGGCTACCGACTGCCTATCATCCACAAACGAGCGGGCAAATAGAGAATGTGAATAAGGGAGTGAAGAGAATCTTGGAGAAGACAGTCATGGTGCGGTGGAGTTACAGGATGAGACGGGAAGCTCATGGAAGGTGAACGATCATAGATTAAAGCACTACATAGGAGGACCGATTGAGAATGTCGAGGGGGATGAAGTTCTTCTCGACAAACCAGGAGAGCATAATTGAGTGAGAAGGAACCCTTGGGGTTAAGACCCAAGTGTAAAGTTTGTATATCTTTTCGTGTTTATTTTTGTTTTAGTTTTTGTATTTTCGGTTTGCCTGTCTTTGGTTTTGTGGATGTTTTGTAGGGTTTCACGTTTGATTTGGTGAGAAAATTCATCAAGAACGAAGTTCCAGGTATGTATGCAATGGGTTTTATCATTTGAACAAATTTTTAGAAAAATTGGGAGAAGAAGAATTTATGGGGTCAAATTTTTCTAAGTATAAAAATTGCTCAAAACTTTCTGAGAACAGCACCTCCTCGCGGTACGTGAAGTGCTTGCTAGCCTCTCACGCGGTACTCGACGAGGAAACATTTTGACCGACCCCGACTCCTCGTGGTACGCGAGGAGTGTCCCCTCGTTCCTCGCGGTACGCGAGGACCCCCCGATTTTTCCCAATTTCCTTGGTTTTCACACTCACCACTATCCACCACCTCCACTTGTCTTCAGCTATCATTCACACCTCTACACCACCACTCATCACCATCCACTTCCCACCACCACCGTTGGAATCCTCTACATCGTTCGAGATCGGTTTTACCTTTCTTTGCAATTCATGTCTATGTGTTTGTTAGCGATCAGGTACGCGTTTCCCTGTTTTATCGTGAGTCGTGTCGATTCAGTTAAGTCTTTTATTTTCTTTTATCGAGTCTGTATTTTTGAGTCAGTTTAATGCATGGGGTTTGCTGTGAGTTTAATTATGAAGGTTTGATCCGAATTGTTCGTACTCAATCTCCATTCGAATAATGAAGATCCGAGCTTGATCTACATGTAAAGGGCAACCCTACAGTTTGAGTGTTTGCAACCACAAATGAAATGCTATACGGTTGTACGAAGTGAAGTAGAAGGACAATAGTTGCACAAGATCATTTCTACATTACCAGCTAAGTCTTTTGCAATTTTAATTTTTGTGTATAGTTTATTTTCTGGTGTTTTGAGTCATAATTATTTTATCGTCATTTCTCGGTTCACATTGGGGACAATGTGTGTTTCAAGTGTGGGGATGGGAGACTAGATGTAAGGCCCCCTTTCCCGGGTGACCTGACTCGGTGGATTTACTCATAAACATAGTCATTAACCACCGAACTTTTAATTAAAAACATTCAAACACAGCAGAAGCATTCAATTACATAACATAGCAGCGGAAGTCTTATCATTAAACATGGTCATTGTCTTAAAAAGAAATTCAAGTAAATGGGATTTCAGTCTTAAAGTGGGGTAGCCTTCATGCCTACGCACATTTTTTCTTCTTCTAAGCTGAAGTGCATACTAAAAGTCAGCTAACGCTGGTGAGTTCTAGTTTAAAGCAGTTAGGTATAACATTAATCATTCATTCGTATCATTGGTGCATATATACATATATCATTATTTCATTGAACATACATTGACTATACTCATAAGTAGGTGCATATGCATACATTGAACATTCATTGGTCATACACATAAGGATGATCAACCCGTCATTGATTGTGTAAGTCACAAAGATAGACGTTGTGACACCCGGTTAATTAGTGTTAACCCCGTTAACTAAGTCCAGTCAAATTCTAACTATTCACAAATCCCAGGGACTAGTTCTGCCCTTATCCAAACTCAAACCACAATGACTAATTATGTAAATAGGTAAAACTTAGTTCTATTTTGACTTTGTAAGTCAAAATCACATGTTCTTGAGTTTCTGTTGACTTTGGAAGTCAACTATCCATGTTTCTAACTCCATCCAAACTTGAGGGACCAATTCTGTCTATTTCTAAACTTCAACACATGAAAATAGAGGGACTAAATCTGTAAATAGCTCATTCTGGATTTTGTTTGGCTATCGAAAGTCAAACTTGCGGCTTTGATGCAATTCAAGTCACGTAATCGATCTTTATTTGAAATTAGAAACTGGTATGCACGATTAAGTTGTTAACGACCATCATTAACACATTAAACTCAGGCATTAATCGAATTAAACTCAAATAATGGTAATTAAAACTATAACCGTCGACCATTATCGTAAGTCCATCAGATTAGATCGTTTTAACAGTTATTCTCGCAAACCAAACACCGACACACACTAGACGAAATCCCCTGTTTCTTCTTCACGCTTCAATTCGATCGGAGGGAGAACCAGACTCGCCGGAGACCAACACAGTCATCATCGGCACTTGTTTTAGTCGCACTCTATCAATCCAGTATCGTCTCAGGTAATTGGATACACCTACAACTTCGCTTTTATCTCTTATATAAAAGCCCTAACCTAATTAAAGCTTCCATTATCGAATTTGACTGAAATCAGAACCTGTGGTTCATGTGAAACCGGTTTACTCGATCACCACCTTAAACCCTGTTTAAATCAAATTAAACTATACCATTCGATTCGAAATTCCCTGCTTAATGAAAGCCCTATGTTAATTTGAACTCATAACACCGAATTGATCATGATCCATAAACTAGGGTTTGTTCATTTACTGATTGGGGGTTTTGGCACTAGATTCAACTATAATCAAATTAAACAATACCAACAGCCTCGCAAGATACTAATCTATAAAATCCCTATGATTTAAACATGTTTTATCATCTGTTATGTTCCTATCGAATCTGACTTTATAAACTAGGGTTTCGACCCTTCCTTCAGTAATTAAACGACCTTACTCGCATTGTTTTTGCAACTAAACCCATACACAGGTTCGTGATTATCATTTTAACAAAACCCCTATGCAGTTTTGATCAATTGTAAACAGAAATGATGGTTTTGGATGGGATTCGATCGCACATATGAACGGGAGGCATGAACGCTGGGTTTATATGTTAAATTCAACTCAATTTAGGTTTGTGTGTGATGAACCTAGCAGCGCGTGATGGTTAAATCATTTGGCTTGTGCGCAGGAGACCCGGGTTTGAAACCGGTCTCCTGCATTCTTTCTGGGACTTTTCTATTATTATTTTTAATATAAAAACAATACCCTATATTTTATATTAATATACTAACACGTTTTAACTCGTAAACTACCCGTAGGCTCGGGTTTGGTTTGATAACCCGTTTTAATATTATTTTCCCACTTTTATAATAATATATTTATATTATTATTCAACCTATAACTCCGATTAAAATAATTTATTTATATATCTTTTTCGCCACATTAATAAACATTGTGTAATCCTTTTTAAACTTAAAAATAATATAATTAATTATATTATTACTCACATTGTTATGTTCCGAATAAAAATAATAAATTTATTATTTTTGTCACGCAATTAATTATCGTGATATTTCTCTAAATGTAAAAATAATATAATAACTTATATTATTTTCCTAGACCATTATTAAATTGTACAAACGCACGAATATATTTTATTATTAATATTATTCGTAATTATAGACGTTCGACACGAAACGTATTTATCTTAATAATTATTATATTAAGAAAATCCTCCATTCCCGTGGACAAGTTTGTCTACTCTTTAATCGTTAGTGCGTCTTAGGATGTTCGCTCATCCGTGTCATCGGCACAATATCCAATGTGTCCCTAATTATTATGTTTATAATTATATGGCATACATAACCAGTTCACAGGCAAACTCTCTTGTTTTTTACTTGCATCCTTGTGTGATGCTATCCACTACTCGTACACAATTCTGGTTAGTTATATAGCCCTCTTTTTACTCTTTACACATTTTGGGGTGATTCATGATACATTGAAAACTATTTGCATTTACAAACATACAATTCTTCATTTATGACCATATGTGTAATTTGTACTTAGTGCTTGAATGCTATGAGTCTAAACTAAACATATACATGACATACTCTTACAATCATTAACTCTGTACAAGCCAACGGTAACATTGATAGATCTATTGTGTCTGGCAAACCCACCCAGGTAGGATGATTGTTACCGACAACACATCAGGATAACACTAGGTCTTATGCCCTATATTAGGATAACATGCGGGTTATGCCCTTCAGTCATAAGGTTTGATTGTACACCCTGTTTTGACTATAGATTCTCCACAAAGGCCTTATTTACCATGTGTCATATGAATTGTATAAACACTTGAAAACTATTTGTGGTCTCAAAACCTATGTATACTCACCAACTATTTTAGTTGACCTTGTTTTTATCATGTTTCAGGTACGAATCTTTTAGTTCATATTTCAAGTTGCTACACATAGGAAACTAAGGACCTAGTTAAATAAACAGTTAAACTTTGTTGATATACTTTGTTTCTTTGTATGTTTTGATTGGGCAAGTGTTATGGAATTCAAATTAATTGATATATGAAACTTTAGTTGATCATGTGCGTATGAACAGTCTACACGTCCCCCCCGACGTATTTCGCCGTCGGCCGGGGTGTGATAGATTGGTATCAAAGCCATGGTTATAGGGAATTAGGTTATTAGAAACCAATGACCTAGTCTATAACCTTAGGGCACCCTTGAGTGATTATCTTACATGTTATCCTAGGTATTACACCTCATGATACAAATACACGATATTTTATGTGCTACACTACTTGATGACTCACATGCTTATAAAATTGCTATCCATGTAATACTTTGTTTACCACACTGTTTGATTACATGCTATCTATTTGATCCCATTAAATATTATCTTAAGTCTTACCACACTCTTACTCATACCTAAGTCTTTATACACATTCACACTTACACATTGAGAATTATGCCACCATTAACATTTGTGAACAAAATTTAAACTCTTAGGTGTAAGGCCCACCTTTCCCGGGTGACCTCACTTGTTGGATTTACTCATAAACATAGCCTTAAATACTGAACTTAAATTTAAAACATTCTTCATTCAATTACATTACATAACAGCGGAAGTCTTAATAATTAAAAACACAACATTGTCTTAACAAACAAAAGTGGGATGTCAGTCTTGTGCCGGGTAACCTTCACGCCATCGCACGACCTTTTCTTCCTTTACCTGAAATGTATACTAAAAGTCAGCTAACGCTGGTGAGTTCTAGTTTAATGCAATTTACTGTAAACATTCTTTTCCTTATAGGTATAAGTATGCATTACTATATAATCATTCATATAAATACGTATTCATAACTTTTGCCTTTCTTGCATCTTTCTTTTCTGTATTTCCTTTTCTATATTTTTGGTGATTTCATACATAAATATATATATGCATTCACCCTTTTTCTTTCTTTATTTACATTCATGGGTCATACTCTGTAAGGGTGATCAACCCGTCATTTGTTTACGAATGTCACAAAGACAATCGCCGTGGTCCATCGTCATGGCCCACCTATACTTACAACCGTCCGACAACTAGTGCCGTCCGTCATTTTTATTCTTACAACCGTCCGGCAATCTTTGGCCGTCCGTCATGACTTACAACCGTCCTACCGTCGTAGTCCGTCATATTCGCCCGTCTACCCGAAGGTATCCGTTTCCCATGCGACTATTATTTATACAACCGTTCTACTATAATATGCCAATTGCTTCGACCGTCCTGTAATGGCATCCGTACGTCCTAGCTGATGAAGGAACGCACTTGTCCCGGTTGTAAAATAGTCACATGGTCGTCCGTCTACCGAAGTAGCCGTTATCATCGAAGCGTCCATAACATTTTCTGTACTTTGCAAGCAATATATACATGGATATAAAGCAAGATTTCATTCTTATATGTTATGACATTCATTCAATTCATTCTTTGCAAGCAATATATACATGGATATAAAGCAAGATTTCATTCTTTCATTTTGTGTTATACTTTCATTCATTCTTTATAATCATGCTTTTCATTCTTTATTCATAATTTCTCTTTCGTGTATAGGTATATATATATATACTTGTATAACACATATGATCACATTAACATTCATAAACTTTATTCACCTAGTGTATACACTTCAGCCCCAAAACATTTGAAAACATTTGCACATAACATAAAAAGGGGCACATAGAACTCACCTGATGGGCGGGTCCCTGAAGTATAATAGCTGGTTTCGAAACGTCACTAAGGTCACCCACTATCTGTATAATAAAGTCATACATATAAGGTAGGGCTCCTAAATGACACTAGACATTACTGTTCTTGAACTCAGTAGTTTCGGGAGGTGGGTCGCATCGAAACTATGGTAGTTTCGAGCTATGGTCTTACACTCGAAACTAGGTAGTTTCGAGTCATAATCCTTCTATCGAAACTAGGTAGTTTCGAGTCATTAACTTACGAAAATCTTAGTTTAGGTTCAAGGTGACACTCGAAACTAGGTAGTTTCGAGTCCTGAGTTCCTATCGAAACTATAGTAGTTTCGAGTCATTGGCTGCTATCGAAACTAGGTAGTTTCGAGTCAAACATGACTATCGAAACTAGAGTAGTTTCGATGGGTCTGCATGTATCGAAACTATAGTTTCGAGTCATGGGTCTGCATCTTCCCTGACCAGAACCTTGCTCCAGCCAACTTATTTCCAATCGATTAAACTTTGAACATTTTACGTTAAACACCTTCCTTTATCGTTCTTGAGTTCAAATACGTGATTTGTTTCAAGTTTCATATGCGAAAATCGTATCTTTATTTGATTTAAACCCGAGACATGCAAAGACTCAGAATCAGAGGCGATGCTTACCTCAACAGGCCCGATTTCTGTTGCTATGCGCTGAAATGGTGGAGACGGATGATTCCCGAGCCCTTGAGTCTTCTCCTTGCGGTTTTCTTCACAAGCCGATCGCTCTCTCTCTCTCTCTCTCTCTCTAGTGTTCTTGCGCAGGAAGATGAAATGAGAGAGGGTTTGGGTTGAAGCTGCTGTTTTGTAATGGGGTTTCCCCCTTTTCTTTTCGGCCCATGGGCCGAAATTTTGGCCAAGCCCACTTTATTTCCCTTTTCTATTTGTCTTGTCATTATTTGGGATGTTACAAGTCTACCCTCCTTAATGAGGTTTCGTCCTCGAAACCTGTTACACGTTAAACAACTGGGGATACAGTTCCTTCATCTCGTCTTCTTTCTCCCAAGTAGCCTCAGACCCCTTTCTGTGTTTCCATTGTATTTTGACTAAAGGGATCGACTTATTGCGTAATCGTTTCTCAGCTCGGTCAAGAATGGCTATTGGTTCTTCTACATAGTTCAAGCTGTTATCCACTTCGATTTCGTCATAAGGTATGTGAGCCGTATCGTCAGCAAGGCACTTGCGTAAGTGTGATATGTGGAATGTAGGGTGTATTCCACTAAGCTCGACGGGTAGGTCGAGTCTGTAAGCAACTTGACCCACTCTTGCTACAATCTTGAAAGGTCCGACAAACCTTGGACTTAGTTTGCCACGCTTTCTGAATCGAATGATTCCTTTCCACGGTGATACTTTCAACAGTACCATGTCCCCTACTTGAAACTCTAAATCCCTCCTTCTCTTATCCGCGTATGATTTCTGTCTGTCTTTTGCGGCTTTCATACGAGCCTTGATTTGATCAAATTTCTCAGAAGTAGCTTTGACCACTTCGAGACTTGCAAAATCCTTCTGTCCAATTTCCCCCCAACAAACCGGGGTCCTACATTTCCTCCCATACAACATTTCAAATGGCGGCATGCCAATAGTCGAGTGATAGCTGTTGTTATATGAAAATTCTGCCAAAGGTAGATGGCTGTCCCAACTCCCACCGAAGTCAATGATACAGGCCCGGAGCATGTCCTCCAAGGTCTGAATGGTCCTTTCCGATTGTCCATCGGTTTGGGGGTGGTAAGCGGTGCTGATGTTCAGTCTGGTGCCCATTGCTTCATTGAATTTCTTCCAAAACCTTGACGTGAATCTAGTATCCCTGTCAGACACAATCGACAGCGGCATACCATGTCTGCTCACAATTTCCTTGATAAATACTTCTGCTAGCTTTTCAGAAGAAGAAGTTTCTCGTATTGGCAAGAAGTGAGCACTCTTTGTCAAGCGGTCGACGATCACCCAAATGGTATCATTGCCTTTAGCTGTTCGCGGTAGCTTGGTAATGAAGTCCATCGTGATCTCCTCCCACTTCCATTCCGGTATTGGCAAAGGTTGCATTTTACCGCATGGCTTCTGGTGCTCGGCCTTAACTAGAGAACACGTTAGGCACTTGCTCACGTATTCTGTCACATCATTCTTCATGCCAGGCCACCAGTATTCTTTCTTCAAGTCTTGATACATTTTGTTTGTCCCGGGGTGGATAGAATAGCGAGACTTATGGGCCTCATCGAGTATTTTGGCTCTAAGCTCACCAATCTTAGGTATCCACATCCGGCCAAACCTAGTTCGTACTCCGTATGCATTCGCATCTAAGTTCCTTTGTTGTCCTACTATTCTTTCCCGTTTCACATTTCTTTCTAACAATGCTTCATCTTGTGCCTTTGATATTTCACCCATTAAGTCTGGCGTTATAATTAACTGACACGCTTTGATCCGGATAGGTGCCGATTCTTCCTTTCTACTTAAAGCGTCAGCCACTACGTTTGCCTTGCCTGGGTGGTACAATATCTCACAGTCATAGTCTTTCAGTAGCTCTAACCATCTTCTTTGCCTCATGTTTAGTTCCTTTTGTTCGAAAAAGTATTTCAAGCTTTTGTGATCGGAGTAGATGGTGCATTTAACTCCATACAAGTAGTGTCTCCATATTTTCAACGCGAAAACTACTGCTGCTAATTCTAGATCATGTGTTGGGTAGTTAACTTCATGAACCTTTAGTTGCCGCGATGCATAAGCAATTACCTTTCCTCGTTGCATGAGTACGCACCCTAAACCTTGCCCTGAAGCGTCAGAGTAGACTACTAAGTCTTCATTTCCCTCAGGTAGCGTTAATACTGGAGCTTGAGTTAATCGTGTCTTAAGTTCCTCAAACGCGGTGTTTTGGGTTGGACCCCATTCATACTTTACTTCCTTCCGTGTCAGTTTGGTTAGCGGCGAGGCAATTCTTGAGAAATCTTGGATGAACCTTCGATAGTAGCCTGCCAACCCTAGAAAGCTTCGTATCTCTGTTGGTGTCTTTGGGATGTTCCATTCCTTTACTGTCTCGATCTTTGCAGGATCCACCATGATGCCGTTTGGGTTTATTACATGACCTAGGAATTGGACTTCCCTAAGCCAGAACGCGCATTTGGAGAATTTTGCGTACAACTTTTCCTGCTTTAGCACCTCCAATACTTCTCTTAGGTGACAGTGGTGATCACCTTCATTCTTTGAATATATGAGGATGTCATCTATAAAAACTATTACTGATCGATCCAACATGGGTCGGCATACTCTGTTCATTAAATCCATAAATGCTGCTGGTGCGTTGGTTAGTCCGAAGGACATCACAAGAAATTCATAATGCCCGTAACGTGTACGAAACGCAGTTTTCGGTACATCTTCCTCTCTTACTTTCAATTGATGGTAACCCGACCTGAGATCAATCTTTGAGAACCAACTCGCGCCTTGCAGTTGATCAAAAAGGTCGTCTATTCTAGGCAGTGGGTATTTGTTCTTTACTGTTCTCTTGTTCAATTCGCGGTAGTCGATACACATGCGCATACTGCCGTCCTTCTTCTTTACAAATAGTACCGGAGCGCCCCATGGTGAGATGCTCGGCCTAATAAATCCTTTCTCGGTTAGTTCCTCTAGTTGGGACATCAATTCCTTCATTTCTGACGGAGCCAATCGGTAGGGAGCTTTGGCAACGGGCTCAGCTCCTGGCAGTAAATCAATCTGAAATTCTATTTCCCGATCGGGTGGCAACCCAGGTAGATCCTCAGGGAATACTTCCGGAAAATTGCACACCACGGGTACATTCTTGAGTTCTTTCGTTTTCACTCTATCATCTATAACATATGCCAGATAAGCTTCGCAGCCGCGCCTCATGTAACTTTCGGCCTTAATCATCGAGATGACGTTCGGCATTGTGCAATTCCAATCCCCATAAACCGTAATTGGACTGCCGCTAGGACCTTTGAGGTGTATCCTCTTACGTTTACATATGATTTGAGCTTCGTTGGCAGCTAGCCAATCCATACCCAATACTATATCGAATCCTCCTAAGGTGAGAAGGAATAATCTAGAAGGAAATTTATGACCCTCTATTTCTATTATGCAATCCTCTGTTACTTGGAATACTGCCGAATTTTTACCAACGGCAGTTTGTACACTAAAGGCCTTTACTACTGTGTTGATAGTGCAATTCAGTTTTCGACTAAAGGCATTTGATATAAAGCTTTTACTAGCACCCGAGTCAAATAATATAGCCGCACGTTCATCATTAACTAGGAACGTACCTGACACAACATCAGGATTTCCCCTTGCTTCCTCCTCAGTCAGGGCGTAAGCTCGAGTCCTAGTCTTTGGTTGTTCCTGTTCCTTTTCTTTTCCCGAACCAGATTGTCTGGCTTTTCTGCAATCCTTAGCCAGGTGACCAAACAGTCCACATACTTGGCATTTAGTGTCTCTCAAGCAGTCACGAGAGTAGTGCCCCGCCTTCCCACACCTGTAACATGTGGTGGAGCCGACCCGGCACTCGCCAAAATGTTGCCTTCCGCATTTCTTGCAGGTTTCATATTTGTCCGACCTTGGTTTCTTATTTTCAGTTATTACGTTCCCTCTTCCGGTGCCTCTAGACGGGTTCTCCCACTTTCTCTTTTGGGTTTCTGTTGGTGGGTCCTCATTGGCATAATCGTCGTAGACGATTCCGCTCAGATTCACTACCGACTCGAAGGTCGAGGGTAGGTTGGCTTTCACGTGGACACGGACCCTTTGAGGTAGGCCCTTCACATAATACTTGATCATTCGCTCTTCTGTCTCCACCAGGTGGGGTACCAGCTGTGCCAACTCATTGAATCTAGAAGTATACTGGCGGTGTGTCTTGTTGCCAGCTTTAAGGTTTAGGAATTCATTTTCCACTCGATCAATTTCGTTCTGGGGACAGAACTTTTGAATTACCAGCTTTTTCAGTTCTTCCCATGTCATTCTTGCAAGAGCGTTTGGGGACTTTGTCCTCTGAATGTTCCTCCACCAACCTAAGGCTTCGTTGGTGAAAGAATGAGCAACATATTTAACAGCCTGGTCTGGTCGACACTCGCTGATGTTGATTACAGCACTCATCCTCTCAATCCATTCAAGCGTTGCCACTGAATCTTTGCTCCCATCGAACTTGGGTGGGTCTCCGTCCTTGAAACCTTTGTAAGTGCACCCACGATTGCTCGATCCAATCTTTATTTCATCCCCATCACTGTCATATACTTTCTCTTCATTGTCTCCTTCATCCTCCTCCTTACTTTTCTTTATTGCCTCGGATAGTAGATCAGGCAATACCTTTTTCAAAGTGAGCACAACTTCACGGGCAATAGCATCCCTGACTTCAGGTTCCAACTGTATAGGCCCTGGACTGTCGTCTCCAGCTGGGGTCACTTCTGTTTCGTGTACACTCTCGGTGTGTTCCGCGTGCACACTCTCTTCTTCTTCTAGTCTTTGATTCAACGGAGGTCTACCTCGTCGGCCAGTGCGACCGCCTCGGCGTCCAGTTCTTCCTCCGCCAGCCATAATTTCTTAATTTCCTGATAGTCATAAAGGGAATACATCAATGTCATTACTTCAGATCATAGTTTGGAACAGTACGAGCAAGGTAAATTTTTAATTACAGTGACCGGTTTGTGATTACTAATTTACATTGCTTTTCGGGTTCAAAACTCTTCAAATCGGTTGTGACATTGACATCTATTTGTTCTAAGTTAAGGTATCTATCCTTATTTAGAGCATTAGCTTTAGTACTTACTTACCGTGCTGCGTTGGCGTTGGTTACCCATACTGACATCCGTGCGTTGGTCCCATAATCAGTTTGAGTCCAGACATTTAGGGATGTCTGAATCTCTCAAACTATTGCTCTGATACCAACTTGTAAGGCCCACCTTTCCCGGGTGACCTCACTTGTTGGATTTACTCATAAACATAGCCTTAAATACTGAACTTAAATTTAAAACATTCTTCATTCAATTACATTACATAACAGCGGAAGTCTTAATAATTAAAAACACAACATTGTCTTAACAAACAAAAGTGGGATGTCAGTCTTGTGCCGGGTAACCTTCACGCCATCGCACGACCTTTTCTTCCTTTACCTGAAATGTATACTAAAAGTCAGCTAACGCTGGTGAGTTCTAGTTTAATGCAATTTACTGTAAACATTCTTTTCCTTATAGGTATAAGTATGCATTACTATATAATCATTCATATAAATACGTATTCATAACTTTTGCCTTTCTTGCATCTTTCTTTTCTGTATTTCCTTTTCTATATTTTTGGTGATTTCATACATAAATATATATATGCATTCACCCTTTTTCTTTCTTTATTTACATTCATGGGTCATACTCTGTAAGGGTGATCAACCCGTCATTTGTTTACGAATGTCACAAAGACAATCGCCGTGGTCCATCGTCATGGCCCACCTATACTTACAACCGTCCGACAACTAGTGCCGTCCGTCATTTTTATTCTTACAACCGTCCGGCAATCTTTGGCCGTCCGTCATGACTTACAACCGTCCTACCGTCGTAGTCCGTCATATTCGCCCGTCTACCCGAAGGTATCCGTTTCCCATGCGACTATTATTTATACAACCGTTCTACTATAATATGCCAATTGCTTCGACCGTCCTGTAATGGCATCCGTACGTCCTAGCTGATGAAGGAACGCACTTGTCCCGGTTGTAAAATAGTCACATGGTCGTCCGTCTACCGAAGTAGCCGTTATCATCGAAGCGTCCATAACATTTTCTGTACTTTGCAAGCAATATATACATGGATATAAAGCAAGATTTCATTCTTATATGTTATGACATTCATTCAATTCATTCTTTGCAAGCAATATATACATGGATATAAAGCAAGATTTCATTCTTTCATTTTGTGTTATACTTTCATTCATTCTTTATAATCATGCTTTTCATTCTTTATTCATAATTTCTCTTTCGTGTATAGGTATATATATATATACTTGTATAACACATATGATCACATTAACATTCATAAACTTTATTCACCTAGTGTATACACTTCAGCCCCAAAACATTTGAAAACATTTGCACATAACATAAAAAGGGGCACATAGAACTCACCTGATGGGCGGGTCCCTGAAGTATAATAGCTGGTTTCGAAACGTCACTAAGGTCACCCACTATCTGTATAATAAAGTCATACATATAAGGTAGGGCTCCTAAATGACACTAGACATTACTGTTCTTGAACTCAGTAGTTTCGGGAGGTGGGTCGCATCGAAACTATGGTAGTTTCGAGCTATGGTCTTACACTCGAAACTAGGTAGTTTCAAGTCATAATCCTTCTATCGAAACTAGGTAGTTTCGAGTCATTAACTTACGAAAATCTTAGTTTAGGTTCAAGGTGACACTCGAAACTAGGTAGTTTCGAGTCCTGAGTTCCTATCGAAACTATAGTAGTTTCGAGTCATTGGCTGCTATCGAAACTAGGTAGTTTCGAGTCAAACATGACTATCGAAACTAGAGTAGTTTCGATGGGTCTGCATGTATCGAAACTATAGTTTCGAGTCATGGGTCTGCATCTTCCCTGACCAGAACCTTGCTCCAGCCAACTTATTTCCAATCGATTAAACTTTGAACATTTTACATTAAACACCTTCCTTTATCGTTCTTGAGTTCAAATACGTGATTTGTTTCAAGTTTCATATGCGAAAATCGTATCTTTATTTGATTTAAACCCGAGACATGCAAAGACTCAGAATCAGAGGCGATGCTTACCTCAACAGGCCCGATTTCTGTTGCTATGCGCTGAAATGGTGGAGACGGATGATTCCCGAGCCCTTGAGTCTTCTCCTTGCGGTTTTCTTCACAAGCCGATCGCTCTCTCTCTCTCTCTCTCTCTAGTGTTCTTGCGCAGGAAGATGAAATGAGAGAGGGTTTGGGTTGAAGCTGCTGTTTTGTAATGGGGTTTCCCCCTTTTCTTTTCGGCCCATGGGCCGAAATTTTGGCCAAGCCCACTTTATTTCCCTTTTCTATTTGTCTTGTCATTATTTGGGATGTTACATTAGGCCTAAAGCCTATTAAATTTTTAAAATCCCGTCAAAGTTTTGACTTCTGAAAATTAGTAGAGAACATGTGCAATCCGGAAGGGTGAATGCCTGTACTCTGGGTCTTCTATCTAGGAAAATGTTTCATATAAATCCCAATCAACCAAAGGATCTATATGCTTTCCTAGGAATTCCTGAAGTGAGTGTTCATCTATAGGCTAAAGCATGTCTTCTTGAAAGTATAAGAATTTGAATCACTTTGATTTGTCAAAGTACCCATTTGGTTATGATATCAAATCAGTACAATCTAAGCACCATCATTTGTTTATTACAATTTAGTACAGATACCTAAACCTTTCTTTGTAAACTAACTATTTTAGTAACATCGTTATCTCGTTCAAACAAAACATTTATCAAACCCTTAGCTTATAAATATTATCTAGAATATACATTTTCTATAAACTTTTTTCGCCTTGTAAAGAAACTTAATACAACTTGTTTTATAAAAACATTATCTTAATTAATAATTAATTATAACTTTTACTTCGCTAAATTAATTATTATTAAATCTTGGCTTAACTATTAAACGATTTAGCAATTATTTTCTTTTGAAACATTCTCTTTATGATAATTAAAATTAAACAAAATGTTTTATTTATTCATCTGTTTATCTAGTTATTCAACTTATTATTTTCACTATTTTATTAAATTACAAACAATAATAAGTTACAATTACTTGTCTATTTACAAACAAAAAACACAAATCAATTGTTCGTAAGCACATCACTCTAAACACCTACAAAACTTTCTCGTTATCTTGCACCTTCGGAAATATATGAACATACTAGGCACTTCAAGGAGATGAATCCTTTCACGTAGGCGTTAACCATCCATATAAACCTCAAGAAGATTGAGAATTTAAAACCCAACTACCCACATTATACATGAACGTCAAGCAACACGCTTGTCCGCAACACTCGACCACCTACAAAGTTCGATAGTTTACGTTACTTATGACATTCAGTAACTTACATATGAGCATTCACATGATACATAACACTTGATTTATCTCATGATACATGAAACTTGTTTGTTTGCAATATACATAATACTAGGTTTAGCACATGATACATAATACTAGACTGTTCACATGATACACAATACTAGATTGTTCACATGATAAATGATACTTGGTTAAATACAATATACATAATACTAGATTTAGCACATGATACACAATACTAGATTGTTCACATGATACATGATACATGGTTGAATACAATATACATAATACTAGATTTAGCACATGATACACAATACTAGATTGTTCACATAATACATGATACTTGGCTGAATACATTATACATAATACTAGATTGATCACATGATACATGGTTGAATGCAATATACATGATACTAAATTGATCACATTATACATGAAGCTTATTTGTTTACAATATACATTATACTAAGTTGTTCACATTATACGTGAAACTTATTTGTTTACAATGTACATGATACTAGATTAAACATGAAACTTGGATGTTTACATTATACATGGAACTAGATTTGGTACAATTGTTGCAATTGATGGATCACAAGGCATGATAATTCACTCTATCCATGAAGGTTGAAAACTACAAACTTTTAAGCTACTCAGGGTTTGACGTATTCTTGTTCAAACACGAGGAAGATATGGAACTCTAAGTTATGCCACATTATTACTCCTTAGTTTTCTGATTAACCTTACTATCTAGGGGCACAGTTATTTATTAGCAACTTATACATGAAAACAATAGATGTGAACTAGGTAATTTTGTGTCCTCTCTTGACCCACACACAATGGGATGATCTATATGGACCATGCGGTGAATTGAGTAATTACGGGTGCACACGTAATTATAAAAGTCAGCGCATGGAAAACATAGTAAATTTTGTCGTGCGTTATTACATAAAACTTATCGTGATATATAATAACTAAACTGATGCGATATGATAAGGGCATGGTGGATACGCCGCTGGTACTTCCTATATATAAGTGTTCCTGTCAAATCGTCAGAAGTAGCGTTGTTCGTGTCACGTGACGTTTTATGTTATTTTGACCCTGAGAAGTGTTTGTGAAACCTCTTATCCAGTGACATTTCTTGAACATATTAGACTACATCCTAAACAAGTTTTGATCATCGAATTCTCATCATTCTCATTTCAAGCGATGCTTTCCACCTTTGAAGTCCAAAATATTCTTCGACAATTTTCTCCCCAATTCTCTTCAAACTAAATCTACTATCATCATTCATGCCTGACCTTGAGTATCAGACCAAAATCTTGTTATCAATCGTACTCCTCGAACCAACAGTCAAAGCTCGTTGGCAATCTAAACGAGACCCCGAGTTTACATGGGAACGTGAGGATCAGATGAAGCTTGGTATCCTCATCTGTTCAAGCACTACACGTCAAACACTTCAAGTGCTATTCTAATTTTCGGGACGAATATTCCTTCAACTAGGGGATGATGTGACACCCGGTTAATTAGGGTTTACCCCGTTAACTAAGTCTAGTCAAATCCTAACTATTCACAAACCCTAGGGACTAGTTCTGCCTTATCCAAACTCAAACCACAAGGACTAATTGTGTAAATAGGTAAAACTTAGTTCTATTTTGACTTTGTAAGTCAAAATCACATGTTCTTGAGTTTCTGTTGACTTTGGAAGTCAACAATCCATGTTTCTAACTCCATCCACACTTGAGGGACCAATTCTGTCTATTTCTAAACTTCAACACATGAAAACAGAGGGACTAAAGCTGTAAATAGCTCATTCTGGATTTTGTTTGACTATTGAAAGTCAAACTTGCGGCTTTGATGCAATTCAAGTCCCGTAAACGATCTTTATTTGAAATTAGAAACCGTTATGCATGATTAAGCTGTTAACGACCGTCATTAACACATTAAACTCAGGCATTAATCGAATTAAACTCAAATAATGGGAATTAAAACTCTAACCGTCGACCATTATCATGAATCCATCAAATTTGATCGTTTTAACAGTTATTCTCACAAACCAAACATCGGCACACACTAGACGAAATCCCCTATTTCTTCTGCACGCTTCAATTTGATCGGAGGGAGAACCATACTCGTCGGAGACCAACACAGTCATCATCGGCACCTGTTTTAGTCGTAATCTATAAATCCAGTATCGTCTCAGGTAATTGGATACACCTACATCTTCGTTTTTATCTCTTATATAAAAGCCCTAACCTAATTAAAGCTTCCATTATTGAATTCGACTCAAATCAGAACCTAGGGTTCATGTGAAACCGATTTACTCGATCACCACCTTTAACCCTGTTTAAATCAAATTAAAGTATACCATTCGATTCGAAATTCCTTGCTTAATGAAAGCCCTATGTTAATTTGAACTCATAACACCGAATTGATCATGATCCGTAAACTAGGGTTTGTTCATTTACTAATTGGGGATTTTGGCACTAGATTCAACCATAATCAAATTAAACAATACCAACAGCTTCGCAAGATACTAATATATAAAAGCCTATGATTTAAACATGTTTTATCATCTGTTTTGTTCCAATCGAATCTGACTTTATAAACTAGGGTTTCGACCCTTCCTTCAGTAATTAAACGACCTTAATCGCATTGTTTTTGCAACTAAACCCATACACAGGTTCGTGATTATCAGTTTAACAAAACCACTATGCAGTTTTGATCAATTATAAACGAATATGATGGTTTTGGATGGGATTCGATCGCACATATGAATGGGGAGGCATGAACGCTGGGTTTATATGTTAAATTCAACTCAATCCGGGTTTGTGTGCGATGACCCTAGCAGGGCGTGATGGTTAAATCGTTTGGCTTGTGTGTTGGAGACCCGGGTTCGAAACCGGTCTCCTGCATTCTTTTTGGGACTTTTTCTATTAATGTTTTTAATATAAAAACAATACCCTATATTTTATATTAATATACTAACATGTTTTAACTGGTAAACCACCCGTAGGCTCGGATTTGGTTTGATAACCCGTTTTAATATTATTTTCCCACTTTTATAATAATATATTTATATTATTATTCAACCTATAACTCCGATTAAAATAACTTTTTTTATATATCATTTTCGCCACATTAGTACACATTGTGTAATCCCTTTTAAACTTAAAAATAAGATAATTAATTATATTATTACCCATGTTGTTATGTTCTGAATAAAAATAATAAATTTATTATTTTTGTCACGCAATTAATTATCATGATATTTCTTTAAATTTAAAAAAATATAATAACTTATATTATTTTCCTAGACCATTATTAAATGGTATAAACGCACGAATATAATTTATTATTAGTATTATTCGTATTTAGAGACGTTCGTCATGAAACGTATTTATCTTAATAATTATTATATTAAGAAAATCCTCTACTCCTGTGGACAAGTTCGTCTACTCTTTAATTGTTAGTGCGTCTTAGGACGTTCGCTCATCCGTGTCATTGTCACAATATCCCATGTGTCCCTAATTATTATGCTTATAATTCCAGGGTATACGTAACCAGTTCACAGGCAAACTCTCGTGATTTCTATTTGCATCCTTTTGTGGTGCTATCCACTACTCGTACACAACTCAGGTGAGTTACATAGCCCTTTTTTTACTCTTTACACATTTTGGGGTGATTCATGATACATTGAAAACTATTTGCATTTACAAACATACAATTCTTCATTTATGACCATATGTGTGTGCTTAGTGCTTGAATGCTATGAGTCTAAACTAAACATATACATGACATACTCGTACAATCATTAACTCTGTACAAGCCAACGGTAACATTAAAAGATCTATTGTGTCTGACAAACCCACCCATGTAGGGTGATTGTTACCGACAACACATCAGGATAACACTAGGTGTTATGCCTTACATTAGGATAACCTGCGGGTTATGCCCTTCAGTCACAAGGTTAGATTGTACACACAGTTTTGAGTATAGATTCTCCACAAAGGCCTTATTTACCGTGTGTCACATGGATTGTATAAACACTTGAAAACTATTTGTGGTGTCAAAACCTATGTATACTCACCAACTATTTTAGTTGACCTTGTTTTTATCATGTTTCAGGTACAAATCTTTGAGTTCATATTTCAAGTTGCTACACATAGGAAACTGAGGACCTAGTTAAATAAATAGTTAAACTTTGTTGATGTACTTTGTTTATTTGTATGTTTTGATTGGGCAAGTGTGATGGAATTCAAATTAACTGATATATGAAACTTTAGTTGATCATGTGCTGGTTTCTTTCATTTACGTTATGCCATTCGTTCATTTTCTATATTTATATATATACATCACATATGATTACATTAGCATTCATAACATATACTCATTTAGTGTATACACTTCAACCCCAAAACATTTGCACATAACATATAGATAGAACTCACCTGCTTACCGGTGTTTAACCCGAAGGTGATGTTTTAGCTACACTTAATGCGTATACCGATCTCCACATAAGTCAAGGTACAATTTCTATTATTTCATGCAAGTGTCAGCAGTTTTGTGGGTGTCGCCGAGAGTGTCGGCTCGGAGAATTGCTGGCCACACTCGAGTATCGGCTAGGAGAATCTCTAGCCACACTCATGAGTGTCGCCTGAACTTGCGTTCAGGACTTTGTGGTGTAATGGGTCGATACTCAGCACTTTTCTTAGAAGGCCGATTCTCAGATAGTCGACTCTCAGACAGTCGACTTTCTGACAGTCGTCTTTCTGATAGTCGGCTCTGACAGTTAGCACTAAGAGTTGATTCTGAAAGTCGACTCTGACAGTCGGGTTTGACAGCCGACTCTCTAACAATCAACTCTCTTCTTCTTCCTCACTTAGAGTCGCCAAGAGTCGGCTCAAGAACATTGAGCATTTGCAGGTCTGATTTTTGATCCAAAACCTTAACTTTTTACATCCAAAACGTTTATCTAGCTTTCATGAAGCTAGATCTAAGCTTTAATCCACTTTTCATACGTAAAAATCCTTCCTTTATGTTTAAAAACCCCATAAACCCAAAAACCCCATTATTGAAGAAAAACTCAGATCTGAGGTTGATTCTTACCTCAAAACCCATGGTTCTTCATGTAGAATCGATCAAAGATGATGGAGAAACAAGATGGAAGCAGGATCCAACCTTGATAGTGACTTCTTGAGCTTTCTCTCTCTATAACTCTCTTTTTCTCTCTCAAGGGTTTTCAAGTTTGAAGAAAGTGGAATGAGGAAGATGAGTTGATTATATCCTTATATACTGGGGTCCATATCGGCCCATTGCAGCAAAGACTAAGCCCGCTCCCTTACTTCATATTCATTCTTTGATTAAATCCCGATCCCATTATCACTTAAGCGTTTTTATTATTTCGGGATGTTACACTAGACATCTATCTTAGTTTAGATCATTTAGTTTATTAATTTGGAAAAAAAAATTTCAAAAATGTCCTTGATTGAGAGTTTTGCAAATTACATGGAAGATGATAGGTAGAACTGGGCACTGCTTGTTGAACTTAATTGAAATAATAACAATAGAAAGCGCGTTTAACTTGTGATGCATTGGTAGGCCCAGATGACTTTGAAAGCTTAAATATCCTAAAAGTGTTGATTAGGTTAATTAAATGAATTAAATCAGGATATCTTGTGGGTTCTCATCTTAGGGGGTACGGTAAAGCTGAAACTGTCAATATAGGGTGATAGGTACCACGATAAATTTAAAAGGTTATATGTTTTTGAAATTATTTGGCACGCCATTCTCTTTTTATGAAAATAAATCCGAGAGTTGGTGGCGCCCGCATTCCATAAATCCATATTTTAATGAGCTTAATAAATTGGAAATCTAAGTTTCACCTACGTGTCCACGTCGGGTTCCAGCCTGATTGAAACACCACTGGGTAGATTATTATGTACTTCAAAGCTAGAACTGCAGTCTATTTGCCACACGCCGAGTTCCAGCTTGGATGAAGCACCACTAGGCAAGGTTTGATTATTTTGACCTTTTAATGCTCATATCATTAATTCCATTCATCCATCATTCACCTTAATTTTTAAAACATGTAACTTTTTGTTTATAGTGGTAGGATAATCTAAATGATTAAGCATGGGCCTAAACATGACCTTGAGATGGGATTAGGTGGAACTATGACTTTTTGAGTGGGAGACCCATATATAGGTTGATATGCTTGGTAATATGATATTAGAACATAATCGGGGGCTGATAAGTTGGTGGTTGGGTTAGTCGGAAAGAAAGATCAATGGTTGTAGTTAACTCGTGATTATATGTGAACTAATGCATAATGTGATTGTTGAAGCTAGTGTTCCAGTTGTGATCCCATTGCAGATTCTTTTTCGAGGACGAAAAAAGGTTAAGTGTGGGGATATTTGATGTGTTGCAAAACACATGCTTTTTATCCGTGTATTTTGTACCAGTTTACTTAGTTTTGTATTCGGTTTTAGTTGTTTTTATCTTGTACTTAGTCTTTGTTGTATCTGTAGGCACTCGTGTGGAATAGGAAGATATATCATGAAGGAATCGAGCACGAGAAGAAGCCCAGAGAAAAAGATGAATAAAGTTTGAATTTCAAGCCTTCGTGGTATGCGAGGAATCTCGGAAAGGGCCCCGACTGTTTTGGCATTCGCGGTACGCGAAGGGCCTTGATGTTTGTCTCGCGGTACGTAAGGGCCATATAAATCCGTAAAAAGCCCTAGTTTTAATTGTAAAAATATTTGAACGGCCATTGATCGAAAAGTTAGACTTTAAGCCGTAAAAGCAAGGGTTTTGGGCGATTTTGGTGAAGGAGAAAGCTTTTGGGTTTGTAGTTCGAAGCTAGAGAGATCAAACAGTTAGAATCAACCATTCAGTTACGATTGTTCGTTTTTGCTTGTTTAATCAGTTGTTCGGAACTATGTTTACTACTTTTAATACTGATTTTATGGTTTTGATAATGGTTCTTGGCTAGAAACTTCAAAACTACCTAGGTTTGAGATGATTATTTAGTAAAGTTTAGATTTTTATCGGTTTTTGGATCTTGTGTTGGATTATGCTATTGAAACAAATTTGAACTTGATTTATTGATGAATAGGCATGCTTAATTCTGATTAGTTGTTGATTAATTGTTCCATATGCGTCTTTATGAGCGTCGTTCATGTATAGGTGCGTATTAGATCGCTTACTTTGTGTTTGTGATTCGTGTGTGGTTTGCTAGACGTCAGTAACCATAGGAACATTGATTAGCAATCTATTAGAATTGAGTGTTCTTCTTATCTAGATACCCGAAAGGTGATAGATAATTGGTTAGTCTTCGGTGTTAGAATTCTAAGAGTGAATTGTCTGAGAGGAAGTTTCCTTAGGGTTTCCAGTGTCGTTGCTAATTCATGTCAAATAAGTTGTTTTCAGATTACTCCGTGCATGTTTGATGTATTGAGACATTGAGACTGAAAGGTGATCTATCTATTGAGTTCTTTAGTATAGTTGGTGAGACCGAGATGTAATCCTACCACTGGTAAGCATAGTATCCCTTAGATTTCCTTCTTGTCACATCCTGAGAGTTATTAGGAATCCATTAGGTAGTCTGAGGGTGTGATATCTTAGGATCCCAATTCCATCACATCTTCCATGATCGTTAGAAGACCAAGCTTAGCAAACATGATTCGTAACCTAGGTAGTGCTTTTCTCATTCCTAATTTCATCTGAGTCTGTTGCCTGGTAGTTAACTGTCTTTAGTAGTCTACTTTTATTCATTACTTTGAGTTTAGTAGTTAATCTTAATTCGTAGACCCCCCCCCCAAACCAAAAATCTAAGTCCTAGTTAAAGTCTAGTTTTAGTTAGTGTCTATGTCTCATGGGTTCGATATTTGGACTTTTGTTAGGCTATATTGCAATTGATAAGTTCATTTGCCTGTCTTTGTGGTCTAGTTCATAGGAGTGTCTAGAGTTTAACTAGAGTGCCTAGGTTAATTTTGTGTTTAGTTTTTATAGACCGTTTGACCGACATCTGTGATATTGGGGGCATTGTTAGGATGCTCGATTGTTTGATGATTAGATAATGTGGTGGTAGCCATGAGAGATTCCGGAGTGATTTGACATTTTGAATTAATAGACGTTTACGTGGTGTGATGCTTAATTTAAATATTGACTATTTGATTTTCAACATTAATAGTGCAGTTTTACCGCATGATTATTTGAACATAATTAATGATAATTGTGTTTGTGACGGCATAGGATTGTGCTTGCCATAGTGGATTATGTGCGATATGGCGTGAGTGTGTGATTGTATTCTAAATGATGTGAGCTAACACTAAATGTGATTCTTGCAGTGATAACTAGAGCATGGTTGATTAGCTGGCGTGAGTAGACTTGTATAGACATGAGTTTTAAATTTTTCTGTCTCTATGGTCTCAAGATAGTTGCAGGAGAGGCACTCTGGATATTGTACTAACATGTATTAATCTTTTATATTCTATCTTTATGTATTTGTCCTTAACCAAGTTGTAATCGTGTCTGTATGAACTTTGTACTTGTATTTGGTTCATTCTGTTCTATGTATGTGTAGGGTACTGTACAAATACGCAAAGGAGGTTGTTCCTGTGTATTTTTTATGTACACACACCGGTATCTGCGTACTTGCTAAGTACACATGAGGAGTTTCCTGCGTACTTGATAAGTATGTAGGTAGCAGGTCTAGTATAAGTAGCAGAAGTTGTTTAAGTTGTAACTACGCTCTCATATTTGTCTGTCCTGTTCCAGAAACTTTGGAGAGCCAGTACTTGTAATCGATTGGCTACGAAAATAGACCATGTATTTTGTTACGTGTGTTTGTTTGTCGTGCTTACATTTGTCGTCATTCGTTCCATCTAGTCTCGGGGTTTCCGCACATGGTGGACTAGATTACACACCCACGCGAATACGATCTGTGTCACACCCCGCTATAAGTGGTATCAGAGCTTCTGCTCTTGATTTCGAGTGTTGTGCGTGTGTTAGGACATTTTCGACAAAGTGTTGTTTCGATTTCCTAGTTTTTGAACTCACATTTGGTGATTTTCAGAACTGAGTCTTACCCCTGCTTGTTCATCCCTGAAAATCCCAAAATCCACCTTTGTTTGTTGTTGTTTGGATGATCCATTCATCAAGGAGTGCTTAGAATCAAGTATCTAATCGTTCAGTTGGATACATTTCTTCATTTACAACAACATTTGAAGAATTCATCAATCTCTGGTCACCAGTTAACCAGACAAGTGGATGTATAAGTTCAAAAGTGATTTTGGCGTACTTACCTGATCTTGATTTGTTCCTGCGTACTTATTTAGTTGTTGCGTACTTATCATATACGCAAGATCAATTCTTTGCGTAGTTAATTCTCTTCATGCGAAGTTATTAAATACGCAAGAACATTATTGTTCATATGCAAGACCTTCTTTCTTGCGCATTTATTGTGTTTATGCGTAGCTAACAAATACACAAGATCAACTTTGTTCATACGTATTTAACAAATACGCAAGACCAAAGACCATCTCAAGTACGTAAGTTGGATTTTTGATCTGAATTTTGACTAACTCCTACACAATGTTGAATATTCAGAATATAAGTAGCTTGTTGAACTTTGACAACGAAACATGAACTCCACAAAAACCACCTAAGCTGTTAAACATGAATGACTATTCCAACTTGAAAGAAAGATTCAAATATGTGGATACCCATTCTGGAAGGGTATAAACATCCAACACATGAATACCTTGATGAAACTGTTCCCAAACCTCTTTCTAGGCTGACTGAAGAAGAAAAGAAAGCTTATGATTTATAAAAGAGAGCACAAGGTTCTATCACCATTGCGCTAACAAGAGAATTATTTCATAGTTTTCGAGGTTATGATACTTCAAAGGATCTATGGAAAGCCTTGCAAAAGAGATTTGAGGGAAACAGTGATGTGAAGAAAAGCAAAAAGGACTTATTGAGAAAACAATATGAGTGTTTTGAGCATTTAGAAAACGATTCTACTGATGACTTGATTTCTAGATTGTATCACTTATTAACAGAATTGAAGTCATATGAAGTGAAATACCCTGAAGATAGTGTTAGTCAAAAAGTTTCTAGATGCACTACCTCCTAAGTTTGACATGTACACTACCCTACTGCGTGAAAACAACAAGTTCTACGAAATGACCATTGACACGGTAATAGGGAAGATTCAAGCACGTGATATGAATTTGAGAAAGAAAGAAACTGGTAACCTACCTCAACTTCAAGATCGTCAATTTATTATGGGAAATCTTCTACGTCTTCTGGTTCAGGAATTGCTTTGTTTTAGGGAAGTTCTTCACAGGAAGATGATCATACCAACGGTGGTGTAAACTCATGTAAGGCCCCTTTCCCGGGTGACCTCACTTGTTGGATTTACTCATAAACATAGCCATAAATACTGAACTTAAATTTAAAACATTCATCATTCAATTACATTACATAACAGCGGAAGTCTTAACAAACAAAAGTGGGATGTCAGTCTTGTGCCGGGTAACCTTCACGCCATCGCACGACCTTTTCTTCCTTTACCTGAAATGTATACTAAAAGTCAGCTAACGCTGGTGAGTTCTAGTTTAATGCAATTTGCTGTAAACATTCTTTTCTTTATAGGTATAAGTATGCATTACTGTATAATCATTCATATAAATACGTATTCATAACTTTTGCCTTTCTTTCTTCTTTCTTTTCTGTATTTCCTTTTCTGTATTTTTTGGTGATTTCATACATAAATATATATGCATTCACCCTTTTTCTTTTCTTTATTTACATTCATGGGTCATACTCTGTAAGGGTGATCAACCCGTCATTTGTTTACGAATGTCACAAAGACAATCGCCGTGGTCCATCGTCATGGCCCACCTATACTTACAACCGTCCGACAACTAGTGCCGTCCGTCATTTTTATTCTTACAACCGTCCGGCAATCTTTGGCCGTCCGTCATGACTTACAACCGTCCTACCGTCGTAGTCCGTCATATTCGCCCGTCTACCCGAAGGTATCCGTTTCCCATGCGACTATTATTTATACAACCGTTCTACTATAATATGCCAATTGCTTCGACCGTCCTGTAATGGCATCCGTACGTCCTAGCTGATGAAGGAACGCACTTGTCCCGGTTGTAAAATAGTCACATGGTCGTCCGTCTACCGAAGTAGCCGTTATCATCGAAGCGTCCATAACATTTTCTGTACTTTGCAAGCAATATATACATGGATATAAAGCAAGATTTCATTCTTATATGTTATGACATTCATTCAATTCATTCTTTGCAAGCAATATATACATGGATATAAAGCAAGATTTCATTCTTTCATTTTGTGTTATACTTTCATTCATTCTTTATAATCATGCTTTTCATTCTTTATTCATAATTTCTCTTTCGTGTATAGGTATATATATATATACTTGTATAACACATATGATCACATTAACATTCATAAACTTTATTCACTTAGTGTATACACTTCAGCCCCAAAACATTTGAAAACATTTGCACTTAACATAAAAAGGGGCACATAGAACTCACCTGATAAGCGGGTCCTGAGATACTATCACCGGTTACTGAGCGTCACTAAGGTTACACACAATCTGTATAATCAAGTCATACCAGATAAGACAGTGAACCTACGCGACATTAAACATTTCTATTCTTAGGGTTATATCGAAACTTGGTAGTTTCGATCAGTGGATTATATCGAAACTTTAGTAGTTTCGATAGGTTGCTCATATCGAACTTAGTAGTTTCGATAGGTGGGTTATGTCGAAACTTGGTAGTTTCGATACATCAGTCTTATTTCCCGAACTTGTAAGGAGGACGTCTAAGTTGTAAAAATACACTTCTTTAATCTAACGAAGATCGGACAGAGTCCCGCTTGTTTTTATCTAAAACCCGACAATATTAATTGTCCATTTCTATTATCAAATCATAACCAATAATTATCCATAATGATCGGGTTCTAACTTCCATCATAAATATCCATTTTTCTATATTTATTAAATATTCATTTATCCAAATAATTGACCTCTTGTCGGTTATCCTTTATCATTTAAAGCCATTGCTATACGTCCTCAAATACGTTATTCGTAACCCGACTAATAATAACAATTAATGTCTACGAGTTATAAAGGATATACCTTCCCGAACACGATCCTGAAATATAACCGAGACCCGACCCGAACCGTATCCATTTTTATCATTATGTAATCATCATCATCATCATCTTACCATTATTATCATATCGAAACTACCATATCACATTACCATCATCGAAACTTCTATCATCATATCGAAACTACTCAGATTACCATCATCGAAACTTCTCATGAACACCATCATCGAAACTTCTATCATCATATCGAAACTACTCAGATTACCATCATCGAAACTTCTCATGAACACCATCATCGAAACTTCTATCATCATATCGAAACTACTCAGATTACCATCATCGAAACTTCTCATGAACACCATCATCGAAACTACATTATCGAAACTTCTGCTGCCATCAACACGCCACCATCTACGACCACCTTTATCACCCTTTACCCGAAAATACTATCATCACCCGAAACTACCGTTGCGGACACCACCCCTCGAAACTACCATAATCAGCCACTGCCGTGAACCGCCTTGTCGCTGCCATTACCATCACCCATCGTGAGCTTCCTGTTTGGCCATCATCACTGCTGTCAACCACCGATACCCGAAACTACTGCCGTGAACAAGAACTCACTGCTGCTGCCATAATCTCGTCGCATCCGTGTTACCACTGTAACTACGCCATGATGAACCCTCTGCTGCTGTCGGAGCCATAGCAGCAGCTCCCACGCCCGATGTCGACGTCATTCGGACCACAACAGCTGGCCCTTACCTCTTTCACGCGTCGCTGATCAAGCACGAATCGCTCCCGGCCCATTAATGCCTTCCTATTTCCTTGTATTGAAGCTCCATTGCAGGTTAATACTCGATTTAGGTTTAGAAATTGTAAGGATGGTGTGGTCTGGTTGTTGCTCGACGAGGGAGGGTAAAACGAAAACAAAGGAATGGGGTGGGGGGGTGGCGGCTGAAGATTGTGTGTGTATGAGATTTAGGTTTCAATTGTTATGAACATTTTCTTCTTACACCCCTCATCTATGTAGAATTTGCATCAACGTCCTTTAATTTAATTAGTTGCTAAATCATTATTCTATGTTTTCGTCCCTTGACAACCTTAGTTCTAAATAAGATCTCGTGTTTTTAACTAATAGGGAATTTGGGATGTTACAAGTCTACCCTCCTTATAAGAATTTCGTCCTCGAAATTCGATGTTTCTCGTAACAAAATTACTCTCCGCATTTCATGATTTAGTAACCACTTAGGTTCTTGTGAATTGGCATGTCTCGCGTTATGGTAATCATTCAATGCCATTCTTGGACTGCATGTAATTAGGGTTTCCATGTCCCTTCTTCTATACAACTAACATCTCGTATGTTAGGGTGAATAGTTTAACCTACTTTACTCTTGAGCGTGTCTCATGGGTGGACTTAACTCGGATCCACCAAGCACTTGCGTGAATCTGACATGTTAAGCAAGTCATGGATTCCTCTCAACACTTGGAAGTGTCTCTTTGGTAGCCTGGGATCTAGTTTAAATCGTCTACTTTGTGCCCTAGACAGTTGTTATCATTCTATTTCTAAGTTGCTTTGGTTATTACGTGTACCTCATAAATTATCCTTGGTGCATTCGCCCATGAAGGGCCATACCATGTCGTTCCCGAATGAATCCTGCTATCTCGTTCCCAAAGGAATCCCATCATCTTGTTCCCGAAGGAACCATATCAGTTTGTTCCCGAAGGAACCTTGTCATTTCGTTCTCGAAGGAACCATTAGAAGCATTACTCTATCATACTTAACTTCCAGAGAAGGTATTCATTCAGACGGAATACTAGATAGGCAATCCTTACATTCATACTCCTGTACACGTAACTCCCTTCTTGCCTTTCTTTAAAACATAATCGTCATGGTTTCACATTTCTCATAATTAGTCTATTATGCACTATCTGTTCTTTGTACCATTGAATAGTCTTAGGGATTGGCATCCCTTATGACCAAAATATACATTTTCTACTTTTCGTGATCATTAAAATTTTCTATATGTGATTCTTTTAGAATTACGTTCCTAGATTTCATTACAAATAGATGACACGTGCGGTGATACTCGATCATTCCTTTCATTTCTAGTCTCATTGTGTTCCTTATTGGCTTTTCAATTTGAGTAGTCACGTTCTATTGTCTTGTCTTAATCACTGTAGAGTGTTTTCTGACTCTTTAGGCCTTGCTAGTACTCATTTCTTTCTTCACATATTTGTTCGGAACTTGAACTTCACATTTATTCTAAACATTCAAACCCTAGGTTGGATCTGTTTTCATTTGGTTTTGCCTGCACACCCTAATTAGCATCGTGGTTCCAGTCGTTTGTTGTCGTTGATATATCTATTTTCTCATCTGAGTGAATACTCTTAGTAGTTTATCTAGGATTGTATTCTTCATGGAAAAATGTCATTTGTGCATTCTAGTACTCGTATTTTCTTTGAACATATAGTTGTGTGGTTATTTTCTTCACTTTTATGTACACTTGACCGTAGGTCCACGGTCATTCATCGTATCGCGTAAGCATTGACAATTCATGTTCAGAAGCAGTTTCTAAACGTATGTTCATCTAACATATGTAGTACTCACATCTCGTGCTAACTTGTGATCCTTGACAGCTACTTTCTCAATTTGAATCAAACAAGTGTTGAGTTCTTCAAATTCTACTTAGTCAGTCTCGTCGTTCGCGGTTTGTCATGCGAAGAAATTTTCTCACTGGGCTTGATAGACTCTCTTATCGTCCTCATACTAATTCTCTTTCGGTGCAATCTTTCCTGTTCCTTTTTCTTTGCTTGACTTATTACTTTGTTACTTGTTGCATCAGGTTTCGATCCAAGTTTCTTCAGATTTATAAACTTGTTCCTTAGTGTTACTCAAGTTCAGCAACTCCATTTAAAGCCTCGTTCCTTCTCGTTCCACCTTTGTTATGCCGTTGCTGTCATCATTCGTCTTGCTAATCTGTTGCGATCTTCATTACTTAAGTGACTAATCTCATAGTCCTGCTTGGAGTGATTTAATTGTTTTTGGTGACATGTGTATTAATCCACATGATAAGGTTCATCAGTATGCACAAGCACATGTAAATTTACAATTACGTGGATCCTGACGTAATTGCCAACTTACCTTACTTGTGAATTCCTGACTCGTCTTATAATGATTCATAATTTAAATGTCTTCTATAAACAGTGTCTAATCCATGTATCCTTCTTCCCTTTCTAAACTCCTTGTTGACGGAGGTCGCTCATGAAGGTTCGTTACCGATCTACTCGGACCGTTAATATTCCGTCATCTTTCTTTCTTTATGGTTTATCGAACTTCTGCTCGTTGTTTGTGATTCACCTAACATGGATCTCACCATTCTTATAATTTGTGTGCATTTCGTAGTATTAGACTAACATCTCTTTCACTCTTTATGGTGGGTACATACGACGGATGGCAAATCGAGACACACTTACACGGTAGATGATTGATAACAGTAGCTACGTGTTATTATTAATCATTTACTGTACTCATGTGCTCAAATTGTCTACCATCTTATGTCCTATGTGTAACTATTCATATCAGTAGTGATATTGGTAACTAAGGCATGTGTCCTATGCTAAGACATCTACCCTGAGTTATATATATTGACATTGATACTTACTTACTTGTTTTGGCGTTGGCGTTGGCTACCCGCACTGACATCCTTGTGTTGGTCCCATTATCAGCTTGAGTCTAGACATTTAGGGATGTCTAAATCTCTCAAACTATTGCTCTGATACCAACTTGTAAGGCCCCTTTCCCGGGTGACCTCACTTGTTGGATTTACTCATAAACATAGCCATAAATACTGAACTTAAATTTAAAACATTCATCATTCAATTACATTACATAACAGCGGAAGTCTTAACAAACAAAAGTGGGATGTCAGTCTTGTGCCGGGTAACCTTCACGCCATCGCACGACCTTTTCTTCCTTTACCTGAAATGTATACTAAAAGTCAGCTAACGCTGGTGAGTTCTAGTTTAATGCAATTTGCTGTAAACATTCTTTTCTTTATAGGTATAAGTATGCATTACTGTATAATCATTCATATAAATACGTATTCATAACTTTTGCCTTTCTTTCTTCTTTCTTTTCTGTATTTCCTTTTCTGTATTTTTTGGTGATTTCATACATAAATATATATGCATTCACCCTTTTTCTTTTCTTTATTTACATTCATGGGTCATACTCTGTAAGGGTGATCAACCCGTCATTTGTTTACGAATGTCACAAAGACAATCGCCGTGGTCCATCGTCATGGCCCACCTATACTTACAACCGTCCGACAACTAGTGCCGTCCGTCATTTTTATTCTTACAACCGTCCGGCAATCTTTGGCCGTCCGTCATGACTTACAACCGTCCTACCGTCGTAGTCCGTCATATTCGCCCGTCTACCCGAAGGTATCCGTTTCCCATGCGACTATTATTTATACAACCGTTCTACTATAATATGCCAATTGCTTCGACCGTCCTGTAATGGCATCCGTACGTCCTAGCTGATGAAGGAACGCACTTGTCCCGGTTGTAAAATAGTCACATGGTCGTCCGTCTACCGAAGTAGCCGTTATCATCGAAGCGTCCATAACATTTTCTGTACTTTGCAAGCAATATATACATGGATATAAAGCAAGATTTCATTCTTATATGTTATGACATTCATTCAATTCATTCTTTGCAAGCAATATATACATGGATATAAAGCAAGATTTCATTCTTTCATTTTGTGTTATACTTTCATTCATTCTTTATAATCATGCTTTTCATTCTTTATTCATAATTTCTCTTTCGTGTATAGGTATATATATATATACTTGTATAACACATATGATCACATTAACATTCATAAACTTTATTCACTTAGTGTATACACTTCAGCCCCAAAACATTTGAAAACATTTGCACTTAACATAAAAAGGGGCACATAGAACTCACCTGATAAGCGGGTCCTGAGATACTATCACCGGTTACTGAGCGTCACTAAGGTTACACACAATCTGTATAATCAAGTCATACCAGATAAGACAGTGAACCTACGCGACATTAAACATTTCTATTCTTAGGGTTATATCGAAACTTGGTAGTTTCGATCAATGGATTATATCGAAACTTTAGTAGTTTCGATAGGTTGCTCATATCGAACTTAGTAGTTTCGATAGGTGGGTTATGTCGAAACTTGGTAGTTTCGATACATCAGTCTTATTTCCCGAACTTGTAAGGAGGACGTCTAAGTTGTAAAAATACACTTCTTTAATCTAACGAAGATCGGACAGAGTCCCGCTTGTTTTTATCTAAAACCCGACAATATTAATTGTCCATTTCTATTATCAAATCATAACCAATAATTATCCATAATGATCGGGTTCTAACTTCCATCATAAATATCCATTTTTCTATATTTATTAAATATTCATTTATCCAAATAATTGACCTCTTGTCGGTTATCCTTTATCATTTAAAGCCATTGCTATACGTCCTCAAATATGTTATTCGTAACCCGACTAATAATAACAATTAATGTCTACGAGTTATAAAGGATATACCTTCCCGAACACGATCCTGAAATATAACCGAGACCCGACCCGAACCGTATCCATTTTTATCATTATGTAATCATCATCATCATCATCTTACCATTATTATCATATCGAAACTACCATATCACATTACCATCATCGAAACTTCTATCATCATATCGAAACTACTCAGATTACCATCATCGAAACTTCTCATGAACACCATCATCGAAACTTCTATCATCATATCGAAACTACTCAGATTACCATCATCGAAACTTCTCATGAACACCATCATCGAAACTTCTATCATCATATCGAAACTACTCAGATTACCATCATCGAAACTTCTCATGAACACCATCATCGAAACTACATTATCGAAACTTCTGCTGCCATCAACACGCCACCATCTACGACCACCTTTATCACCCTTTACCCGAAAATACTATCATCACCCGAAACTACCGTTGCGGACACCACCCCTCGAAACTACCATAATCAGCCACTGCCGTGAACCGCCTTGTCGCTGCCATTACCATCACCCATCGTGAGCTTCCTGTTTGGCCATCATCACTGCTGTCAACCACCGATACCCGAAACTACTGCCGTGAACAAGAACTCACTGCTGCTGCCATAATCTCGTCGCATCCGTGTTACCACTGTAACTACGCCATGATGAACCCTCTGCTGCTGTCGGAGCCATAGCAGCAGCTCCCACGCCCGATGTCGACGTCATTCGGACCACAACAGCTGGCCCTTACCTCTTTCACGCGTCGCTGATCAAGCACGAATCGCTCCCGGCCCATTAATGCCTTCCTATTTCCTTGTATTGAAGCTCCATTGCAGGTTAATACTCGATTTAGGTTTAGAAATTGTAAGGATGGTGTGGTCTGGTTGTTGCTCGACGAGGGAGGGTAAAACGAAAACAAAGGAATGGGGTGGGGGGGTGGCGGCTGAAGATTGTGTGTGTATGAGATTTAGGTTTCAATTGTTATGAACATTTTCTTCTTACACCCCTCATCTATGTAGAATTTGCATCAACGTCCTTTAATTTAATTAGTTGCTAAATCATTATTCTATGTTTTCGTCCCTTGACAACCTTAGTTCTAAATAAGATCTCGTGTTTTTAACTAATAGGGAATTTGGGATGTTACAACTCAACATGTTTTGCTGCTTCAGGATCCAATTCCTCAAGAGGTCCGTCTTCATCATCCGCTCACTAGATTGTTATTTCAAAGATTGCTGAAGATCATGCCACCCTATTTACATCATGTATGCTTGCCTATGAAAAATTTATTGGTGGGAAGCTTACTGATCCAGAAACTACTAAAGAGGATTTTAATCAAGTAGATCCTGATGACATGGAAGATATAGATATTCAATGGAACATGGCAATGATCTTAAGAAGGACTAAGCGTTTTCTAAATAGAACCGGAAGAAAGTTCATAGGAGGACATCCAAATGCAAGGGTTGGTTTTGACAAATCAAAAGCCAAATGTTATAAATGTCAGAACTTTGGACACTTTGCAAGGGAATGTCAGAAAGACAAAGCACCTGCTTCTAGTTTTACTAGACCTAGTCCAGGGAATAGCCAAAGTTTCAACAATCAGGACAACCGGAGTCAAAACTAGGGAACTACATCAAATGCTTTGGTAGTTCAGCATGATGACAGTTTTGACTGGGGTGTTCACTTGGAAGATGCCATTGTTTCACATAATCAAATAGGATTGATGGCGGAGATTGTTGAACTTATGGAAACAGAAGGAAGGGAAGCTGCAGCAGCTGCCCAACAGGAAATTGCATTTGCATTGATGGCAATTGGGGAGTCGTCAAACACCAATGAGGTAGATTCTAATGCTTTTGCTACTGTTTCTGTTTCTTGTTTAAATTGTAAGATTTTGAAAGATGAGAATGATCGAGTACATGATCAACTCGAACCGCTTCGTATTGCAGCATTGAACTATAAGGAAAACGAAAAACGTTTCAAAGAGTCAATTGATAATCTAAAGAAAGATAAACACGATTTTTCAATTAAAATCAGTGAACAACAATTTCACCTTGATGTTGCATACGAAGTGCTAGAAAAGAAAATTGTTGAATTGGCCAAACTGCAAAATGAAATTTTGCTGTTAAAGGGCAACCTTGAGAAAAATGAAAAACTCACGTTTCATGGTGGAACACTACGAACCAGTAGTAAGACAAATGAATGGCCAAGGTATAGGTACCAATGCCATTCCTCCACTAGTAAACGGGAAGTTAGTCAATGGGTCAATAGATATTGATATGTCTTGTCCGGATGAGTCTTCAAGTAAGGCTAATTCAATTGCTGAGAGTAATGAGGAAGGTAACTCTTTTGATAACATCAAATTGATGGAGTTGTTTCTGAAGAAATGTTTGATGAATCCAAGATTCAGAAAGATACTATTACAAACCGTGATAATTGTATCTTAACTGAACCTGATGTTGTTGAGTCCAATAATAAATTGAAAAACTTGCTTTATGGATATTTAAAAACCATGAAGCAATCCAAGAAAGAAAAATCTGCAATTAAGCTTGGAAAGAATTTTCATGAAAACATTAAAAAGAATTACACGTCCAAGACTCAAGCAACGTCTACTCAAGCACCGACGACTATTCATCAAACATCTCCTCCCGTTCATCAAAGTGAACCTTCCACATCAAAAGTGAAGGAACCTTATCATAGAGAGCATAGAGAGAAAAGAGTTTGCTTTCATTGATGGTATTGCAGGTCACATTCTTGTGAACTGTCCTGTAAAGAACTAAGAGAAGAAGCCAGTTTTCCCTTAACAGACTACATCTCCTAAGAAACCACAAGTGAAGCAAGAGAATCGTCTTATTCAGGAATTGGTGAAACCACCAGTTGAACAACTGGTAAAGCCACAAACAACACCTGCGGCTGTATCATCTGTCATGAAACGAGATAAGCAAACTGCTAGTCCTGGTGCAGCTACATCTGGTAGAGCAAGATCTGGTGGGAAACCTGTTGTTAAACTATCAAAACCAGAGAGGAGACGTCTGAACAAGAAGTTGAGAAAACTTGATTTAAAATTTACTAAAAGTCAAAATGGTGCTGCTTCTTCAAGTAAACCATCAGTTAATGATGTAAAACCTAATGTTTTAAAGAAAAAGGAACATAGGTCAAAAAACAAGAAAGGCAAAGCATCTCAATCTTTTGGTTTAGATTCTCAAAAGATGTCACCAATTTTTGATAGTCACGACTGTGAGTTAATAGAAGTTGTATATTTTGAGAAGAATGGACGACCCAAGACCACAATGGCCTGGGTATCCAAATCTAACTAATTTCTTTTAACTCATGCATGGACATCCCAAGGGAACTATCGCAAACCGCTGGTATGTTGATAGTGGATACTCCCGGCACATGACAGGCAACATGGCATTGCTTCAAGATGTTAAACCATTCAGAGGCGGCTATGTGGCCTTTGCAGGTGAGAAAGGCGGAAGTATCACCAGTCAAGGTGTAGTATCAAATGGATGTATTAGCTTCGACAACGTCAATTACTGCGAACAACACAAGCATAACCTGTTAAGCGTCTCACAAATGTGTGACAAAGAGTACTCTGTAATGTTTGACAAGTCTGGATGCGTGATTCTCAAACCAGGCTCTATGGTTCCCGAGGAGTGGATTCTGATGAAAGCACCAAGAACGAACGAAACATATCAGATTGATATGAGTGTGGCAAAAACCACCACATAAGTTCCTACTTGTTTACTTACTAAGCAAAAGAGATTGACTCAATCTTGTGGCATAGGAAACTCGGACACATTTCTTATAGAAATATGAATTGCCTTGTCCGAAACGGTTTAAATATCGGGGTTCCTAAGCTGAGATTTTCTGCTGCAGATGACTGCATGCCTTGTAAAAAGGGCAAACAACTACGAAAATCTGACAAGCCCAAGATCCAAAACTCTATTGATACCCCCTTGGAGCTCTTACACATGGATTTATTTGTCCCCATAAGTATCAATAGTATTGGTGGTAAGTCATACTGTCTTGTTGTTACTGATGATTACTCACGTTTTTCTTGGGTTCATTTTCTAGGTACTAAGGACGAGACTACTGAAATACTACATTATCTGATCTTAAGCTTGGAAACACTTTGCAAATTGAACGTTAGAAGAATCATAAGTGATAATGGCACAGAGTTCAAAAACAACATGAAGGAGCTTTTCTTTCTCAAGAAGGGTACTCATCATGAATTCAGCGCGCCGTATACACCACAGTAGAATGGAGTGGCAGAACTAAAGAATATAACTCTAATTGAAACTGCGCGGACTATGTTGTCAGATGCTAAACTGTCAATTACCTTTTAGGCTGAGGCAGTAAATACAGCTTGTCACGTTTTAAATCGAGTTCTTGTAGTGAAGCGTCATAACATAACTTGTTATGAGTTGATCAACAACCGACCACCAAATCTAGACTACTTAATTCCTTTTGGTAGTCCTTGTTCCTTGTTGTTACAATACAAAGACCAAAAATCTAAATTTCATGAAAAAGCAACAGAAAGGATCTTCTTAGGATATGTTACCAATTCTCCTTGCAAAAGGGTTTACAACAAGGAAACTCGTTAAGTAGAAGAATGGTTGGAGGTGGATCGCAGAAAATATAGTGTTCCACAAGAACCAACAGGTCTAGCATGGGGTTTTGATTATGATACTTTTTTCAAGTCTTTCAATATTCCGGATTTATCTGCTGAAGATACTGCCAGGTTATATGAACATTGTAGTGGTAGTGATCACTCCACATTCTCAACAAGGTCCACTGTACCTATTCCTGCCACTGATCCTAATGCGTCATCTGCATCGGGAACTCATGAGACTGACACCGAAGATGATACCAATGTTGTAGGAAATGATGCTCATGCTGATCCTGACATTTTGGTAAGAGATGAAGCACAAGTTCATCCTATTAATATTGAATCTTCTTCTGGTACTCGTAATGTGGAGGAAATTAGTATGAATCTCAAGTAAGTTATTTAGGAACAGGTTGTACCAGAGACAAGAGTGCATCGGAATCATCCAATTGACAACATTATTGGTGATCCTGATGCTAGCTTTCAAACTCGGAGTCGAACAATTACTGAGAAAACTAGTCTTTACGCAGAGATACTTGACACATGTATCATGGAGAAATGCTTGAATGTAGCATATGTATCCCAAATGGAGCCGAAGAATGTAAAACAGGCTCTAACAGACAACTGTTGGATTGAGGCTATGCAAGATGAATTGTCTCATTTTCGCAAGTTGCATGTGTGGGATTTGGTTGATTTACCAAGAGGTGTACATCATATTGTGTAACATTCTTGACTTTCGTGTATTTGTTTTAGTGCAATAAACAACATTTCAATTCCAATCTTAGTGAAATGCTTTGAATTATCTATGCAAACCTTATAACCCATGGCTTCATTCAATACAATCTTTAATTTTCACATGTACACACACATTATAAAGTTAATTCGAAGGATTTTATATCTATACAATTCATTATATATACAATTCTTTTTGTTACATATGATATATATGTAAATGAAAGTTAATCTCATATAGTATTTATATTAAGACATTATTACATTTAAAATTGTTTATTTATAAAATTTATAAAGTTTTTAAAGCTTTTAAATAAATATATATTTATCTACCATTTAGACAAATCGGCTTTGAACACTTTTGATCTATTGGACTCCAAATTGAACCCCCACTCTTGAAATTGGACCTTTGACTTCAAATTCTGAACCCACCCTCACGCCATTTTGACCTATTTTAACTTTTGTGAGTCAAACAGCCACAACATCTTGCAAATTAAGGTTGGATTCGATCAAACCCGACCGTTTCGGACTTGCCCTGGATACTAGGACGTTTATCGATAATTTCCAAACCAAATGGACGTGTTATTTAACCAAATTTGAGTGGTCTAATTCGAATTCAAAAGATTTGACCTTCCAGAGTCAAACCGAGCAAAATCCAATCTCCAATCATAAAATTGAATGCGTTTATAGGTCGTAAATCATGCCATGGCTGATCTCGCTTGTATTCAGTCTATAAACAAGACCCAATTCATCATCAATTATCGTTTTACTGCGCGAAACATTGCCGACAGCTGTTACCTTCACTTCATAATTGAATCGTGTATTTGAAGTAATATTGGACGGATTAAAGCACCCACACACCTTCGCCAACACCATTGCAAACTCGTTGCCCCCAAAATCACTCGGTGCGTCGATCTAACCTTAAGAAACCGGCCACTTACAGTTTAGCCGACATCCCTTGACAATCCACCACAGCATGTAATACTTGGGTCATTCGATCCGTTTTTGTACGCATATCATTAGCCCCATACCATTTCATCGTGACTGGTCGTATCGGATTCAAATTCGAGCAGGATTCATAACATGTTCATGCGGGATTTGAATTTGGTTTTAATTCAATTAACGTTTTTAAATCTTTGGAATCCTTACTTGACCAACAAAACCAACTAGCCCAGTCGGTAAGCCACTGCACCGCTTGACTAGATGGCGTGGGTTCGAAACCCACAACCCACATGACCGGCTCCTTTTTGCGCAAACATTAAAACCACAACCGGCTCCTCTGTAACACCATGTTAAAAGGTTTCGGACCTGTTCTGTTTCACGGATAGTGCCCCTGCTCTAGTGGTAACTTGCACTCTTTACAAAGGAGCCACCCAGGTTCGAGCCGGCTGGCCTGTGTTTATTTTTTTGAACCATTTTCAATGATTTACTTATTATAAAAAAAATATTTTTACAAACTTAACATCATTTAGAAGCAACTAGTACAAAATTGCAATATTAAACATAAAACAACTATTTTTACCAATTTAATTATTTAAAATCTCATTTTAATCATTTTAAAATATACTTTATATCAAATTATTTAATTTTTAAACAAAGCATTTAATTACCTAATTTTTGTATAAGTATTGTGACAAGATTTTATAAAAATACTTTCTCATGAAACAGAATTCATAAATCATCTATTTTATTAAACTAAATATATATATTAGAGTTTAAACCATATTTAAACAAATGAAACTTTTTTTGTATATATAAATAACACATTTACATTTCTAATTTTATTAGAACATACTACTTGATAATAAATAAATTTATTTATTAGTTATCTTTTTTATTTTAACAAATTCAATTAGAGTGTTAACTTATACTAATATATATTTTTCCTATATTTTGACACATTATAAATAAATAAAATAGATTTATTTATTTTAATACATATAATATCACATTACTTTTAAAGACGCATTATAAATAATTTATTTATTTAAATTATTCAAACATAAACCCTGAGACAATTATTAAATATATATATATATATATATATTGAACATACATTTTCATATCAAGTTCATATCAACATATATAACCTTTTTAAATGAAACAATACAACTCTTGTATAAATCCACACACGTCAAAACTTGTTGAACCCTGGACATTGCTTTAGACCTTGTGCATGTTTTGATTCAAGTTCGTACATTTCACTCTAGATTAAATTGGTGATTTGCAAGAGTCACTTTTGCTACCAATTACTCGTGCTATCTACACCATTTGATACATGTGAGTTTTACATAGCCCCTTTTACATTTTACACTTTGGGGTGAAACATGATTACTCTTTGAAACTCTTTGCAATTACTCATATACAATTCAATAATATGATGGTATGTGTTATTTGTGCTTTATGCTTGAATGCTATGAGTTAAGACTACATATACATGACATTAGTACAATCATTAACTCAGTACAAGCCAACGGTTAACATTGATAGATCTATTGAGTCTAACAAACCCAGCTGGGTAGGGTGTTTGTTACCGACATTACATTAGGGTAACCTGCGTGTTATGCCTCAGTCAAAAGGTTTGATTGTACACCTAGCTTAACTATAGTTTCTCCATAAATGCATTATATATCATGTATCATATGAATTGTATAAAACATTTTGAACTTTATTTGTGGTGTCAAAACCTATGTATGCTCACCAACTTTTTAGTTGACCTTGTTTTTATCATGTTTCATGTACAAATAAATGAGTTTGATCAAGTTGCTTTCACTTAAGTTTGAGGACCTAGTATTTTAATTAAAACAAGTTTGGTTGTGTAATTTCTATTATTGTATTGTTGGATTTGATGTTTTGAAATGTAATTTGATTGCTTAAATTATTTCAACTTTAGTAAACCATGAGCTTATGAACAGTCTACATGTCCCGCCCCGACGTTTTCCGTCGTCGATTGGGGTGTGACAGATTGGTATCAGAGCCTTGGTTATAGGGAATTAGGTTATTAGGCACCTTTGACCTAGACTATAACCTTAGGACACCCATCCATGCCATACTTTATGTTATTATGATATTTTCTACATGCTATGTGGTACATGACTACTACCTTATGTGCTAAATTGTATAATGCCTTATTTGTTATATTTCATGATTTACTAAGTTTTAACTAAATAATAAATTAAACACCTATGCCCATACCCTATCCTAAGCGTCCAATCCTTCTTGCCTACTTCTATGTCATCATCATTATAGCATGTGGAACGTCATACTCATAGACATAAGTCTATTAAACTTTCTTTTACACCTCATTAAGGTCTTAAACTTTGTTGATTAGTAGAGGACACGTGCAATCTGGAAGGGTGACACCTGTATTCTGGGTTTTCTGTGTAGGAAAGCATTTCATATAAATTCCAATCAACCGAGGGATCCGTATGCTTTCCTGGGAATTCCGGGGATGAGTGTTTACTTATAGGCTAAAGCATGTCTCCTTGAAAGTTATATAAGTTTAATTAACCTTAATATGTCATAGTATTCATGTGGTTATATTACTATATGAGTGCAATCCAAACTATGATTACTCATGTTTATTTGTTCTCTTATTCTTTTTAATCCAAACATTCTCATAAATTCTTACATCTCTCCTTGTGTTGTTTAAATTTATAGAATGCCTCCCTGTCGTGCCAACGAGAACAACAACACTGATCTTGCTGCTCTTCTCACCCAGCTTGTGAATCAACTCACTCAAGCAAATACCAACAACAATAGTGTAGTGCTACTGGTGGTGGTGGTACCAACCCACCCCCATGCACTTTCAAACACTTTAACTCATGCAACCCTGTCAAGTTCTATGGAACTGAAGGGGCTACGGGTCTCCTTCAGTGGTTTGAAGGCATTGAAAACACCTTCGACAACAGTGACTGCCCTGACAATCTCCGGGTTCGCTGTGCCACCATCTTCTTTCAAAAACGGGCGCTCACTTGGTGGAATGGTGAGAAAAGGAACCGGGGTATGGATGTGGCAATGGATTTACCATGGGATGAAGTTAAGAGACTCATGACCGAGGAGTTCTGTCCTCGTAATGAAATGAAGAAACTAGAGGCTGAGTTTTGGGATCTGACCCAAGATAGTGGTGAGAACTTGGTCTATACAACTCGTTTCCATGAGTTGAGTCTTCTTGTGCCTCACATGGTCACACCACTGACTCGGTGCATTGAGAAATACATCGGTGGTTTGCCCATGAAAATCCAGGACACCGTTCTAGGGAGAAATCCTGCTACCCTTGAAGACGCTATCCGCCTAGCTGCCACATTAACTGATAACCATGTGAAGGCGGGCACATTGACAAGGAAAGGTGCCAAGAAAGTCTCTAACACAGCAACATCTTCTGAGCCTTCCGAAGAAATCAAGCCCGAACCCTACTACAACAACAAGAAGCTAAAGGCTAAAAACTTTGTTGTTTTCACTCCAACTGCCCCAGTCAATCAGGTTGCTCCTATGGCTCAGAACCTGGTCAAGAAACAATATGTGGGCAACAACCCTTTGTGCAACACGTGCAATTACCATCACTTCCCAAACATACCATGCCGACTATGCACCAGCTATGGAAGATATGGGCATGTGGCCAACACCTGTAGATTTAAGCCACCTGGGAATCAAGTTAACCAGGGAAACATAGCCAATCAAGCAGTTCCAGCTATTGCTAATGGACACGCTTGCTTTGAATGTGGTAACCCAGACCAGTTCTGAGACCGATGCCCAATACTTATCAATGCTAAATAAGGTGGAGCTCGTGGGCGTGCTTTCAACATAAACGCCAATAAAGCTCAGTCCAACAATGATATGGTCAACGGTACGTTTCTCGTTAATAACCAATATGCTTCCATACTATTTGATACCGATGCTGATAAAAGTTTTATGTCACTCGAATTTGAGCCCTTACTTGCGAAAACACGAACTAAGCTAGAGAAAACATTTACTGTTGAGGTAGCGAATGGAAATCCCATCATCATTGACTCCATTATCCGTAACTGTTCCATTGAACTTAATGAACACTCTTTTCCAGTCAACCTCATACCTATGCAATTGGGAAGCTTTGACATCATCATAGGCATGGATTGGCTATCCAATCATCATACCGAAGTCGTTTGTTTTGAGAAGTGCATCCGAATCCCTCTCCCATCGGGCGATACATTAAAAGTCTTTGGTGAAAAACCATGCGGTGAACTTAAACTCATGTCGTGCACTACGGCCAGAAAATACTTACGAAAGAAGTATGTGGCCTTCTTAGCCCATGTTTTTCAAAAGGAAGACAAAGAGAGGAGTATTCAAGACATCCCCATCATTCGGGATTTTCCCAAAGTGTTTCCCGAAGATCTATCTGGTCTTCCACCGGTTCGTCAAGTGGAGTTTCATATTGATCTTGTACCCGGAGATAATCCTGTAGCCAAAGCTCCATACCGTCTCATACCTTCCGAAATGCAAGAACTTGCAAGTTAGCTTCAAGAAGTTTCAGATAAAGGTTTCATACGTCTCAGTCATTCGCCATGGGGAGCACCTGTCCTATTTGTAAAGAAGAAAAATGGCTCAATCTGGATGTGTATTGACTACCGTGAACTCAACAACCTTACCATCAAGAACCGTTACCCACTACCTAGGATTGATGACCTCTTTGATCAACTCCAAGGTTCTATCTACTTCTCGAAGATTGATCTTCAATCTGGTTATCACCAACTTCGTGTACTAGAGGAGGATATTCCAAAGACTTCTTTTCGTACAAGATACGGTCACTATGAATTTATGGTTATGCCTTTTGGGTTAACCAATGCACCCGCGGTTCTCATGGACCTCATGAACCGTGTATGCAAGCCTTACCTAGATAAATTTGTGATCGTTTTCATCGACGACATATTGATCTACTCCAAGACTAAGTCAGATCATGAACATCACCTTAGGTTTGTTTTAGACCTTTTGAGAAAAGAACAACTATATGCCAAATTATCCAAGTATGAATTTTGGCTAAAAGAAGTTCAATTCTTGGGTTATATTGTCAACAAAAAGGGAATTCTTGTTGACCATGCTAAGATCGAAGCTTTTAAGAATTGGTGTGCCCCTAGGACCCCTACCGAAGTTCGCTCATTTCTTGGTCTTGCGGGATATTACCGCCGTTTCATCTCAAACTTTTCCAAGATTGATGTGCCTCTCACCGCCTTGACCCAGAAGGGTAAACCTTATGAGTGGGGACCGAAGTAAGAGGAAGCCTTTCAAATCATCAAGCATAAGTTGTGCAATGCACCTATTCTCACTCTTCCTGATGGCAATGATGATCTAGTTATTTACTGTGTTCTCATCTAACGAGGCAAGGTGATCGCTTATGCATCGCGACAACTTAAGATTCATGAGAAGAACTATACGACGCACGATCTTGAGTTGGGTGCGGTCGTCTTCGCATTAAAGATTTGGAGACATTACCTTTACGGCACCAAATGTGCGGTGTTCACCGACCACAAAATCTCCAACACATCTTCAACCAAAAATAACTCAACATGAGGCAACGACGTTGGGTTAAACTCCTTAACGACTACGACCGCGAGATTCGTTACCATCCCGCCAAGGCGAATGTTGTGGCCGATGCTTTGAGTCGTAAGGATCATGTCATGCTTCATTGTATCAGAATTCAAACCGACATCCAAAATCGTATCCTTGAAGCTCAACACGTCTCGATCACCGAGGGTAACATGCACGATGAAATGTCGTGTGGTGTTGAACTTCAGCTTAAATCCAAACCCAATGGCTTGCTTTATTACTTGAATCGTATCTGGGTTCCCGATCGTGATGATCTCTGTGCATTTCTCATGAACGAGGCTCACAAGACTCGTTATTTTATCCATCCCGGTGCGGATAAAATGTACAAAGGTCTTCACCAACAATATCGGTGGCCCGATATGAAGAAAGACAGTGCCCTGTTTGTAGCAAAATGTCTTACTTGTTCAAAATTCAAAGCCGAGCATCAACGTCCTTCCGGTTTACTTGAACAACCGGAGATTCCAGTGTGGAAATGGGAGAATCTAGCCACGGACTTCATTACCAAACTCCCTCGCACTTCTAGTGGTTATGATAGCACGTCTCACTAAATCTGCTCACTTTTTGCCCATCCGTGAAGACTATCGGGTCGAGAAATTGACCTGAATCTATAGCGACGAAATTGTGAGTCGTCATGGTGTTCCACTAAACATAATCTCCGATAGAGATGCTCGTTTCACCTCCCGTTTTTGGCAATCCCTCCAAACTGCTATTGGTACACGATTGGATTTGAGCACGGCTTACCATTCCCAAACTGATGGTTAAACCGAGCAAACAATCCAAACTCTTGAGGACATGCTCAGAGCTTGTGTAATTGATTTTGGTGGCAATTGGGATTCACATCTATCCCTCATTGAGTTCTCTTACAACAACAGCTACCACACAAGTCTCAACATGGCCCCATTTGAAGCTCTCTATGGTCGGAAGTGTCGTTCTCCTATCTGTTGGAACGAGATTGGTGAAACACAAATCACCGGTCCCGAACTAACCCAAGAAACCTTCAACAACATCATTCAAATCCATGACAACATTTGAGTAGCGAGGAGTCGGCAAAAGAGCTACGCCGACAAGCGACGAAAACCCTTGGAATTCCAGGTCGGTGATCTTGTACTTCTAAAGGTGTCTCATTAGAAGTGGGTGATCCGTTTTGGGAAGAAGGGCAAGCTAGCACCTCGTTATGTCGGTCCATTCAAGATCCTTGAAAGGATTGGGAAAGTGGCTTACAAACTCGAGTTACCACCATCACTTGGTAATGTAGATCCTACGTTTCATGTATCCAATCTTAAGAAATGTCTTGCTGACAAAAATCTTCATATACCTCTTGATGACACGATGCACTTTGTTGAGAAACATGTGGAGATCATGGATCGTGAAATGAAACAACTCAAGCGAAACCGTATTCCTATTGTCAAGGTTCGTTGGGAATCTAAACATGGCCCTGAGTTTACTTGGGAACGTGAAGATCAAATGAAGCTCAAGTATCCACACCTCTTTGCTGAATCAGTAGCCTCAACTATTTAAATTTCGGGACAAAATTCCCTCAACATGGGGATACTGTAACATTCTTAACTTTCATGTATTTGTTTTAGTACAATAAATAACATTTCAATTCCAATCTTAGTGCAATGCTTTGTATTATCTATGCAAACCTTATAACCCAAGGCTTCATTCAATACAATCTTTAATTTTCACATGTACATACATATTAAAAAGTTAATTCGAAGGATTTTATATCTATACAATTCATTATATATACAATTCTTTTTGTTACATATGATATATATGTAAATGAAAGTTAATCTCATATAGTATTTATATTAAGACATTATTACATTTAAAATTGTTTATTTATAAAATTTATAAATTTTTTAAACTTTTAAATAAATATTTATTTATCTACCATTTAGACATATCGGCTTTGAACACTTTTTATCTATTGGACTCCAAATTGAACCCCCACTCTTGAAATTGGACCTTTGACTTCAAATTCTGACCCACTATCATGCCATTTTGATCTATTTTGACTTTTTTGAGTCAAACAGCCCCACCATCTTGCAAATCAAGGTTGGATTAGATCAAACCCGACCGTTTCGGACTTGCCCTGGATACTAGGACGTTTATTGATCATTTCCAAACCAAATGGACATGTTATTTCGCCAAATTTGCGCGGTTTAATTTGAATTCAACATATTTGACCTTCCAGAGTCAAACCGAGCAAAATCCAATCTCCAATAAAAAAATTGAACGCGTTTATAGGCCGTAAATCATGCCATGGCTGATCTCGCTTGTATTCAGTCCATAAACAAGACCCAATTCATCATCAATTATCGTTTTAATGCGCGAAACATTGCCGACAGCTGTTTTAATATCGTTTTAATATTGGACGGATTAAAGCACCCACACACCTTCGCCAACACCATTGCAAACTCTCTGCACCCAAAATCACACCCCACATCACCTCTGTGCGTCGATCGAACTTCAAGAAACCGGCGTCTGACAGTTTAGCCGGCAGCCCTTAACAATCCACCATAGCAGATAATACTTGGGTCATTCGATCCGTTTTTGTACGCACAACATTAGCCCATACCATTTCATCATGACTGATCGTATCGGACTCAAATTCAAGCCGGATTCATAACCTGTTCATGTGGGATTTGAATTTGGTTTTAATTCAATTAATCTCCTTTTTGCGCAAACTTTAAAACCAGAACCGGCTCTTCTATAACACCATGTTAAAAGGTTTCGGACCTGTTCTGTTTCACGGATAGTGCCCCTGCTAAAGTGGTAACTTGCACTCTTTACACAGGAGCCACCCGGGTTCGAGCCGGGTGGCCTGTGTTTATTTTTTTGAACCATTTTCAATGATTTACTTATTATAAAAAAATATTTTTTCAAACTTAACATCATTTAGAACCAATTATTACAAAATTGCAATATTAAACATAAAACAACTATTTTTACCAATTTAATTGTTTAAAATCTCATTTTAATCTTTTTAAAATATACTTTATATCAAATTATTTAATTGTTAAACAAAGCATTTAATTACCTAATTTTTATATAAGTATTGTGACAAGATTTTATAAAAATAATTTCTCATGAAACAAAATTTATAAATCAACTATTTTATTAAATTAAATATATATATTAGAGTTTAAACCATATTTAAACAAATAAAACTTTTTTGTAATATATATAAATAACACATTTACATTTCTTATTTTATTAGAACATACTACTTGTTAATAATTAAATAAATAGTTTTATTTATTAGTTATCTTTTTATATTAACAAATTTAATTAAAGTGTTAAGTTGTACTAATATATATTTTCCCTATATTTTGATACATTATAAATAAATAAAATAGATTTATTTATTTTAATACATATAATATCACATTACTTTTAAAGACGCATTGCAAATAATTTATTTATTTAAATTATTCAAACTTAAACCCTGAGACAATTATTAAATATATATATATATATATATATATATATTTTTTAACATACATTTTTCATATCAAATTTATATCAACATATAACCTTTTTAAATGAAACAATACAACTCTTGCTTAAATCCACACACATCAAAACTTGTTAAACCCTAGACATTGCTTTAGAACTTATGCATGTTTTGATTCAAGTTCATACATTTCACTCTAGGTTAAATTGGTGATTTGCAAGAGTCACTTTTGCTACCTATTACTCATGCTATCTACACCATTTGATACATGTGAGTTTTACATAGCCCCTTTTACATTTTACACTTTCGGGGTGAAACATGATTACTCTTTGCAATTACTCATATACAATTCAATAATATGAAGTTGTGTTATTTGTGCTTTATGCTTGAATGCTATGAGTTAAGACTACATATACATGACATTAGTACAATCATTAACTCAGTACAAGCCAACGGTTAACATTGATAGATCTATTGAGTCTAACAAACCCACCCGGGTAGGGTGTTTGTTACCGAGAATACATTAGGGTAACCTTTGTGTTATGCCTCAGTCACAAGGTTGGATTGTACATGATGTCGGCCAGACGGTCTATAAAAACTAACAAATAAACCTAACTAGACTCTTAAGTAATAAAAGGAGTACCTTCAACTAAACCGCACTGACATGCAAGTGTACCTATAGAGTGTAGCACAGCTTAATGGTAAACCGAGTTATTGAACCCTAGAAACACTATGTAACAATATTAGACTCTGACTCGGACTAAAGATTGATTTGGTTTGTGTGGTTTACTACACTACTATTTAAACTAATGAATGCAGAAAGCAAAGATCGACTCAACTATCAAGAGAAAAGATTAAGGTGAAATCAAAGGATGAGAAGAATACTACCTAGGTCGGAATCCTATTTGCAAAGCACAACTTCTACCGGTTCTGGAAACTAAGATGGATCTGGGTTTCTAAATATGACAACTAAAGACGACCTAGTGGATCCCTAATCGCTCTAAGGGTGTCACCAACTAAGCTACCTAAAGTGTACTAAACTCACCAGATGGTTGGATCACCTCTCGGGTATTTCCAACAACGACAAAGTACCCTAATAGACAGATTACCTCTCAATCTCACTGTCCACCAATACACTCAAATAATGCACGGGGTAATCCCAAGATAACAACTATGACACGAATAGCAACAATTACTAGACAACTAATACCGGCTTCATCTCATACAGCTGACACTCGGAGACGAAGACTAAACGACTAATTCTCACCACTCGGGTATTGATCTAGGATACACACTCAACTCTAATCATCAATCAATCACAATCCCTATGATCACTACGTCTAGCAAACCACTCACAATCACAAACCCTAAGATCTATGACATAGACACGCAGATCAAACTGGCAGACAACCACAATCAATGCAGTGAGTTATAATCAACCACACAATCAGACATGAGCATACATATTCATCACAATTATTAACTCAAAGATCGCTTACAAAATCATTAGTCCATTCAAAATAACCAAACCCGATAAAAATCGATACTTTAACATGTATTCATCATGTGACCCAGGCAGTATAAAAGTTTTAGCATAGAATCATGCTTAAACAACCAAACACAAAAGTAAAAATATAAACCATGGTATCAAACATCGCAATCAAAGAATAAAAATCAAATCTTTAAACCTAGGACGCTATTACTAACGAACCCGGATCAAAAGCTTCAACCTTTGCTTCAAAAACCTCTTATTTTCTCCCAAAATCTACCCTTGGCTCTCTCCAGACGGCTAAGATTCGAACTCCTCTCATAATGGGAACCAAAATCTATTTAAAATTGATTTTTTGGGTTTTACGGAAATTAGGTCCCTCGCGTACCGCGAGAACTTTCCTTCTCCTCTCTCGCACCGCGAGAGGCATAAATTTCCCATTTTCTTATTTTGAATTCCCGGCTTCATTCTCTAGCTCGGTTTCTTCACGTATTCACTTGTAATCTTCACGAGCACCTCCAAATATAAAATAGACTCAAATACAGACTTAAACGAATAAAAACAAACACAAACCTAATAAAAAACGCACAAAAAACTAGGAATAAAGATGTGTGCTTTGCACTACATCAAACATCCCCACACTTAACCTTTTTCGTCCTCGAGAAAGCTGCAAATGGAATCATAACTCAGATCTTCTTAATAAACATCTATTACCAATTAGCAAAATATACTCACGCGTTAAAAAACAATAATCAATATTTCTATCCGATTAAACCCAAGCACCAACTTTCAAGCCCCTATTACGTGTTCTAATTCCAATTTATACAGCTATCAATCAATCTATGTGACTCACACTTACAAGTTACAGCTCTACCTAATCCCGTCTCATGGTTATGTCTAGGCACGAATCAAACCATATAGATTTACCCTACCATGTTAAACTAAAATGTACAGATTTTTAGAAATAATGAAATCATGAATAAATGGATGAAATATGAGCATTATTAAGCAAATTAAACTTTCGTCTAGAGGCGTTTCAACCAAGTTACTATCAATGAAGCACATAAGTATCAACCCAATGGTGTTTCAATCAGGCTGGAACCCGACGCGTGACACGTAGGCGAAACTTAGATTTCAATTAAATAAGCTCAAGAATTATGGAATTATGGATGTGGGCGCCACCGAAACTCGGATTTATTCTCATGAAAAGATAATGGTGTGCCATGAAATTTCAAAAACCTTTAAATTTTAACTTAACGTGGTACCTATCAACCTATTTTGACAGTTTCAGTATTACTGACACTCTAAGATGAGTACTCACAAGATATCATGAATTTAAATCCAATTAATTCCTAAACAACACAAACAGAATATTTAAGCTTTACTAGCTAGCTGGGTCTACCAAAACATCACTAATTAAACACGTTTTCAATTATTTAATCATTTAAACTCAATAAGCAGATCCAGTTCAACTATCATTTTCCAAGTATATGCAGTTATTTCCAAGGACATTTTAAAAAAAAATATTTTTTTTGTATTTTTATTTTTATAAACAAGACAAACTAAACTCAACTAGACACTCACATCCCCACACTTGAAAGACACATTATCCTCAATGTGAAGGAAAACACAACTAAAAATAAAATTGCAAAAATAAAACAAAACAAGAAGCGACTTAGCTAGTAAAGTAGATGCAAACAAATGTGCAGCTTCGTTCTTCCATGTGTGCATCGTATAGCATTTCGGTCGCGATTGCACAAACGACTGTCGGGTTGGCTTTACAAATTGTATATAAGTGATAATCAATCTTGCCCGAATAGAGATTGAGTATGGGCGGGATGATAAAACCTGCAAAATAAATCTCACACAAACCCGCCGCATTAAATTGACTCAAATTAAGATAAAAGATTTGACTGACTCAGACTGACTCACTAAGAATTAAAGACTCAAGATAGAAAGATGCAGAGAAACATACTCAATGGGTGGCAAGCACATAGACATGAATGCCACAGCAAGGTGGGTCATCGGTCACGAACGGTTTCAATTTCCCCATGGTCATGATGGTCAATGGATGTTAATGATGATGGTAATAGAATGGGTGAAAGTGATGATTATTGATGAATATGGAATGATGGATGATGATAATAGAGGTGGTGTGATGATGGTGGTAGTAGATGTGGTGGATGTGGAAAACCTTGGAAAACAAGGAAGAAGGGCAATTCCAGGATAGCCCCATGTACCGCGAGGCATCAGGCGAACACCCCTCGCGTACCGCAAGGGAGTGGGATTCAAGCCGGGCCCTATTTCTATCAGTCACGTACCACGAGGAACAGGGGGATTACCTCTCGCGTACCGCGAGGACCATCTAGTGACAGAAAGTTTTGAGGGTTTTTGTACTTAGAAAACTTTTGACCCCTAAAATCTTTTTCACCTAAATTCCATAAACCTTATTCCAAGCATAAAAACATATGTAAAAATACCTGGAACTCATTCCCGACGATTTTCCTCGCCGAATCAGGCTCGAATTCCTGCAAAACATGACACAAACAAAACACACACACCGAAAAACACATAAAAAGACACGAACTCAAACCATGTAATTCACGCAAACTCTACATCCTGGGCACTTGCCCGAGATTCAAGCAAGCCTATCAGGAGGCTTCTCCTTGACCCTGTCCGGTACCGCCCGGTTCTCCACAATCTCAGCATACTCCTACTCTTATCAAACACTGAACCTCTAGCACTTAGATCTTTCCACCACAACGTGAACCTACCAGGTCCGAAGATAACACGGTTCAAATATCCTAGCAAGTTATCACTTCTAAAAATCCCCACACTTGGGGTTTACATTCTCCTCAAACTAGATAAATCTATCAAAGCACGGTTTCTCTCACGGGGTGGCCTAGATTTACGGGATGACTCGACTGCTATCCCCTCAGTATGAAGAATAGAAAAGGTCAAAGGCTCAATGTGTGGTATCATTAAAGGTGTGGCCTCTAACCTCTCGCCCGGATCCTCATGATCCTTAACAACCTCCATGGGTGCCTCACAAACTATCTGCTCCACTTGTGCTAATATCTCACTCAGACTGTAATCATCATCGTCAGCACTTAGGAACGAGGACCCTAGCAACTTCCTCTCATACTCCTCCAACCAATCCAGAGGCTCATCTAACATTCCTTTATCCAAATCATCCTCTAATGGATTTGAGTCCCAATGATCATCCATGGAGGCATCAAGCATACACACGGAGTGGCTATGCTCGCCAACATCCTCCATGGAGTTTGTAGCATCGAATGTAATAAACTCATCCCCCACATGAATTGTGAGTTTCCCGTCAAATACATCAATCATCGCCTTAGCGGTACATAGGAACGGGAGTCCTAGGATGAGTGGGACTCTATCATCCACTTTCATGTAGAGAATAACAAAATCCACAGGGAATACAAACTTTCCTACTTTCACTAATAGATTCTCCACAATTCCCCGTGGATACTTGACTGAGCGGTCTGCCAAGGAAATGCTCATGCGCGTTGGCTGTAGTTCACCTAGGTCCAGTTGTTTATATAACGAATAGGGCATCAGATTGATGCTAGTACCTAGGTCGGCTAATGCGTGGTGCAAGGTCAAACGTCGTAGGAGACACGAAATCGTGAAACTACCAGAATCTCCTAATTTCTCGGGCAGCTTGTTCTGCACCACAGCAGAACAATGCTCGCTAAGTGAGACTTCAGAGATCCCTTCGAGTTTCTTCTTGTTGGAAAGAAGATCTTTGAGAAACTTGCCATACTTAGGCATATGTTGGAGGACTTCTATAAATGGGAGACTGACCTTGAGTTGTTTTAACAAATCAAGGAAAATACCGTATTCCCTAGCATTCTTATAAGGTAGCAAGCGCATTGGATAAGGAACACGACTCAGGTCAATCTCAGGGGACTTCATCTCCTCTCATTCTTCTTCTCCACTATCCTCTCGGCAGGCTTCTCCAACTCTATCTCTTCGTCCACCGGCTCTTCTTCTTTTACAATCGGTGGGGTTTCCTTCTCTTCTGCCCTACGACTTCTTGTAGACACAACTTTTGACTCAGACTCCTCTAGCATCCAAGCATCGATCTCAGCAAATCGAGCTCTCCAGTCTACCTTCTTCACTTCCTCTACCGAAGGTATGCCATACTCAGTGGAGTGGGAGTCATCCTCTACAACGTCTTTCTTCTCCACACTCCTCACTAACACGGCCATCACTGAAGCATTTGGGCCCGAAGATGGGCCTCCTTGTCTACCGTTTAGGCTCTGAGCGATGTCTCCTACCGTGCGTTGCAAATCCTGGAATGCCGACTGTTGATTCTTCAATATAGTGTCGTGGCTATCAAGTCTTTTTCGAGCATCCCTATCATTTTGCACTAACTGAGCAAGCAACTGTGGCTGATTCTCTATCATCTCCTCAATCTTCCTTGTGTTGACACTGCTTCCTGAACTTGCTCCCCCTTCAGCTCCTCCATACTGCTGCTGGCGACCATTAAACCCAGGCAGGTTATTTCCAAATCTCGATCCCGAGCCAAAAGAATTGTAGTTGTTGTACCCTTGGTTCTGGTTCTGGTTGCAAGCATAGCTCACGTGCTCCTGATTATCTACGAGGCAATCTCAGGTGTCGTGGCCTCCTCTACACACTTGACACCGCTGAGCACTGAGCTTCAGCTCCTTAATCTCGTTAGCCATTGAGGCAAGTGCAGCAGGCACGCTAGTCTCAGGAGTGACCTGATGCACACCTCTAGGAGAAGAAGCGGGTGCTCTAGTACTAGGAATGGAAGTCCTAGTAGATGGATACTGATGTTTGGTTTGAACGAAGCTCTCGAACATTTCCTCGCACACACTAGGTTCGAGTTTCTACATGATATGGCCTCCCGCAACTGTATTGAACATTTGTTGCTTCTCGAAGGTGAGGGACATCGGCTCAACAGCACGTTGAACCGCTCCCAGGCCATGTGATAGGGCTCACCGGGATCCATCCGGAAGGAGTGGATCTGATCCCTAAGTTGAGCGGCCCTAGAAGGTGGATAATACTTCTTGAAGAACTTTTCTTAGAAATCGTCCCATGTGGTGATTGTGTTGTTTTGGAGAGTGTGGAGCCAAGTAGATGCACGACCAGACAATGAGAATGGGAAGAGACGCAGGTAGATTGCGTTCTTAGATTCACCCGTGAGATTGAAAGTATCACATATGCACACAAAGCGGGACACACGTCTGGTGCATCCTCATCCTCGAGGCCATGGAATTGGGTGGCATGAGTGATCACACTCATGACATGTGATGGGATCTACCAAGAATTGGTGTTCAGTATAGTGGGGCGTGTGATCGAAGATCTTGAGCCCGTGACCCCATCACTGGCCCTCTGGTGTACTGTACGCCTCGCTGGTGGGTCGGCGTCGCCCATTTATGGAAAGGGGATTGGGCTAGTAGGGCGTACTTGGGTGCTGCAAAATGTTTTCAAACGCTCCCAGAAGTCGCGGGTGCGCTCGTGTAGCTCTCGCTCGGGCTCTAGGACGGCTGAATAAGGTGGTGATCCCTGTGAGGGAGTATGGTGCATAAACAGAAAGACTTTAGAAGGAACCAGAACAAAGACTCAAAGACACACAGAAAGACTCGATTCTAAATTAGACACTTAGATAAGACTCACTAGTAGCACAGAAGACAAGTAGCACACAAAACAAACAAAAAATCACTAAAAGAACTAGTCAAAGCTAATATTTCTATCCCCGACAATGGGGCCAAAAACATGATGTCGCCCAAACGGTCTATAAAAACTAAAAAATAAACCTAACCTAGACTCCTAAGTACTAAAAGGACTACCTTCAACTAAACCGCACTGACAGACAAGTGTACCTGTCGAGTGTAGCACAACTTAATGGTAAACCGACTTATCGAACCCTAGAGACACTATGTAACAATACTAGACTCTGACTCGGACTAAAGATTGATTTGGTTTGGGGGGTTTACTACACTACTATTAAAACTAATGAATGCAGAAAGCAAAGATCGACTCAAATATCAACAGAAAAGACTAAGGTGAAATCAAAGGATGAGAAGAATACTACCTAGGCCGAAATCCTATTTGCAAAGCACAACTTCTACCGTTTCTGGAAACTAAGATGGATCTGGGTTTCTAAATATGACAACTAAAGACGACCTATTAGATCCCTAATCGCTCTAAGGGTGTCACCAACTAAGCTACCTAAAGTGTACTAAACTCACCAGATGGTTGGATCACCTCTCGGGTATTTCCAGCAATGACAAAGTACCCTAATAAACAGATTACCTCTCAGTCTCACTGTCCACCAATACACTCAAAGAATGCACGAGGTAATCTTAAGATAACAACTATGACACGAATAGCAACAATCACTAGACACCTAATACCAGCTTCCTCTCAGACAACTGACACTCGGATTCCTAATGACGAAGACTAAACGACTAATTCTCACCTCACGGGTATTGAACTAGGATACGCACTCAACTCTATTCATCAATCAATCACAATCCCTATGATCACTACGTCTAGCAAACCACTCACAGTCACAAACCCTAAGATCTTTGACATAGACACGCAGATCAAACTTGCAGACAACCACAATCAACGCAGGGAGTTATAATCAACCACACAATCAGACATGAGCATACATATTCATCACAATTATTAACTCAAATATCGCTTACAAAATCATTAGTCCATTCAAAATACAAACCCGATAAAAATCAATACTATAACATGTATTCATCATGTGACCCAGGCAGTATAAAAGTTTTAGCCTAGAATCATGCTTAAACAACCAAACACAGAAGTAAAAACATAAACCATGGTATTAAACATCGCATTAAAGAATAAAAATCGAATCTTTAAACCTAGGACGCTATTACTAACGAACCCGGATCAAAAGCTTCAACCTTTGCTTCAAAAACCTCTTCTTTTCTCCCAAAATCGCCCCTTGGTCTCTCCAAACGGCTAAGATATGAACTCCTCTCATAATGGGAACCAAAATCTGCTTAAAACCGATTTTTAGGGTTTTGCGGGAATTAGGTCCCTCGCGTACTGCGAGAACTTTCCTTCTCCTCTCTCGCGTACCGCGAGAGGCATAAATTTCCCATTTTCTTCTTTTGAATTCCTAAATTCATTCTCTAGCTCGGTTTCTTCACGTATTCACTTGTAATCTTCACGAGCACATGCAAATATACAATAGACTCAAATACATACTTAAACGAATAAAAACGAACACAAAACTAATCAAAAACGCATAAAACACTAGGAATAAAGATGTGTGCTTTGAACTACATCAGCACACCTAGCTTAACTATAGTTTCTCCATAAATGCCTTATATACCATGTATCGTATGAATTGTATAAAATATTTTTAACTTTATTTGTGGTGTCAAAACCTATGTATGCTCACCAACTTTTTAGTTGACCTTGTTTTTATCATGTTTCAGGTACAAATAAATGATTTTGATCAAGTTGCTTTCACTTAAGTTTGAGGACCTAGTATTTTAATTTAAACAAGTTTGGTTGTGTGATTTCTATTATTGTATTGTTGGATTTGATGTTTTGAAATGTAATTTGATTGCTTAAATTATTTCAACTTTAGTAAACCATGAGCTTATGAACAGTCTACATGTCTCGCCCCTACATTTTCCGCCATCGGTTGGGGTGTGACATATTGGTACTAGATGGGTATTCAAATGTAAAACTGATGATCGGTATATTGTAGTAAGAAACAAGGTACGGCTACTTGTACAGGGTTTTTATCAACAAGAGGGCTTGGATTACACTGAGGTGTATGCCCCAGTTGCTAGAATTGAAGCTATCAGATTACTCTTGGCTTATTCCTCATATGTTGGCTTCAAGGTCTATCAACTTGACGTGAAGAGTGCTTTCTTATATGGTAAAGTTCATGAGGAGGTCTACGCTACTCAACCACCTGGATTTGAAGATCCAAAATTCCTAAATAAACTTTCCAAGCTAGATAAAACACTTTATGGTCTTCATCAAGCACCCTAGTCATGGAATGAGACGTTATCCAAGCATCTATTATCTAATGTTTTCGATCGTGGACAGATAGATTCGACTCTTTTCATATGGAAAGAAGAAGGAGATATTCTTTTAGTATAAGTCTATGTAGACGACATTATTTTTGGGTCAACAAACGAGGATATGTGCAGAGAATTTGAATCGGTGATGAAGTCTAAATTCGAAATGAGCAACATAGGTGAACTGTCATTTTTCTTAGGTTTGCAAGTCAATCAGAGGGAGGATGGCATTTACCGACATTAGTCTAAGTATGTACACGACATCTTGGAAAAATATAAGGTGAATGACTATTACTTATTGCACACCGATCCCAGTCAATCACAAGCTAAGTCCAGACAAAGACGGCGAGGACGTAGATTGTAAATTATATCGTGGAATGATTGGTTCTTTAATGTATCTTACAGCTTCAAGACTTGGCATCATGTTTGTTGTATGCTTATGCTCAAGGTTTCAGTCACAACCTAAGGAATCGCATTTGATTGTTGTAAAAAGGATATCCAGATATCTAAAAGGGAAACCCAATTAGGTCTCTGGTATCCCAAGCATCAGTCATTTGATTTCAAAGCCTACACTGATTCAGACTATGGCGGTTGTAACCTTGATAGAAAATCAACTTCTGATGGATGTCAATTCTTGGGAGGCAGGCTTGTCTCCTGGCAGTGTAAGAAGCAATCGATGGTTTTTGTCTCAACTTGTGAAGCCGAGTACATCGATGCTGCAAGCTGTTGCTCTCAAATCTTATGGATCGAGCAACAACTCAGAGATTACGGCTTAAATTACACTGGCACTCCTATGTTCATTGACAACAATGCTACCATGTCTATCACGAACAACCCAATGAAACATTCCAAAACTAAGCATATTGAAATCCGTCACCATTTTATCCGTGATTGTGCTGAAAAGTGCTTAATTGAACTTGTAAAAGTTCACACGGATGAAAACTATGCCGACCTTTTTACAAAAGCCTTTAATCGTTCTCGATTTGAACATCTCGTCAACATGATAGGAATGATCAATCCTAAGTGAAAAACATTTTCAAAACAAATGTGTTTCTTGGAAGTTAAAATTTATTTTCCTTTTAAATTACTTTCTGATTAATTTATTTTTTGTTAAAATTTTAAGAAAAATCAAACAAAATATAAAATCATCAAAATTTAAAAGTCATTTGAAGTAAAGAGGAAATGATAGTACATCAGTAAGTGGTCTAAATTTCTTAGACTGCATGATTGGGAAATGATTGCGTCATGAATGCTTACGTGTTTAAACTGTTTTATCTAACTTTAATTTGATTATCTGCATGTTAATTTTATTTGTCAATAGGCTAGAAGCATTCTTTGAATCATAAGTAGTGTGAAAACCTAATGATTTTGCGACAACTGTGATTCGAACCCATGTTATGTTGCGTGTCTGTGAAAAAGATCATTATCAGAAATAGAATATAAGATTTTGGCTAGTATTATCTTTTGAGACCAGTTTCGGGTTATGTCTTTAGCACAATTTTTTGGTTCACTTCACTGCCCATACTCATAAGTATGCAATGGGAAGTTGAGCCAAGATATGTCTTAACAACAACCGTTAAGCATATACTACCCCATTAGATCATATCTGATTCTATTGAAGATATATCGAGATAATAGTTGGATCCCCTTACCCGAATCCTCGAATTCCATATCTATTAGCCTGAATCATTTTAAATACTCACTAAAGAGAAACCTCACAAACCAAGACAAATGAATCAATCGATTCTGAATCTTATGGTTCTTGATAATCCTTATGGATTCTGCTTGATTTTTCTGTGTTAAACGATGTAAGTTCAACCTAGAGATTCTGATAATCCTTGGAAAAATCTTAGATGTCTTGAGATAATGTAGGTTACTTTCTCATAACATAACCGTGGGGTACACGTTGTATATCTTTAAATGGTACCTTACCTCACATGAATGTGAAACAAAGATGTTTGTAGTTTCAAATCTTATAATATTGACGACTTAAATTAACCCGGTGTGTATTTCAAATTCGTTAACTGAATTAGTAGTATGTCATGACATGATCCCAATCTCTTTGAAATTTATCTTGTGTTATTTTTTTCTATGTGTTTAGGCTGATATGATCCTCTGCTCATGACTTTGACCAAAAAGAGGTCCACTGTAAGTATTCTGGTTTTCTAATTCAGTATCTTGTATATACTGTCTTTATTTAGTAAAGAAAAACAACAAAATGATTTTCAGTGTGTTTTAGTTTCAATATTGAAAAATACGAAAAGATTTTACGTACAGTTTATCAATCTTTAGAAAATACCAAAAATATTTTTTTTTTACTTCCTAAAACATATTTGTTAAACTTAGAATTGCACGTTCTTATCCAGTTCGCTTTTTAATCAACAAACTTCACAATTTTGTGTTGAAATTCTGAGCATGCTTTTGGTCATGCGTACTTATCAAGTACGCACGACTTAAAGTCTGCGTACTTAGCAAGTACGCGGGACTTAACTCATGCGTACTTGATAAGTACGCACGGTATGGTCTTTGCGGATTTGATAAATTCGCATGGTGTATTGCATGAGGGTATATAAGCGAGTGTTGAAACCTTTTCTTTAGTTCAAAACACTACACCTTCTTTACACTCTCAGACTTCCACTTGCTCATTATACTTGAAAAAGTTTGTGTGTTCCTAAACGGTTTTTCATCCCATTTCTTGTTGAAACATCATCCCAACATCATTTGGTGAGATTCTCAGCTCTTTTAATCCATTAAATCAACATTTTTTTCAACTGATTTTTGTGTTCTTGAACACTAGGGTTTTGAATACCAAATTTCTTGGATTTTTGGGTGTTTTTATGAGAAATTAACAATCAATGCTTGTTTCTAATCATCATTCTAAGCTTTTGGATACAAAATTCTCTCTTAAGATTGTTTGATTTTGATTTTGATCTTCTGCTTGGGTCATAGACTAGCATCGGCCCCTGTTTGATCAAAATGGGTGTTTTGTGGCTTGATAATAGTGTTTTTTTCAGTCGGAGTTTGCTTCAATACCTTTTTCGACATCATAGGGACTGAAATCATTAACTAGAAACACAAAATTGATGGATTCATTTTTTTGAAAAAACGGCCAACTCAACAGACCAGGCGTACTTAACAAGTACGCAAGGCAAAGCAGCTGAATTTTGTTTCTTCGTACTTGTTATCTACGCAAGAGCATGATCTGTTCAATTTATCATGAGTACTTAGTAAGTACGCAAGGTCAAATTTTCCTGCGTACTTAGCAAGTACGCAAGAATGAAAAATGGCAAAATTTACCAAGTCTTGAATCCTAAATGTTTGTGTTTATGTTATCCCAACTGATTTAATTTCTATTCCTTGGATTTTATCAATTCTTATGTTGTTTTATTGTGTTCTTTGCAGGTATGGCTCATCGTGCATTCACAGATGAATTCATTATGTTAGCTCTTACAAACCCTGAGTGGACTTATCAGGAGATCGTGATATTTCGCAATCGCTTAAGAACAGCCTACTCTATATCAGATGATCCTATTGTCTTAAGACCTTATATTGAACAATTCTGGGATACTACCACACACGATTGCATGGTTAACCTGAACGTCATCAGGGCTACCGTTGCTAATCAGGAGATTGCAATATCTGAAGAAACAATTCGAGTGGTTCTGCAGTTTAATGATGAAGCTGCTAATCCAGTGGCTTATCCAGACTACATGATAAATGGTTGCTGGAGGCAACGAATGGGATACGTTGGCAGAGCTGATTATTCATCTTATATGAAGAAATGGTTTACTAGACCAATGGCGTTATTTTGCTCACATTATGATAATGCGTATCTCAGCAAGGAAGGCTGGTAAAGACGCTATGGGGCATGATCTAGCGTCTACAGTGGTTGGCTTGTCACTAAAAAAAGGATACAATTTCTTTCGCTATATCGACAGATCTATAACAGATCAAATCAATGTTGCAGAAAGATAACGATTCTTGTTGTATCAAAGGTTTATTCAGCTGATAATCAACCACTTTATGCCTAATCTTCCACAGATTGGACAGAGATTGCAAGTTAAACGTGTTGACAAGAGAGTGTTCGTTCAATTCATGAAGGCAGCACTAAGGAACCTATCCCAGTACACGCACCTCTCTTTGGCCACTTGATCAATGCAGCTTATGAAGCCCCAGCCGATGATCGTTGGTACAGTGTGAATTCTGAGCCAGTAGAGGGAGAAGAAGTTGAACAAGAGGAAAGTGACAGTGATTCTGATGGTGATGATAGTTGAGATGGTGATGATGATAGTAAAGGCGGTGGTGCGGAGGAAAGTGATTCGAAAATAACAGAATCTGACTCATCAGATTCTGATGAAGCACCAGACGAGGCACACCCCAGACGGATTATTCAGGTATGCCTACCTGAATCTTCCTCGAAATGAAGACGAGAGGAAAGTTCGGACAGCGATTATCATCCCGAGGGGGAGGCGGAGACAGAAGCTGTTAGACAACTAAAGACTGAAAGAAGGAAGAAATTCAGATCAGATAGACCGTTCCAGATGGTGATGGAACAGTTAACGGCTCATCTCCAAGCCCATGCACCAAGAAGCGCTGAAGCACCCTCACAATTGTATAGCGGAAAGAGCATAGAACAATTCCACCTGTGGTTGTTTCTACCATCATAGAGGAGACTCCACAGATTGTCCCTCTTCCTGTTCTATAGTTCACGTTGTTACAGGTACCATATCAATAATGGTGGAGTCCATTATTGTTGCATCAACAGCCACACCAACAACTGTCCAACCAACACTTTTGGCAACATCAACTATTGCCGAATTGTGACATTTCGGGTTTTTATTCACGCTTTTATATTATGTATCATGTAATCATTTTCTATTAAATGAAATGCAAGTGTTTTTATTTAATTTTGTACAAAATATATATTTTTTTATTTTATGGATTTAAAATAATTAAAATTTTATAAGTTTTAAACTTATATAAAATTTTATATAAAAATCTAAACTAAAAGGTTCATATATAAATAAGATAACACATTTAAATAAAATAATTAACTTTTATAAAAATATTTATAATAATAATAATATAAGTTTATAAAATATAATTGAAATTAAAAAGAAATTTAATTAATTATTTTGATAAAAGTTAAGGGGTTGTTTTGGAAATAATCAAACTAAAAGGTTTTAAGACAAAAATCTGTTAAGAGGCTGTTTCTGGACAAACTAAACCACATGGACTAACGGGTAAAAATCCCAGGGACTAACTTAATACAAAAACAAACTACAAGGACCAAAATTGCCAACTCCCAATTCGCGTTTCCGGTCATCCCTTCCCTTGTCCGGCGGTCCGAGCTAATTTCCGACGACCCCCTCGACACGCCTGTCCCCTGCACCTCGACAGCCGAAAATGGTCTCCCTGACCTCGTCGTCCCCACGCAAACAAAAGCCCCCGACCAATTTGTCTCCCCAACATTCGAAACGTCTGATTGTGTTTGAGGCCGAAAGCCCACGCCGCGCAATTGGCCCCGACAGTAGACCTCCACGCCTGCAAGATGGCTCGTTAGCTTCGTCTTGTACAGACGAGTGTCCGGACATACTCAATTGCATGTTTTATTATAGGGATCGAGCTCGGCTATAAATAGCCATTTACGGACCTGCTCGAGCTCGCCACCCCTCCTTCACCCACTCTCACTCCAAATTGAGACCACCATTACGTTCGTTGCCTCTGTGTGAAGCTGTGACTAGAGTTTCAGAACCTAATTCATCCCGAAGCATAGTTAACCGAACTTGGCACTTTCGGACTATCGACCCTGCCGACCAGATCCTTCGCGACCAAGTAGGTACCTCAACTTCGTTTCTTTACCTTCTGTTATCATATGGCAAACTATTCCAATCGACAACCCGACCCCAAACCATCGATTACCGGGCAAACCCAATGTCTCGGACACTGGTTTGCCGGTTGCCGAGGACGAGCGACCAGTTTCGTGTAACATCCCAAATAATGACAAGACAAATAGAAAAGGGAAATAAAGTGGGCTTGGCCAAAATTTCGGCCCATGGGCCGAAAAAAAAAAGGGGGAAACCCCATTACAAAACAGCAGCTTCAACCCAAACCCCTCTCATTTCATCTTCCTGCGCAAGAATACTAGAGAGAGAGAGAGAGCGATCGGCTTGTGAAGAAAACCGCAAGGAGAAGACTCAAGGGCTCGGGAATCATCCGACTCCACCATTTCAACGCATAGCAACAGAAATCGGGCCTGTTGAGGTAAGCATCGCCTCTGATTATGAGTCTTTGCATGTCTCGGGTTTAAATCAAATAAAGATACGATTTTTGCATACGAAACTTGAAACAAATCACGTATTTGAACTCAAGAACGATAAAGGAAGGTGTTTAACGTAAAATGCTCAAGGTTTAATCGATTGGAAATAAGTTGGCTGGAGCAAGGTTCTGGTCAGGGAAGATGCAGACCCATGACTCGAAACTACCATAGTTTCGATAGGAACTCAGGACTCGAAACTACCTAGTTTCGAGTGTCACCTTGAACCTAAACTAAGATTTTTCATAAGTTAATGACTCGAAACTACCATAGTTTCGATAGGATCTCATGACTCGAAACTACCTAGTTTCGATAGAAGGATTATGACTCGAAACTACCTAGTTTCGAGTGTAAGACCATAGCTCGAAACTACCATAGTTTTGATGCGACCCACCTCCCGAAACTACTGAGTTCAAGCATAGTAATGTCTAGTGTCATCTAGGAGCACCATCTTAAGTGTATGACTTTATTATACAGATCGTGAGTGACATTAGTGAAGCCCAGTAGCCAGCTTAGTGTATTACAGAAACTACTCATCAGGTGAGTTCTATGTGCCCCTTCTATGTTATGTGCAAATGTTTTCAAATGTTTTGGGGCTGAGATGTATACACTAAATGAATAAATGTTATGAATGCCAATGTGATCATATGTGATACTTATATATATATGAATGTTAATATGATCATACGTAAAATAATGATGAACAAGAATGAAACGAATGTATACAAAGAATGAATGAACGAACGACATAACGAAAAAGAAGAAAATCTTGCTTTATATTTTATATATTGCTTGTTACGAATGCATGTAAATGTATGGACGCTTCGATGATAACGGCTACTTCGGTAGACGGACGACCATGTGACTATTTTATAACCGGGACAAGTGCGCTCCTTCATCGGCTAGGACGTACGAATGCCATTAATGGACGGTCGAAGCAATTGGCATATTATAGTAGAACGGTTGTATAAATAATAGTCGCATGGGAAACGGATGCCTTAGGGCAGACGGGCGAATATGACGGACTACGACGGTAGTACGGTTAAGACGGACGGCCGAAGGTTTGCCGGACGGTATAGCATAACAGATGGCCGAAGGTTTGCCGGATGTTGTGGAGGACGGACTACGACGGTAGGACGGGCGTATGTCTTCGTGACTTACGCATAAATGAATGTTGGCTGATCACTTTTATGAGTATGACCAATAAATGTTAATGAAAGTAAAGGTGAATGCATATTTATGTGCTCACATACGAATGATAAAAGAAAGCAAAGGATATGTAAATGTGTATTTATATTTATATATTTATACGTAAGTATTTATAAATGGATAATGTTCATACCTAAATGTTTTTAACTAGAACTCACCAGCGTTAGCTGACTTTTAGTATACATTTCAGGTAAAAAGAAGAAAGGTCGTGCATTGGAGTGAAGGCTATCCCGATCAAGGGCTGACATCCCATCCACTTTAATTTTTGTTAAAGCAATGTGTTATGTTTAAATGATTAAGACTTCCGCTGTTATGGCTATGTAATCGAATGATGTAAGCTCATGCTACGTTTAGAAAGTATTCAATGTAATTATTCAGTATCTATGGCTATGTTTATGAGTAAATCCAACGAGTGAGGTCACCCGGGAAAGGGGCCTTACAAGTTGGTATCAGAGCAATAGTTTGAGAGATTCAGACATCCCTAAATGTCTGGACTCAAGCTGATAATGGGACCAACGCACGGATGTCAGTCTGGGTAGCCGACGCCAACGCCAGTGCAGTAAGTAAGTCATAAAGTTAATGCCTATAGTTAGGGATAGATACCTTAACTTAGAACGCTTAGATGTCAATGTCACTACTGATGTGAAGAGTTTCGAACCCGAAAAGCAAAGCAAATTATTAATCACAAACCGGTCACTGTAATTAAGAATTTACCTTGCTCGTACTGTTCTAAACTATGATCTGAAGGAATGACATTGATGTATACCTTTTTACTCAATAGGAAATCTAGAAAACTATGGCTCGTAAAAGAGGAACTGGACGCCGAGGCGGTCGCACTGGCCGAGTCGGTAGACCGCCATTGAACCAAAGATATGAGGAAGAGGAGAGTGTGCACGTGGAACACACTGAGAGCGTGCATGAAACAAATGTAACCCCACCAGCTGAGGGCAATGAAGGATCACTACGATTGGAACCCGAAGTTAGAGATGCTATTGCCCGTGAGGTCATACTAACTCTGAAGAAAGTACTGCCTGATCTGTTATCTGAGGCACTAAAGAAGAGCAAAGAGGAGGAGGAAAACAACCATGAGGAGAAAGTTTATGATAGTGATGGGGATGAAGTGACAGTGAGACTGAACACCCATGGGTGTACCTACAAAGGATTTAAGGACGGTGATCCGCCCAAATTTGATGGAAACAAGGATTCGGTGGCTACGTTTGAATGGATCGAGAGGATGAATGGGGTAATCAACATAAGCGAATGCCGACCTGACCAGGCTGTAAAATATGTGACTCACTCTTTCACCAACGAGGCACTAAGTTGGTGGAGGACTATCCAAAGAACTAAATCGCCAAACGCTCTCAAAAGAATGACTTGGGAAGATCTGAAAAAGTTGATAATCCAGAAGTTCTGCCCACAGAACGAGATTGATCGAGTGGAAAACGAGTTTCTAAATTTCAAGGCTGGCAACAAGACTCATCGCCAGTACACTTCAAGATTTAATGAGCTAGCTCAACTGGTACCCCACCTGGTAGAGACTGAGGAGCGATTGATTAAGTATTATGTCAAAGGCCTACCCCAAAAGGTCCGTGTTCATGTGAAAGCTAACCTACCCTCGACTTTCGAGTCGGTAGTGAATCTCTCCGGAATCGTCTATGACGATTATGCCAATGAGGACCCGGTGCCGGAGGCACCAAAGAGGAAGTGGGAGAACTCGTCTAAGGGGACTGGAAGAGGAAATGTTACTGCTGAGGCAAAGAAGCCAAGGAATGATGAGTACGAAATTTGCACAAAATGCGGGAAACAGCACCGCGGTGAATGTTTGGCCGGCTCAACCATGTGTTTTAAATGTGGAAGACCGGGGCACTACTCGAAGGATTGTACTAAGGGCATCAAGTGCCAGAACTGTGGTTGGTATGGGCACGCTACTAAGGATTGCAGGAAGACTGGACAATCTGGTTCGGGGAAAGAAAAAGAAAAGGAACAGCCAAAGGCTAGGACTCGGGCCTATGCTTTAACCGAGGAAGAAGCAAGAGGAAACCCTGACGTCGTGTCGGGTACGTTCCTAGTAAATGATGAACATGCTGCTATTCTGTTTGATTCTGGTGCTAGTAAAAGTTTTATATCCACTGCCTTTAGCCGCAAATTAGACTGCACAATCACTAGCCTTATAAGGGCCTTTAGCGTACAAACTGCTATTGGTAAAAACTCAGTAGTCATCCAAGTGACTGACGATTGCATGGTAGAAATAGAGGGCCATAAGTTTCCATCTAAATTGTACCTTCTAACCTTAGGAGGATTCGATGTAGTATTGGGCATGGATTGGTTAGCTGCCAACGAAGCTCAAATCATATGTAAACGAAAGATGATACATCTCAAGGCCACTGACGGCAGTCCGATTACGGTTTATGGTGACTGGAATAGCACAATGCCGAACGTCATCTCGATGATCAAGGCCGAAAGTTACATGAGGCGCGGTTGCGAAGCTTATCTGGCGTATGTTATTGACGATAGAATGAAAACGAAAGAGCTAAAAGATGTACCCGTGGTGTGCAATTTTCCAGAAGTGTTCCCAGAGGACCTACCTGGTTTGCCGCTCGATCGGGAAATAGAATTTCAGATTGACTTACTGCCAGGAGCTGAGCCCGTTGCCAAGGCACCATACCGATTGGCTCCGTCAGAAATGAAAGAATTAATGTCCCAACTTGAAGAATTAACAGAGAAAGGATTTATCAGACCGAGCATCTCACCATGGGGCGCTCCGATGCTATTTGTAAAGAAGAAGGACGGCAGTATGCGCATGTGTATCGACTACCGCGAATTGAACAAGAGAACAGTAAAGAACAAATACCCACTGCCTAGAATAGACGACCTTTTTGATCAACTGCAAGGCGCGAGTTGGTTCTCAAAGATTGATCTCAGGTCGGGTTACCATCAATTGAAAGTAAGAGAGAAGGATGTACCGAAAACTGCGTTTCGTACACGTTACGGGCATTATGAATTTCTTGTGATGTCCTTCGGACTAACCAACGCACCAGCAGCATTTATGGATTTAATGAACAGAGTATGCCGACCCATGTTGGATCGATCAGTAATAGTTTTTATAGATGACATCCTCATATATTCAAAGAATGAAGGTGATCACCACTGTCACCTAAGAGAAGTATTGGAGGTGCTAAAGCAGGAAAAGTTGTACGCAAAATTCTCCAAATGCGCGTTCTGGCTTAGGGAAGTCCAATTCCTAGGTCATGTAATAAACCCAAACGGCATCATGGTGGATCCTGCAAAGATCGAGACAGTAAAGGAATGGAACATCCCAAAGACACCAACAGAGATACGAAGCTTTCTAGGGTTGGCAGGCTACTATCGAAGGTTCATCCAAGATTTCTCAAGAATTGCCTCGCCGCTAACCAAACTGACACGGAAGGAAGTAAAGTATGAATGGGGTCCAACCCAAAACAACGCGTTTGAGGAACTTAAGACACGATTAACTCAAGCTCCAGTATTAACACTACCTGAGGGAAATGAAGACTTAGTAGTCTACTCTGACGCTTCAGGGCAAGGTTTAGGGTGCGTACTCATGCAACGAGGAAAGGTAATTGCTTATGCATCGCGGCAACTAAAGGTTCATGAAGTTAACTACCCAACACATGATCTAGAATTAGCAGCAGTAGTTTTCGCGTTGAAAATATGGAGACACTACTTGTATGGAGTTAAATGCACCATCTACTCCGATCACAAAAGCTTGAAATACTTTTTCGAACAAAAGGAACTAAACATGAGGCAAAGAAGATGGTTAGAGCTACTGAAAGACTATGACTGTGAGATATTGTACCATTCAGGCAAGGCAAACGTAGTGGCTGACGCTTTAAGTAGAAAGGAAGAATCGGCACCTATCCGGATCAAAGCGTGTCAGTTAATTATAACGCCAGACTTAATGGGTGAAATATCAAAGGCACAAGATGAAGCATTGTTAGAAAGAAATGTGAAACGGGAAAGAATAGTAGGACAACAAGGGAACTTAGATGCGAATGCATACGGAGTACGAACTAGGTTTGGCCGGATGTGGATACCTAAGATTGGTGAGCTTAGAGCCAAAATACTCGATGAGGCCCATAAGTCTCGCTATTCTATCCATCCCGGGACAAACAAAATGTATCAAGACTTGAAGAAAGAATACTGGTGGCCTGGCATGAAGAATGATGTGACAGAATACGTGAGCAAGTGCCTAACGTGTTCTCTAGTTAAGGCCGAGCACCAGAAACCATGCGGTAAAATGCAACCTTTACCAATACCGGAATGGAAGTGGGAAGAGATCACAATGGACTTCATTACCAAGCTACCGCGAACAGCTAAAGGCAATGATACCATTTGGGTGATCGTCGACCGCTTGACAAAGAGTGCTCACTTCTTGCCAATACGAGAAACTTCTTCTTCTAAAAAGCTAGCAGAAGTATTTATCAAGGAAATTGTGAGCAGACATGGTATGCCGCTATCGATTGTGTCTGACAGGGATACTAGATTCACGTCAAGGTTTTGGAAGAAATTCAATGAAGCAATGGGCACTAGACTGAACATCAGCACCGCTTACCACCCCCAAACCGATGGACAATCGGAAAGGACCATTCAGACCTTGGAGGACATGCTCCGGGCCTGTATCATTGACTTCGGTGGGAGTTGGGACAGCCATCTACCATTGGCAGAATTTTCATATAACAACAGCTATCACTCGACTATTGGCATGCCGCCATTTGAAATGTTGTATGGGAGGAAATGTAGGACCCCGGTTTGTTGGGGGGAAATTGGACAGAAGGATTTTGCATGTCTCGAAGTGGTCAAAGCTACTTCTGAGAAATTTGATCAAATCAAGGCTCGTATGAAAGCCGCAAAAGACAGACAGAAATCATACGCGGATAAGAGAAGGAGGGATTTAGAGTTTCAAGTAGGGGACATGGTACTGTTGAAAGTATCACCGTGGAAAGGAATCATTCGGTTCAGAAAGCGTGGCAAACTAAGTCCAAGGTTTGTCGGACCTTTCAAGATTGTAGCAAGAGTGGGTCAAGTTGCTTACAGACTCGACCTACCCGTCGAGCTTAGTGGAATACACCCTACGTTCCACGTGTCGCACTTACGCAAGTGCCTAGCTGACGACACAGCTCACATACCTTACGACGAGATCGAAGTGGATAACAGTCTAAATTATGTAGAGGAACCAATAGCCATTCTTGACCGAGCTGAGAAACGATTACGCAATAAGTCGATTCCTTTAGTCAAAATACAATGGAAACACAGAAAGGGGTCCGAGGCTACTTGGGAGAAAGAAGACGAGATGAAGGAACTGTATCCCCAGTTGTTTAACGTGTAACAGGTTTCGAGGACGAAACCTCATTAAGGAGGGTAGACTTGTAACATCCCAAATAATGACAAGACAAATAGAAAAGGGAAATAAAGTGGGCTTGGCCAAAATTTTGGCCCATGGGCCGAAAAAAAAGGGGGAAACCCCATTACAAAACAGCAGCTTCAACCCAAACCCCTCTCATTTCATCTTCCTGCGCAAGAATACTAGAGAGAGAGAGAGAGAGCGATCGGCTTGTGTAGAAAACCGCAAGGAGAAGACTCAAGGGCTCGGGAATCATCCGACTCCACCATTTCAACGCATAGCAACAGAAATCGGGCCTGTTGAGGTAAGCATCGCCTCTGATTATGAGTCTTTGCATGTCTCGGGTTTAAATCAAATAAAGATACGATTTTTGCATACGAAACTTGAAACAAATCACGTATTTGAACTCAAGAACGATAAAGGAAGGTGTTTAACGTAAAATGCTCAAGGTTTAATCGATTGGAAATAAGTTGGCTGGAGCAAGGTTCTGGTCAGGGAAGATGCAGACCCATGACTCGAAACTACCATAGTTTCGATAGGAACTCAGGACTCGAAACTACCTAGTTTCGAGTGTCACCTTGAACCTAAACTAAGATTTTTCATAAGTTAATGACTCGAAACTACCATAGTTTCGATAGGATCTCATGACTCGAAACTACCTAGTTTCGATAGAAGGATTATGACTCGAAACTACCTAGTTTCGAGTGTAAGACCATAGCTCGAAACTACCATAGTTTTGATGCGACCCACCTCCCGAAACTACTGAGTTCAAGCATAGTAATGTCTAGTGTCATCTAGGAGCACCATCTTAAGTGTATGACTTTATTATACAGATCGTGAGTGACATTAGTGAAGCCCAGTAGCCAGCTTAGTGTATTACAGAAACTACTCATCAGGTGAGTTCTATGTGCCCCTTCTATGTTATGTGCAAATGTTTTCAAATGTTTTGGGGCTGAGATGTATACACTAAATGAATAAATGTTATGAATGCCAATGTGATCATATGTGATACTTATATATATATGAATGTTAATATGATCATACGTAAAATAATGATGAACAAGAATGAAACGAATGTATACAAAGAATGAATGAACGAACGACATAACGAAAAAGAAGAAAATCTTGCTTTATATTTTATATATTGCTTGTTACGAATGCATGTAAATGTATGGACGCTTCGATGATAACGGCTACTTCGGTAGACGGACGACCATGTGACTATTTTATAACCGGGACAAGTGCGCTCCTTCATCGGCTAGGACGTACGAATGCCATTAATGGACGGTCGAAGCAATTGGCATATTATAGTAGAACGGTTGTATAAATAATAGTCGCATGGGAAACGGATGCCTTAGGGCAGACGGGCGAATATGACGGACTACGACGGTAGTACGGTTAAGACGGACGGCCGAAGGTTTGCCGGACGGTATAGCATAACAGATGGCCGAAGGTTTGCCGGATGTTGTGGAGGACGGACTACGACGGTAGGACGGGCGTATGTCTTCGTGACTTACGCATAAATGAATGTTGGCTGATCACTTTTATGAGTATGACCAATAAATGTTAATGAAAGTAAAGGTGAATGCATATTTATGTGCTCACATACGAATGATAAAAGAAAGCAAAGGATATGTAAATGTGTATTTATATTTATATATTTATACGTAAGTATTTATAAATGGATAATGTTCATACCTAAATGTTTTTAACTAGAACTCACCAGCGTTAGCTGACTTTTAGTATACATTTCAGGTAAAAAGAAGAAAGGTCGTGCATTGGAGTGAAGGCTATCCCGATCAAGGGCTGACATCCCATCCACTTTAATTTTTGTTAAAGCAATGTGTTATGTTTAAATGATTAAGACTTCCGCTGTTATGGCTATGTAATCGAATGATGTAAGCTCACGCTACGTTTAGAAAGTATTCAATGTAATTATTCAGTATCTATGGCTATGTTTATGAGTAAATCCAACGAGTGAGGTCACCCGGGAAAGGGGCCTTACATTTCGTGTATGTGCTTATCAATTAAACGATACACACATAACCAGCGATAGGCAGTAGCCCGGCTGGTTATGCGTGTGTGTGTTTGAGTCTTAGGTCGCGGGTTCGATTCTGGTGGCCTCCGGCCCAACCCAATTTTTCTGTTTTAATGATATAATTTATTTTATCATATTTTAATATTATATCTATACAATAAAAATTATTACGAGTTGTTTGACTCGTTCGTGTATTTTCGAAACCATTAAATAACTTTTTACACATATTTAACCCATTGAATTTTTATAAAATAATAAACCCTATGTTATATAAACTCGTTTAAATAATTTTAACTCACAAAAGAAAATATATAATAATAATAATATAAATAAACAAAATAGAGATTTTTATATAATATATCTACTTATTTAAAAATATAATATTTTAACAAGATTAAAAATTATATTTTTTTTATGTTAAGTTTTACAAAATCATTATCATCTTTCTACAATATTTTATACAAATAAATTTTAAGAAATATTATTATAAACCTATACACGTTTAAATACGAATACACACATACAAAACCTACAATAATACCTATTTATCCACATAGGGTTCAAACGTGCTTAGGTTTCAACATCCTTATCACCTACACTCGTGGATTAAAATACCCGCTATCCAGGTGAGTTACATAGCCCCTATTTTACATTTTTACATACTTTGGGGTGAAACATTATACATGCTACTCATCAAATTGTTTATACGTGTTATACATGTGGATTATATGCTTGTTCATCGTGAATTATCTTGGGTGTACACTTATTTATTTTAAACACAAGAGAACCAACAGTAATATTAATAGATCTATTGTGCCTGACCAGTCCACCCATGTAGGGTGTTTATGACTGCATACTCTGATATAGCCGCGTGTTATATTCAAACATATCAGATATAGTGGATAACTATATTCAAACATACCAGGCCTAGCTGTTGTGCTATGCTCAAGCGCGTCAATCAAGGTTTGAATTGTGCTTAGATAAACATGAAGGATACAACCATATATGATATGTTTAACAAGATAAACAATGAGTTGCAAAACGTTTTTATCTACTATTTATCGGGTCCACAAAACCTATGTACTCACCAACTATATAGTTGACACTTGATTGAAATAATGTTTCAGGTTTGGATATGTGATTGCTTGCTGAAGATTCTGCCACTTAAGAACTTTTGGACCTAGTTAATAAAATCAACGTTTTGGATTAGACTAGGTTATTTGAATTGTATTGTACTTGAATATTTGTTGTCTTTAATTAAATTAATTAATTATGCAATATTTTAGCTATCATGTGCTTTAGATCAATCATTCCATTGTCCGCCTCGATGATTCCGCCATCGGTCGGGGTGTGACAGATTGGTATCAGAGCCATGGTTATAGGGAATTAGGTTATTAGACACAATGACCTAGACTATAACCCTATGACTCCCTTTTACGTGTTACGTGCTAAATGATTATTTGCTATGTGAATTATTTGTAGTTAGGTATTATTTGAATTTTTCCAAGTTTTGTACATGAGACTTATACACATACATACAAGGCCTTAAACATATAATACATACTTTATATACACATTTGACAAATAAACATATGCAAACAAATACACTACACATCCTTATCGATACTCTTTCCTCATCCATACTATTTGCAACATTCCTACATATTTTATATTCATAGACTCACAAGTGTATTAAATTCTTGAAAATCTCGTCAACGACTTGATATCTTGAAAACTAGTAAAGGACATGTGCAATCCGGAAGGGTGACACCTGTACATTGGGTTTTCTGTCTAGGAAAGCATTTCGTATAAATCCAAATAAACGGACCCGTATGCTTTCTTGGGAATTCCTGAAGTGAGTGTTTACCTATAGGCTAAAGCATGTCTCCTTGAAAGTTTTGAGGAATTACTTAACGTTGATAAGTCATTGTATTCGCAAGAATACGATCCGAACCTAAACTCAAAATTTGGGGACATTATAGTACGATAGGAAGAACTAGATGAACATGCAAAGCAAATCATTATCACGGGTGCACACGTAATAACGATTTGTAGTGCATGCGAATCCCGGCGATTCCTATTGCGCGAATAATGATCTATGACATCATCTCCTACCCGGAATAGATGACTTATTTTCCCCATCAACCTTGAATAAATACACATACATTGGCACGCGACATGATGAATCCCGCATTTCTGCTTACATTATTTCCCACTATAACTCATATATATCCACTTTATCTAAAATATCATTGTCTTTTCTTATGGTGTTAGAATGCCTCCTCGACGTGCAAACTCTAGCACTTCCAACTCGGATCTTGCTACTCTTCTTGCCCAATTAGTGGGGCAAATGACCTAAGCCAATAACAACAGTGATGGGTCTCACAACATCCAAGGAAACGGTAGTACCAACCCGCCTCAATGCACATTTAAGCACTTTAACTCATGCAACCCTACAAAATTTTATGGGACTGAGGGTGCTACCGGCCAACTACAATGGTTTGAAAGCATGGAGAGCACATTCCTAAACAGTGAATGTCCCGATAATCTTCGGGTTCGCTATGCCACAAGTGTACTTCAAAAGAGAGCCCTCACCTGGTGGAACGGTGAGAAACGCACTCGTGGTGTTGAGGTTGCTACATCCTTATCATGGGATGACCTGAAGAAAGCCATGACTGATGAATTCTGTCCTCGAAATGAAATAAGGAAGCTCGAGACTAAGTTTTGGGATCTTGCCCAAGACATCGGGGATAATCTGGCTTACACCACCCGATTTCAAGAGCTGAGCCTATTGGTGCCTCATATGATCACTCCTCTTGCTCGGGAAATTGAAAAATACATAGGCGGGCTGCCTATGCAAATTCAGGATGCTGTGTTAGGAAGCAATCCTCCTACACTTGAAGCTGCTATCCGTCTATCCGCTACGCTATCCGAAAACCACGTCAAAGACTGAACCTTATCTAGAAAGGGTTCCAAGAAGGTTGTTTCTACTCTTGCGGCCGTCAAAGATATAAAGCCCGAGTCTTCTAACCGTAAGAAGAAACGAAAGGGTCGAAACTTCGCAGCTGTAACTCCCACCGCACCTGCTATTCAAGTGGCACCTTTGGGTCATAACCCAAAACCTTATTTGGGCCCAAATCCCCAATGTCAGACCTGCAAATACCACCATCCTACCAACTTACCATTCCGATTGTGTTCAAGCTGCGGACGATATGGACACGTGGCCACTACTTGCCGTACCCGTCCATCAAGCTGCTCCAGCCAACCGTCCAAACTATGCGACACCTCTTAATGGTCGGGCATGTTACGAATGTGGAGAACCCAAACCATTTCCGTGACCGAAGCTCAAAACTTCATCAACAAAGTGGTCCTCAAGGACTAGCGTTTAATATAAACGCTAATGAGGCACAAGCAAACAACGACGTGATAAATGGTACGTTTCTCGTAAACAATAATTATGCATCCGTTTTATTTGATACCGGTGCCGATAGAAGTTTTGTGTCTCTTACCTTTGAATCTCGACTTGCTAAACAAAGAACGAAACTTGACAATTCTTATTCCGTGGAGATAGCAAACGGGAAATCTATTGCTATAAATTCTGTTATCCGTGATTGCAATCTCGATCTTAATAATCATGAGTTCTCTGTTGATCTCCTTCCGATGCAATTGGGAAGCTTCGATATTATAATTGGCATGGATTGGTTATCCAAGCACCATGCCGAGGTTATTTGCTATGAAAAGTGCATTCGTATACCTCTCCCTTAGGGCGACACGTTAGTTATTTTCTGTGAAAAACCGTGTCGTGGTCTTCAACTCATGTCTTGCACATTGGCACAAAAGTACTTGCGGAAAAAGTACGTTGCCTTCTTAGCCCACGTAGTTGACACGAAAGACAAGGGTAAGAAATTGCAAGATATTCTGATCATTCGAGACTTTCCCAAGGTATTCCCCGAAGATTTACCCTGGTCTTCCTCCCCCTAGACAAGTAGAGTTTCGTATTGACCTGGTGCCCGGAGCAACTCCCGTGGCAAAAGCTCCCTATCGTCTTGCACCTTCCGAGATGCAAGAGCTCGCAAGTCAATTACAAGAACTCTCATCCAAAGGTTTCATCCGGCCAAGCCATTCACCTTGGGGTGCTCCCGTGCTGTTCGTAAAGAAAAAAGATGGATCGTTTCGAATGTGCATTGATTATCGTGAACTCAACAAGCTTACAATCAAGAACCGTTATCATTTACCCCGTATCGACGATCCTTTCGATCAACTTCAAGGTTCAACATGTTTTTCCAAGATCGACCTTCGTTCCGGATACCATCAACTTCGTGTTCTCGATGAAGACATTCCGAAGACTGCCTTTCGGACTAGATATGGTCACTACGAGTTCATGGTCATGCCTTTTGGTTTGACTAATGCACCTGCGGTTTTCATGGATCTCATGAACCGTGTATGCAAACCTTATTTGGACAAGTTCGTGATCGTTTTCATTGACGACATTCTCATCTATTCTAAAACGAAAGCGGAACATGAACAACATCTTCATTTGATTTTGGAGCTCTTGAAGAAAGAACGACTATATGCCAAGTTCTCCAAGTTTGAATATTGGCTAAAGGAAGTTCAATTTTTGGGACACATAGTCAACGAAAAGGGGATTCATGTGGAGCCGGCAAAGATCGAGGCGGTAAAGAAGTGGAGTACTCCTAAGACTCCTACCGAGATTCGTTCCTTCCTTGGACTAGCAGGTTACTATCGCCTCTTCATCTCAAATTTCTCCAAGATTGCGGTCCCACTCACTTTCTTGATTCACAAAGGAAAACCTTACGAGTGGGGACCCAAACAAGAGGAAGCTTTTCAAACTCTCAAGCTCAAGCTCTGCAATGCTCCTGTTCTAACTCTTCCTAGTGGTAATGATGACTTTGTCGTTTATTGCGATGCATCCAACCAACGTCTTGGTTGTGTTCTTATGCAGCGTGGCCAAGTAATTGCATACGCATCACGTCAGCTCAAAATCCATGAGAAGAACTATACGACCCATGATCTCAAGCTTGGTGCTGTCGTTTTCGCCTTGAAAATTTGGAGACACTATCTTTATGACACCAAATGCGTGGTTTTCACCGACCACAAAAGCCTCCAACATATTTTCAATCAAAAAGAGCTTAATATGAGGCAACGAAGATGGGTCGAACTTCTTAACGACTACGACTGCGAGATTCGCTACCACCCCGGCAAAGCAAATGTTGTAGCCGACGCCTTGAGTCGTAAAGAACGTATCATGCTTCATAGTGTTAGTATTCATAACGATATCCAAGCCCGCATTCTCCAAGCACAACACACCTCGGTTACCGAGGGAAACATGTACCACGAAATGGCATGTGGTGTGGAATTCTTGCTAGAAACTAAAGCCAACGGCCTGTTGTATTACTTGGATCGTATATGGGTTCCCGATCGCGACAACCTTCGTATATTTTTGATGAACGAGTCCCATAAAACTCGATATTCGGTACATCCCGGAGCTGATAAGATGTACATGGGTCTTCGTCAACAATATTGGTGGCCCGGCATGAACAAGGATATTGCCCTCTTTGTGTCAAAATGCTTAACTTGTTCTAAAGTAAAGGTCGAACACCAGAAGTCTTCCGGACTCCTCAAACAACCTGAAATTCCCATGTGGAAGTGGGAGAACCTTACTATGGACTTCATCACCAAACTCCCACGCACTTCTAGTGGGTACGATAGTATCTAGGTTATTATCGATCGACTCACAAAGTCTGCACATTTCTTGCCTATTCGTGAGGACTATCGAGTCGAGAAATTGGCTCGGATCTACATTGATGAGATCGTAAGTTGGCACGGGATCCCTTTGAACATTATCTCCTATCGTGATTCGCGTTTTACTTCCCGATTTTGGCAATCATTACAATCTGCGCTTGGTACTCGTTTGGATTTAAGTACGGCTTACCATCCTCAAACTGATGGACAAACCGAGGGAACAATCCAAACTCTCAAGGATATGCTTAGAGCTTGTGTCATTGACTTTGGCGGCAATTGGAATTCTCACCAACCACTGATCAAATTTTCCTACAACAACAGCTACCACACAAGTATTAACATGGCACCGTTTGAAGCTCTTTATGGACGAAAGTGTCGTTCACCGATTTGTTGGAACGAAATTGGTGAAGCACAAATCACCGGTCCCGAGCTTATCTAAGAGACCACCGATAAAATCTCTCTTATTCGTGACAACATTCGAGTAGCAAGGAGTCGGCAAAAGAGCTATGCCGATAAACGATGAAAACCCTTGGAATTTCAAGTTGGGGATACGGTTCTTCTAAAGGTATCACCTTGGAACAGTACGAGCAAGGTAAATTTTTAATTACAGTGACCGGTTTGTGATTACTAATTTACATTGCTTTTCGGGTTCAAAACTCTTCAAATCGGTTGTGACATTGACATCTATTTGTTCTAAGTTAAGGTATCTATCCTTATCCAAGTGTATTAACTCTAGTACTTACTTACCGTGCTAGCGTTGGCGTTGGTTACCCAGACTGACATCCGTGCGTTGGTCCCATAATCAGTTTGAGTCCAGACATTTAAGGATGTCTGAATCTCTCAAACTATTGCTCTGATACCAACTTGTAAGGCCCCTTTTTCCCGGGTGACCTCACTTGTTGGATTTACTCATAAACATAGTCATCATCACTGAGCTTAAATTTAAAACATTCGAATTCATTCATTACATAACGTAACATGACATGACATAACAACGGAAGTCTTTTAAAATCAAGTACATAAAATTTGTCTTAACATTTATAAATATGGGATGTCAGTCCTGTGCCGGGTATCCTTCACGCCTTCGCACGACCCTTCCTTTCTGTACCTGAAATGTATACTAAAAGTCAGCTAATGCTGGTGAGTTCTAGTTTAAAACTATTAAGTATGATCATTCTATTCTTTATAAGTATACATAATTATATACATACATTTCTACAAATACGTATTCATAGCTTTTACTTTTCTTTCTTCATTCTTATGTGATTACATAGATATGTATTCACCTTTTCTTTCCTTAACTTTCATTGGTCATACACATAAGGGTGATCAACCCATTTTATGGTACACATATCACAAAGACATACGCCCTTGAGCTACCGTCGTAGCCCTTTTACTAGTCCGGTCCTAGAAACCGTCCGCCTTAACTTTGGTCCGGCCGACCTTCGGCCGTCCTTTTTTACCGTCCTACCGTCGTAGTCCGTCATATTCGCCCGTCTGCCCTCAGGCATCCGTTTCCCACGTGAAATATTGTTTATGCAACCGTTATACTATTTTAGCATTTACTTCGACCGCCCTTTTATGCTTTTTGTACGTCCTAGCTTGCTAGGAACGTATCTTTCCTGGTTGCAAAATAGTCACGTGGTCGTCCGTCTACAGAAGTAGCCGTTAGCTTTGTTTCTGTCCATAACGTATACTTACATTCATAACATGCAATATAAATAATTATAAAGCAAGATTTCGTTTATTTACGTTATACCATTCTTTCGTTCATTCTTTGTAAACATACGTTTCATTCTTCATTCATAATTCATTCTCTTATATATATATAAAATATATATTAATACATCACGTATGATCACATTAGCATTCATATCATTTATTCATTTAGTGTACACATTTCAGCCCTAAAACATTGAATAAGGTTTGCACATAACATAGAAGGGGGCACATAGAACTCACCTGATGAGTAGTTTCTGAGATACACTTAGCTGGTTACTGAGCGTCACTAATGTCACTGACAATCTGTATAATAAAGTCATACACGTAAGGTAGTGCTCCTAGATGACACTAGACATTACTATGCTTGAACCTAGTAGTTTCGATGGATTTGCTTATGTCGAAACTTGGTAGTTTCGATAGGTTGCTTATGTCGAAACTTGGTAGTTTCGATAGGTTGCTTATGTCGAAACATGGTAGTTTCGATAGGTTGCTTATGTCGAAACTTGGTAGTTTCGATAGGTTACTTATGTCGAAACTTGGTAGTTTCGATAGGTTGCTTATGTCGAAACTTGGTAGTTTCGATAGGTTGCTTATGTCGAAACTTGGTAGTTTCGATAGGTTGCTTATGTCGAAACTTGGTAGTTTCGATAGGTTGCACATATCGAAACTTGGTAGTTTCGATAGGTTGCACATATCGAAACTAAGTAGTTTCGATGGGTCTGCATATATCGTCTTCCCAAAAAATCTGAAGTTTTTGCATGCGAGTCTAATCGAGTCAATATCTCAATTTTCTTAGATCAAAACGTTCGGTTTTCATTCTAGATGCTATACCTAAGCTCATTTTCAAGTTTCATCCACAAAATCGTTACCTTTTTAGCCAAAACCCGAAAATCCTAAAAATCATAAAAACTCAGATTATGATCGAACGCTTACCTGGATTGGGTTTCTGATTCGGAGGAGATGATCACGAGCACAGCAGCAACGTTCTCCTGAATTCCCGAGTCGATCCGTCACTTTCTCTCTCTAGACCCGAGCTCTCTTCTCTCTCTCTAGAACTTGTGAATGGTAGAAATGAAAGGTTTGGAGCCGCCCTTGCCCTTATATACTTGGGCTTCCTTCGGCCCGTTAGAGCCGAGCCCAAGCCCATCTGTTTTCCTTTCGCCATTTAAAAATTATAAATTTCGATCGTGTCATTATTTATTTATTACCAGTTTTGGGATGTTACAAATCTACCCCCCTTAGAAAGGTTTCGTCCTCGAAACCAATTATACGTTAAACAACTGAGGGTATAGTTCCCGCATTTCGTCTTCTTTCTCCCATGTAGATTCCGATCCCTTTCTGTGCTTCCATTGAACTTTGACCAATGGGATTGACTTGTTGCGTAGTCGCTTCTTAGATCGGTCAAGGATGGCTATTGGTTCCTCGACATAATTCAGACTGTTATCCACCTCGATCTCATCGTAAGGTATGTGAGCTGTGTCGTCAGCTAGGCATTTGCGTAAGTGTGACACGTGGAACGTAGGGTGTATTCCACTAAGCTCAACGGGTAGGTTGAGTCTGTAAGCAACTTGACCCACTCTCGCTAGAATCTTGAAAGGTACGACAAACCTTGGACTTAGTTTGCCACGCTTTCTGAATCGGATGATCCCTTTCCATGGTGATACCTTTAACAGTACCATGTCCCCTACTTGAAACTCTAACTCCCTTCTTCTCTTATCCGTGTATGATTTCTGTCTGTCTTTTGCGGCTTTCATTCGAGCCTTGATTTGATCAAATTTCTCGGAAGTAGCTTTGACCACTTCGAGACTTGCAAAATCCCTCTGTCCAATTTCCCCCCAACAAACGGGGGTCCTACATTTCCTCCCATACAACATTTCAAATGGCGGCATGCCAATAGTCGAGTGATAGCTGTTGTTATATGAGAATTCTGCCAATGGTAGATGGCTGTCCCAGCTCCCACCGAAGTCAATGATACAGGCCCGGAGCATGTCCTCCAAGGTCTGAATAGTCCTTTCCGATTGTCCATCGGTTTGGGGGTGGTAAGCGGTGCTAATGTTCAGTCTAGTGCCCATTGCTTCGTTGAATTTCTTCCAAAACCTTGACGTGAATCTAGTATCCCTGTCGGACACAATCGACAGTGGCATACCATGTCTGCTCACAACTTCCTTGATAAATATTTCTGCTAGTCTTTCTGACGAGGAAGTCTCACGTATTGGCAAGAAGTGAGCACTTTTCGTCAAGCGGTCGACGATCACCCAAATGGTATCATTGCCTTTAGCTGTTCGCGGTAGCTTGGTAATGAAGTCCATCGTGATCTCCTCCCACTTCCATTCCGGTATTGGTAGAGGTTGCATTTTACCGCATGGTTTCTGGTGCTCGGCCTTAACTAGAGAACACGTTAGGCACTTGCTCACGTATTCTGTCACATCATTCTTCATGCCAGGCCACCAATATTCTTTCTTCAAGTCTTGATACATTTTGTTTGTCCCGGGGTGGATAGAATAGCGAGACTTATAGGCCTCATCGAGTATTTTGGCTCTAAGCTCACCAATCTTAGGTATCCACATTCGGCCAAACCTAGTTTGTACACCGTATGCATTTGCATCCAAATTCCCTTGTTGTCCTACTATTCTTTCCCGTTTTATATTTCCTTCTAATAGCGCTTCATCTTGTGCCTTTGATATTTCACTCATCAAATCTGGTGTTATAATCAGCTGACACGCTTTGATCTGTATAGGTTTCAATTCTTCCTTTCTGCTTAAAGCGTCAGCCACCACGTTTGCTTTCCCTGGATGGTACAATATCTCACAGTTATAGTCCTTCAGTAGCTCTAACCACCTCCTTTGCTCATGTTTAATTCCTTTTGCCCGAAAAAGTACTTCAGGCTTTTGTGATCGGAGTAAATGGTGCATCTGACTCCATACAGATAGTGCCTCCATATTTTCAACGCGAAAACTACTGCTGCTAACTCTAAATCGTGTGTTGGGTAATTAACCTCGTGAATCTTTAGTTTCCGCGATGCGTAAGCAATTACCTTTCCTCGTTGCATAAGTACGCACCCCAAACCCTGCCCCGAAGCGTCAGAATAGACTACCAAGTCTTCATTTCCCTCAGGTAGAGTTAAGACTGGAGCTTGGGTTAATCGTGCCTTAAGTTCTTCAAACGCGTTGTTTTGGGTTTGACCCCATTCATACTTCACTTCCTTTCGTGTCAACTTAGTTAGTGGCAAGGCTATTCTTGAAAAATCTTTAATGAACCTTCGATAGTAGCCCGCCAATCCCAGAAAACTTTGTATCTCTGTTGGTGTCTTTGGGACGTTCCATTCCTTTACTGTCTCGATCTTTGCAGGATCCACCATGATGCCGTTCGGGTTTATTACATGACTTAGGAATTGGACTTCCCTAAGCCAGAACGTGCATTTGAAGAATTTTGCGTACAACTTTTCCTACTTTAGCACCTCTAGAACCTCCCTTAGGTGACAGTGGTGATCACCCTCTCTTTTCGAATATACCAGTATGTCGTCTATAAAAACTATCACTGATCGATCCAACATGGGTCGACATACTCTATTCATCAAATCCATAAACGCTGCTGGTGCGTTGGTCAATCCGAAAGACATCACGAGAAACTCATAATGCCCATAACGCGTGCGAAATGCGGTCTTTGGTACGTCTTCTTCTCTTACTTTCAACTGATGGTAACCCGACCTAAGATCGATCTTTGAGAACCAACTCGCACCTTGCAGTTGATCAAAAAGGTCGTCTATTCTAGGCAGTGGGTATTTATTCTTTACTGTCCTCTTGTTCAACTCGCGGTAGTCAATGCACATGCGCATGCTGCCGTCCTTCTTCTCTACAAATAGTACCGGAGCGCCCCACGGTGAGATGCTCGGCCTAATAAATCCTTTTTCTGTTAGTTCCTCTAGTTGCGACATCAATTCTTTCATTTCTGACGGAGCCAATCGGTAGGGGGCTTTGGCAACGGGCTCAGCTCCTGGCAATAAGTCAATTTGAAATTCTATTTCTCGATCGGGTGGTAACCCAGGTAGATCCTCAGGGAATACTTCCGGAAAGTTGCACACCACGGGCACATTCTTGAGTTCATTCGTTTTCATTCTATCATCAATAACATATGCCAAATAAGCTTCGCAACCGCGCCTCATGTAACTTTCGGCCTTGATCATCGAGATGATGTTCGGCATCATGCAATTCCAATCCCCATAAACCATAATTGGACTGCCGCTAGGAGCTTTGAGTTGTAACCTCTTACGTTTACATATGATTTGAGCTTCTTTGGCAGCTAGCCAATCCATACCCAATACTATATCGAATCCTCCTAAGGTAAGAAGGAATAATATAGAAGGAAACTTATGACCCTCTATTTCTATGATGCAATCCTCTGTTACTTGAAATACTGTCGAATTTTTACCAACGGCAGTTTGTATGCTAAAGGCCTTTACTATGGTGTTGATAGTGTAACCTAGTTTACGACTAAATGCATTGGATATAAAACTTTTACTAGCACCATAGTCAAATAAAATAGCAGCATGTTCGTCATTAACTATGAACGTACCTGACACAACATCAGGGTTTCCCCTTGCTTCCTCCTCAGTTAGGGAGTAGGCTCGAGTCCTAGCCTGCGGTTGTTCCTTTTCTTTTCCCGAACCAGATTGTTTGGTTCTCCTGCAATTCTTGGTTAGATGTCCAAATAGTCCACAACCTTGGCATTTAGTGTCTCTTAAACATTCGCGAGAATAGTGCCCCGCCTTCCCACACCTATAACAGGCGGTGGAACCAACTAGGCACTATCCTTGGTGTTTCCTCAAACATTTCTTACAAGCTTCGTATTCTTCAGTTCTTGGCTTCTTAGCCTCAGCTGTATAGTTCCCCTTTCCAGTTCCCTTAGACGCGTTTTCCCATTTCCTTTTATATGTCTCGGGTAACAGACCAGGCAATATGTTCTTCAGTGTCAATACAACCTCACGGGCAATAGCATCCCTAAGTTCGGTTTCCAATCGTAGTGCCCTTTCATTGTCACCTCCCGGTGGGGTCACATCAGTGTCATGCACTCTCTCGGTGTATTTCACGTGCATACTTTCTTCTTTCTTTTGTCTTTGGTTCATTGGCGGTCTACCTACTCGGCCCGTATGGCCGCCTTGGCGTGCATTTCTTCCTCTACTTGCCATAGTTTTCTAGAAATTTCAGATATGAAAAGGGAATACATCAATGTCATTTCTTCAGATCATAGTTTGGAACAATACGAGCAAGGTAAATTTTTAATTACAGTGACCGGTTTGTGATTACTAATTTACATTGCTTTTCGGGTTCAAAACTCTTCAAATCGGTTGTGACATTGACATCTATTTGTTCTAAGTTAAGGTATCTATCCTTACCCAAGTGTATTAACTCTAGTACTTACTTACCGTGCTAGCGTTGGCGTTGGTTACCCAGACTGACATCCGTGCGTTGGTCCCATAATCAATTTGAGTCCAGACATTTAGGGATGTCTGAATCTCTCAAACTATTGCTCTGATACCAACTTGTAAGGCCCCTTTTTCCCGGGTGACCTCACTTGTTGGATTTACTCATAAACATAGTCATCATCACTGAGCTTAAATTTAAAACATTCGAATTCATTCATTACATAACGTAACATGACATGACATAACATCGGAAGTCTTTTAAAATCAAGTACATAACATTTGTCTTAACATTTATAAATATGGGATGTCAGTCCTGTGCCGGGTATCCTTCACGCCTTCGCACGACCCTTCCTTTCTGTACCTGAAATGTATACTAAAAGTCAGCTAACGCTGGTGAGTTCTAGTTTAAAACTATTAAGTATGATCATTCTTTTCTTTATAAGTATACATAATTATATACATACATTTCTACAAATACGTATTCATAGCTTTTACTTTTCTTTCTTCATTCTTATGTGATTACATAGATATGTATTCACCTTTTCTTTCCTTAACTTTCAATGGTCATACACATAAGGGTGATCAACCCATCTTACGGTACGCATATCACAAAGACATACGCCCTTGAGCTACCGTCGTGGACCTTTTACTCGTCCGGTCCTAGAAACCGTCCGCCTTAACTTTGGTCCAACCGACCTTCGGCCGTCCTTCTTTACCGTCCTACCGTCGTAGTCCGTCATATTCGCCCGTCTGCCCTCAGGCATCCGTTTCCCACGCGAACTATTGTTTATGCAACCGTTATACTATTTTAGCATTTACTTCGACCTCCCTTTTATGCTTTTTGTACGTCCTAGCATGCTAGGAACGTATCTTTCCCGGTTGCAAAATAGTCACGTGGTCGTCCGTCTACAGAAGTAGCCGTTAGCTTCGTTTCCGTCCATAACGTATACTTACATTCATAACATGCAATATAAATAATTATAAAGCAAGATTTCGTTTATTTACGTTATGCCATTCTTTCCTTCATTCTTTGTAAACATACGTTTCATTCTTTATTCATAATTCATTTTCTTATATATATATATATATAATATATTAATACATCACGTATGATCACATTAGCATTCATATCATTTATTCATTTAGTGTATACATTTCGGCCCCAAAACATTTAATAAGGTTTGCACATAACATAGAAGGGGCACGTAGAACTCACCTGATGAGTAGTTTCTCAGATACACTTAGCTGGTTACTGAGCGTCACTAATGTCACTCACAATCTGTATAATAAAGTCATACACGTAAGGTAGTGCTCCTAGATGACACTAGACATTACTATGCTTGAATCTAGTAGTTTCGATGGATTTGCTTATGTCGAAACTTGGTAGTTTCGATAGGTTGCTTATGTCGAAACTTGGTAGTTTCGATTGGTTGCTTATGTCGAAACTTGGTAGTTTCGATAGGTTGCTTATGTCGAAACTTGGTAGTTTCGATAGGTTGCTTATGTCGAAACTTGGTAGTTTCGATAGGTTGCTTATGTCGAAACTTGGTAGTTTCGATAGGTTGCTTATGTCGAAACTTGGTAGTTTCGATAGGTTGCTTATGTCGAAACTTGGTAGTTTCGATAGGTTGCTTATGTCGAAACTTGGTAGTTTCGATAGGTTGCTTATGTCGAAACTGGTAGTTTCGATAGGTTGCACATATCGAAACTAAGTAGTTTCGATGGGTCTGCACATATCGAAACTAAGTAGTTTCGATGGGTCTGCACATATCGAAACTAAGTAGTTTCGATGGGTCTGCATATATCGTCTTCACCAAAAATCTGAAGTTTTTGCATGCGAGTCTGATCGAGTCAATATCTCAATTTTCTTAGATCAAAACGTTCGGTTTTCATTCTAGATGCTATACCTAAGCTCATTTTCAAGTTTCATCCGCAAAATCGTTACCTTTTTAGCCAAAACCCGAAAATCCTAAAAATCATAAAAACTCAAATTATGATCGAACGCTTACCTGGATTGGGTTTCTGATTTGGAGGAGATGATCACGAGCACAGCAGTAACGTTCTCCTGAATTTCCGAGTCGATCCGTCACTTTTTCTCTCCAGACCCGAGCTCTCTTCTCTCTCTCTAGAACTTGTGAATGGTAGAAATGAAAGGTTTGGAGCAGCCCTTGCCCTTATATACTTGGGCTTCCTTCGGCCCGTTGGAGCTGAGCCCAAGCCCATCTGTTTTCCTTTCGCCATTTAAAAATTATAAATTTCGATCGTGTCATTATTTATTTATTACCAGTTTTGGGATGTTACACGTAGTCCGATTTGGAAAGAAAGGAAAACTTGCACCTCGATATGTGGGTCCATTCAAGATACTCGAAAGGGTAGGAAAAGTGGCCTATAAACTCGATCTTCCTTCATAGCTCAGCAACGTTCATCCGACTTTTCACGTATCTAATTTGAAAAAGTGCCTAGCCGACGAGAATGTCCACATCCCTCTTGATGAAGTGCGTATTGACGAGAAAATGCACTTTGTTGAGAAACCCGTGGAAATCATGGACCGTGAAGTCAAGAAACTCAAGCGTAGTCGCATCCCCATTGTCAAGGTCCGTTGGGAGTCTAAACGTGGACCTGAGTTCACTTGGGAACGTGAAGACCAAATGAAGTCCAAATATCCGCATCTCTTTTCATAGCCTCCATCAGTTGAATTTCGGGGCGAAATTCCTTTAACATGGGGAGACTGTGACATTTCGGGTTTTTATTCACGCTTTTATATTATGTATCATGTAATCATTTTCTATTAAATGAAATGCAAGTGTTTTTATTTAATTTTGTACAAAATATATATTTTTTTATTTTATGGATTTAAAATAATTAAATATTTATAAGTTTTAAACTTATATAAAATTTTATATAAAATTTTATATAAAAATCTAAACTAAAAGGTTCATATATAAATAAGATAACCCATTTAAATAAAATAATTAACTTTTATAAAAATATTTATAATAATAATAATATAAGTTTATAAAATATAATTGAAATTAAAAAGAAATTTAATTAATTATTTTTATAAAAGTTAAGGGGTTGTTTTGGAAATAATCAAACTAAAAGGTTTTAAGACAAAAATCTGTTAAGGGGCTGTTTCTGGACAAACTAAACCACAGGGACTAACGGGTAAAAATCCCAGGGACTAACTTAATACAAAAACAAACTACAAGGACCAAAATTGCCAACTCCCAATTCGCGTTTCCGGTCATCCCTTCCCTTGTCCAGCGGTCCGAGCTAATTTCCGACGACCCCCTGACACGCCTGTCCCCTGCACCTCGACAGCCGAAAATGGTCTCCCTGACCTCGTCGTCCCCACGCGAACAAAAGCCCCCGACCAATTTGTCTCCCCAACATTCGAAACGTCTTTGTGGCCGAAAGCCCAAGCCGCGCAGTTGGCCCCGACAGTAGACCTCCACGCCTGCAAGATGGCTCGTTAGCTTCGTCTTGTCCAGACGAGTGTCTGGACATACTCAATTGCATGTTTTATTATAGGGATCGAGCTCGGCTATAAATAGCCATTTTCGAACCTGCTCGAGCTCGCCACCCCTCCTTCACCCACTCTCACTCCAAATTGAGACCACCACTACGTTCGTTGCCTCTGTGTGAAGCTGTGACTAGAGTTTCAGAACCTAATTCATCCTGAAGCATAGTTAACCGATCTTGGCACTTTCGGACTATCGACCCTGCCGACCAGACCCTTCGCGACCAAGTAGGTACCTCAACTTCGTTTCTTTACCTTCTGTTATCATATGGAAAACTATTCCAATCGACAACCCGACCCCAAACCATCGATTACCGGGCAAACCCAATGTCTCGGACACTGGTTTGCCGGTTGCCGAGGACGAGCGACTAGTTTCGTGTATGTGCTTATCAATTAAACGATACACACATAACCAGCGATAGGCAGTAGCCCGGCTGGTTATGCGTGTGTGTGTTTGAGTCTTAGGTCGCGGGTTCGATTCTGGTGGCCTCCGGCCCAACCCAATTTTTCTGTTTTAATGATATAATTTATTTTATCATATTTTAATATTATATCTATACAATAAAAATTATTACGGGTTGGTTGACTCGTTCGTGTATTTTCGAAACCATTAAATAACTTTTTACACATATTTAACACATTGAATTTTTATAAAATAATAAACCCTATGTTTTATAAACTCGTTTAAATAATTTTAACCCACAAAAGAAAATATATAATAATAATAATATAAATAAACAAAATAGAGATTTTTATATAATATATCTACTTATTTAAAAATATAATATTTTAACAAGATTAAAAATTATATATTTTTTTATGTTAAGTTTTACAAAATCATTATCATCTTTCTACAATATTTTATACAAATAAATTTTAAGAAATATTATTATATACCTATACACGTTTAAATACGAATACACACATACAAAACCTACAATAATACCTATTTATCCACATAGGGTTCCAACGTGCTTAGGTTTCAACATCCTTATCACCTACACTCGTGGATTAAAATACCCGCTAGCCAGGTGAGTTACATAGCCCCTACTTTACATTTTACATACTTTGGGGTGAAACATTATACATGCTACTCATCAAATTGTTTATACGTGTTATACATGTGGATTATATGCTTGTTCATCGTGAATTATCTTGGGTGTACACTTATTTATTTTAAACACAAGAGAACCAACAGTAATATTAATAGATCTATTGTGCCTGACCAGCCCACCCATGTAGGGTGTTTATTACTGCATACTCGGATATAGCCGCGTGATATATTCAAACATATCGGATATAGTGGATAACTATATTCAAACATACCGAGCCTAGCTGTTGTGCTATGCTCAAGCGCGTCAATCAAGGTTTGAATTGTGCTTAGATAAACATGAAGGATACAACCATATATGCTATGTTTAACAAGATAAACAATGAGTTGCAAAACGTTTTTATCTACTATTTATCGGGTCCACAAAACCTATGTACTCACCAACTTTATAGTTGACACTTGATTGAAATAATGTTTCAGGTTTGGATATGTGATTGCTTGCTGAAGATTCTGCCACTTAAGAACTTATGGACCTAGTTAATAAAATCAACGTTTTGGAATAGACTAGGTTATTTGAATTGTATTGTACTTGAATATTTGTTGTCTTTAATTAAATTAATGAATTATGCAATATTTTAGCTATCATGTGCTTTTGAACAATCATTCCATTGTTCGCCTCGATGATTCCGCCATCGGTCGGGGTGTGACACGAATCTATACCTACCATGACACATTCAATAGCTTTTGGATATATAACCCACGGCTTTGATTTTGCCAACATCTTTGTTGACCCTATTCATGAATTTGGAGAAGCATCCACTTCAAGAGAAACTGATCCTCGTGAAGCCATGATTTCTTATCTGCAAGCACAAGTTGCTCTCTTACTTGAAATTGTTGCCAACTCAAGAGTTGAAGTCGAGGCTCAGCAAACTCGGATCAACTCCTTAGTTGATGAAGTTACAAGCTTAAGGCATCAGTGGGTAAGCACCCAAGAGCAGCTGAAGACATTGATGGAACATAGTGAATTACAAATCAAGATCAATGATTCGGTCCTCCTCCACAAGCAATCGGTGGAAGCAAGATTTGCTATCCAACAGGAAGAATACCAGAAAATGGTTGCATTGGTGGAAGAATTGTCTAGACAGCTAGCTGCTCAGGGGGAGATCAAGAGACCAGAATACAAAGATGCATGTCACCAGGTCGACCTAACTGATGATGATGATTATGACAAGGATCTCAGGGCCGGTCCTTCTAGTAGTGAGCAGCAAGCTTTGTTAGTTGCCCCACTATCAGCAGTGCCAGTTGATCAGGGGGAGTAATCAGAAGCCGGTGGAGAAACTAGAAGTGAGAAAGGTAAGTATGCGGCCGACGTCTTGGAAGAACTTTCTGATAATACCATTCTGACGATCGAGCCTGACTACACAAAGGAAGCTATGATCGAGTCTCTCAAAGAAACAGAGGAAGGAGAGATCGATTCTAGAGATGATTGGGAAGAAGATGATGTGGATGTTATTGTGCAATTTCCTAAGGGTGCGGGTGAAGGAATTTATGAGTTTGAAGATGGGGAGAACTTTGAAGCCCTAGTCATAAATTTTTCTGATGGTTCAGCAGAACCTGAAGTTGTTGTGGAAAGTAGTACAGCAACATCAGCTGGAGCCTCCCTAACCGACCCTGTCTCTGAAACTGGGGGCACCGATTCTTGGAGGAACAAGCTTCCTCAAGAATGGTTCAAGAAACCACAGCCTCCTGTTTGGAATAAATCTCATTACACTGACAATTATGGAGCTGAAGGGATGATCTTATCTGTTCGTTTTGATGATGAAAAGGGATTGTTTTCAATCAAGAGATCAGGAGGCGTTCAGTACCTGAAGCCTACAAGTGAAGCTTTCAACTCTCTTCCCAAGTATGACCTTATTAATTTGGCCAACCGAGAACTTATCGGCGAAACATTCTTTCGCCATTGTCAAGGGTCTTTGGAGAACGTTGCAGAGAGAAGGAAGATCAAGAAATTTTATAGTTTTCAAGCCACAGAAGCCAAGGAGAGTCAAGGATAAAAGTTGTCAAGATCCTGTGACTCGCAAGTTTGTAAAAAAGATTGTTTATCAACCTGTATGATGTGAAACGAAGATTCCCTTGATGAAGATTCCTCAAGATATCTTGGGAAACATGTGGTACTGGTATGTTGATCTTATGACTAGAGAGGCAGTGATGATGGAGAAGTTCATAGCGAATGAACTGTTCAGGGTGTTTGATGAAATCTGTTTCATCAATTTTTCTTTTGTTGATTTAGAGGTTCTTATGGACAATTATTGCATCTACACATACGAGTGGGCAAAGCTTCTAGCATCTTGGTACAACAAATTAGTCAAATTCTGTTTTTATTATAAGAAGAAGATAGGAAGCAATGTTCAAGCTGGAGGGTTGTTAGAAGACTGAAGACATCCAGAGGTGCTGTCAAGGGGGAGTCTGTAGAAGCTTCTTTTGTGACAGGCACTCTGAATATTGTACTAACATGTTTTAATCTTTTGTATTCTGTCTTTATGTATTTGTCCATAATCGAGTTGTAACCGTGTCTGTATGAACTTTGTACTTGTATTTGGTTCATTCAGTTGTATGTATGTGTAGGGTACTGTACAAATACGCAAAGGAGGTTGTTCCTACGTATTTGTTATGTACACACACCGGTACCTGCGTACTTGCTAAGTATGCATGAGGAGTTTCTTACGTACTTGATAAGTATGTAGGTAGCAGGTCTAGTATAATTAGCAGAAGTTGTTTCAGTTGTAACTACGCTCTCATATTTGCTTGTCATGTTCCAGAAACTTTGGAGAGCCAGTACTTGTAATCGATTGGCTACGAAAATAGACCGTGTATTTTTTTACGTGTGTTTGTTTGTCGTGCTTACATTTGTCATCATTCGTTCCATCTAGTCTCGGGGTTTCCGCACCTGGTGCACTAGAATACACACCCATGCGAATATGATCCGTGTCACACCCGGGGGACCTACAATAGTGTCACCTAGGTACTAATGTCTAGATGATGTTTGAAGTACAAGGGGTGTATTGTGCTTTGAGTAATTGTTCATGACAAGGTCCTGTGGGAAATCATAAATATGCATCTTTAGTATGTATAATTGGTCAGGACGAGGTCCTATGGGAAATTGTAGTTATATACCTTGTGTGTGAGTATAAATGTTCATGACGGGATCCTGTGGGGAATTACTATGTTATGTGTATCAATGTGTGAGATAATGTCTAGTTTAGGATACCTATATTCTAACCCATGAGATAGTGTCTTGTGTCTAGTCTGATTAGTGTGTCATTATGAACCCCTAGTAACGGCCCGTGTGGGGTACGACCGTGTGAACTCTGTGTGAGTGTGTGATGACATGTGGCAGGGGCCACCGTTGTGGTGAGTATGAGATAAGGTTCAGGATTTTGTGTGTCTATGAATGACGTGGTCAGGTTGTAGGCACATAGGTTTACTCAGGTCTAGTAGTTTGTAAAACATCCTAGTATTCCTTTATTATTTTATCAGAGTTTAATGCGAAAAACGGGTCCCGGATTTTTCAAAACCTTATCACTTATGCACTTTATTATAAATATTATTTTTACATAAACTATTACATTATAGGGATTCTTCAACCCCGACCGGACACGTCCTCAGGAAGCTTCATTCCACGTGCATTTTTCATGCAGTGTTTGGAAATCGTTTTTGAATTAGCTTACGCTAAGTAAGTACACTGCATCATTCATTTTATTATCAACCCCTTAGGTTCTTATTATTGTTCAAGTTCCTGGGCTCTCGGCGCCCCCGTGACCATCTCCGGACGTACCTCCGGTCACGTCACTCGTATATTTTATTATTATTTATTTTAGGTCCTTCGGCCTCATATACTAGGCACCTCAACCAGGTCTTTCCGCCTACAGACTGGGCACCTTTCTATTCTCATATTTAAGTCCCTTCTGTCCCGTAGGCTCGGCACCTTTTTCCATTCATTCAAGAGGTCTGCCCCGTAGGCTGACATCTCTTTTTATTGGGATCTTGAGTATCATAGACTTACAGCCTCCCAATATATTTCCAACCAGCCCTCACCTTAAAACTTCGTAACGGTTTCCCCACGGTGCACTAAAGGGGCTTATATATAGGAAGTACCAGCGGCGTATCCACCACCCCTTTAATACTTCATGAGTACTACGTTATTCCATTTTAAGACTTAGACTTGTTTTCGTCATACATTCGTATTTACACATATAGCACGATCATGTATCATGCATTCACGTATTCACATTTAACACACATCGCATATTCGCCCATATAGCATGACCTCGTGGCATACTTTCATATTTACTCATGCTATAATTCCTTATAAAGGTTACTCCACGTTATGTTAAAGAGGTTTATATATTGGAAGTACCAGCGGCGTATCCACCACCACTTTTGTCACATCCCCAAATTCCACTAATGGAGTTTTACCGTTTTGGAAGGTGACAAACCAGGATCTCAGACATCAGTTACTTCAAATGAAACTATGTGGAACTTGAAATGTAATAACATAAAAGAACAAGGTTCATAGTAAAAGCTGTGGAAGCGTTAAATAAAGTAAATGCGTAAAACAACGTGCCCTACAATAAACATAAAGATTATTAAGAAGTAGTTATTTCAATTGTAGTCCACGACACATGCATGACTTAACGTGATCTTGAGTGCCAACCTGAGAAAACATATAAGGAAAACGGGTCAACACTAAGTTGGTGAGTTCACAGGTTTCAATCGTTTCAAGTAAAGCGTTTGCAGTTTATTGTACATTCAATATATATATCAAAAAGGTAGCTAACCAATATTAATGTATACTAATTCGCTCGCAACCGTATACTGACAGTTTATGTTTGAATGCCTCCCACCAGGTCTATCAACCATGGTGCATGTTTTAGGTCAATATTACACCCGTTCGACCTCCAATCGAGTTAGCGCGACTAACGCGGATGGGGTTTGTCAAACCCAGTAGTACTACTCAACATACCTCACTATTCTTCATATTTAAACGGTTCGATGTGAGGACTTTTATGATAGAGTTTACGCATAGTCATAATAAACGATCATATATATGAATTACAAAAACCAAAAGTGTTTTATCATGCTTTCTCCCCCAAGTAAAATAGTAAAAGGGGTCGTGAAACTCACCTGGATTAAGTAGTGGATTGGATTACACAAGAGAAAGGTTGGAACCACAAGTGTAAGCCTCAGACGACTTACGTATGTCCTAGAATTATAAACACATAAATTAGGGTCATATGGGGTTTTGTGACGACGACACGGAAGTTTTAACGCCTTAACGCATTCTAAAGATTTAAGAGTAGACGAACGTGTCTACGGGAAAATAGATTTCTTAATATAATAATTAAGATCAAAGCTCTACGTGTCGAACGTTAATAATGAATAATATTAAATAAATAAATAAATTCGTACGTTTGTATCATTTACTAATGATTTAAGAAAATAATATAATATATATATTATTCTTGAACTCGTAGGAAAACATACGATAATCATTTACGTGACAAAATAATAAATATATTATTTTATTCAAGATAATAAACGTGAGTAAATAATATAAACAATTATATTATTATTTAGTTTGAAACGTTACACGAGATCAATATACGGGGCGAAATAAGATATATTATTTTTACTAGGAGTCACAGGTTGAAAATAATATAAACATATTAATTTATACGAAGTCGTGGTTTGAAAAATAATATAATTATATTATTTTAAAAGTGGTAATAAATATAAAAATAGGTTATAAAACCAAACCCAAGCCCACGGGTCGTTTCTGAGTTCCAAAATATCATAATCTAATATTCAAATATCGTTTAGAAAATATAAGATTGTTAAACAAGAATCTGTCAAAGAATTAACCCACACACGACCGTGCCTAGGCTAGTGAACGCGACCGTGCTGGTCTGGAGTGCGCCCGTGGTTGGTCAGAAGACATAATCGGGATCTGTTCATCAGGCACGACTGTGCTCGTGATCGGCACGACCGTGTCTGTGGTTTTCAGGGCATGACCTTGTCTGGCTAGTAGGCACGACCAGGTCAGGTACGGGGCACGACTGTGATCGGAGTGGCACGACCGCGCTCGAAGATTAGCGCGACCGTGTCAGGTCAATTTTAGAAACAAAATTGCTCGAATCTTATATGATTAACGTTGGAAATCATAGGGATTTTGATAAATAAGGTATTGCGAACATAACCATGTATTTTAATTGGGTTGAGGTTCAGTCTAGGCCAGAGTTCGATTAAAATGAAAAGTATGAAAAAAAACTTAGTTCTGATTCGAGTCCAATTCAGTGATGTAAGCCCTGAATAAGTTAGGGCTTTCAATCTAAATACTAAAACGAAGATAAGGATGTGTTCAATTACCTCAAACACTGACGAATTGATAGAGCTCGACTGTGATGTGTTCCGGCTTGAATTCCGGCCACTCTAACTTCGTCTCCGGAGAAAATGGAATACGCAAGAGCTTGACAGAGGTTCGTACGAGGTGTGGGAGTATTTTTTTGCGCAATAGCAATCCAAATGATCAATTTCGAGTGATATGATAATGAGATCGACGGTTTCGGGTTTAAGAGTCATAATGGAGTTTTAATTTGAGGCAATGTGGGTGTTTAAGTGTACGTTAATATTTGTTGATGGCGCGATTGTGGTTGTTGGTTACGAATTCAAATGAATTAGCGAATTAAGTCTGGTTTACGTTTCAATTGGGCAAGAGGCGCGACCGTGCCTGTGCACCAGGCACGACCGTGCTTGAGTACACGGCGCGAACGGTAGCCTGCACTGGCGTGACCGTGCTTGGTTGAGTTTTGGGGAAATGCAGAAATAGTCCTTGTGGCTTGAGATGTTTGAGATTTGACAGGTTTGGTCCCTGTAGTTTATGAGATAATGGAGTTTAGGTTAACGGGGTTAATGGAAATTTGTCGGGTGTCACACCTTTAACGTCCCACGAATACTCTTTTACTTAGAATTAAGCTTTCCCATCTAATTCTCATTTAGTGGCATGATCTCTTTAGGCTTTTATCTTAACTCTTGCTCTAATCCCTTACAAAGGTTTCGCCATGTTATGTTAAAGAGGTTTATATATAGGAAGTAACATCGGCGTATCCACCACCCCTTTAACATATCATGAATACTCATTTGCTTAAGATTAAGCGTTTCTCATCATTTAATTGATAACATGACTTCTTCATGCTTTTATCCCATCCTTGCCCTAATTCCTCGTAAAGGTGTCTCTATGAAGCATTAAAGAGATTTATATATAGCATGTACCAGCGGTGTACCCACCACCCCTATAATACATCACAGATATTCCCCTATTTAGAACTAAGCCCTCTCTTATTCATACTTATCGTATATTGTAAACTGGGGTGATTATCCTTCTAGAGTAATACCTCCAACAGAGATGTTCCCTGGAAAGAGTGACTGGTCTAGGCGAGATTTATACACCACTCTTTCCTTAGACAAAACATTTTGTTTGTCAGATAACTACATACCGGTCGGAAGTTCTCCCATACGTTTATTATAATTTCATTAATGTCTTTTACTATATACCCTTTAACATTCATAATGGTTTCACTACGAAGCATCAAAGAGGTTTATATAAGAAGTACCAGCGGCGTATCCACCACCCATTGGATACGTCATGGCTACACCATTATTCCCGTCTAGTGTTTAGACTAATCCACATTACCTCGTACCTTAGTTCCACACATAATTCACATTAAACATTTATCTAAGATATGGGTCCGTTGTACTTATGTTAATCTCTGATAGTTTCCTTAGTTCGTTTCCCGCCTAAAATGTCCCTCCGTTCCTTGCTAGTAACTTCAACGCTCCGCACTCGTAACCGTCCTGCTTGCTCCTCGGTATGCGTGTTTTTGTGTGATAATGACAGTGATGTTTGTGTGATTTGTTTTTCTAAACTCATGGCTGAATTCATCTATTTATAGGCGCCACCCTGGGTCCGTAACGGACCGTTACCAATTGGTGACGGTCCGTCACCGTTTTCTTGGCGGCTACACACTTGGTGACCACGTAATGGACCGTTTTCTCTTTATGGCGGTCCGTCATGACCCGTAACGGACTGTTACCCCTCATGACGGTCCGTCATAGGGTTTACATGGGTCAGATCATAATGATGAGTCATAGGACACATGTCATTCCCCAGTCAAGTACTTGCTCAACCCGTAACGGACCGTTGCCTCCTTGTGACGGTCCGTCATGGCTCGTAACGGACCGTTACCGTCCATGACTGTCAGTTATAGACGGATTTTCTCAAATTTTTATTTTTAATCCTGGACTTTGTACTATTCTCCATTCTTGTTTATCGAGCTTTAAAAAATTGGAATGTTACAATTCTCCGTCCCTTAAATTAGGTTTCGTCATCGAAACATATTGATTCTTGAAGATAACTTCTTCTCATTCCTTCTTCGCATTCCTCAGGTCATCTCTGGCCTTTTCGTGTGCCTCCTATTGCACTAACGCTTGTTTGATCGTAATTGCTCTTCCTTGGTGGCTGCAATCTTGATAGGTTCTTCAACATACGTTAGCTTATCTTCTTCCTCTATTTCATTCAGAGATACATGTGCAGTCTTTTATGCCAAATACTCCTTTAGATAAGATTTATATATCTTATTCCGTTCTTCTGATGGTTCTAGCTGATAAACCACCTTTCCGTCTTGCTTTAATGATCCTAAAAGAATTAACAAATTGTGGACTTATCTTGCCACGTCTTCTTGTGTCATATTTAGACCCTTCCAAAGAAATGTAAAACATAATCTCCTCTTTGGAATTTTATTGGTCTTGTGTCTTTTCTAACAACTCTCGTAGTTGTGACATCAATTTCTTTATTCCCGTATTTATTGCTCAATTTCAAGATTAAAATTGATTTTGATCTCTCTTAGGTGGAACACCTGGAAGATCATTCATGAAAACTTCTAGGAATTATTAGAACTTGTTTTAGTTCTTTCTTTTATTTTCACATCAGCCATATTAGCTATAAAAACTTGGTGACCTTGTCTCACATAGCTATTTATTTTAGCTATTAACTTCCTTCCTTGTAAACGTTAGGGATCGTACTAGTACATGATTACGTCGAATTCTTGTATCGGCATGAGGATTTGGTTGACGAGATAGTAGTCGGCAACCTTGGCATATTTTGCTTAGTACACAGTTTTGATCATTTGCGACTTTAATTTCTAATGCTTTAGCCAACTTACTTCTATTGAAGTTTCTTTGAGCTTTCAGACCGACTAGTTCTTTTATTTAAATAAAACATACGTAAATAGAAATTTCAAGAGGAAGATACCTTATACTTTTTCAAGGATCTCTTACTTCCTCGGTCGTGATCTGGAAAGCTCTACCTCTTGGTTTCGGAGCCTCGATTCTTTTGATTTCATTATCTGCTACTCTTGATTCTTCACTGGTCTTTTCAGTCTGTGATCGTAGCTCAGGACATTCTCTACTGAATTGTCCCGGCTTGTAACGAGTGTAGCATCATCTAACTGGACTTATACACTGATGTGTCAGATGTCCAGCCTTCCCACACTTCATGCAATTGAGAGGCCTGAGCCGACACTTTCAAGAATGTCTTCTTCCATAGATTTCATAGTCTCTTATTTCTTTCTCTTGAAAGGATTTACTTTCTGATCTTCTAAATTTAATTCTCCTAAGAGGCATAGGAGATGGATAATCCTCTCCCTTTCTCTTCTTGTTTTCTTCTTCCAGTCTCTTAAGCTCTGTTTCTCTTTCTCGAGCCCAATCAATTATTTCCTCCAACTTTGCACACTTGGACGGATGAATGAACTCTCTAATTTCCGTTTTCAGAATGAGATGGTATCGTGTCATCCACATCTCAGCAATTGTTAATAAAGCATGAAAGAACCTGGCTTTATCGAAGAAAATGCCAGTAATCTCATCTACTGATTCATTTGTTTGATGGAGCTGAAGGAACTCCTTAGTGATTATGTCTATTGCTGCTCGCGGGCAATAATGCTTCAGAAAACTATCCTTAAATTTTTCCCATTTCATCTCTTTGATCCTATCTCTACCTTTCTCTCTCTTCAATATGCCCCACCAATCGTCAGCTCTTTCATTGAGTTGGTTGGTGGCGAAGGTTACTTCGTCCCCCTTACTGCAATGACAAGTATCGAACGCCGTTTCCATTGCAGTTATCCATCTTGGACTATCCAAGAGATTAATTTCTCCCTTGAACTCCATTGGTTTGCACATCATAAAGTCCTTATACGTGCGTCGGTTTGATTTAGAATTTCCGTCTTCTCCGTTACTAGGTTGCTAAATATTCTTATAGTTCTCAAACCAGCTTTCTAATGAACTTTGCAGTTCTGCTTGCATAATTGGGAGGGTCGCATCGAAATCCTTTCCTACTTCTAACGTAATCTGTCTTTGGATATTCTCTGAGACTTGTTCTACTTCGTTCTCATCGTGAAGTGGAGACGCATCTCTCCCGTGGCTCCCTTCGTCGCGTACTTCGTTGTTCTGATGTTCAGCCATTATTTCTGATACACGAATTTCATTTAATCACTCGCTCGTTCACCCTAATTATAGTCTAGGGTTTCATATTTACAGGCCTCATATTATTCTAACCCTAATTAAGCATTCTAGGGTTTTATGTAAGGCCCCCTTCATACATTTACACATACTGACATTCACTTATACATTTCAATCATGTATAATCACATTCCCGGCTTATTGGCTGCTGAAATAAGTTATCATATGATGTTTGCGATATCACAGGGTCCCATACATTAGCTCCAATACTAGCCATGTATAAGGCAATGTATGTTACACATCCTAATGCTCCCAACTATCATATGGAGCTTATCCCATACAAAATTTTGCCCATGTATGCTCACACATTTATGTTTAAGCACTGGAATTTAAACATACCTACTTCCTTGGATGGCCTCTGATTGAATCCCTATTTATATCATGAGCACTTAGGGTTTGAGTTTTAGTATCCTTTCTATACTCAAATCCCTCAAACCGTGCTCTGATACCAACTTAAAACATCATACTATTCCTTTATTATTTTATCAGAGTTTAATGCGAAAAATGGGTCCAAGATTTTTCAAAACCTTATCACTAAAGTGATAAAGATATATTTAATTAGAAATATTGTTTTTACATAAACTATTACATTATAGGGATTCTTCAACTCCGACTGGCCACGTCCTTAGGAAGCTTCATTCCACGTGCCTCTTTCCTGTATTGTTTGGAAAACGTTTTTGAATTAGCTTACGCTAAGTAAGTACACTGCATCATTCATTTTATTATGAATCCCTTTGGTTCTTATTATTGTTCAAGTTCTTGGGATCTCGGCGCCCCCGTGACCATCTCCGGACGTACCTCCGGTCACGTCACTCGTATATTTTATTATTATTTATTTTAGGTCCTTCCGCATCATAGACTGGGCACCTTACCAAGTCCTTCCGCCTATACACTAGGAACCTTTCTATTCTCATATTTATGGCCCTTCTGTCCCATAGACTCGGCACCTTTTTCCATTCATTCTAGAGGTCCGCCCAGTAGGCTGGACATATATTTTTGTTGGGATCTTGAGTATCATAGACTCACAGCCTCCCAATATATTTCCAACCAGCCCTAAGCTTAAAACTTCGTAACGGTTTCCCCACAGTGCACTAAAGGGGCTTATATATATGAAGTACCAGCGGCGTATCCACCACCCCTTTAATACTTCGTGAGTACTCCGTTATTCCATTTTAATACTTAGACTTGTTTCCGTCATTTATTCATATTTACACATACAGCACGATCATCTATCACGCATTCATGTATTCACATTTAACACCTATCGCATATTCGCACATATAGCATGACCTCGTGGCATACTTTCATATTTATCCTCACTCTAATTCCTTATAAATGTTTTTGCATGTTACGTTAAAGAGGTTTATATAAAGGAAGTACCAGCGGCGTATCCACCACCCCTTTAACGTCCCATGAATACTCTTTTACTTAGAATTAAGCTTTTTCATCTAATTCTCATTTAGTGGCATGATCTCTTTAGGCTTTCTTAACCCTTGCTCTAATCCCTTACAAAGGTTTTGCCATGTTATGTTAAGGAGGTTTATATATAGGAAGTACCAGCGGCGTATCCACCACCCCTTTAACATCTCATGAATACTCCTTTGCTTAAGATTACGCGTTTTTCATCATTTATTTGATAGCATGACTTCCTCATGCTTTTATCTCATCCTTGCCCTAATTCCTCGTAAAGGTGTCTCTATGATGCATTAAATAGGTTTATATATAGGATGTACCAGCGGCATACCCACCGCCCCTATAATACATCACATATATTCCTTTATTTAGAATTAAGCCCTCCCTTATTCATACTTATCGTATATTGTAAACTGGGGTGATTATTCTTCCAGAGTAATACCTCCAACCGAGATGCTCCCAGGAAAGAGTGATGGGTCTAGGAGAGATTTATACACCACTCTTTCCTTAGACAGATCATTATGTTTGTCAGATAACTACATACCGGTCAGAAGTTCTCCCGTACGTTTATTATAATTTCATTACTGTCTTTTAGTCTATACCCCTAAACATTCATAATGGTTTCACCACGAAGCATCAAAGAAGTTTATATATAGGAAGTACCAGCGGCGTATCCACCGCCCCTTGGATACGTCGTGGCTACTCCATTTTTCCCGTCTAGTGTTTAGACTAATCCCCATTACCCGATACCTTAGTTCCACACATAGCACATAACACATAATCACATGATTCACATTAAACCTTTATCTAAGGTACGGGTCCAGTATACTTACGATAATCTTTGATAGTTTCCTAAGTTCGTTTCCCACCTAAAATGTCCCTTCGTTACTTGCTTGTAGCTTCAACTGTAACATCTTAGGAAAATCCCATATCGTTTTGTTCTGTCCACGGGAGAGTTGCTGGGTTCATAAGGAATGCCCCGCCTCAAATACCACAACGCGTTTTTGGGCTTAGTGTAGTGGATGAGAGAAGAACTCCACAGTTAAGCGTGCTCGGGTGAGAGTAATCCAGGGATGGGTGACCCTTGGGAATTTTACACCCGGGCAACCAAATACAAATCCGTGAGCTCCTAAGGGGCAAAGCGGACAATATTATTGGTACTAGAGGCCGGATGTTACAAATACCTACATCCGGCCTCTAGTACCAATAATATTGTCCGCTTTGCCCCTTAGGAGCTCACGGATTTGTTTTTGGTTGCCCGGGTGTAAAATTCCCAAGGGTCACCCATCCCTTGATTACTCTCACCCGAGCACGCTTAACTATGGATTTCTCCTCTCATCCACTACATTAAGCCCCAAAACACGTAAGAATGAACATACTGTTATAGTCAAACACTTAAAGCGCATGCCGATCGGAACCAGAGGATTTAATTTATACCTGAATTGATTACTAAACGCAGCAACTCTATCGTCTATAGCAGCGATAGAAAACGATAGTCTAGTGAATGGCTAGTCGCACGGGCTAATTGAAATGATTGGGAGATCAGACTGGGTCGCACAAAAATGAACAAAAGATCGAGCAACAGCAGTTTGATGGCGGCATTGCTAATATCGGATGGTGGTGCGGCGAATGACCACCCGAACGGAGAGGCTTAATTGTGACTGGATGTGGTGGTGTTTCGTTGGCAGCAACTTAAACCAAGAAGCAGAGGTGTCGAGATTAAAAACAGGAAGATGAAGGGTCTAGGAGAGATTTATACACCACTCTTTCCTTAGACAGAACATTATGTTTGTCAGATAACTAAATACCGGTCAGAAGTTCTCCCATACGTGTATTATAATTTCATTACTGTCTTTTAGTCTATACCCCTAAACATTCATAATGGTTTCACCACGAAGCATCAAAGAGGTTTATATATAGGAAGTACCAGCGGCGTATCCACCGCCCCTTGGATACGTCGTGGCTACTCCATTATTCCCGTTTAGTGTTTAGACTAATCCCCATTACCCCGTACCTTAGTTCCACACATAGCACATAACACATAATCACATGATTCACATTAAACTTTTATCTAAGGTACGGGTCCAGTGTACTTACGATAATCTTTGATAGTTTCCTAAGTTCGTTTCCCGCCTAAAATGTCCCTTCGTTACTTGCTCGTAGCTTCAACTGTAACATCTTAGGAAAATCCCATATCGTTTTGTTCTGTCCACGGGAGAGTTGTTGGGTTTATAAGGAATGCCCCGCCTCAAATACCACAACGCGTTTTGGGGCTTAATGTAGTGGATGAGAGAAGAACTCCACAGTTAAGCGTGCTCGGTTGAGAGTAATCCAGGGATGGGTGACCCCCTGGTAAGTTTTCACCCGGGCAACCAAAAACAAATCTGTGAGATCTTAAGGGGCAAAGCGGAAAATATTGTTGGTACGAGAGGCCGAATGTTACAAAATGGTATCAGAGCCAGGTTATGATCCTGGGACTTGTGGGTTTTGGCCCCACCACGCTTCCGCTGCGTAACAAACTACCGAACCAAAGAATTTTAAATGTTCGTTCTTCACGTATGGATAGCTTTTAAAACCCCACCAACCTCAATCAACCTCACGAAACCATTACCTATCTGCCTTCATCTTCCTGTTTTTAATCTCGACACCTCTGCTTCTTGGTTTAAGTTGCTGCCAACGAAACACCACCATATCCAGTCACTATTAAGCCTCTCTGTTCGGGTGGTCATTCGCCGCACCACCATCCGATATTAGCTATGCCGCCATCAAACTGCTGTTGCTTGCTCTTTTGTTCGTTTTTGTGCGACCCTGTCTGATCTCCCAATCATTTCAATTAGCCCGTGCGACAAGCCGTTCACTAGACTATCGTTTTCTATCGTTGCTATAGACAATAGAGTTGCTGCGTTTACTAATCAATTCAGGTATAAATTAAATCCTCTGGTTTCGATCGGCGTGCGCTTTAAGTGTTTGACTATAACAGTATGTTCATTCCAACGCGTTTTGGGGCTTAATGTAGTGTATGAGAGGAGAAATCCATAGTTAAGCGTGCTCGGGTGAGAGTAATCAAGGGATGGGTGACCCCCTAGGAAGTTTTCACCCGGGCAACCAAAAATAAATCTGTGAGCTCCTAAGGGGCAAAGCGGAAAATATTGTTGGTACGAGAGGCCGGATGTAAGTATTTGTAACATCCGGCCTCTCATACCAACAATATTGTTCGCTTTGCCCCTTAGGAGCTCACGGATTTGTTTTTGGTTGCCCGGGTGAAAACTTCCCAGGGGTCACCCATCCCTGGATTACTCTCACCCGAGCACGCTTAACTGTGGAGTTATCCTCTCATCCACTACATTAAGCCCCAAAACCCGTTGTGCTATTTGAGGCGGGGCATTCCTTAAGAACCCAGCATCTCTCCCGTGGACAGAACAGAACAGAACGATGTGGAATTTGCCTAAGGTGTTACAAACACCCCCTTAGGACTCATCGTCCTCGATGAAGTTTGCTCCACTATCGTAAACAGAACATAATGGGAGTGGCTCTGATATCATTGTAACAGTCCAAGCAAACCGTACCAAGATATTGTCCGCTTTGCCCCCGATGGTTTGCCATCGAGGAACTCACGGTTTTGTTTTTACCTGAAGAGTTGCTCACCCAGGAAAAACACGTCTCGATAGAGAAGGTATCCACCCCCTATAAGGAAGGCGGATATTACATTTCTGGTTGTGATCATACCAGCACTAAAGCACCGGATCCCATTAGAAATGTAATATCCCACATCGGTTGAGTGGGAGAATGAAGCCTTCCTTATAAGTGGGTGGATACCTTGTCAATCGAGACGCGTTTTGCCTAGGCTAGCAACTCGTTGGGTGAAAACAATACCGTGAGTTCCTGGATGGGCAACCCATCAGGGGCAAAGCGGACAATATCTTGGTACAGTTTTCTTGGGCTGTTACAGATGGTATCAGAGCCAGGTTGCCGGACGGGTGTGCTAGCGAGGACGATGGGCTCCGTAAGGGGGTGGATTAATGTAATATCCCACATCGGTTGAGGGGGAGAACAAAGCCTTTCTTATTAGGGGGTGGATACCTTCTCTATCGAGACGCGTTTTGCCTGGCAAGCAACTCGTCAGGTGAAATCAAAACCGTGAGTTCCTGGATGGGCAACCCATCGGGGGCAAAGCGAACAATATCTTGGTACGGTTTGCTTGAGCTGTTACAGATGGTATCAGAGCCAGGTTGCCGGACTGGTGTGCCAGCGAGGACGCTGGGCTCCGTAAGGGGGGTGGATTAATGTAATATCCCACATCGGTTGAGGGGGAGAACGAATCCTTCCTTATAAGGGGGTGGATACCTTCTCTATCGAGACGCGTTTTGCATGGGCGAGCAACTCGTCGGGTGAAAACAAAACCATGAGTTCCTGGATGGGCAACCCATCGGGGGCAAAGCAGACAATATCTTGGTACAGTTTGCTTGGGTTGTTACATCAACGCTCCGCACTCGTAACCGCCGCGCTTGGCACCATATTGCTTGCTCCTCGGTATGTGTGTTTATGTGTGATAATGATAGTGTTGTTTGTGTGATTTGATTTTCTAAACTCACGGCTGAATTCATCTATTTATAGGCGACACCTTGGGTCCGTAACGGACCGTTACCAAATGGTGACGGTCCGTCACCATTTTCTTGGGGGCTACGCACTTGGTGACCACGTAACGGACTGTTATCTCTTCATGGCGGTCCGTCATTTCCCGTAATGGACCGTTACCCCTCATGACGGTCCGTCATAGGGTTTATACGCTTCAGATCAGAATGATGAATCACAGGACACGTGTCATTCCCCGGTCATGTCCTTGCTCAACCCATAAGGGACCGTTACCTCCTTGTGACGGTCTGTCATAGCTCGTAACGGATCGTTACCGTCTATGACGGTCCGTTATAGACGGATTTTCTCAAATTTTCATTTTTAATCCTGGACTTTGTACTATTCGCCGTTCTTGTTTCTCGAGCTTTTAAAAATTGGAATGTTACAGTTTGTGTGTGTGCACGTGATGTGTGATTGGAGTTTGGGGTTACTAGTATGTATGTAGAACCTTGTGTGTTCTGTCGTTAATTTATGTTGGTGTGTGTCCTTGTAGTACACGGCGGGTCATGTGTAGGACATTTAAACGACGTACTCTGGTGGAGTACTTATACCTTTGATAATCTTCTTGGCATTTGATGTACCGAGATGATGGGAGGAGTTTTGACGTATTATTGACGATCGGTGAGGTGCTCGTGGGAGATGCCTATACTTATATCTTGGGAATTTGGAGCACGAAGCCAAGGGGTGGAATTGTGCGAGTGAATGATGAAAGCTTTTACGTGGACGCTTGTTCAGAGATAGTTATAATCTGATCGAGATGATGACGCTGAAGATTTCAGCACGAAGTAAAAAAGGTTACGAAAGGGTCTCCATGGAATACGTTCCATATGAAGAATTCTATTGAGGTGAGGTACTAGAGGCATAGGGATGTCATCTCTAAATGAGAAGACGGATAGCTGAGGCTTGTGATCGGACAAACTTCATGTTCGTACCTGTAGGTCCTGATTCAGGGGTGAATCACTCAAACTGATCGATTACACACACACCTGCGGAATAGGTGTGTATGGTGGTGAAACAAAGGCAAATACAGTAAAATGGTGAAGATAACAGGCTAACCACACTTGAATAACAATACACAATGCTAAGAAATTGCAACAACACAATGAATAACTCAAAGCTTGTATTGATTCAAGGTAGAATAGTGAAAGAGAGAATGCAGGGTTACAGCCGCTATCCACACCCAAAACATTCTCAAACTAGGCTATTTATAGGAAGCTGACAGGCATCGAAACTATGCTCACCGAAACTACTAGTTTCGGTTGAGCATTTACATTTATAAACATCCTATCGAAAGTTCACATCTATCGAAACTACTAGTGTCGGTTGAACAATCTTAACCGAAACTAGGTAGTTTCGATGGCCCAGACTTAGTCTATTCAAAGCAGTAAATTACATCAAACTGCAACTACTTAATAACAGAATACAAAAGAAATAAACAAAGTACAAATTATTCAAAAGTTACAATGATGACATTAGCTTAAAATACACAGCCCTACAATCTCCCCCTAAGCTAGTGCATCATTGTCTTCAACTCTTCATGCAGTCGGTGCATCACTTGATTTCTGAATGAAGGGCTTGGCATTCAAAGTCACAACTCTCTGATAGGCTTTTGCATATGCCTCATCATCTTCATGTCAAATTTGGATTGGATGGTTTAACAAAACCTCCAGGTCTTCAGGTTGAAATTTCAAAAGCTCCATAGGCTCAAAGATATGGATGTCTTCCATTCCTTCACATTCAATGACAGCACTTCCAATAGTTGAGTTATAAAACCACCTTTTGAACTTCTGTAGCTGAATAGGTATAGACCTTGGCAGTTGGATAGTTTTGACAGTTTCTGCCGGTTTATACCTGAGGCTTACCCAAGGTTTCTGTGTTCTGGGATGAAACCTAGTTTTGGAAATGATTCTTTTTGGGAGTGTGGTTTTCATGGACCTGAAGTCATTGAAGGCTTGTTGTTGCAGGAACAGCTCAAAGTTACGAGCTTCATTGACTTTGTCAGGATTTTGAAGGGGTAATTTGGCAAGAGCTCTCAGGTCATATCTTGGGAGGGAGCTGAACTGATGTGAAGTCTTAAAGTGCTCAACTCCTCCTTTATATCTTCTCACAATGTATAGAGACCTCTCTTTATCATACGTCCATCCAATTGGGGGTCTCTTGAGTTCCTGGCTCAGCCAACCATTTGTAATGCTTCGAAAGCTCCTCAGCAGGCAACTTCCTCATCCATGGATTTTTGGGGTCAAGGTATTCTGGATTAGGCTTGGCCATTAGAGTTGGTTCTGTTGATGTAAGTTTAGTGGTGGTTGTTGTGGCTTGATGTGCTTCCTGAGTAGTGCCTGTTGGCCCAGCAGTGGTTTCAGTCTCAAGAAAGGCAACTTGAACGTTTGGGTCCTCTATCTCAGTGTCTGAAAATGCTTCTATTTCATCTCCTCCTTCAGTAAAATACCTGACCTTTTCTTCAGGTTACTCTCCAAGTCTCACAATCTTAGGGAACTCATCAATAGTCCCAAAGCCATCAATATGCTTTAATAGTTCGTCTAGCTCATGATCTGAACCGACCTCTTCTTCATCTAACACCACAAGTTTAATATTAGATTCTTTTGTTTTTCCCTTTCCTCTATCAGCTCTTCTTTGACTAGCAGAAGATAAGTCGTATTCCATTTGTTCCACCTTTACTTCTACTGAGTCCTTTGGCTTCTCAGTTTCTCCTGAATGAACAATCATAGCGGATTCATGGTTAGGTATAAAGATAGGAGAGGAAGGACCACCAGTTGCTGTGGTTGGAGATACATGAGTCTCCCCCTGATCCTGTGAGTCGTTCCCTTTGAGTTTCTGTCTGCTGTGAAGATTGCACCATGGAAGCTTTGAGCTGGTTGACTAAGGTAGTTATGGAAAGTAATTCTTGTTGTTGCTTTGATAATAAATCATGTTGTACAGCAAGCTGGGACTGCTGGATCTCTACATGGTTCTTCACGGTGACAACCTCCACCTTTAAGTCTTTTACTTCTTCCTTTTGAGCTTCCATATCAGACTTCAGAGTTTTAATTTCTTCATCCTTTTGAGACATTTGTTCATTAAGCTTCTTAACGTCTAAGCTCACTCTTTTAACTCTAGAGATTGATGGAGATGTTTCTTGACCAGGAGAGGCAGGAGGTGTTGGTTGAAGAGTGGGTTGTGGAGTAGGTTGTAGAGTAGGTTGTGGAGTAGGTTGTGGAGTGGGTTTTGGAGTGTTGAAAGTACGGATGGGTGATGGTGAAGGTGTTCTGGTGTTCCATAAGGTGATTCCGAGGATGTTGTGAGAAATTCTAGCCTAGTCTTGATTTTCTTTGTAAGGGGCTCTTCTAACTCATAGTCAAATTCTGAGTCTGCTGGTCTTTTAGATGATGAGGGATGATGTTCCACTATCTCTTCCGACTCAGTTTCCTCAGATTCATATATAGCTTCGTCTAGAGTCTCACTTGATTCTGCTTCACCCTCTACATTGGCTTCAACTTCAACATTAGCAACTTGTTCCTGAAAATTTAATGGGTCCAAATTCTCCAAATCCTGATCAAGGAACTGAGCTTTCAGAATGGGTTGCTCAACTTCCTGTTCTTGGTGAATCTCAAATTCAGCCTCTGCCTCCTGATTGCCTTGTTCATGTTCCTCTTCTTCCTCGGATGATGAGGATTCAACAGCCTCTTCTGGATCTATACCAAGAACCACTGGCTCATCTTCTCCGATCACATTACCAAACAAAGGAATGTTGGCAATCATGTGATCCATTACGAGGAGGGGTCCTTCTTGTGGAAGATTGGGATGTAGGTGGTTGATGATCATTTGCAGGAACCTTGGATATACTAAAAACTTGTCTTTGATTTTCCCGGTGAGATTCTCTGAATACCAACCCAGAAAAGTTGTAGGCTCTTCTTTTTATCAATCCAAGAATAACATAAGCCACCATTGCATTAGCTGAATCAAAACCACCTTTCCTTATTGAAATGAAGTAGATGAACACATGTTGAAGCATCTTTTGGTGAAAGGCACTCTGGATTATGCTAAAGCTTTTGTTATCTATATTTCAGTCTTTTATGTATTTGTATGTATTTGTGTTTGTCTTTGTCGTTGATCGAGTTGTAATTTAGAACTTGTTCTGTATGATGTTTGTTTGTAAGATGTATGTGTATGTTGTGTACCAAACAAATACGCATGGAGAATTGTTCCTGCGTATTTGTCAAGTACACAATGGTCATGCGTACTTGTAAGTACGCATGAAGGTTGTTCATGTGTACTTATAAGTACGCATGACCCAGGTTTATAAATAGGCAGACTGTTTTCTCATTTCACACAATGGTAATCACACACACAAGTACGCACGAGTCAGAGTTGTTTCAGTATTATAGTCATTTTGAGTGTTTGTACTTGTGATTGTCAACAGTTGCCTTAATAGACAGAGTATTTTGAGTACGAGTACTTGTTATTATCTTGTTTACATTTGTCCTATTACATTGTTCCACCTCGTCACGAGGATTCTGCACTCTTGTTGACTAGGCGACACACCCACACGATAACGATCCGACAAACCCACCCGGAGGGACCTACAAGTGGTATCAGAGCCTATGCTCTTGTTTTCGAGTGTTGTGAGCGTGTTAGGAACACTTTTTGACAAATTGTTATTCTGATTACACATCTATTGAATCTGCATTGGTGATTTTCAAAACCTTGTTCATATACTTGTTAATCTTAGAAAAATCCCTAAATCTGTCTTTATGTTGTTGTTTGGATGATCCATTTGTCAAAAGCTGATTAGAATCAAGAATCTGATTATTTGATTGTACCACATTGATCATACACAACAACCAGTTCAGATCACTATTTGATCAAACAAGTGGATGCACTTGTTCAAAAAGTGACTTTGCTTACTGATTCCTGCGTACTTATCAACCCTGCACACTTATCAATTCTGCGTACTTATCAACTCATGTGTACTTAGACAAGTACGCAAGGCCATAAGTGGTGCGTAGTTATTCTGATCATACACACTTATTAAGTACGCAAGACCATTCTTGTTCATGCGTATTTAACAAGTACGCAAGACCAAACTTGTACGAAGTTGATTTGTTCATGCGCACTTATAAGTATGCACCCTCATTGTTGTTCATGCGTAGTTAACCAATACGTAAGTCAGTTTGAATTTCTGAGTTTTTTTACTAAGTCTTATAAAATGGCAAATCCCCTGAACATCAGTAGCACGTTGAATTATGACAATGAAATAGATACTCCACAAAAACCACCAAAGTTATTGAACGTGAATGACTATTCCAACTGGAAAGCACGTTTTGAAGAGTATGTGTCATACGCAGATTCAAACATGTGGATACCCATTTTACAGGGGTATAAACATCCGACACATGAATTCTTTGGTGAAAACCAACCTAAACCAATTTCTAGGCTTGATGTAGAAAAAAAGAAAGCGTATGACCTAGAGAAGAAAGCACATGGTTCCTTAACCATGGCACTGACACGTGACTTATTTCATAGTTTCAGAGGTTATGACACATCAAAAGATCTATGGATAACTTTACAGAAATGGTTTGAGGGAAAGAGTGATGTTAAGGAAAGTAAGAGGGAGCTGTTGAGAAAACAGTTGAACGTTTTAGATACTTGGAGAATGATTCCATTGAAGAACTCATCTCCAGATTCTATCATCTTAAGACTGAACTTAAGTCTTATGAATTGAAATTTCCCGATGATGAGCTTGTGGAAAAGTTTCTTGATGCTTTACCACCAAAGTTTGACATGTGCACAACCTTACTAAGAGAAAACCCTAAGCTCTATGAGATAACCATTGACGAAGCAATAGGTAAGGTTTAAGCACATGACATGAACTTAAGAAAGAAAGAAACCACTAGCAGACCTCTAGTCAGGGAACCGTCATCGTACTTTGGAACCTCTTCCATAGCAAAAACATCTGGCTCTGGAATTGCTTTATTCTCATGAAATCCTACTCAGGAGGAAGAAAATTCTAATGGTTGTGGTGGTCATACTTGTTTTGCTGCATCAGGATCTGATTCATACCATCAACATTCCTCAAGAGGTCCTACGTCTACATCTACAATTGCTATTGCCAAAATTGCTGAAGATCATGTGGCATTATTCTCATCATGCATGCTGGCCTACGAGAACTTCATCGGTGGGAAGCTAACCGATCTTGAAACAGTTAAGGAAGATTTCAATCAAGTGGATCCAGATGACATGGAAGATATGGACATTCAATGGAATATGGCTATGATCTTGAGAAGAGCGAAACGTTTTTTTGAACATAACCGGTACAAAGTTTATCGGTGGACATTCAAATGCTAAAGTTGGATTTGATAAATCAAAGGCTAAGTGCTACAAGTGTCAGAACTTTGGACACTTTGCAAGAGAATGTCAAAATAATAAAGGGCCAGCTTCAGGTTTCACTCGACCAAGTCCATGAAGCAACCAGAATTTCAACAACAACCGCAGTCAAAGTCAAGGAGCATCATCTAATGCACTGGTAGTTCAACATGATGATAAATTTGACTGGGGAGTTCATCTGGAAGATGCCATAGTCTCACAAACTCATATAGGGTTTATGGCAGAAATCGTTGAAATGGTGAAAGGTGAAGAAAGGGAAGCAACTGCTGCTGATCAACAAGAATCTGCATTTGCTCTAATGGCAATTGGAGAAGAGTCCAGTTCATCAACTGAGGTAGATTCTAATTCTTTTGTTGTTGTTTCTTGTGCTAACTGTTTAATCTTATAAGCCGAGAATGATCGTATTCATGATAAACTCGAACCTCTACGTAGAGCAGCTCTTAACTACAAAGAAAATAAAAAATGGTGTAACGATTCTATTGAATATCTTAGAAAAGATAAACAAGATTTTTCGATTAAAATCAGCGAACAACAATTTCATTTAGATGTTGCCTACATATAATTAGAGAAAAAGAATGTCAAAATAGCCAAACTACAGAATGAGATTCTGAAGTTAAGTGACAAAATTGAAAAATTGAAAAATTCTCGTTTTGTGGTGGAACACTACGAGTCTGTCGTAAGACATGTGAATGGCAAAGGTTTAGGTACTAATGCCATTCCTTCACTTGTTAACGGGAAATTTGTCAATGGGCCAGTCGACATTGATCTGTCCTTTTTTGATGAGTCTTCTGGTAAGGCCAATTCATCATCTGATGAAGAATTTTAATCTGATGAATGTTCCGAGGACAACAAGGTCGAAGGTGTTGTCTTAGAGGAATTGCTTGATGAACCTAAAATGAAAAAAAAACATTATCAATAACCATGACAATTGCATTTTAACAGAGCCTGACTTGATTGAATCAAATGATAAATTGAAAATGATGCTTTATAGGGGTTTCAAAACTATAAAGCAAACTAAGAAAGAAACATTTGCTAACAAATTGGGAAAGAATTTTCAAGAAAACATTGATAAACACTATACTCCCAAGAATCAATCAACTTCAGGTCAAGCACAACCTGCTGTTCATCAAACCAGTTCGAATACTCATCATAATAAACCATCAACATCCAAAACCAATGAGCCTTACAGAAGATTTTTTAAAGAAAGAAGGAATTGCTTTCACTATGGTACATTCGGTCACATCTTGTGAATTGTCCAAACAAGAATCAGGAGAAACGACCAGTTGTCCTACAAACTGGGTGTATCCCTGAAAACTCCATTAGTAAAGCAATTCAAGAATCAATTTCCAAAATTGATGAAACAACCAGCCAAGCACATGGTTAAGCCAAGACTCATGGCTGCATCATCTGCTGTGAAACGGAATAATCAACTTGTTGTTCCTAGTGTTATACCCCTTGTAGTACATAATCTGGTGAAAAGCTTGTGGTGAAACTCTCAAGACCACAGAGAATGAGACGAAATAATAGATTAAGGAAACTTGAACAGCTAGCTGTAGACCAGGTGAATCCTCTTCTAGTTCACCTCTTATTGACAAAAGCAAGCCTATTGTTCAAAGGAAACAAGTTTGGAGAAAGAAACTCGACATTTCTCAAATCTCTAATTTTGTCTATCCAAAAGAGTCACCCATTTTTTATCATCATGATTGCGAGTCAATTGAAGTAGTTTATTTTGAGAAAAACGGACGACCCAAGACCACAATGGCTTGGGTTTCAAATCTAACTAATTACTTTTGACTCGTGTAGGGACATCCAAAGGGATCTATTACAAACCGTTGGTATGTTGATAATGGATGCTCCCAGCACATGACAGGCAACATGACCTTGCTTTAAGACATTAAACCATTCAGAGGCGGCTATGTGGCCTTTGTAGGAGAAAAAGGTGGAAGTATAACTTGTCAAGGCGTGGTTTCTAATGGATGTATCAGCTTCGACAACGTCAACTACTATGACCAGCTGAAGCATAACCTGTTGAGTGTTTCTCAGATGTGTGACAAGGAGTACATGGTTATGTTTGACAAGTCTGAATGCTTGGTTCTAAAGCCTAGTTTCGTGGTTCCTGAAGACTGGATTATGATGCTGCATCAAGAACGAACGACACTTATCAGATCGATATGAGTGTGGCAACAACCACCTTATCAGTTGATACTTGTTTACTTTCCAAAGCAACAGAAATAGACTCAATCTTATGGCATAGAAAACTCGGACACATTTCTTATAGAAAAATGAATCATCTTGTCTGAAACGGTTTGGTAACCGGGATTCCTAAGCTGAGATTTGTCATTACAGATGATTGTATGCCTTGTAAAAATGGCAAACAACAACGAAAATCCCACAAGCCAAAGATCCAAAACTCCATTATGGATTTGTTCGGGACCATAAGTATCAGGGGTATTAGTGGTAAGTCATACTGTCTGGTAGTAACTGATGACTACTCATGTTTTTCTTAGGTGTATTTTTTAGGTACTAAAGATGAGACTGCTGAAATTATTCAATATTTGATCTTAAGTCTCGAATCTTTATGCAAGCTGAAGGTTAGAAGAATAAGGAGTGACAACGGCACAGAATTCAAGAATAACATGATGGAGCTTTTATGTCTGAATAAGGGTATTCATCATGAATTTAGTGCATCGTATACACCTCAGCAGAACGGAGTTGCAGAAAGGAAGAAAAGAAATTTAATTGAAACTGCAATGACGATGCTGTCAGAAGCCAAACTTCCAATAACTTTCTGGGCGGAAGAAGTCAATACAACATGTCACGTTTTAAATAGAATTCTAGTGGTGAAAAGACATAACAAAACATGTTATGAATTGATCAATAATCGACCTCCCAATCTTGACTACCTAATTCCATTTGGTAGTCCATGTTCATTATTGTTACAATACAAAGATCATAAATCCAAATTTCATCTAAAAGCGATGGATGACATCTTCTTAGGATATGTTGCCAATTCACCATGCAAGAGAGTGTACTATATTGAAAATCGTTCTGTCGAAGAATGGTTCGAAGTGGATTGCAGTAAACACAGCACTCCACCAGAACCAACACGTCCATCTTGGGGATTCGATTATGATGCTCTCTTTAAGTCTTTCAATCTTCCTAATCTATCTGCTGAAGATGCTGCAAATTTGTATCAATATTGTAGTGGCAGCGACAACTCCTATTTCTCAACAAGAACAATCGTACCTATTCCAACTCCCAAATCCAATGTTGCATCTGCATCTGGGACGCATGACAGTGACACTGAAGATGGTACTAATGGTGAAGGAAACGATGCTCGAGTTGATCCTAGCATCCATGTAGGAAATGAAGCTCCAATTGATCCAATCAACATAGAATCTTCTTCTGATGTACATGATATAGGAGATATAAGCACAAACCTTGAATCATATATCCAAGAACCCATTGTACTAGAGACGAAAGTGCATAAGAATCATCCAATCGACAACATTATTGGTGATCCTAATGTCGATGTTCAAACTCATCACAGAATCGTTACTGAAAATACAAGTCTTTATGCTGAGATTCTCAGCACAGGTATCATGGAAACATGTTTGCATGCTGCATTCGTATCCCAATTAGAGCCGAAGAATGTGAAGGAGGTTCTCGCTGACAACTGCTGGATAGAGGCTATGCAAGATGAATTGTCTCAATTCCAAAAAGTTGCATGTGTGGGATCTAGTTGACCTACCAAAGGGTGTACATCCAATAGGAACCAGATGAGCGTTCAAGTGCAAAACAGATTATCGACATGTTATGGTGAAAAATAAGGCAAGATTGGTTGTTCAAGGGTTTTACCAACAAAAGGGCTTGGGTTACACTGAAGTATATGCCCCAGTTGCTAGACTTGAAGCCATCTGACTGTTTTTGGCATATGCCTCCTTTGTCGGCTTCAAATTCTTTCAACTAGATGTGAAGAGTACTTTCTTGTACGAAAAAGTTCATGAAGAAGTGTATGTCACTCAACCACCTGGCTTTGAAGACCCGCAACATCTTAATAAAGTGTACAAATTGGATAAAGCACTTTATGGTCTTCATCAAGCACCAAGGGCGTGGTATGAGACACTATTAAAGCATTTATTGTCCAACGGATTCGATCGTGGACAAATTGACTCGACTCTCTTCATACAGAAAGAAGAAGGAGACATTCTACTTGTGCAAGTCTATGTGGATGATATTATCTTTGGGTCTACAAATGAAGAGATGTGTAGATAATTTGAAAGGGTGATGAAGTCAGAGTTTGAGATGAGCAACATGGGTGAATTATCATTTTTCTGGGTCTGCAAGTCAGTCGGAGGGAGGATGGCATTTATCTTCATCAAACTAAGTATGTACAAGACATTTTTTCGAAATACAAAATGAATGATTGTACAACTTATGGCACACCTATCCCAGTCAATCATGGTCTGCATCCGAACAAAGATGGAAAGGATGTGGATTGTAAATTGTACCGTGGGATGATTGGTTCTCTAATGTATCTCACAGCTTCAAGACCTGATATTATGTTCGCCGTATGCTTGTGCTCGATGTTCCAGTCACAACCGAAGGAACCTCATTTGATTGTTGTAAAGAGAATCTTCAGATACCTGAAAAGGAAACCCCGATTGGGTCTGTGGTACTCCAAGCAGCAATCATTTGATTTCAAAGCTTACACAGATTCTGATTATGGAGATTACAACCTCGATAGGAAGTCAACTTCGGGTGGATGTCAGTTCTAAGGACATAGGTTGGTCTCCTGGCAGTGTAAAAAGCGGTCAACAGTTTCTATATCAACATGTGAAGTAGAGTACATTGCTGCCGCAAGCTGCTGTTCTCAGATATTATAGATTCAACAACAATTGAGAGACTACGGCCTGAACTACACTGGAACTCCATTTTTCATTGACAACAATGCCACCATGTCCATCACAAACAACCCTGTGAAACACTCCAAAACGAAACATATTGAAATTCGTCACCACTTTATCCGTGACTGTGCTGAAAAGAACTTAATTGAACTTGTAAAAGTTCACACGGATAATAATTTTGCCGACCTTTTCACCAAAGCATTTGATCGTACACATTTTGAACATCTTTTCAACATGATAGGAATGTTCAATCCTAAATGAAAATCATTTTTCAAAACAAACTTGTTTCTTGGAAGTTATATTTATTTTCTCTTAAAATTTTTAAATTTAGTTTAATTTCTGTTAAAACTTTTAAGAAAAACCAAACAAAATATAAAACTTTCAAAATTTCAATCTCATTTGAAGACAAAAGGAAATGATTGTGCATTAGTATGTGATCTAAACTTCTTAGATTGCACAATTAGGAAATGATTGCATCATGACTACTCTAAAAATTATCACTTAATTTGAATTGTCAATAGGCTACAAGCATTCGTTAAATCATTAGTAGTATGAAAATCTAAATATTTTTGCTACAACTGTTATTTGAACCCATGTTATGTTGCGTATGTGTGTAAAAGATAAATTACAAGATCATTATCAGAAATAGAATGTAAGATTTTGGCTAGTATTATCTTTTAAGACCAGTTTCGGGTTATGTCTTTAGCATAATTTTTTGGTACACTTCACTACCCATACTCACAAGTATGCAATGAGAAGTTATGCCAAGATATGTCTTGACAACAACCGTCAAGCATATACTACCCCCTGGATCACATTTGTTCCATTGAAGACATCCAGCTAATAGCTTGATCCCATTACCTGAATCTTCGGATTCCATATCTATTAGCCTGAATCATTACAAAATATTCACTAAAGATAAACCTCACGAACCAAGACAAATGAATCAATCAATTCTGAATCTTATGATTCTTGATCATCCTTATGGATTCTGCTTGATTTTTCTATGCTAAACGATATAACTTCAAACTAGAGATTCTGATAATCCTTGAGAAAATCTTAGATGTCTTGAGATAATGCATTTACTTTCTGTTCATATAACCATGGGGTACATATTGTAGAACTTTAAATGGTACCTTAACTCACATTGTGACACCCAGCATTTCAGGTCAATATCCACAATTCATAAACGCACGTTCATGATTATTATTTCCTGATATTTTATTTTGACTAAGTAAAGTCAAGAAGTCTAGCAAAGAAGTTTGTTCTAAGTCTAGTAAACCGTAAAGAGTTACTAGAAAAAGTAAGCAGGATAACCCGACTTAATGCGAACGTAAATGGTTAAATAAAATAACCAGAAAATATATATATATATATATATATATATATATATATATATATATATATATATATATTACACAAAATTTACGTTGAGCCAAGATTCTAATATTTTCTTCAACGAGCCATAAAATGGTTAAAAATTATAATACCGTGAAGAATCGAAACTGAATTAAATTACCCCTTTAAAACTCTAATTGATACTGATACAATAATAAATTAATACTTAAAAATTTGTTATCATTAACCCCTAAACCTATTTCTTGACTTTCTTGGCCGAGAGTCAGGGAGCCATTCTCCCACTTGCCTATTTCACTCAAATTCAGAGGAAAAACCATACCTCTTCAGTCGAAACCTCACCTTCACTTCCAATCTTTCTCATTTTTCTTACGGCAATTTCACAATTCTCTTTCATCTCGAAGTCCAGTTTTAAAGCGAAAATCACCATAATTCGGTGTCATAAGGAGAATTTCAAGTGTTCTTGAAGAAAGCTTAGCAAAAGATTCAAGACTACTTCTCTGTTTTTCTCTAAAGATCGCCATTCTCGGTTTGAGGTAAAAACTCGATACCATCCATATTATTTGCTTTAAAACCGTAACTAAACATACAAATCGTTCAAACGCAAGTAAGATAACAAGAAAACTGTGTCAAACTCAAGATTTGAACATAAAAATATACAGAGTGAATTCTGTAAATCAAAGTGCAGATATCGAAACTATAGTTTCGATACCTGTTAGTCAATCGAAACTGGGAGTTTCGATACCTATTGATCGAAACTAGGAGTTTCGATACCAGTTATTCAATCGAAACTAAGAGTTTCGATACCGGTTGTTCTATCGAAACTAGGAGTTTCGATATCTATTTACTCAATCGAAACTAGGAAGTTTCGATACCTGTGTACAATCGAAACTAGGTAGTTTCGATACTATTCTTGCCAATCGAAACTAGGTAGTTTCGATACCTAGTTCACTCAGTCGAAACTAGGAAGTTTCGACATCTGTTCTGTTCAATCGAAACTAAGAAAGTTTCGATACCTGTTCATCAGCCCATAAGGCAGTAACTCAGAACTATTTTTATAACAAAACAAGGTTGGAAAAACTAAAAAGATAATTAAAACAAAAGTAATCAGATCGGCTAAGTCAAGTGAACAAATTGCGTTTAAGACGAGTAGTCTTAACGTGTATGTTATCCTTGTGTAATTAGGATACGGATAGGCGAATCTGCCGTCATTCAAATTTTTGCTAGCAGTCATACTGACGAGGTGAGTTTCACTAATTCCCCTTTTTCTAAGTTTTTGAAATGATTTAGGGTGGAAACATACTTGTAAAAGACTTTTGTGTATAAATGAATGGAACTAATGATCTGACCGTATGTATGTATTGAGGGAACAATAAAGCGCTTAAAGTCCTCGTAATAAATTAGTAACCATTAGCTATGGATTTAGCCCGGGATTATATGAATAGTACTATTGGGGGTGACGCCTCCGGTCATGGTTAGTCGCGCTAACCAGGGGTCAAAATGGCCGAATGACCGCATATTGTCTTACTCGCAGAAAGGCGAGGGGAGGCACAGAAAGTTGGGGTTTGGTTACGGTCTCGTACATTACATACTATTTTGTATTCCTTGCAAGCTTACAAATGGGGTCAATAGATCGGATTAGTAATCATATTCATTGGTAATACATACAAAAGAGTTCTGATCAGGGTAAAGTGATCAGGTTTTACACAAAGGGTTCTGATCAGGTTAAAATGATCAGGTTTTACACAAAAGGGTTCTGATCAGGTTAAAATGATCAGGTTTTACACAAAAGGGTTCTGATCAGGTTAAAATGATCAGGTTTATCAAAAGAGTTCTGATCAGGTTAAAATGATCAGGTTTTACACAAAGAGTTCTGATCAGGGTAAAGTGATCAGGTTTATCAAAAGAGTTCTGATCAGGTTAAAATGATCAGGTTTTACACAAAAGAGTTCTGATCAGGGAAAAGTGATCAGGTTTATCAAAAGAGTTCTGATCAGGTTAAAATGATCAGGTTTTACACAAAAGAGTTCTGATCAGGGTAAAGTGATCAGGTTTATCAAAAGAGTTCTGATCAGGTTAAAATGATCAGGTTTTACACAAAAGAGTTCTGATCAGGGTAAAGTGATCAGGTTTAAAGTAAAGAATTCTGATCAGGTTTAAGTGATCAGGTTTAAACGAAAGAGTACTGATCAGGTTAAAATGATCAGGTTTAACAAAGAGTTTTGATCGGTAAAAAGATCAGATTTAAACATTGGGTTTATGATAACTCTTTATAATAACTTGTGAACTCACCAACCTCGTGTTGACAGTTTTAAGTATGTTTTCAGGAAATTGAACGTGGTCATCAGGTTAGCAATGTAGGTTACATGCATGCACGTGGATACGGCTTTTGGGAGGATTTCTCTTGTATAACTCATGGTCTTGAGTCATATTTGCGAAATCTTAAACATTTGTAAACTCAAATTGATATTTTGTAACGTAAATATTTTAAATTCAGTTATGTATCCAATTACATGTATGTGTTTGCGGTAATCATATGCTTTGAAAACCAGTGAAAGTCGCGCCTCGCGTTTCCGCCCTGGCGGGGTGTGACAGAACTTGGTATCAGAGCCATTGATTATAGCGAACTAGGTGTCTAAAACGGAACTTAGTCTATAATTAGAATGACTCACTAAAATGTTTTCATTGCATAAGCATTGCATAACCAGTCATCATGTCATGTGGATATTGTAGTCACAAGTATGTCGTCACATTCACACTCTGACCCCGTCTCTGACTCTGAATCCAACGAGGAACTTTCCGCCTCACGCCCTAAAAATCGAGTACAAGTTCGCAGCTCGACACCACCCAATGTCGCCCTGGGAGAACCGCCCATCGTCTACCGAAAGAAAAGCGGAGGACCAGTTAAGGTGCAAAGTGCTAGGAAGAAGGTTCGACTTCCGCGCAAGAGAAACCTGGCAGCCCGTGACCCGAAAGACTTGGAGACCGATAAGGAACCACCGAGGCAACGACCCTGCTACCACCCTACCGTGGGAACCATCCGTTGGATGCCTCGTACCCTGGCACGTTGGAGGGAGATGGAGAGCATTCCATCTACCTTGTCCTCCAACTCTCCAACACCCCTACCCCACACTGGGGAAACCATGGAGCTCACCGTGCCTACCTTGGTAGCTCGTGTTCATACACACGAAGAGCGTCTTGATGATCTCCTAGATGATATTCGGGCACAGGGGGATGGAGCCATGCGCTTACGTCAAGGGCTCGGATCTAGAGTACAGACTCTGGAGGATAGCACTCGAGACATACAGAGTGCCACTGACTACCTCGAGTTGAGAGCTGATATGGACTGGCAGTTCACTCTCACGGTCCGAGACATGGTGGAGGCGCTGGAGGAGAGGACTTTGGCTGCAGAATTTGTGGCAAGAGCTAGCTTTGTTATGGCAGGGCTAGCCATGATGATTGGGTTGTACTCCCACTTCTTCTTTTAAACCTATTATGGGCGGGTTGTGCCCATAGTACATTATGTAGTTTAAAACGTTAGTACTGATGAGGTCATGTGAACCCATCTCTTTTGTATCCTCGTCTTTTGGGAACAATGTACTATGTATGTTTTGACTATATATGTAATGGTTTATGTTGTAATGATAGTTGTTCATGTTTGATGTTGTGGTATCCTTATGTCATGATCTATCATTATTGATATATGATGTTGTTTCTTTTTAATTGACATGTTAGAAAGAACGTCATGGCACCTAAGCGTGGGACACCCCGTAACACTACTGGTGACAACACGAGACAATTTCCCCAAACATGGAACAACTAATAGCACAGCGAGTAGCTGCCGCTATAGAGCAGTATGAAGCAAACCGAAATAGCGGAGGAGGTGCAGGAGGTAGCGGTACCGCAGGGGGTAGCGGTACAGCAGGAGGTTCCGGAGGTTCCGGAGGTTCCAGAGGTAATAAAAAAAATAAATAAATAAATAAGCCATAACACATAGTCATGATCCGAATTAATGACGTTATGACTTGTGATCCTGCAGATGCTCCAAATAGGAAGTGTACCTACAAGGCCTTCCTATCCTGCAAACCTCGCAGTTTTAATGGCACCGAGGGTGCAGTAGGACTAATGAGATGGATAGAACATATGGAGTCGGTGATTGATATAAGTGAATGCACCACTGATTGCGTAGTGAAGTATTCTACCTGCACGCTCACTGATAAAGCTTTAACTTGGTGGAATACTCAAATGAAGACTTTGGGGAGAGAGACGGCGTACCAATTGTCTTGGGAAGATTTGAAAAACATGATGATTGAGGAATACTGTCCTCGGAACGAATTGCAAAAGATTGAAACTGAGATGTGGAACCTACAGATGATAGGAGATGATGTAGCGGGATACACCGACCGCTTCAATGAATTGGCACTTCTGGTACCGCATATGGTTACACCAGAACATAAGCGTGTGGAGAGGTATCTGTGGGGCCTTGCGCCTCAAATTCGTAGCATGGTAACATCATCTAATCCAATAGATGCCAAGAGTGCTATAACTTTAGCATTCAAACTAAAGGATGATGCAGTACGTAATGAATTGTTTGTGAGGAAGGAGAATGAGGAAAGTAGATCTGGGGAGAAAAGGAAATGGATGGGAAATTCAAGTAACAAATCTGGAAAACAAGAGTTTAAGAAACAAGGAACTGTGAAGGCTTTTGCAGCCAACACAGTGGAAAGAAAGGAGTATGATAGGGGCCTACCGAGATGTAAGAGGTGTGGAAATCATCATGCCGGTGTTTGCATCAAGTGTGGAAAATGCGACAAGTTTGGTCACACCACTCAAGCTTGTCGAACTAACAACCGATTGGGGAAAATTAAACCGGGATGTTTTGTATGTGGTGATCTAAAACACTTCAAGAAGGACTGTCCCAAGTGGAAGAATCAGAACAACGCTCAGGCACCAGGGAGGGCATTTGTGATGGGTGCAAGGGACGCACGCCAGGACCCGAACATCGTCACTGGTACGTTCCCGATAAATAATCACTATGCCTCTGTACTTTTTGATTCGGGTGCGGATATTAGCTTTGTGTCGAATGATTTTAAATCCTTACTCGGTATTAAGGCCAGCAAACTAGATCAACGTTATACAATTGAATTAGCAAATGGGAAATTAATAGAAACCGGAGAGGTCTTTAGGGGTTGTACTTTATGTTTAGAAAACCGTACATTCAGTATAGACCTTCTACCCGTCGAGTTAGGGAGTTTTGATATTGTTATTGGTATGGATTGGTTAACCAAGAATCGTGCCGAGATAGTATGCTTCGAGAAGATTGTACGTATTCCCCTACCAAGCGGAGAAATTCTTTCAATTCAAGGCGAAAGGTGTATAACGATGTTAAAAACGATAAACTGCATGAAAACTTATAAGTATCTACGCAAGGGTTATTGTGCATTCCTGGCTCACATCGTCGAGAAGAAACCCGAAGAATGTCGACTTGAGGACATACCAATCGTCAGAGATTATTCGGAAGTATTTCCCGAAGACTTACCAGGAATACCACCATCAAGACAAGTCGAGTTTCAGATCGACCTAGTACCAGGAGCCGCACCAGTTGCACGATCTCCGTATCGTCTAGCCCCTTCCGAGATGCAGGAACTGTCGAGCCAACTACAAGAGTTACTTGACAAAGGTTTCATAAGACCGAGTTTCTCACCATGGGGAGCTGCAGTCCTATTTGTAAAGAAAAAGGATGGAACCTTTAGAATGTGCATTGATTATCGAGAGTTGAACAAACTGACAATCAAAAATCGGTATCCTCTTCCTCGAATAGACGATTTGTTTGATCAACTTCAAGGTTCCAGTTTCTATTCTAAAATTGATCTACGATCAGGGTATCATCAACTGAAAATTCAGGAAGAAGACATACCAAAAACGGCTTTTAGGACTCGTTACGGTCACTACGAATTCCTTGTTAAGCCATTTGGCTTCTGTTTTCATGGATCTCATGAACCGCGTGTGCAAGCCGTACTTGGATAAATTCGTGATTGTGTTTATCGATGACATATTGATATTCACGAACCACGGAGGAACATGAATATCATTTGAAATTAATCTTGGAACTACTCAGGAATGAGAAGCTTTATGCTAAATTCTCTAAGTGTGAGTTTTGGATCCAAGAGGTTCACTTTCTCGGACATGTCATTAATAAGAAGGGTATCCATGTGGATCCATCCAAGATTGAAGCTATCAAAAACTGGGAAGCACCAAGAACTCCGACTGAGGTGCGTCAATTTCTGGGTTTGGTAGGATATTACAGGCGATTTATAGAGAATTTTTCAAAAATAGCCTTGCCTTTGACCACGTTAACCCAGAAGGACAAAAAGTTTGATTGGACTGATAAACAAGAATCAGCTTTTCAATTGCTGAAGCAAAAACTTTGCAGTGCACCAATCCTATCCCTTCCCGAAGGGACTGACAATTTCATTGTGTACTGTGACGCATCACACCAAGGTCTGGGATGTGTGTTGATGCAGAAAGAAAAAGTCATAGCATATGCATCCAGACAACTAAAGGTGCACGAAAAGAATTATACGACCCACGACTTGGAATTGGGTGCAGTCGTGTTTGCACTCAAGATTTGGAGACATTACTTATACGGCACAAAATGTACTATATTTACAGACCACAAGAGTCTCCAACACATCTTTAATCAGAAAGAACTCAACGTGAGGCAACGTCGTTGGGTAGAACTACTGAATGATTACGACTGTGATATCAAGTATCACCCTGGCAAAGCAAATGTCGTAGCAGATGCCTTAAGTCGTAAAGAACGAGTTAAAACACTACGTGTTCGTGCCCTAGAATTGACAATTCATACGAGTCTCACGACTCAAATTCGGATGGCACAACAAGAAGCAATCAAAGAAGAAAACAGTCAGAACGAAGCTTTACGAGGAATGATAAAGCAGTTGGAACCAAAGTCAGATGACACTTTATACTTCATGAATAGAATTTGGGTGCCATGTTTTGGTAACATACGGGAGTTGGTTATGGACGAAGCCCACAAGTCCAGGTACTCCATTCACCCAGGTTCGGATAAAATGTATAAGGATCTGAAAGAATTCTACTGGTGGCCGAACATGAAAGGAGAAATTGCTATTTATGTCGGTAAATGCCTGACATGTTCAAAAGTAAAAGCAGAACATCAGAAACCGTCGGGATTGTTACAACAACCCGAGATACCTCAATGGAAATGGGAACAGATTTCCATGGATTTCATTACAAAGTTACCCAAGACGTCGAGCGGGTATGACACTATATGGGTAATCGTCGATCGTTTGACGAAATCAGCTCATTTTCTACCCATCAAAGAAACGGATAAAACCGAGAAACTTGCAAAGCTTTATATCAAGGAAATTGTGGCTAGGCATGGAGTACCAATTTCTATTATCTCTGATAGAGACAACAGATTCGTGTCTAGAATCTGGAAATCGTTACAAGAAGCCATGGGCACACGTCTTGACATGAGCACGGCATATCACCCACAAACAGATGGTCAAAGTGAAAGAACCATTCAAACCTTAGAGGATATGCTCCGTGCGTGTGCAATTGACTTCGGTGGAAATTGGGATACTCATTTGCCACTAGCTGAGTTTTCATATAATAACAGTTACCACACCAGCATCAAAGTCGCTCCGTTTGAGGCTTTGTATGGTCGAAAATGTCGTTCACCGCTATGTTGGGCAGAGGTTGGCGACAAACATTTAACCGGTCCTGAAGTTATTCAAGAGACCACAGATAAGATTTTCAAAATCAAGGATCGTCTGAAGGCCGCCCGCGACAGACAAAAGAGTTACGCGGATAACAGACGAAGACCTTTAGAATTTCAAGTAGGAGACAAAGTCATGTTAAAGGTCTCACCTTGGAAAGGAGTTGCAAGATTTGGCAACCGTGGCAAGCTTAACCCTAGGTACGTTGGACCGTTTGAAATATTGGCTAGGGTTGGCCCTGTAGCTTACAAGCTCAAGTTGCCACAAGAACTAAGCAATGTACATGATACGTTCCATGTATCAAATCTCAAGAAGTGTTTATCAGACGAGACATTAATAATACCGCCTGATGAGATTCACATAGACGACAAGTTGCACTTCATTGAGGAACCTATGGAAGTCACAGATTGGAAGGTTCAGAGAACAAGGCGCAGCCGTGTTAAGCTGGTCAAGGTACGTTGGAATTCAAAGCGCGGCCCCGAGTATACGTGGGAGCGGGAAGATAAAATGAAATCCAAGTACCCGTCATTGTTTACAAAAAACACCAAGTCAGAGTGACAAGAACTGAATTTCGGGACGAAATTCTCTGTAACATGGGGAGAATGTGACACCCAGCATTTCAGGTCAATATCCACATTTCATAAACGCACGTTCATGATTATTATTTCCTGATATTTTATTTTGACTAAGTAAAGTCAAGAAGTCTAGCAAAGAAGTTTGTTCTAAGTCTAGTAAACCGTAAAGAGTTACTAGAAAAAGTAAGCAGGATAACCCGACTTAATGCGAACGTAAATGGTTAAATAAAATAACCAGAAAAATATATATATATATATATATATATATTACACAAAATTTACGTTGAGCCAAGATTCTAATATTTTCTTCAACGAGCCATAAAATGGTTAAAAATTATAATACCGTGAAGAATCGAAACTGAATTAAATTACCCCTTTAAAACTCTAATTGATACTGATACCATAATAAATTAATACTTAAAAATTTGTTATCATTAACCCCTAAACCTATTTCTTGACTTTCTTGGCCGAGAGTCAGGGAGCCATTCTCCCACTTGCCTATTTCACTCAAATTCAGAGGAAAAACCATACCTCTTCAGTCGAAACCTCACCTTCACTTCCAATCTTTCTCATTTTTCTTACGGCAATTTCACAATTCTCTTTCATCTCGAAGTCCAGTTTTAAAGCGAAAATCACCATAATTCGGTGTCATAAGGAGAATTTCAAGTGTTCTTGAAGAAAGCTTAGCAAAAGATTCAAGACTACTTCTCTGTTTTTCTCTAAAGATCGCCATTCTCGGTTTGAGGTAAAAACTCGATACCATCCATATTATTTGCTTTAAAACCGTAACTAAACATACAAATCGTTCAAACGCAAGTAAGATAACAAGAAAACTGTGTCAAACTCAAGATTTGAACATAAAAATATACAGAGTGAATTCTGTAAATCAAAGTGCAGATATCGAAACTATAGTTTCGATACCTGTTAGTCAATCGAAACTGGGAGTTTCGATACCTATTGATCGAAACTAGGAGTTTCGATACCAGTTATTCAATCGAAACTAAGAGTTTCGATACCGGTTGTTCTATCGAAACTAGGAGTTTCGATATCTATTTACTCAATCGAAACTAGGAAGTTTCGATACCTGTGTACAATCGAAACTAGGTAGTTTCGATACTATTCTTGCCAATCGAAACTAGGTAGTTTCGATACCTAGTTCACTCAGTCGAAACTAGGAAGTTTCGACATCTGTTCTGTTCAATCGAAACTAAGAAAGTTTCGATACCTGTTCATCAGCCCATAAGGCAGTAACTCAGAACTATTTTTATAACAAAACAAGGTTGGAAAAACTAAAAAGATAATTAAAACAAAAGTAATCAGATCGGCTAAGTCAAGTGAACAAATTGCGTTTAAGACGAGTAGTCTTAACGTGTATGTTATCCTTGTGTAATTAGGATACGGATAGGCGAATCTGCCGTCATTCAAATTTTTGCTAGCAGTCATACTGACGAGGTGAGTTTCACTAATTCCCCTTTTTCTAAGTTTTTGAAATGATTTAGGGTGGAAACATACTTGTAAAAGACTTTTGTGTATAAATGAATGGAACTAATGATCTGACCGTATGTATGTATTGAGGGAACAATAAAGCGCTTAAAGTCCTCGTTATAAATTAGTAACCATTAGCTATGGATTTAGCCCGGGATTATATGAATAGTACTATTGGGGGTGACGCCTCCGGTCATGGTTAGTCGCGCTAACCAGGGGTCAAAATGGCCGAATGACCGCATATTGTCTTACTCGCAGAAAGGCGAGGGGAGGCACAGAAAGTTGGGGTTTGGTTACGGTCTCGTACATTACATACTATTTTGTATTCCTTGCAAGCTTACAAATGGGGTCAATAGATCGGATTAGTAATCATATTCATTGGTAATACATACAAAAGAGTTCTGATCAGGGTAAAGTGATGAGGTTTTACACAAAAGGGTTCTGATCAGGTTAAAATGATCAGGTTTTACACAAAAGGGTTCTGATCAGGTTAAAATGATCAGGTTTTACACAAAAGGGTTCTGATCAGGTTAAAATGATCAGGTTTATCAAAAGAGTTCTGATCAGGTTAAAATGATCAGGTTTTACACAAAGAGTTCTGATCAGGGTAAAGTGATCAGGTTTATCAAAAGAGTTCTGATCAGGTTAAAATGATCAGGTTTTACACAAAAGAGTTCTGATCAGGGAAAAGTGATCAGGTTTATCAAAAGAGTTCTGATCAGGTTAAAATGATCAGGTTTTACACAAAAGAGTTCTGATCAGGGTAAAGTGATTAGGTTTATCAAAAGAGTTCTGATCAGGTTAAAATGATTAGGTTTTACACAAAAGAGTTCTGATCAGGGTAAAGTGATCAGGTTTAAAGTAAAGAATTCTGATCAGGTTTAAGTGATCAGGTTTAAACGAAAGAGTACTGATCAGGTTAAAATGATTAGGTTTAACAAAGAGTTTTGATCGGCAAAAAGATCAGATTTAAACATTGGGTTTATGATAACTCTTTATAATAACTTGTGAACTCACCAACCTCGTGTTGACAGTTTTAAGTATGTTTTCAGGAAATTGAACGTGGTCATCAGGTTAGCAATGTAGGTTACATGCATGCACGTGGATACGGCTTTTGGGAGGATTTCTCTTGTATAACTCATGGTCTTGAGTCATATTTGCGAAATCTTAAACATTTGTAAACTCAAATTGATATTTTGTAATGTAAATATTTTAAATTCAGTTATGTATCCAATTACATGTATGTGTTTGCGGTAATCATATGCTTTGGAAACCAGTGAAAGTCGCGCCTCGCGTTTCCGCCCTGGCGGGGTGCGACACACATGAACTTGATCCAAGAATGCTTATAGTTCCAAATCCTATAATATTGACAATTTGAATTAACATGATATGAATTTCAAATTCATTCTAAGTAAGTATGTCATGATATGATCCCAATTCTTTGAAATTTATCCTGTATCACTTTTTGCTACAAGTTTTATCCTGATATAATCCTCTACTCATGACTTGATCAAAAAGTCGTTCACTGTAAGTATTCTGTTATTTGGTAATCTGTACAAATGTTCAAAGAAAAACAACAAAAAGATTTTCGACGTGTTTTAGCTTAAAATTTATAAAAGACAAAAAGATTTCTTGCACAGCTCTTTCTAATTCCTTAGAAAGACCAAAAATATTTTCATAACTTTCGGAAACGTCTTTGTTGCACCAAAAATTGAACATATCTATCATGTTCGTCTCCAAATCCTTCATAAACAAGTTTTTGAGTTAAAATTCAAGCAGTTATAAGTCATGCGTACTTAAGCAAGTGCGCATAGCTTAAACCATGCGTACTTATTAAGTACGTATGATTTAACTCATGCGCACTTGATAAGAACGCATGAGGTTAGTCGTGCGTACTTTGACAAGTACGCAGGGTTTGAAACGCGGGGTATATATGACAGCAATTAGCATTTACTCCTCATTCATACTTCACTCATTTACAGACCACGACCTGATCATTTTTCTCGAAAATCATTATGCTTCAATACCATTTTCAATCACATATTCAATTACAATATCATATCTAGATCATCTGGTGAGATTCTCAATCAATTCCAACTGTTCAATCATTCAAAATTGAGTGATTTATGTGTTTCTTGAGACTAGGGTTTGGTGACCGATTTTTAGAACAAATGGATGTTTGCATGTGAAATTGAGCAACCATCTATGTTTCTAATCATCAATCTAAGTTGTTTCACACAAAATTCATCACTTTAACTTGTTAATTTGGATTTTAATCTTGGTTTAAGCCATAACTTGGCGTTCGGCCACTATACAATCAAATGGGGGTCGAGTGTTGATAATATTGATGCTAGAGCAAGTCACATTGAGTTCCTATGCCATTTTCGAAACCATCAGAGAAAGATTTGTAGACCATTAACACCAAATTGATAAAATTGACATTAGCACATCAGCTGAAATACAACTCCTGCGTACTTACAAGTACGCATGAAGGATTGTACATACATACTTGATAAGTACGTACGTGTAGTATTGCCCGTGCGTACTTATAAGTACGCATGAAGCAGAATGAGAAAAATTTTCAAAGTCAAAATTTCACACTTATGTGTCTATGTTTAATACAGGTATTTCTTGTTCATTAATGGTTCTAATCTTGTTTTATTGTGTTTAATTGGAGGTATGGCAACAGTTTACTGATGAGTTTAACTTGTTGGCACTAATCTTTCGTAAGTACTTTTGAGCAGTAGTGCATGACATTAATCTGAGTCCTTTGCAGAGTTTTTCACCGAAGACTCTCAACGTTACTCCCGACGGAAGGGGTATTCGGATGCACTTCTCAAAACAGATAACTTCGGCATGGTGATTTGACAGCCAATCCATGCCTATGATGATATCAAAACTTCCTAGCGGCATTGGCACGAGGTTGATTGTAAATGTATGATCATTAAGTTCTAGAGAACAGTCGTGGATAACGGAGTCTATTGTAAGGGAGTCACCATTTGCTACTTCGACAGTGAAGGTTTTTTTCTAATTTGGACCATGTTTTTGCAAGTAAGGGTTCAAATTTAAGTGACACGAAACTTTTATCTACACCGGTATCAAATAAAATGGAGGCATATTGACTATTAACAAGGAACGTACCGTTGACCACATCATTGTTGGCTTGAGCTTCATTGGCGTTGATGTTGAAAGCATGCCCACGAGCTCCGCCTTGTCTAGCATTGATCAACTTCGCGCACTGGTCACGGAAGTGGTTTGGGTTGCCACATTCATAACAAGCACGCCCATTTGCTAAGGCGAGAACACCTTGGTTAGTCACTTGTTGATTGGTTCGGGTTGGTGGGTTGACTTGGCCTGCAAGTGCTTTGGCTCTACAAACATTGACCGTATGGCCATATTTCCCACAATGAGTGCAAAGGCGACAGGGAATGGTTTGGGGATGGTGATAATTGCATGTGGCACAAAGTGGGTAGGTCCCCACATATGGCTTCTTGACTGGTACTTGAGCCATGGGAGTAACTTGGTTAACAGGCATAGCGGGGGTGACCACAGCAAAATTTCTAGCCTTTCTTTTTTTATTATTGTGGTAGGGTTCAGTTCTGGCTTCTTTGATGTGTACGGGAGGGGTTGTGGTGTCGGGAGCTTTCTTGGTGCCTTTCCTAGTCAGAGTACCTGCTTTCATGTGGTTGTCGGTTAATGTAGCAGATAAACGGATAGCATCTTCGAGTGTTGTGGGATTTCTACCTAAGACAGTATCCTGAATCTGCCTAGGTAATCCACCGATGTACTTTTCAATGCAGCGGGATAAGGGTGTGACCATGTGGGGCACAAGGAGACTTAGTTCATGAAATCGGGTTGTATAAGCCAGACTTTCACCACTGTCTTGGGTAAGATCCCAAAACTCAGCTTCCAGCTTCCTCACTTCATTCCGAGGACGGAACCCTTCGGTCATTAGTCTCTTAACCTCATCCCATGGTAAGGCCATGGTTGCCTCTACACCTCTGGTTCTCTTTTCCCCATTCCACCACGTGAGTGCCCGTTTTTGGAGGACACTTGTGGCATGACGGACACGAAGGTCATCGGGGCAGTCACTATTGAGGAAGGTGCCCTCAATAATTTCCAACCATTGAAGGAGTCCCGTATCTCCTTCGGTACCATAGAACTTGAGACGGTTACATGAATTAAAGTGCTTGAAGGTACATTGCGGTGGGTTGGCACCACCACCACCATTAGTTCCATGGTTACCGTTTGTGGCACCATTGACTTGAGTGAGTTGAGTTATAAGTTGTGCAAGGATAACAACAATATCAGTGTTGTTGTTGGCCACGGTAGCACGACGGGGAGGCATTCTACAGATTTGCACAACACAAGAAGAGATGTAAGAACTTATGAAGGCTGATTGAATTTTAAAAGATAACATAACAAATAAAATAGTAATTCATAGTTTGGATTGTACTCAAATAGTGATATAATCACTTGAATACTGTGATACATTAAGGTTAATTAAACTCATATAATTTTTCAAGGAGACATGCTTTAGCCTATAAGTAAACACTCATCCCGGGAATTCCCAGGAAAGCATACGGGTCCCTCGGTTGGTTGGGATTTATACGAAATGCTTTCCTAGACAGAAAACCCAGAATACAGGTGTCACCCATCCAGATTGCACGTGTCCTCAAATAATTAACAAAGTTTAAAAGCCTTAACGAGGAAATAAAGAAATTTTTATAGATTTAACTCCATGAAGTTTCCACATGTTATGATGATAATGATAAAGAAGTAGGCAAGAAGGTTATGAGGCTTAGGGTAAGGGTAGGGATATTGTTTTATTTAATTTATTATTTAGGTATAGTCTAATGAGTCATGAACTTTAACAAATAAGGTACCAAAATGAAATAAATATTAATATAATAAGCATGTAACACATAGCATGTAGCACATAACACATAAGCATGAAGCATGGTATAAGTGGGTGTCCTAAAGTTATAGTCTAGGTCAAGGGTGTCTAATAACCTAGTTCCCTATAACCAAGGCTCTGATACCGATCTGTCACACCCCAACCGACGGCGGAAACGTCGAGGCGGGACATGTAGACTGTTCATGAGCTCAAGGTTGACTAACTTGTAATATATTAATCATTAAATTCATTTCCATTCAAACAAAAAAATAGCATAATTCAACAAGTACATAAATGAAAGTACAAATTGTTCTTTGAATTTAAATTAACTAAGTCCAAACTTAAGTGTAGCATGTCTTGATCAAACTCACACATTAGTACCTGAAACATGAATAAAATAAGGTCAACTAAAAAGTTGGTGAGCATTCATAGATTTGTACATAGATAGTGTATAAATATGAATAAGCAAATCCTTACATGTCATGATAAATAAGGCATTTATGGGGAGCAGCTATTGTGTAACTAAAGTACAATCAAACCTTTGTAACTAGCATACAAATTGTGTTGTCGGTAACAATCACCCCAATCTGGGTGGGTTTGTCAGACTCAATAGATCTATCATTGTTAACCGTCGGCCTAAATAGTTAATGATTGCACATAATTTGCACAAAAAGTTAACACACCTATCACTCAAACATAAAGCTCAAATTTGCACACATGAATGTAAATAGTATTTGTGTTTGTGTAAATGTAAGCTATTGTTTGTATAAAATTCATGAATCACCCCAAAAAGTGTAAAGGAGAAAATAGGTATGTAATACTCACTTGGTTCGAGAGTGTTGCTAGTACGCAAGACTAAGTAGCAAAACGGTCCTTGTAACTCACCACGTTAACCTAGTGTGTAATGTATGTTGAGTTAATAGCGGGTACAAAAGTCTATGTCTAAGTCTAGGGTTCAACGGGTTTTGATGTGTGTGGATTTGTAAAAAGGTTTGTGTTATTCCATGTAAGGCATGCTATGCTTGTATAAGAATTTAAGGTATACTATGAGTTCAAGGTATATATGTATGAACTTAATAGTCATTGACGTAGGGTTGGATTTAAATAAATTAAATAAATAAATAATTTTATTTATTTATTTGTGGAAAATATGTTAAAATATATAGAACGTAAATATATATTTATGTTTAGAAAAAGAAATTCTATTTATGTGGATAGGGTTAATTTAAATAAATAAAATAAATAAATAATTTTATTTATTCATTTGTGAAAAATATGTTAATATATATAGAATGTAAATGTATATTTATGTTTAGAAAAAGAAGTTTGATTTATGTAGATAGTGTTTAATTTAAATAAATAAAATAAATAAATAATTTTATTTATTTATTTATGAAAAATATGTTAAAATTTATATAATGTAAATATGTATTTATATTTAGAAACAGAAATTTTTATTTGTGTATTATAATAAATAAATTTTTTTATTTATTTACCATCTTCAAAATAAATAATATTTTGCTTTAAATGAGTTAATATTTTTATAAACTTTTATAAAATTTATTGCTTTTATTTAGAAATTAATTTTAAATATTTAAAGTTTTTGTTTTAAAAGTTTAATGTGCGAATTTAACAATTTAATTTGGATTAAATCTGAATTTATATTGAAAATATAATAATTCTGGTTTTATTATGTTATAAATATCTTAAGGTTTATAAAAATATTTTTCACAAAATTTTTGAAGCTTAAAAACTGGTTTTTAAAATTAAAACAGACCGCAGGGAATCGAACCCGGGCCTTGGGTGTGTGGGTCGAGTGGCTGAACCGCTGGGCCAGAGGGTATTTTCGTTACATGATTTGGTCTCGGATGGATCTAAACCCATGATTACCCGACCGGTCGTAGTGGGCGCAAAAGGAAAAGTAGGCCGGTCGTAGGCCGTGGGTTTCGAACCCACGCCACCCGGTTCAATGGCGCAGTGCCTTAACCAGTTGAGCCGGGTGGTTCGCTGGTCTAAATGGGGTATCATTAAATTAAATACGAACGTGAGTCAAACCCCAAATCAAACCGAATTGCTATGAACCCTAATTCCCAAATTGGACCCGATCGATTATGTTTATTCGAATTGGTAGAGGGCTAAAGATCAGGATTCAATTACGAACCTAATGATCTACAACTTACTCGTTAAGATTGGGCAACGAATGATGTCGGCTACGGCTTCTGTCTTGAGGTTCTTGAGACTCGATTGCTGTCCAGAGGTGATGTGGAATACGATTTCGGTTTCAGAGGTTTTGTATGAGGGTGCGTGAAGGTTTGAGACTGGTTTGATTTGATTAATTTTGTCCAATTTAGTCAATTTGGTCATGAGTTGGCCGTAGTAGTCATCGGCTTGATTTACGCATAAACGGTTTGGTTTTTGGATGAACAGAGTCGCGTTTGTGGTCTGAATACATTCAAGGTGAATCCACGCTTGATTTGTGGGATTGATTACGCGTCATTTACACCAATTAAACGTAATTTGATATGGTTTGACCTTCAGGAGTCAAATTCGTTTGAATTTGAATTATGCCCGCTTAATCGGTTGAATTGGATTGATGTTTGGGCAGGGACTTGGTCGGTTCTTGTTTGTGAACCCACGGGTAGTCCAATTCGACAAAGATCCATCGACGGCAGCCTCGATTATCACGGTTTTTGGCCCCTTTGAGTTTTGAAAGTCAAACAGATTAAGGAAAGTCAAAATTGGTGTTTTTAGAAGTCAAAATTGAGTGTAGGGTTCCAATTTAGGGTTCAAATGGTTTGGGTTCAAACTAGTGTGCATATATATGTGTGTATGTACTTGTATAATGCTTGAGTATATATATATGTATATATATATATATGTACTTGTATGATGTATAAATGTATATATATATATATACCTATGTGTTCAAATATTTATATGTATATAGGGATTCTACAATAAATGCGGGGTGGAATTTGTGAACTTGTATTGATAATTAGGGTTTAATATAGTCATTTGTTAAGATTGGAATTCAAACATGATTTTATTGTACGAAAATGACGACATGAAAATCAGAAATGTTACAAGAGTGGACCTACAATTGGTATCAGAGCTTTGCTCTTGATTAGAGATCATCGTGTGCCACCGTTTCGTTTGGATTTGAATCAAAAGATTGAGATTTTTGAAGTTTTTCGTGTTGCTGGGTTTCTTGACTGTTTTTCGATCATTTAGAGGCTGATTTGAGCATTTGTGGAAGTGTTTTGATAAAATTGATTCGATAGAAGTGTTCTAATTCATGTTTTGAAGAATCCTACAGATTGAATTTGATTAATTCCTACAAAATTGCAAAATATGATGATTTTCAGTCAAGTTCGTGCGTTTGGGTGATAGAACAATTTCTCCTTGTTCTTCAACTGATACAGGCGAACTTAAGCATTATGTTAAAAGGCGAACTTACCTAGCGAACTTATTAAGTTCGCTTCATCTTGATCAGGCGAACTTGCTTAAGTTCGCCTAAGGCAGAACTTGTTCAGAATTTTTTCTAAGTGTTGAACTTTTTTCAAAATTTCAAAGATGTCAAATTCTAATGCTAGTGTGAGCAACGTGACTAATATTCTGAACTATGATGATGAGATTGGTATTCCAACTAAACCACCAAGGTTGATGAATTTAAAAGATTACTCGAACTGGAAAAATCGCTTTGAGAATTATGTCAACATCAATGATACGAGTATGTGGATTCCAATTGCAGAAGGATATAAACATCCTACTCATTCTCATATGGATGTATCAGATGTAGAAAAACCAGTTTCAGCTTTTACTGTGGAAGAGAAAACTTTGTATGATCGAGAGAAAAAGGCATTTGCTGCTTTGTCTATGTGTCTGCCTTTAGACATCTATCACACATTCAAGAAGTTTAAAACATCGCGTGATCTTTGGGAAGGTTTGGCAAAGAGATGTGAAGGAAGCACAGATATCAAGAAGAGTAGAAGGGAATTACTAAAGAAACAATTAAGTGTTTTTAAATCTTTTAAAGGAGAATCTATTGATGAGTTGATGTCTAGGTATTATCACTTGTTGAGTGAAATGGTAAACAATGACATATCTTACAAGAATAGGAAGGTACCTGAGAAATTTCTGGATGCATTGCCTGCTCACTTTGAGATGTATTCCATAGTGATTAAAGAACAACCGGGGTTTAATGAATTGAGTCTTGAAGATCTTATGGGAAAGATTCAATCATATGATTTGAACAAGTAGAAGAAAGATACAGTTTATCAAGATCCTAGCATTTATTTTGGAAAAGGAACATCGACACCAAAGTCTGGGGTTGCTTTGTTTTCAGGAGAAATTTCTGAAGGTTAACGTTCAAAAGAAAGTTCATGTGGTGAATCATCATGCTATGTTGCTTCTAGTTCTAGATGTTCAAAGAATTGTCACAATGATACTCATTCATGTTCTCAAAATATGTCTTCTAAAGCTGCAGATGATATGATGGCCATGATTGCTTCATTTTTAACTTTGTATGAGAATTTTATTGGTGGAAAAATTACTGATCCAGATATGATCAAAGAAGATTTCAAACAATTGGATAAGGATGCTCTTGAAGAGATGAACATTCAATGGAACATGGCATTGTGGATGAGACAGGGCAAGGAACATCTGAAGAAAACAGGAAAGAAGTTCATTGAAGCGACAAGCCAGACAAAGATGGGGTTGGATAAATCTAAAGTAAAGTGTTATAATTGTCAAGAATTTGGACACTTTGCTAGGGAATGTACCAAACCTAAAGTTCATCATCAAAGTGCTTCTTCAGGAAACCAGAACAATAAGATTAATCAGAGTTCTTCTACAACATTGAATTCTCAACATGATGAAAATTATGATTGCGGAATTAATCTAGAAGATATTGTTCCCCATGTCAGTCAAGCTTTTCTTGCTGAAGTCCATACTGATGCTGGTTCTGATAATAGTTCTTCAGACAGTGAGTCAAGTGATTCTGGGAATGTTACTGAAAATGATGAATCTATAAGTCAGAGTGTGAAAGCAAAAGTGACAAATGAAGAGCTGATGAATGATAATGTAGCTGCAGGGAAGGTGACAGAGAAAGTTGCTGAGATGTTTGCTGAAGCAAATGGATTCATGGTAGATACAAAACAGGTAAATGAGGTTGTTTCTGTTCATTGTTCTAAATGTGTTGATTCTGATTTGAAAATTCTGAGATTGTATGATGACAATACTAACCTCATTTGTGACTTGAAGGCAAGCTACTTAACAAGTCAAACTTTGAAAGATAATGAAAAGCTTTTAAATATAAGAATCGAATCATTGAAAGATTATATCAAAGTTTTGCAATCAAAAGTAAATGAACAAGCTTTTCACATTGATGTGGCATATTCTGAGTATGAAAAGAAAATAAATGAACTTGCCCAGTCACAGAGTGAAGTCACCAAATTGATGAGAAAGCTTGAGGGTTATAAGAATTCCAGTTTTTTGTTGGAATATTATAATGAGAAAGCTAGTGGTGAGAAAGTAGTTGGTGGAGTTGGTTATTATTCACACTAGGATGATAAAGTTTTTGGGGGAGTTGGTTTTTGTCCTCCATTAATGGAAACTACACAGCTCATAGCATTGAAACAGTGACTGAAGAAGATCTAGAGCCAAAAATTGTTCTCAAGGTTAATCCGGTGACAGGAGAAGACATGGTTTATGATGACTCTAGTGATGATGAATTCTTTGATTCAAAGAAGTTTGAAGGACAAGTCAAAGAGTGTAAGGTTGATGAACCTGTTGTGGTCAAGAAAGTCACCAGAGATAGGTGTATCTTGACAGAACCTGATGAAGACATTAAGAAACCAAAACCTAAATCTTTAAAACCTTTTGTGAGTGTTGGGTTCGATTTTCAAGAGTTTAATAAAATTGAGAAAATTTCAACTGCTGAGTTTATAAAAGAAAAGGAAAATGTTGAAGCTAATAAACCCAAGGTTGTTCAATCGTCTAACACTGTCTCTCAGTGTGAATCATCTGGTTCAGGAAGTGTTCAGAAAGAACGGTATGCTCGTGTATCCAAGGAAAAACGTGCATGTTTTCATTGTGGAATAGTTGGTCACATTCTGATGATCTGTCCAGACAAAAATGTTGGAAAGCGTTTGGAAGATTCTAGGATGGGAAGATCATTTGTTGAGCCAAAGACAATATGTGATGAAATATGCTGAAGTTAAACCAGTTGTCAAAGTTTCAGAGGTTCAGGTTAAGGCAAAGCTTGACTCATCTAGAGTTAAATCTAGTGTATCGTCAAGTGGAGATACAAAGGAAAAGGTTAAATTGTCAAGACCGCAAAGAAGAAGAAGAAACAAGAGGCTTAAGAAACTTTTGGAACAACATGTTGAGAAAGAAATTTGTGAAACTTCTGAGAATTCCAAGCCAAGTACTAGTGGTCAATCAAAGTGGAAATCAAAAGTTCAAGTGTCTGATTCTATGAAACAATCTCCTAAAATTGAGGAGAGATTTGATTATGTTCTTATCTGTTCGAGACGCGTTTGTTCGTTTGGATTCCGCACTACGAGTATACGTCGTGTCTTATACGAGAAAGATCGATCCGTAGACCAGAGTGGACCTGCACCTGACGATAGGGTCCTTATGCTATGATGATTCTAGTCAAGATCTGATCAACAAATCAGCTATATATCAGTTGTTATTGATGAATCAAGAGAAAAAGCAAGAAAAAGAGCATAAAAATAAGAACAAAAGCCCTCAAATATGATTATAATTCCATAAGGATGAATACAATAAGCTCCTGGAATAATTACAACGATCTACCACAGCTATCCACTACGGGTGAGCTCCCCCGTGGTGGTGGAACAAACACAAACCGAAAACCCTATCTAGCAAGCTAAACAATGAAAATAGTAGAGAAAAATGGTGGAGAAGAAGGTCAGATTGCTATGAAAATGGTCAGGTATAAATAGGAAACCTGAGAGGGTCGACCAGCAGATTGCTGACTCTCGCTGAGAGTTGACCGTAACCGACCTAGCGACTTTCTGAGAGTCGGCTGAAGCCAGCCAAGCGACTCTTAGAGAGTCGGCTGAAACCAGCTAAGCGACTCTCAGAGTGTCGCTAGTGACTCTCAGACCCATTTTCATATGCGTACCTAAACATCTCGTGATCGCTTGACCCAACAATCTCCCCCTGAGAATGACGTTATCAATTATATCCAAAGCTCGTCAAACTTCTTCTCAGCAGTTGATAATCTGTTGCCTCTTCCTTTCTCTCTCCTTTCTTCTCCCCTCTCCCCCGAAAAAAAATATGTGGTTTCGAGGGGGCTATATCTGACATTGTCTCTTATCTTCATGAATTCATTAATAACCCAAAGTCTTTCATTGTCGTTCTCCCCCGCAAATGTAGATCCCCTATATCTTTTCAGTCAAAGCTTCGTATCTATTAATGATACCAATGTAATAGGCTAAGATAAAGGTTCGAACTTCTAACAATTAACTCCAAATAATCGGATTCATCACAAATATCTTTGACACAGTCAGACTAAGCTCAGTATGTTCATCACATAATCCAACAGTCTTTAATTCGGTTCTCATTCATTGTGAAACCCTTCCATTTAGGACTAAGATGAGAATTCAAACCTAATTGACTAATGTTAAATCAGATGATACCGATCATTTTAAACATGGATGAGCCCGTATGGCAACGCGATCTTCAACTATTCAGAAGATGATAAAAGTCGTTCTTTGAATACTCTAATTAGCCCCTGATCCGATATTACCGAAAACACAAAAATTCCAAAAAGTTGTTTCCATGGTTTTGGACAATAAACATCCTGTTGTTGTTCGCAATATCCACCAAAAAAATCATCCAAAAAAATTTCTCAAAAATACTATTTTCTTTTTTGGAATTGAACAGTGTATTAGAGAAAAATGAGAGAGTCGGCTCAAAGAGTGTAGGTCCTGAGCAGATCCGCAAACAAAGATCCGCGGAGAAATCCATCAAACGATCCGAATCAAGAGGCGGAATCCCCTGATCCGGTATCACTCTCGAATTAGAAAAAAGGTAGAGACGGGTGCGGGAATCACATACACGAACAGAAATATATAAAAGTGAACAAGAACAGATAATTGAAAGTATAAAACGTATTATTCTTTCATTGATATGAAAATGATAAATCTCCTCACACACTTACAATTAGTCTCAACCCAGGGTGAGCTCCCCCTGGGTGGTGATTCCCTCTACAGACACACACTCCTCCTATGAGGTATTCTCTATATATAGGAGGCCAAGCATGCGCGCCTTGTTTTCCAAGCCACCGCCCAAACAGGCCTGAAAAACAGATATCGAAACTAGGTAGTTTCGATTAAAAAATTTTTCAACAGAAACTAGTAGTTTCGATACTGTAGTTTCAATTGACAGCATCAGTCTCAATTTTATACCCAACAATCTCCCCCTAGACTGATGTTATCAATTCTTGTCCGACTCTGTCTTTCGTCTTCATAGATTGACTAATGATCCAATGCCTTTCGTTGTGATTCTCCCCCTCAAGTGTAGACCCTCCTATCTTGTAGGCAATTGATAAAGGTACTTGATCAACCTGTGCCTTCTCTCCCCCTAAAAAAAGGTTAATTTTAAGCGTAGGCACACTTTGTCTTGCATCTTCATAACTCTGCTGATAATCCGAAGCCTTTCGTGATGATTCTCCCCCTTAATGGTAGAACCTCCTTTTTCTAGGTAAAAGATGATCGAATCACCATGTAATCAACAACTAATGATCCAGTTCATCACAAATGTGCTTGACTTTGCTACCCACTGCTCAAACTTGAACTTTAAATAAAGGAATTATGGCTGGCTCAGGCAGAACATCATGAATATTGCTGAAGAAACGAAATTTTCGAAAACCCAAAAATGTTGTCTCCAAGTTTTCAGCCAAAACTCCCCTCCATTTTTTTTAAATATCCTTGAGAGTACTTGGACAGTTCTGCCTGTAGATTCGATAGGCTATACATCAGTCGAAACAAGGCTAGTTTCGGTAGAGACAGTACCGAAACAAGAAATTTCGATAGGGAGATTCTTCAACTGAAAGTAGTAATTTCGATGGGAGATTCTTCAACCGAATATAGTAGTTTCGATACCCTCTAGTTTCTATAGCCTAGTTTTGACATCCTAATTTCGATGTTTTCTACTTCTGATTTAGGGCTTCAATAGTAGTTTCGATAGAACATGTTCAGCCGCCACCTAGTTTCGACCAAAACCTTCAGCCTCCTAGTTTCGATTGAACATCTTCAACCTTCAGCTACTTCGATACCCCCAATCGAGGTCTGAAAAATGCTTCAGAAAGCCTTACATCTTTAGTTTTTGACAGTGTGAATGTAGAACAACAATCACGAACCCGCTACATATCGATTTCTTCATATTTAACGTCTCAATGGCGGGTTTTCTCTGATTTTGGAGCAGATTCGAGAGCAATAAAGAGCCACCATGGCTCTGATACCACTTGTAGGTATTGACAGCATCAGTCTCAATTTTATACCCAACAAAGAGTCGGCTGGACCAAAAGAGAGTCGGCACCTTTCCTCGGTAAACAAGGAAACCTCACGGTGAGAGTCGACTCGAGAGAGTCGACCCTCACTTAAGACAGTCGACTGAGAGAGTCGGCTAGACAAACTCAGTGATTATGAACTTAAGGATCGGCAGTATAAACAGAGAGTCGGCCAGAACAAGCAACATTCGGCTGATCAAATCAAGAAATGAAGAAATTCAGAACTTTTCAAAAACCATAAAAACCCCAAGTTTTACACAAAAATCAAGAGCACAGAAGGCTCTGATACCAAATTGTAGGTCCTGACGATAGGGTCCCTGTGCTATGATGTTTCTAGTCAAGATCTGATCAACAAATCAGTTATATATCAGCTGTTATTGATGAATCAAGAGAAAAAGCAAGAAAAAGAGCATAAAAATAAGAACAAAAACCCTCAAATCTGATTATAATTCCACAAGGATGATTACAATAAGCTCCTGGAATGATTACAATGATCTACCACAACCATCCACCACGGGTGAGCTCCCACGTGGTGGTGGAACAAACACAAATCGAAAACCCTCTCCAGCAAGCTAAACAATGAAAATAATAAAGAAAAATGGTGGAGAAGAAGGTTAGATTGCTATGAAAATGGTCAGGTATAAATAGGAAACCTGAGAGAGTCGACCAGCAGATTGCCGACTCTCGCTGAGAGTCGGCTGAAGCCAGCCTAGGGACTTTCAGAGAGTCAGCTGAAGATCACCTAGTGACTCTCAGAGGGTCGGCTGAAACCATCCGAGCGACTCTCAGAGTTTCGCTAGCGACTCTCAGACCCATTTTCATACTCGAACCTAAAATTCTCGTGATCGCTTGAATTGATTAACCTCATTCTCAAACTAGACCCAACAGTGCTGCTCCGGGTAGCAGATCGATACGAAACTCAACTTGTCTTGGTGGTGGAAGTCCAGGAAAGTCTTCGGGGAAGACTCCTGGGTAGTCTCGTACGATCGGTATGTCAGCGAGTTGTTTCTCATTCAGCTTCTTTTCTGTCATGTGAGCTAATATAGCATGATATCCCTTTCTTAAGTACCTTCAGGCCTTCATGCATGTGATCATTCTTAAGGTGGCTCCGCTCTTTTCTCCTTGAATGGTTAGGGTTTCACCATCCGGGAGTGGGATGCGAACTATCTTCTCATGACAGAAAATCTCTACATGGTTCTTGAATAGGTAATGCATGCCGATGACAATGTCGAAACTTCCAAGTCTCACAGGCATCACGTCTATGCCAAACGTATGATTGCCCAGGTTTAAAGAGCATCCTTTGATTATTTCTCCCGTCCCGATCAATTTACCGTCAGCTAATTCTATCATATAAGACTCATCTAGTGTAGTGGGTGCTATACCAAGTAAAGGACTAAAGTCGATATAGACAAAACTTCTATCGGCACCTGTATCAAACATTATGGAAGCATAGTGATGATTAACAAGGAACGTACCCGTGACAATGTTGGGATCTTGATGAGCGTCCCCAGCTCCAATCACAAAGGCTCTCCCACAGACTTGGTTATTACCCTAGTTCCTAAGATTTGGGCAGTCCTTCCTAAAGTGTCCAGTAATGCCACATTAAAACAAGCTCGATTTGCCCAGACGTTGACTGCTGGTTCAGGGGATTTGCAGTACTTTGCTGTGTGGCCTGGCCTTTTGCATTTGGCGCACGTAAAACTTTCACAAGTACCCAGGTGATGGAGACTGCATTTGTTGCATTTTGGTTGCTTCCCTGCATACTGATTCTTCTCAGTTGGTGCTGCAACATAAACTTTTACAGTTTATGGCTTCTTGGGAGTCTGATGTCCAGAACTCTTTCCATCCCATTTTCTCTTACCACTGAAGTTCTTCTCAACAGAGACTGAACCTTTCTTAACCCGTACTCTAGAACGAACAACTTGGTCTGTCAAATTGTGTTCCAACCTTATGGCACTCTCAATGGTGGTTGGTTTAGATGAAGTCACCATGCTCTGAATCTAGAGTGCAAGACCCCAAATGTACCTCCCAATCCTTTTGAACTCTGGGGTAACCATGCGTGGAACTATTCGGGCTAGTTCATGAAACTGAGTGATGTTGGTTGCCACTTCTGCTTCAATCATGGTTAGATTCCAGAATTCATTCTCCAATTTCTGAACCTCTTTTCTTGGACAATATTCCTCCTTTACCATATGCTTGAAGTCATCCCATGACATTTGGTAAGTAACATCCATGCCCAATGTCTGAACTTGGGCGTTCCACCAAGTAAGTGCTTGGTCTTGGAAGGTGCAAGTAGCGTACTTGACCTTGCAGTCATTGGTGCAGTTGCTTATGTTGATAACCGATTTCATCTTCTCAATCCAACGCATGAGACCAATTGCTCCTTCAGATCCATTGAAATGGCGTGATTTGTAATTCATAAAGTCCTTATATGAGCAACCTCTTGGAGCGTTGTCGTTTCCTGGATTGATTGGGTTATCAAGTTAGGATAATAATCATAAACAGTGACCTCTAGGTCTGGTATATTGTACTGTTTGTATTACCCAAGGTAGCTCCAGATCCATCTCCATTCTCGTTAGTACTGTTACTGATGTTGGTATTCCTAGTTCTGATGTCTCCTCCACCGGCTCCAAAGTTGCCGCTTCCGACGTTTCCTGATCCGTTTCCGGATCCAGTGTTCCGGTTTCCTCGCTCTGTGCTAGTGCGACGGCTACTTCCTGAGCCACTAGCTATGACATCTCACCAGCAGTCATGGGTTGCGTCATCTCTATGCTTTCAGTGTTCTGTCGGGTGTTACATCGAGGTCTTCCTTTGGGTGCCATGTTTTTCTTTCTAGTATATATGACAAGAAAAGAAAATAAGACAATATGCATAAAATAATTGTCATCACATGAACAGGAAATGTAAACAAACACAACAATCGCAAACACAAGAAACATGCATAATACATAGATGGATTTAAACTTGTTACATAGTTTGTAGATAATTCAAAATGGACAAGGGTACAAAGCCTCGTCAATACAAGTTCTAAATCCTAACCTAGGTGAGCACAACTCGCTAACATAGGTCCGCTAGATAAGCGTGAGAATAAACCTGCCTGGGCAGCAGCGGTAGCCAAAATGGCACAAATGGTGGTGAGGGCTCTCATCTCCTGCAGCTCCCCTCGAAGGGCTGCTGCCTCATACTCCGCCGCCGTCATGCGGTGTGTAACCGAAGCTAGGCTATCCTCCAGGTCGGCATCAATCGACCAGTCCTCGATGCCAGTAATCACCGCGATGTTGTCCTCGAGATGGTCAAGGCGAGTGCTCACATTGAGCACCACCCTGGCCTCATGATACTCGACAAGGTCCAGTCGGGCCGACAGTGCGGCTAGCTCATCCAGGCTCTCTGCTTTCATATGTAGATACTTGATCTCCTCTTGGAGTCCGTCTAGCCGATCACCATGGCGGATGCTCCGTGCCACTAGAAGAGGGACAGTTAGATCCATAGCCTGGCCGATGATGGGCAGGGGAGTGGGAGCGTGGGAGGACTCTCCCACCTCGTAAGTGGAAGGAGTTCCTTCCTCGTCCACCCACCTCTGTAAGGTGGGGGCTACCTATCCCCACCTCCTCCAGAGAGACCTAACTCTCCTCGTTGTAGGGGCTGCCGGGGTCAGGGAAGTACACCTAGCCCTCTTAGGATCAGGCTTGGGGGCGGTAGGGTTAGAAGAAGCTGGCCTCTTACGAGGCGGAAGGACCCCTTTTCGCGGCGTGATGCGGATGACAGTCCTCCTAGGTGAGTACATAAGTAGGAAAGGGAAGTAGCTGGTCGTACGGTTCCCACAGTGGTGGGAACATCCTCCGTAATGGGAGATTCGGGCTCTGTGGGTGCCGCTGGGGCGTCTGTCTCTGCAGGCTCGGGAACCTCCTCAGGCTCCGTCTCTAGATCCTCTATCATGGCCTCATCCTTGGGGCCATGAGGTAGTAGGGGTGCTGGTGGTACTAATGATGATGCTACCGAGGATGTCAGTGACGCTGGATCCTCGTCAGAGTCGGATATATAAATCCAACCGTTATGAGACATGATTGTGACATTTCAATGTTAGTACAATTCATATAAGTTGTGCAATGCAAATGTTAGTATCCTGTTTCTATAGCTATAGTCTAGGCTCACTAATGCAAGCTAGTTCGCTATAACGAATGGCTCTGATACCAATCTGTCACACCCGCCTAGGGCGAAAACACGGGGTGTAACAATTCATGGTGTTCATAGCCTTTGATTACATAGAATGACTTCTAAATACATTCATAATCAAAGGGTTTAAGTTAATACAAAAAAACACAAATGGTTTCCAAGACATTACATGTCAAAAGTACCGTACTTAAATTCCAAAGTGTACTGTTTTTCATACAACAAGTTTGTCGTCTATGGTCTAGATATCTGTAAGTCTTGACCCTTGCCTTGTAATGATCTTACAAGTGTCCGACTCGACCGTCGTTGGTGATACAACCTGTTTGTCCAAAGTAATAGTTATATTTTTTAAAATTCCTTTAATAAATATTATAAGATAGACCTTTATTTATCCAATTCTCGTTTCCGGGTTAAGTCGACTCGTATGATAATAAATATATTTAGTATATATTTATTAAAAATAAGTGGTTAATAAGAAGTCATAAAATAATAATTATATTATTTTATTGTTTAAACTCATTTTTATTTATCTCAAAAATGTATGTGTATACGCACATTTATATGCATGTATATATCTATACTTGTTATTATTTCTAAAAAATATTTAAGTGTATTTATGTTTTATAAAAGAAACATTTTTAAATAAAAAGTTATTATTTTTTTAGTATGTTAAAATAATATTGGTCAAACCTTTTATGCTTATAACAATAATTATAATAAAAATTATAATTTTTTACTAATGATATTAATAAACCAAAATAACTTATGATCACTCGAGATCGCTTAGAAAGCCTTGAATACCCGAGACTCGGAGTCCGCAAGTGGTGTTCGATCTTGAACTGTGATCCCGCACAAAAAGGTGGTGGTGTTTGGTCTTAGTCCGTAAATCGTAAGGAGGGGGTTGAGGGCTGCCGTAACCAAGGAAGGAGGAAGGGGCGGTGTGCGGTGGTGGATGGCGGTGTGTGGTGGTGCTACTGTGGTCGAGATCCGAAGAGGGAGAGGGAAGGGGTGGTGGGTCGGGTGTAGCCGAGAGAAAGAGAAGAGAGGGTGTGGTGATGGTGTGGGTTGATTGTGGTGGTTTACATGGATTTATATAGCACCTTCCATGGTTATTACACACTAGTCCATATGTCTCAAGGGAATATGGTTGTCTCCCAAGAGACAAAGTGGTCATCAAGCATGGTGCAAGAGGGAACACAAGAGAGGGATGACCCTCTTAGGGATGTCTCTCGGCCGAGAGAAGGGAAGACGAGGGGGTAGGGTAGATAGCGTAGTGTTAGGTGCTATCTGCTAGTTCCAAGTTCGGTATAATACCCGCGTGATGTCGGTTTTCAAAAGTCGTTACGTGTCGGTAGGGTACGGGTCGGGTATAAAAAAAATAAGTTTAATAGTTTTGCCATAATACGAGTTCGTGTAAAACGTTTAGAATTTGTTTCCATATAGTTGGGTATTCTCTAATTTTAAAATAAAGAGAATGTTTTCGAGGGATTTATTTTATTAAAGTTTATCACCAACGCGTATGAGTATCGCTGTGTCTCGGAAATTTCTAACATTTCCTTCATGTGTTGCATAGTCGGTGGACTCTGCTAGACCCGGTTAGAACTAAATAAATAACAATAAGTCTAATATGAAATGTCTCATGTAATTATATTTAAATAAGTATTCGGTAAATTACCCGTTGTCACAATTTAATACTAAAATCAAACATGTTCAACCCGACCGGGCGAATTTCGTCCATTGACATCCTTTTTCACCTCCCTTGGCATTATCCACAAATTATCGTGCCGTCACACGAGCGAACAAAATGGTATAGTTTAACGTCGCCACCGTCATGTCGTTGAAACTGGCCTCGCTCTTCTAGCCCAGTCTTCCGCTCCTCAACATTTATGGCATTTTGCTTTTGACACAGTTGTCTATCTCATCTTCGTATGCCATCTCTTACCACCTCTCGTCGTTCACATTTTGAACATTTATTCAACCGATCCCCTGATTTCTCTTTTCTTCATGTTTTTTTGTTGTCAGTGCTTTCCTTATCTTCGAGCATACAATCGTCACAAGATAGATTTCCGCTCCACACCCTGCATCTTTCTGGGCTACAGTCCCTCTCATCATGGCTATCTTTGTCTTGATCCTTCCACAGATCGGATCTACATTGCTCGACATGTCCGTTTCAATGAGGATATTTTTTTGCCACACCTGCTCCTGTCACTCAACATTGGCCTCTTCTTCAATTAGATGTTCAAAATTCCTTCTTACATGGTGACCTCAAGGAGACGATCTACCTTTAGCAACCACAGGGCTTTGTTGATCCTAAACACCCGGATTATGTCTGCTTACTTCACAAGTCCTTATATGGTCTTCGACAGCCCTCTGGGCATGGTTTGCTCGTCTGTCCCAGGCCCTTCACAAGTTTGGCTTTTAAGGATCCAAAACTGATCCCTCTTTGTTTACATACAAGTGTTGCAAAACAATTATATACACTCTCATTTATGTTGAAGACATTATCATCACTGGTAACAATGCCAAGGTCGTCCCTCTCATCAAGCATCTCAGTCATACTTTTGCTCTTAAAGATCTAGGCAATCTTGACTACTTCCTCGGTATTGAAATTGTGCACCGGGGATCTGACATTCTCCTATCTCAAAGAAAGTATATCTCTGAGATTCTTCAACGAGCAGGATTATGGGATTCAAAATCAGTGTCCTCTTCCATGAGCTCCTCTCAGGTATAATCTCTCGGGGATAATGCTTTATTCTCTGAACATGTGCGATATCACCAAATTGATGGTGCGCTTCATTATGTTACCATATCATGGCCAGACATTGCCTTTGTTGTCAACAAAGTTTGTCAATACATGCATGCACCCTCCTACAATCATTGGTCTGTGGTCAAACAAATTCTTTGATACTTAAAGGCACCCTTCATCATGGCTTACTGATTCGTCACATTCCGGTTCAAATCTTCAAGCGTTTACAGATGTTCACAGATAAGGAGGCTCTCCTCTTCAAGCTTTCTCCGATGCTGATTGGGCCGGGTGCCCAAATGACCGTCGGTCCAAGGGGGATACGCTATATATTTGGGTTCTAACCTTATATCTTGTACCGCACGTAAACAAAAGACTGTTTCCAGGTCATCCACAAGGTCAGAATACAAAACTCTAGCTGACACAGTTGCAGAATTAACCTAGCTAGAGGCTCTTCTCTGAGAACTTGGAATAAACACTAAATCTACTCTCACTCTCTAGTGTGACAATCTCGGGTGCAACCTTCCTTGCAGCCAATTCAGTTTTTCATGCTCGAATAAAGCATGTTGAAACCAATTTTCACTTCGTTCGTGAAAAAGTGGCTCAAGGCAAACTCAAGGTTCAGTTCATTTCTACAAACGATCAGATTTCAGACATCTTTACAAAGTCACTGCCAACTCAAAGATTTGTGTTCTTACGTTCCAAGCTATAGGTCGCTCCGCGTCTTTAGCTTGGAGGGGAATATTAGATCAATTGTAATTAGGGTGGAGGGGGTGGAGCTCGGGTTCCCCCTCGGGTTCCCACGGGTAGTCGGCAACACCGTCGCAACACCAAGGGGTTCACGGGTTGGAGCAACCCGGGTACTTTTCACGGCTTCATGAACCCGGGTCTTTTATGCTTGTTGTTGTTGTAATTTTTGACCGTTTACCTCAAAAAGGATAGGGTAGTTAGGGTTCCCACCTGTGACACCCACATCCCGGATCACCTGAGATGCTGACCACTTGTCGGATTTACTCATGAGCATATAGTAAACAGAGATCATACACAACGGAACACTTTTAACATACTATATTTATTTCATAAAACCTGTTTAATGTACATTCTAAAGAAAGTACAAACATATCTACTCTAATGCAAGCCCATCAGATGATGTCATATAGCCTGCCTTATGCCTCTACTCTAGCCCTTGCAGCTGCTGCAAGAGGCTACATCTTTACCTGAGACACATGATTAAACATATGACAGCTTACGTTGGTGAGTTCTAAGTTTTTAGTTAAAATATCTTTGAACTCTGTCTCATACATAAATGGATTTATATGACATGTATGCAAAACATCACATTAACTTCTTGCCCAAATAAAATATTTTATACTTGCACACTTGTCTATCTGAGGTCGCGTTAACCCTTAAGCGGCCGTCACCACTTATACATACCCTTGTATAAAGTGTCTATAGAACATTCCACAAAGGAATGCAGTACTTCTCTGCGTCTATCTAAGTTTTAAGATATCATGTGTAATTTGGCTAGACGTGGCAAAATATTTTCTTTCTTTACAGACCATTATGGTCAACATATTTGACATGGCAAAACATGCAAAAAACTCTACCTCTTTCTCTCTTCTCTTGTCAAGACTATAAATGTCAAGACCTCTGCTAGTCAAGGTACAACCCTGACCTTCTTTCCCATTACTAATCAGGGTAATACCATGATAAGTTCTAAAACATTTTACGTGTCAAAACCATTTTCTCTTTCTAAATATTTGTTCTGTGAAATCATGCCAAAAAGCAAGTTTTCCTTTCTCTCTCTTTCTCTTTCCAAAAACCAATCTTTATCTAAAATCCTCGTAAAGGTTTCTCCGTGATATATCAAAAAAGTTTATGTAGAAACATGTTTTTGTAACTATAGATAAAATTCTATGTATCGGTGTACGTGTGTGACACCCGACATTTCAGGTCAATATCCGTACACATTATGAACAAGTTTACATTACAATAAACAAGTTTACATTATAATTATTTTTGTGATTTACGTAATTTCATAAACAAGGACATTAAGGTCCATCAAAAACCGTACATGGTCTCACTTCATATTTGGTAATTCTAGGAGTTACCGGATCACGTGTTATATGCACCGACAAATTCGAACACTAGTGGTTAATTTAAATAACCAGAGAAATATATATTTTATTTCCACAAACTTTGCGTAGAACAATAAATTATTTTCAGAATAAATTTATAATACCGTGGAGGATCTAAACCGGATTTATTTACCCCTTTAAAACTATAATTGATATTAATACCTAAATCTAATTGTTTTATTATTATAACCCAACCTACTCTTTGACTTCTCGGCCGGAAGCCAGAGAAAACCCACACCCCCTCCCTTCACTCGTCCCATACCTTCTCAGTCTCAACATCACAATTCCTCTTCATATTTCTCATTTTCATACGGCAAACATTCCAATTCTCTTCAATTCGAAGTCCAGTTTCAAGGCAAAATCCTACCACAAACCAGTATTTTAAGAAGAATTTCAAGTGTTTCTGCAAAAGAGTCGAGATCATCTCTGTTTTATTTCATCATCTTCATCTCGGTTTTAAGGTAAAAACTCGACATTTTCACATTAGTTTCTTTAAAACCGTAGCTAAACTTACATCTTATTTAAACGCAAGAAAGATAACAAGAAGAGTGTGTCGAATTCAAGTTTAAAACATAAAAATATGCAGGACTGATTCTGTCAAACAGAAGTCCAGTAATTGAAACTAGGAGTTTCGATACCAGTTAACTCCATCGAAACTAGGAGTTTCGATACCTGTTGATCCATCGAAACTAGGAGTTTCGATACCTTATCTCAATCGAAACTAGGTTGTTTCGACTCCTGAACACTCCATCGAAACTAAGTAGTTTCGACACACATATGCCCAATCAAAACTAAGAAGTTTCGACACCTGTACAACAGTCCCAGTTGGGCAGTAACTCAAAACTATTTTATAACAAAACATGTGTTGGAAAACTAAAACGATATTTAAACAAACACAATCAGATTTACAAGGTCGGTGAACAATTTACAATTAAGACGTTGGTCTTAACAACAATTTACCCTTGGTATCTAGGGTACAAATAGTCAAGGTTGACTACAACAAGTATTATCACAAGTATATACACAAACTCAAGGTGAGTTTCACGGCCCCTTTCTTTTTACTTTTTTCTAATATTTGGGGGAAGAACATACTTCAACTATTTTATGGGATAACAAGAGAATAAGACACGACTTTATGTTTACATGGGATGAGAACAACACATTGGAGGCCGCTAAAGTCCCCTGGAACAACATAGTAACCATTAACTGTAGCCTAGGGTCCTATGAATAGTACTATGGAGAGTGACGTCTCCCGGTCATGGTTAGTCGCGCTAACCACAATCTGGAGGATTTATGGCCGCATAGAATCTGATAACGCTTAATAGGGGCTCACACATGTCATGGTTTGGTTACGCCTCATGTATGAACATATTATTTGTATTCCTTGCTAGTTTACAAATGGGTCAAAAATTCTTATTCTGTTTATCACATACAACTGAAACTATTTACGAACGATGAAATTTTGCAAAGAACTATTTGATTAAACCTGTGAACTCACCAACCTCGTGTTGACGATTTTAAGTATGTTTTTCAGGAAATTGAATGATGACTGCAAGGTTAGCAATGTAGATTACATGCATGCACGATGGATACTACTCAAGGAGGATTTCCCTCCTATAACTCATTGAATTGAGTCATATTTGTGAAATCTTAACTTTTTGTAAACTCATATTATTATTTTTTTGTAATGTATAATCTTAATCTTGTTTATGTATCCATTTATCATGTATGTGTTTGCGGTAATCATATGCTTTGGAAACCATAAACGTCGCGCCTCGCGTTTCCGCCTTGGCGGGGTGTGACAACGTGGCTAGTACGCAGGAGGGTTTTCCTGAGTACTTAGCCTACACACCAGTTTGGTCCAGCGTACTTAGTAGGTACGCATGACCAAACCCTGCGTACTTAGACAAGTACGCAGGTAGTGTTCCTTCCCCTATAAATAGAAGACTTGTCTTCATTTGTAGGTGGAACTTCTGGAACAAGGTCGAGAGGTGTCCAGGTCGGGACGAGCTCTCCCGACCCCTAGACCGTGAGCTTAGATGAGAGATGTGTGCTCCTTCGGTATGTAGTCTGTAATACGGGATGACTTATATGTTATGGATTACGTATCGTTTCATTCTCTTGTTTGTGTTCATGTATTCTTTGTCTCGTTTTCTTAGTTCCCACATAAATCACAGAACATGTCCGTGTTATCTCCGCTACGCGATGAGGCTCCCGGGACCTACAGTTTATATATAGGATGTACCAGCGACGTACCCACCACCCCTTCGATATTTCATGAATACTCCGTTACTTGGTTTTAAGACTTAGATATGTTTTATACATAAACTCTTGCGACAACATGAATATTAGCCCAAATATTAAATTTCAAGGGTATATAGCATTCATGTAACTCTTTTAGCATGCATACCGACCCAAAACATTTAAAGTACTGAAAGCATTTAAAAAGGGCCTCATAGAATCAAGTCTTAGTGGTAATAACCAAGTCTTCTAAAAGCTAGTCGGAACCTTACCTCGAGACTATCTACGGCTTATTGCAGAGGAAAAACTGGAAACCAGACTTCTCTACGTGAATCGGGCTTCTTGGCACGCTTCCCAAGGCTAATTATATGTTTTTGGAAGTGGTTTTGTCTGTGAAATGCTCTCAGAATGAATTCTGGACTCAACTATTTATAGGCTGCCTGACGGGTCTGTAGCGGACCGTTAACTATTTGGGTGGCGGTTCGCCACCCATTGAGGTGGCTTATTTGGCGTAGCGCACACGTAGCGGACCGTTAACTAGGATGGTATCGGTCCGCTACCTACCTAGGTTAAACGAGTCACCTCGCCACGCGTCACCTGCTCGTTACACGGATCCGTATTACGGCTAGCGGACTGTTATGGGGAACCATGGCGGTCCGCCATATGGCTTAGGCATCAGACGCGTGTCTGCCACTTGTTATTCCTGCGTGGTTGCCTCGGTCCACATGTAGCGGACCGTTATTTATCCTTGTAGCGGTCCGCTACCGATCAAATTTTCAAAATTTTCCTTTTTTGTGACACTCAGCAAATTTCAAGTAAATATCCGTACCCGGCTAAAACATAGATTATAGTATATGATATGCATCCCACTTAATTTTATAGTAATTAAGTCCATTTCACACTTGTCACACCCCGACCGGCGGCGGATTATACGCCGTGGCTGACACGGTTGTTCATAAGCACATGATCATCTATTTAAAGTGAAGGTATTTATTCATCAATTTAAAAATATCCGTTTCAAAAGAAAATGGAAAATGAAACGTTCAAGACATAACATAAATTAAATTTAAACTAGGTCCATGTCCTACGTGAGCAAATAGTGTTCTCAAACAGGTGCACCAGAAACATGTGAGTAAATGTCGAAGCATAGGTTTTGACACCAAACAAAGTTAAGTATAGTTTTACAATTCAATATGTCAAAGCATGTCTAAGGCATATATGTAAAAACACATAAGGTTCCAAGCGTATAATTCAAGCCTGGTAATAGAAAACTAGATACACAATCCAACTGATTGTCATTTTAAGAAAAAAAGGGGTAAGATGATACCCAAGTTGTAAGATGATACCTAACAAAACCCGCCAAGGTTTTGTGGAAAGTTAGTTTCGGATTCTCGTATAAATGATCATAAAAGGTACTACCTTAGGCTTGGGCTGCAAGTTAATGAATGTGCTGACAAGAACACATGTAATGGTCACCAGTTAGTTTAAGACATAAAGCATAAAGATCAAAGCATAAGAACAAATGTATTGAATCGTGTATGAAAGATAGTTAATAACATGTTTCACCCCAAAAGTAAAAATAGTAAAAAGGGGCTATGTAAACTCACTTGAGTTGAAACTAGTAGTGATAGGAATTGGTGAGATGGATGTATATTGTGAGGATTTCTCACAACAAACCGACATAGGTAAATTGTATTTTAAGTTCAAAGTAGGCTAAGCAAAATTACGAATTTCTAAAGTTTTTGGGTTTGGTTTGAAGATGAACTTATATAGACTTTGTAAGTTATTGAAATAAGAGTTGCTCGTAATATAATTATGACGGTGTTTTCAAATGAATTTTTGGGTTTGGTAATGTTTTCAAAGGAAAACTACTTATTTTATGACGGTGTTTTCAAATGAAAACTACTTATTAATTATGACGGTTAAGTCATGTATAGTTTTTCGGGGAAAACTACTTAGTTTTATGACGGTAAAGTCATGTACATGTTTTCGGGAAAAACTATAAGCACTAATATAACTAACTCTGTGAACTCACCAACCTTTGTGTTAACACTTTCAAGTATGTTTCTCAGGTAACCTTTAGCCATGGCGCGGTTGGAATAGGCTAGCTATGTTGGATCAATTCCGAGTAGCTGGAAGGACGTAGAATATCAAGTCTCAAGTCTATCGTTGATCTAGAAGAACTTAGATCATAGTATTACTTAGTTTTAGTAATTATATATGTAATCAAGTCTTAGAAATCACTATTACAGCTTCCGCTATCGTGTAATGAACCAATCGTTGGGGGTGTGATAGATTGGTATCAGAGAAATGGTTTTAGCGAATTAGGTTTCCTTAGTGATACCTAGGCTCTAACCGGACTCATTTGGGGACCAAGATTTCTAAGACTTGCAATACACTAAAAACACCCAAGACTTGAGCATAGGAATTCCAACCGTTGCCGAACAATTTGTGTAGACTATTAGTGTATGGAGTTACACTAGGGTACCATTAGCTACACTAATACAATTACATGGCACATGTAGTGAACACTTAAACACATACAATAATGTGGAAATAATAAACACTTATAACATGTTACTGTTCGGATTACGAGTCAAGAATAACGGGTACTCAGCATACCGCAACCTTAGAAGATCGAGTTACGAGCTGAGCTTGGACGACGACGGCGGCGATCGTCAGTTACCGATCTTGGTATCACAACAGGCTGAACCCGTACCAGAATCTGTACCTATGCATGCACCACAACTACTCTAGCCATGGAGGCAACTATCTTTCTAACGTATTTGCGGTATAAATACTCTCCTTCATAAGTTGTCGGATCGGATGCCTAGACTCTCGCCATGATATATGGCAGGCATGATTGCCCAGACAGAAGGGAATTCAAGGTGAATAAGCAGGACTAAATGGGAGAGAACTCCAAGGGTTAGGAGACCCAGACATACATCAGGATCATGTGGATCCATGCATATATACAGACTTGGAGCATGAGTTGCTCGACACTCGTTTGAGGATCTCTGCCCAACACATAGTGACTGAATTTCACCATGCACATTTTATTTTAAGAGACACTGGTGGTGCCTCTCTACCATTAGCCTCATCCGACAACAGCCATATTCGGCAGATTCATGAGTATTGGTACACATAATTAAGAGTAATCCGATAAAACAATACACACTCCTGTACAAATGTGCAAACACAATCTAATGATCATTTCAAATCCCTTTTGATTAAAAGCTAGGGATAGAAGAAACACTATAGGGATCAGGCAAGGCAAATTATCATTACGGGTGCACACGTAATCATAATTTGCAGTGCATGGTAACTTTATTGAGTCTTGCTGTCTAAGCTGATGATCAACCCATGTTCTCAATCACTTGATTAAGGATTGAATCTTAACAAATCAGACTTCTCAATTAGGTGCTCACAAAGCATTCTCCTAGTTTGGGAGGAACGAGAGAAATTCAAATTAAATTCAACCAATCCTTAGTGAATCCCGAACGGCGAAGGAATTCGCACATTCATTCTTTGAGATTCTACTGGTCAAGATAGCTTTAAATTGAGTATTACCACAACCCACGCTTACAATAATTGCACAATTATTGTGGGAGATTATAGCATAATCTCAAGATCCATCGTACAATTTAGTCTCACATATACTTGAAATTTTCGTCAGGAGTGCCAGGCACTAACTCCGGTAATGGGGCAGAAAATATTTCTGACCCGCATACACATAGTACCTATGAGGTATTGTGGAAGCTCTATGTGAGACAAGTAGCTAATCTGACATTTCAGAATATCGGTCAAACAGGGTTGCTCTCGCAGCCATTGACATTCAATATACCTTTAAGTCTAACTATTCTCTCGGTAATGGATAAGCCGGGGTTGATGCTCAAGCGAATGCCAAAGAAACCTAAGTGTGGACTAACGACTATTGTCGCACTAACAGGGAAACGACATGCAAAAATCTTAAAGGAGTCCCAAATGCGGAATTTCATGCTAATCTCATTAGTTCATGATATACATAAGGGACGTAAGCTCGAGCTATTCACAACAGGCCACTGTCCACAAAGAGTTGAGAAGAATAATTTATTACTCTTTTGTACTCGCACTTCCCCAAGGTTCATCTTGTTGGATGGATCCCAGATTTTAGCCTAGAAGAGAGGTGTGATCGCATCTTTCACTCCTAGTTTTCTATAATTGGGAAGCTCTAGAGCATCTATTGTTAGGAAATGATCTCTTGGAGTAGGCTCAGTTAGAATACAAAAGTCTCAACGTTCAACACTCATTACCTCAAGTTTATCCTTGTGCTAAGGATTTTGAGGCTATAACCTGAATGAGTGGAATACGTAATGGTAAGTCACCAAAGTACCATTCAAACCCTAAGGAAGTGCAGACACACTGAATGACTACAAGATGGCATTTGTAAAACTCCTAAAACATCTCAGCCAACTTAATGGGTTGACAAACCCATAGCCCATTTTGGGGAAAGCACTAATTCGATGAGACCATTCTCACAGTGTTACTATTCATTCCCTCAGCTAGACGGAATGAAAATATTCCAAACAAACATCGAACTTCGTATGGCTTACATACTTTGAAGGTATGGTAGTCGAGACATTAGTTTACATATCAGGACGCTACAACCCAAAGGTTAGTCTGCCTCGAAAGGTAGTGCAAGCAAAGGGATAAAGTGGTGATTAGACTCGAAGTTCGCAAATAAGAGCTCCCAAGGAACATCAATTCCTAGCTCCATGAAGGCACATGGAGAGGAAAATGCTAGAAAACATGAAACCTGAAATAAGAGAAAAGTCTTAGTCCGGGAAAATGCTTTTGAAAAGCATAAGAGGGACAAACATAAAGTTTCATTTTCATACTTTTTCATTTCTACCCAATATACAACAAAAACTTGGACACCTCGTTGAGTAATTCTTTCATAAGACCTATAGTGCGTAGACGAATAGAGAGTATATGTCAACATACGCTCAAGATTCGCAGGCACCATTCCTTTCATTACCAGGAATGAGCATCACATAATCCTACCATATTGAGGGTAATCAAATAAAGGGATTCTTGCACGTTTAATATCGTTAGTCGGGGAAGTATTCGCTTTGCTTTCGAATACTGACTACCAAGTAAATGGAATCAAACAATTGAAGCGTAAGTTGGATGATACAGATATAATTTGGGTATCAGGTATCGGTAGCCTATGTGGGAGGTTATGGATGAAGTCCATAAGCCCAAGTACTCCGTTCATCCAGAATCGAATGAAACATATAAGGACCCCGAGGAACTCCATTATGTAGCCAAACATGAGAGGAGAAATAGCTATCTATGCTAGGAGATACTTGGCAATACAAGTAGAATGTTAGGAATCACCTGAGTGATCACAACAAACTCATATTTATCAATGGGAAGGGGAAGAGAATTCCATGGATTTCATTACAAATCCACCCAGAACACCTAGCGACTATGATATTATATGGTAATCGTCAGTCGTTTGACGAAATCCGCGCATTCCCTACCAATAAAGGAGACAGATAAAAGGAAGAAGCGTGCAAGGCTAAATATTAAGGGAATTAAGGCTAGGCATGGTATGCCAGTTTCCATTTTCTCTAAAAGGGACAGTCGATTCATGTCAAGAACCTGGCAGTCTGTACAAGAAGCCTTGGGCACACGCCTTTACATGAGCACTGCATATCATCCCCAAATGAACGATCAAAGTAAAAGGACCATCCAAACTTTAAAAGATGTGCTCCGTGCGTGTGTAATCGATTTCAGAGGAAATAGGGATACTCACCGCCGTTGGCTGAGTTTTCATTTAATACCAACTACCATACCAGCATTAAAGCCGCTCCATTGAGGCTTTGTATGGTTGTAAGTGTCACTCATCGCTATGTTGGGCGAAGGTTGACGAAAAGCATTTGACTGGTCCTGATATTGGCTAGGAAACCACTGACAAGATCGTCGAAATAAAAGATAGTCTGAAAGCCACTCAAGACAGACGAAAGAGAGTTGTGCTAGCAACAGACGAAAGCCATTAAAATTCCAAGTGGGAGACAAAGTCATGTTAAAGGTCTCATCTTGGAAAGAAGTTGCAAGATTTGGCAACCGTGGCAAGCTTAACCCTTGGTACGTTGAACCATTTGAAATTTTGACTAGGGTTGGCCCTGTAGCATACAAGCTCAATTTGCCACAAGATCTAAGCAATGTACATGATACGTTTCATGTATCAAATCTCAAGAAGTGCTTATCAGACGAGACCTTAATTATACCGCCTGATGAGATTCACATAGATAACAAGCTACACTTCGTTGAGGAACCCATTAAAGTCTCAGATTGGAAGGTTCAGAAAACAAGGCGTAGCCGGATTAAATTGGTTAAAGTACGTTGGAACTCAAAACGTGGTCCTGAGTATACATAGGAACGAGAAGATCAAATGAAAACGAAATACCCCTCCTTGTTTAAGGATACACCAGTTCAAGATGGCATGAACTGAAATTTCGGGAAGAAATTCTGTTAACATGGGGAGAATGTGACACCCGGCATTTCAGGTCAATATCCGTACATGTTATAAACGAGTTTACAATATAATTGTTTTCGCGATTTACTTAATTTAATAAACAAGGACATTAAGGTCTAGCAAAAACCGTACATTGTCTCATTTCATATTTTAGTAATTCTAGGAGTTACCGGTTCATGTACCCGTATAAACCGACTAAATACAAAAATTAGTGGTTAAATTAAATAACCAGAAAAATATATACACATATATATTACATAAACTCTACGTTGGACAATAATTTAATTTTTAGACTAAATCATATAATATACGTAAAAGTAAAATATCGAACCCTTTCGAAGACGTTACCATGTAGTGTCACCTTTAGGTGCGTATACCTACAAATAATCACCTCAACGAATTATACAATCCAAGATTTCAATATCTTTCGTTAACGAGTCATAAACTTAATAAATTTATAATACCGTGGATAACCTAAACCAAATTAAATTACCATTTGAAACTCTAATTAATATTAATACACTTAATGAACTAAATAAATTTACACTTAAATCTAATTATTTGATTAATTAACCCAACCCACCCCCTTGACTTTCTCGGCCGAAATTCAGAGAAGGCCCCATTTCCACTTCCTACTTCACTCACATTCTAATTATCTATACTAAAACCCATACCTCATGACTTCAAAGTTTAGATAAAAACCATACCACCTGATTGTCTATTGTAAGGCCCCAAACCCGGGAGGCCTCACTCGTTGGATTTACTCATTTACAAACAGTTCTTAAACATGAATATCAAATAACCCAGTTGAATCATTCATTCAATTATAACTAAAAACTTGTTCATACATGCAGAAGCGTACATTGTCAAATACATAAACTTAACATAAACAACTCATAACGGGATGCCAGTCTTCATGATCGGCCGGGTAACTCTTCTCGCTTGCCAAGCATCACCATCCATCGTCCATACCTGCCTTAACCTGAATGTGCATACTAAAAAGTCAGCTACGCTGGTGAGTTCTAGCATTTCGTAAAAACTTTAACATCAACATTTGCCAAAAACATATCATTCATTCGTTCAGTAAAACCTTTCACAAAAGCATGTAATAATCTAACATCTTTAAAAAGGTTTCGTACCCATATCATCATCAACATCATAATCATAAACACCGTTTAAACGGATCGTTCATTAAAACTTTTAACATTCGTTTAAGTCATACATTATCGTTATCTAATTCTGTATCTTACTTTACGCGTCACAGTGTCCCCGAATGAACCTTTGGTGTTGTGGGCAACCGTTACGTATCGCCGTCATTGCCATAACCATACACTACGTGGGGTCAACCGTTACGTATCGCCGTCATTGCCCAACCATTCATTACGTGGGGTCAACCGTTACGTATCGCCGTCATTGCCCAACACGCATCTTTCCTTTGGAAATCAACCGTTACGTATCACCGTCATTGATTTCCTTTACCCTTTTCACTTAGGATGGTCGTCATCACCCGAGTAACCATCGTTACTCCCTTACCAGTTGTACAACATCAAAACCATCGACAGGCCAACAAGACACTACCCTGTTGTTCTTATGATAACTATGACTCGCTGTCCATAATCTACCACAAGGCTGGGAATCACATTCCCAGACTTCATTCGTCAATTCCATTCATTCGACAGATTAGATTTGTAATGACTTCTTTAAACCTTTACCTCTTTCCCTTTTCATTAAACACTTCCTCATTTAGACCGTTCATAAACATTCGTAAATCTTTTTGGCAAAAACACTTCATAACCTTTCCTTTCGTAAACATCATTTCGTTAAAACATCATTTCGTTAAAACATCATTTAGTAAGTATGCACACCAGCCCAAAACATTTAACAAAACATTTAAAAGAGGGCTCTAGAACTCACATGATACGCTATTATGGGTTGTCCTAAACGAAGGTCCAACAACGTCACTTCCGATCTGAATTGATTAGTTAAATACACATCAGACCAATCCTGACTCTAACGGTTTAACCATTCTAACATACTGACTTCAGTTAACCAGTTCTGATGTCTGCACACTTGGCAAGTGCGCAGACCCTGCTGCCTTGCCAAGTGCGCAGACCCTGCTGCCTGCGCACTTATCAAGTGCGCAGGTCCCTCCTCCTGCGCACTTAGAAAGTGCGCAGGTCCCTCCTCCTGCGCACTTAGCAAGTGCGCATGACCTGCTCCGTGCGCACTTAGCAAGTGCGCACGACCTGTTATTCGTGAAAAACCCTAACTTACGCATTCGGGTCTGATTATGTCAAGATCCCGAACCTGTTGCATTCAAAACGTTCGTTTTCCATTAAGGAACTCAAATCCATGATTATCTTTCAGTTTCATCCGTTCAAACCTTACTTTTTCACCCGAAAACCCAAAAACGAACTAAAACTCAGATTTAGGTCGGATCGTTACCTGAATCGAGTTTCTGATCCGGTGGTTCTTCTCACGAGTTATGGAGTAACACTTTGCTGAAGTCTCGGTTCGATCCGCCAACTTTCTCTCTCTACGGTTTCTCTCTCTAAAAAGTTGCAAATGAGAGAAAAGGGGTGGCATAGGCTATTTATAGCCCGCTGACCCATCCGACCCTACCCGACCCGTCATGCCTCGTTCGTTTATTCCGTTATTATAACTGTCGTTTTATTTTTGGGATGTTACAAGTCTACCCCCCTTACAATAGGTTTCGTCCCCGAAACATTATCATAAGTCGAATAGATGAGGGCACGACTCCCTCATTTCCTTCTCCGTTTCCCAAGTGGCTTCCAATCCCTTTCGATGCTTCCATTGGACCTTAACCAATTGAATAACTTTATTACGTAAACGTTTCTCCTTCCGATCAAGGATGGCCACGGGTTCTTCGATATAATTAAGGCTGTTGTCGACCTCGATGTCAGTAAGTGGTACGTGAGCCGATTCATCCTCCAAACACTTTCGCAAGTGTGATACATGGAAAGTAGGATGAATCCCACTTAACTCATCAGGCAACTCCAACCGATAAGCGACTTCCCCAACCCGTGATATTATCTTGAATGGTCCGACAAACCTCGGACTTAACTTTCCTCTCTTTCTGAATCGTATGATTCCCTTCCATGGTGACACTTTCAGCATTACTCTGTCACCAATATCAAACTCAATAGGCCTTCGTCGTTTATCCGCATAGGATTTCTGACGATCTTGTGCGGCCTTCATTCGCGCTTTGATCTGATCAAACCTTTCCGACGTCTCTCTTACGACTTTGAGACTTCCTAATTCCTTCTGTCCAACCTCACCCCAACAAACCGGGGTCCTACATCTTCTCCCATACAACATTTCGTAAGGCGGCATGCCTATCGTCGTGTGATGACTATTGTTGTAGGAGAATTCAGCTAACGGCAGATGGCTGTCCCAACTGCCACCGAAGTCGATAATACAAGCACGGAGCATATCCTCCAATGTCTGAATGGTCCTTTCGAACTGACCATCCGTTTGCGGGTGGTATACTGTGCTGATGTTAAGCCTCGTGCCCATCGCCTCGTGAAATCTTTTCCAGAACCTCGATGTGAATCGTGTGTCCCGGTCAGATACAATCGTCAAAGGCATCCCATGCTGTGCTACTACTTCGTTAATAAATACTTCCGCTAACCTTTCTGACGAGGACGTCTCGCGAATAGGTAGGAAATGAGCACTCTTCGTTAAACGGTCCACAATTACCCAAATGGTGTCATGACCTTTAGCTGTGCGAGGTAGCTTAGTTATGAAGTCCATGGTAATGTGTTCCCACTTCCATTCCGGTATATCAAGTGGTTGAATCTTTCCATACGGTTTTTGGTGCTCGGCCTTTACTTGCGAGCAAGTCAAACACTTGCTTACATACTTCGTCACATCACGTTTCATTACAGGCCACCAGTATTCCTTTCTCAGATCTTGGTACATTTTATTGGTACCGGGATGGATAGAGTAACGAGACTTATGCGCCTCATCCAAGATTTTGGTCCTAAGTTCGCCACCCATAGGTATCCATATCCGTCCACAACGTGTCCTAACACCAAGGGTGTTATACTCCAACTTGTCTTGTTGGCCAACCATCCTTTCCTTCTTCATGTTTTCCACCTTAGGCGCCTCATCTTGAGCCTTTTCAATTTCTCTTATCACATCCGATGTTACAACCAACTAGCAAGCTTTCACTCTAATAGTAGGCACATCCTTTCGGCTTAGAGCGTCAGCCACCACGTTTGCCTTTCCAGGGTGGTATATGATTTCACAGTCATAATCTTTTAGGAGTTCTAACCATCGTCTCTGTCTCATATTAAGCTCTCTTTGTTCGAAAAAGTACTTCAAACTTTTGTGGTCAGAGTAAATAGTAAACTTTACCCCGTAAAGGTAGTGCCTCCAGATTTTCAATGCAAATATGAGTCGGATAATTAGCCTCATGAACCTTCAACTGCTGTGACGCGTACGCGACCACTCTCCCGCGTTGCATCAATACGCATCCCAATCCCTGACCCGAAGCGTCAGAGTATACCACTAAGTCTTCATTGCCCTCGGGGAGGGCCAAGACTGGTGCTTGGGTTAGCCTCTTCTTCAATTCCTTAAATGCCTCATCCTGGGTCAAACCCCATTCGCACTTTACCTCCTTCCGAGTCAACTTCGTCAACGGCGAAGCTATTTTCGAGAAATCCTGGATGAATCTTCGATAGTAGCCTGCCAATCCCAAGAAACTGCGGATTTCAGTTGGCGTCTTAGGAACATTCCATTCCCTTACCGTTACTATCTTTGCTGGGTCAACCATAATGCCGTTCGGGTTAATGACGTGACCTAGGAATTGGACTTCCCTAAGCCAGAACGCGCATTTGGAGAACTTAGCATACTACTTTTCTTTCTTCAGAGCCTCCAACACCTCCTTTAAGTGACATGCCTGATCACCCTCATTCTTGGAATAGATGAGGATATCATCGATAAACACGATTACCGACCGATCCAGCATTGGTTGACAAACTCTATTCATCAAATCCATGAACGCTGCAGGGGCGTTCGTCAATCCAAAAGACATTACGCGAAACTCAAAATGTCCATAACGTGTGCGAAATGCCATTTTCGGTATGTCTTCTTCCCTCACCTTCAACTGATGGTACCTGGATCGAAGGTCGATCTTCGAGAACCAACTTGCGCCTTGCAATTGATCGAACTGGTCGTCGATCCTTGGTAACGGGTACTTGTTCTTCACGGTACGTTTGTTCAACTCGCGATAATCAATACACATTCTCATCGACCCGTCTTTCTTCTTCACAAACAACACCGGAGCACCCCACCGCGAGATGCTCGGTTGGATGAATCCCTTCTCAAGTAACTCGTCTAGTTGGACCATAAGTTCCTTCATTTCCACTGGTGCTAGTCGATATGGAGCCTTAGCAACGGGTTGGGCATCTGGTACTAAGTCGATTCGAAATTCAATCTCTCTGTCGGGTGGTATCCCAGGCAAATCCTCTGGAAACACCTCCGGGTACTCGCGTACCACGGGTACATCGTCTAGTTCCTTCACTTCCTTACACTTGTCAATAACGTACACCAGATAAGCCTCGCATCCGCGCCTCAAGTAATCTGTTGCCTTAATCATCGAGATGACGTTTGGCATCGGGGCGTCCCGATCTCCAAGAACCTCGACTTTGCTACCATCCGGAGCCTTGAGTCGGATTATCTTTCGTTTGCATATAATTTGCGCTTCATTGGCAGTTAGCCAATCAATACCTAACACGACATCGAACCCTCCCAAAACCATAACAAACAATCTAACAGGGAACTCATGACCTTCTATTTTTATCGTAGAGTTGTCAACTACATCGGTTACTCTCGCAGTCCTACCCTCAGCGGTTTCTACGCTAAAGGCCTTTTCTAGCTTACTCACATTGTACTTTACTCGTTTACAAAGAGTCGCAGATATAAAACTCTTACTGGCACCCGAATCAAATAACACAGAAACAAAAGTGTTGTCAAGGATAAACGTACCTGACGCCACGTCGGGGTCCATTCTGGCCTGGTCTTGCGTCAGCGCGTACGCACGAGTCTTTGCTCGGGGCCTCTCTTCCCTCCTCTCCGGGCCTTTCCCTTTCCTGGCTTCACCCATTCTTGGTTTGGTGCATTCCCGGCTCAGATGACCGGCATCCCCACAATTATAGCACTTGAAGTGTTGTGGGCATTCACGGGAGTAGTGCCCGGTCTTTCCACACTTAAAGCATAAGTTAGATCCTAGTCTGCATTCACCTACATGCTCTCTTTCACACTTCTTACAAACAGTCGGCTCGTTCACCCGAGCCCTTTTATCGCGAGCCCCAAACATCTTTCCACCAGTTCGCTTGTTTGAGAAGCTCGGTCTCTTCTTTGGTTCCTCGATGGCGGCGACATTCAGTGCCAGATCATCAAATACTACGCCGCTCAGTTCTACTACCGAATCATAGGTAGTAGGGGCATTTGCCTTAACATAGGTGTGGACCTGGTCCGGCAACCCTTGAATATAGCAGGCAATCTTTCTCTCTTCAGTAGTGACGAGGTGTGGCACCAGACGTGCCAGTATATTGAATCGGGTTGTGTATTGCCGGTGCGTCATGTTCCCGGCCTTCAAACCCAGAAATTCCCTCTCTACCTTCTCAATCTCGTTCCTTGGGCAGAAATTTTTGATCATCAAAGTTTTCAAGTCAGCCCACATCATCGCATCCACAATCTCGCTCCCCTTTGCCTGACGTACACCTGCCCACCAATGGGATGCTTCCTCCCTCAAGGAGTTAGCAACAAATTTCACAACTTGATCCGCTCGGCATTCGCTGAGACGGATGGCAGCCTCCATACGGATTATCCAGTCAAACGTAGCTACCGCGTCCTTCTTTCCAGTCAGGACTGGCGGGTCACATGCCTTAAATGACTTATAGTCGCACCCGCGAGCAGGCGGTGCGTTGATTGCCTCAGTGTTCAGGGTATCAACCGTCGGGTTATACCCACCTTCCCCATTGACCTGCTTCAATGCTTCTGCCAACAGACCTGGCAGAGAAGTCTTCATCAATTCTGTGAACTCTCGAGCTATAGCTGCTCTCACTTCTGGTTCAAAAGTGAAAGGTTGTTCTTCAACCAGTGTCTGCTCAGTTCCGTGCACACTAACCGCCGGTTCAGTGTGAACACTTCCTTCTTCACTATTCTCTTGCGCGCAGGGATCCTGCCACGCCCACCGTTTCGACCGCCGGTATGACCACCGGTACGGCCCCCACCACGCCTTCCGTTCCTTCTCCTAGCCATTTCGTTCTATAAGACAAGAAATCCAATGTCATCACGCTAGTTAACAAATAGAATTCAATAAGCACTGTAAGATGTTAATATACACTGGCCATCTGCAATTAACCATTACACTACCTTTCGATTTCTATTTGACCACCTTTGTGATTCCATCAAAACACAAGTCCTTACCTAACCCTTTCTAAGGCATACTACATACACATACTCTACTTTTCATACCTGATGCTGTGGCTCGAGTTACCCGTACTGGCATCCGCTTTCGGTCCCATTCACAGTTTAAGTTCAGACACTGGGAGTGTCCGAATCTCTCGAACTATTGCTCTGATACCAACTTGTAAGGCCCCAAACCCGGGAGGCCACACTCGTTGGATTTACTCATTCACAAACAGTTCTTAAACATGAATATCAAATAACGCAGCGGAATCATTCATTCAATCATAACTAAAACCTTGTTCATACATGCGGAAGCGTACATTTTCAAATACATAAACTTAACATAAACTCTTGCCAAGCATCACCGTCCATCATCCATACCTGCCTTAACCTGAATGTGCATACTAAAAAGTCAGCTACGCTGGTGAGTTCTAGCATTTCGTAAAAACTTTAACATCAACATTTGCCAAAAACATATCATTCATTCGTTCAGTAAAACCTTTCACAAAAGCATGTAATAATCTAACATCTTTAAAAAGGTTTCGTACCCATATCATCATCAACATCATAATCATAAACACCGTTTAAACGAATCGTTCATTAAAACTTTTAACATTCGTTAAGTCATACATTATCGTTATCTAGTATCTTACTTTACGCGTCACAGTGTCCCCGAAGGAACCTTTGGTGTTGTGGGCAATCGTTACGTATCGCCGTCATTGCCCCAACCATACACTACGAGGGGTCAACCGTTACGTATCGCCGTCATTGCCCAACCATTCATTACGTGGGGTCAACCGTTACGTATCGCCATCATTGCCCAACACTCATCTTTCCTTTGGAAATCAACCGTTACGTATCGCCGTCATTGATTTCCTTTACCCTTTTCACTTAGGATGATCGTCATCACCCGAGTAACCGTCGTTACTCCCTTACCAGTTGTACAACATCAAAACCAACGACAGGCCACCAAGACACTACCCTGTTGTTCTTATGGTAACTATGGCTCGCTGTCCATAATCTACCACAAGGCTGGGAATCACATTCCCAGACTTCATTCGTCAATTCCATTCATTCGACAGATTAGATTTGTAATGACTTCTTTAAACCTTTACCTCTTTCCCTTTTCATTAAACACTTCCTCATTTAGACCGTTCATAAACATTCGTAAATCTTTTTGGCAAAAACACTTCATAACCTTTCCTTTCGTAAACATCGTTTCGTTAAAACATCATTTCGTTAAAACATCATTTAGTAAGTATGCACACCAGCCCAAAACATTTAACAAAACATTTAAAAGAGGGCTCTAGAACTCACCTGATACGCTATTATGGGTTGTCCTAAACGAAGGTCCAACAACGTCACTTCCGATCTGAATTGATTAGTTAAATACACATCAGACCAATCCCGACTCTAACGGTTTTACCATTCTAACATACTGACTTCACTTAACCAGTTCTGATGTCTGCGCACTTGCCAAGTGCGCAGACCCTGCTGCCTGCGCACTTATGAAGTGCGCAGACCCTGCTGCCTACGCACTTATCAAGTGCGCAGGTCCCTCCTCCTGCGTACTTAGCAAGTGCGTAGGTCCCTCCTCCTGCGCACTTAGCAAGTGCGCAGGTCCCTCCTCCTGCGCACTTAGCAAGTGCGTAGGACCTGCTCCGTGCGCACTTAGCAAGTGCGCACGACCTGTTCTTCGCGAAAAACCCTAACTTTCGCATTCGGGTCTAATTATGTCAAGATCCCAAACCTGTTGCATTCAAAACGTTCATTTTCCATTAAGGAACTCAAATCCATGACTATCTTTCAGTTTCATCCGTTCAAACCTTACTTTTTCACCCAAAACCAGAAAACCCAAAAACGAACTAAAACTCAGATTTAGGTCGGATCGTTACCTGAATCGAGTTTCTGATCTGGAGGTTCTTCTCACGAGTTATGGAGTAACACTTTGCTGAAGTCTCGGGTCGATCCGCCAACTTTCTCTCTCTATGGTTTCTCTCTCTAAAAAGTTGCAAATGAGATAAAAAGGGGTGGCATAGGCTATTTATAGCCGGCTGACCCATCCGGCCCGACCCGTCATGCCTCGTTCGTTTATTCCGTTATTATAACTGTCGTTTTATTTTTGGGATGTTACATCTATCAATTCATCCATCAAGAGCAAAAACTCACAACCCCTGTCATCTCTCTTTTCTTCTACGACAATAACAAGAATATCTATCTCCACTTTCTTTTGGTGTTCTTCCATAATCAAAGACTCGAATCCTTTATTTCGGTATTATAAGGAGAGTTCCAAGTGTTTTCTCAAAGGTTTTTAGTAGGAGAAGTCAAGATCATTCTCTTTTTCTCTCAAAAATCATCATCTCTGTCCAGAGGTAAAAACTCGATACCATCCATATTACTTTCTTTAAAACCGTAGCTAAACATACAGTTTACTCGAACGTAAGAAAAATAACAAGAAAAGTGTGTCGAATTCAAGATTAAAACATGAATATATGCGTATATGTATGAATAAAGTTTTGAAACTGATTCTGTCAATCAAAATTTCAGTAATCGAAACTATAGTTTCGATACCTGTTTACTCAATCGAAACTAGGTAGTTTCGATACCTGTTGTTCAATCGAAAGTAGGTAGTTTCGATACCTATTACTCAATCGAAACTAGGTAGTTTCGATACATGTTTACTCAATCGAAACTAGGTAGTTTCGATACCTATTACTTAATCGAAACCAGGTAGTTTCGATACCTGTTTTGCTCAATCGAAACTAGGAAGTTTCGACATATGTTCTGTTCAATCGAAACTAAGAAAGTTTCGATACCTGTTCATCAGTCCCATGAGGCAGTAACTTAGAACTATTTTATAACGAAACAAGTGTTGAAAAACTAAAAATATATTTAAACAAAACCAATCAGATTTGCTAAGTCGGTGAACAATTTGCATATGAGACATTCGGTCATAACACGAATTACCCTTTTTGTAATTAGGGTACGAATAGTCAAGTTTACTAGAACAATTATCATTGCAAGCATACACAAACTCAAGGTGAGTTCACGGCCCCCTTTTAACTCTTTACTGTTTTGTAAACATCGGGGAGAAACATACTTACTTGTTATGTTTTGAAAACATGAATTACATTGCTTATACGTTTGACAATATGAACATTCTGGTTTAACTTCTTGTGAGTTTCACGGCCCCTTTTTACTATTTTCAATATTTGGGGGAAGAACATACTTACAACTATTTTTATGTGATAACAAGAGAATAAAACTCGACTTTTATGTTTACATGAGTTAAACGATTTTAGGCCGCTAAAGTCCCCTAGAACAATTTAGTAACCATTAACTGTAGCCTAGGGTCCTATGAATAGTACTATGGAGAGTGACGTCTCCCGGTCATGGTTAGTCGCGCTAACCACAATCTGGATGATTTATGGCCGCATAGAACCGGATAACGAAATTAGGGGCGAAGAACAATTGTCATGGTTTGGTTACGGCTCATGTAGGAACATATTATTTGTATTCCTAGCTAGTTTACAAATGGGTCAACAATTCTTATTCTGATTATCACATGCAACTGGAACTATTTACTAACAATTGAATTTTACAAAGGGTTCTGATCAGGTTAAGGTGATCAGGTTTAAACAAAGAGTTTTGATCAGGTTTAAACAAAAGAGTGCTGATCAGGTTAAAGTGATCAGGTTTAAACAAAGGGTTCTGATTAGGTTAAAGTGATCAGGTTTAAACAAAGGGTTTTGATCAGGCTAAAGTGATCAGGTTTAAACAAAGGGTTCTGATCAGGTTAAAGTGATCAGGTTTAAACAAAGGGTTCTGATCAGGTTAAAGTGATCAGGTTTAAACAAAGGGTTTTTATCAGGCTAAAGTGATCAGGTTTAAACAAAGGGTTCTGATCAGGTTAAAGTGATCAGATTAAAGTGATCAGGTTTAAACAAAGGGTTGATCAGGTTAAAATGATCAGGTTTATACAAAGCGTTTTGATCAGGTTAAAATGATCATGTTTAAACATTGGATTTATGACGATTAAGTCATGGTAATGTTTTCAAAGAAAAACTACATATTTTATGACGGTTAAGTCATGGTAATGTTTTCAAAGGAAAACTACTTATTTTATGACGGTATAGTCATGGGCATGTTTTCAAATGAAAACTACTTATTAATTATGACGGTTAAGTCATGTATAGTTTTTCGGGGAAAACTACTTAGTTTTATGACGGTAAAGTCATGTACATGTTTTCGGGAAAAACTATAAGCACTAATATAACTAACTCTGTGAACTCACCAACCTTTGTGTTGACACTTTCAAGTATGTTTCTCAGGTAACCTTTAGCCATGGCGCGGTTGGAATAGGCTAGCTATGTTGGATCAATTCCTAGTAGCTGGAAGGACGTAGAATATCAAGTCTCAAGTCTATCGTTGATCTAGAAGAACTTAGATCATAGTATTACTTAGTTTTAGTAATTATATATGTAATCAAGTCTTAGAAATCACTATTACAGCTTTCGCTATCGTGTAATGAACCAATCGTTGCAACCTGTATTTATTTAATAAGTAAATAAATTTGGGGGTGTGATATCCTGCAACTCTTGCATTCATAGAGACGAGCACCAAAGATAACGATTCCTCGGAGGTGTTGGTGAATCTGAAAAACGCATTTTCTGTTTTCTACACAATCACAGTTCAAAACACACCATAAAGTTGCCCAATTTAAAAACACCATAATATACCCAGTTCAAAAACACTATAAAACAAGACACCATAAAGAAAACACCTAAAATCATAATGATAATTGCATAAAAAAAACCATAAAACGCATTTTCTGTTTTCTACACAATTACAGTTGATAAGCGACCAAAGTTTTATGCATTAAAAGGTGTAACATGTTATATTTATGTAAATTAACATGTGGAATACAAAAGTTTTGTGTAGCTATGCATGTGCAGGTGTTGAAAGCTTAAAGTATGATTTTGGAAGATATTAGGTGAGAGATGCAAGAGTCGGAAGAGACACGGAGAAAACGAGGCAGAAACTCAGGACCTGGCGTAAGCCTACGCCACCCAGCGTAAGCTTACGTCAACCAGCGTAGGCCTACGCCTGAACATTTCTTTCACATCAGCTTCTAGTGTGGCAGCGTAACCTTACGCCAACCCAGCATTGGCTTACGCTGGTTACGTTATTTTGACGCGGATTTTCGGGAAACTGCCGATTTTGAGAGTTTAAGTGGGGGTTTCTTCCCCAAATTCGAAATCACCATTTTTACAACAGTTCTTGGGCGATTGGAGGCTAGAAAACACCATTCCAAGATCGATTTGGAAGATTGATACCGAATTATTGAAGAATCGAAGATGAATTCCACAACCATGAGCGGCTAATCCACCGGTAATCATCCCCGTGTGGATTGTTTGTAAGTTTTTAGGGTTTTATCATGTGCTAGCTTTGAGAAACAATTCTTGTAATCATTTGGTTTGAAATACTTGAGTCTTTGTGTTTAGTATGGTTATGAACTCACGGGAGTCGATAAATTCTTGCACCATTGACCCCTTTAGATGATAATTGCTATGAACTTTGATTTGTGTTGAATCTATTGATTAATCTAATTCTATATTGCATACATTTGTCTCGATTTCATTCGTGAATATTGTTTTACACTATTTGCCGATGATGTATGAATGTTGATGTTCTTGGTTAGATTTGGTCAATTTGATTTAGATAACCAGTTGATTGCTTGAACTCATATGTTGGTATGATAATCCCTAATTACTTGTGAACTTGAAACCCGGGCGTGATTCCTTTTTAATTATTGTTACAATCTAAATCGTTTGTTTGGTACTTGATTATTATTGATCATAATTGTTACTTGATAATCCTTGTTTGTTGAGTTTGATAAGTTTCACCTAAACCATTGCTTGTGTTTGGTCAGAAAGACCCATTGCAAATTCATAAATTACTTTGTCAATTGAAGTTAAGCACCGACCACAAACTCTTCGTGGTTCGACACCCTTCTTACCCTAACTAGTTTAAGGTGATTAGGACACTCTAATTCTTTATCTTTGACCGGTCCCTTCGACACCGATCAACAGTTCAAAACACACCATAACACGCCAAGTTTCACATACATTTTTATGTTTTTCCTCACGATCGGTAATAAAAAAACACTAGAAAACTCCATGAAAAAGAGCTTGCACAGTTCAAAATACACCATAAAGTTGTCCAGTTTAAAAACACCATAAAACGCATTTTCTATTTTCTCCACAATCACAGTTCAAAACACACAATAAAGTTGCCCAGTTTAAAAACACTATAACACGCCGAGTTTCACATGCGTTTTTCTGTTTTCCGCACGATCGGTTATCAAAAACACTAGAAAACTCTATGAAAAAGACACCATGAAAAAAACGTCATGAAAAAACTCATTGAAAAACGTCCATGAAAAAAACAGTGAAAAAAGTCACAAAAAAACGTCATGAAAAAACCTAGTAAAAAAAATCATAAAAAAGTCTTGAAAAAACGTCATGAAAAAGACACCATGAAAAAAATATAATGAAAAACCGCAGTGAAAAACGTCCATAAAAAACGCAGTGAAAAAGTCATAAAAAAACACCATGAAAAAACGCAGTGAAAAAACATCATAAAAAAACGTTATGAAAAAGTCTAGAAAAAATGTCATGAAAAAAACGTCATAAAAAACACAGTGAAAAAAGTCTTGAAAAAACGCCATGAAAAACGTCTAAAAAATAACATGAAAAAACGCAATGAAAACACTGTTAAAAACGTACAAACTCAGTTCAGCAAATTTTTATTTTTTTTAAATATAGCAAGACCATACTCGTTTTAAAGATAAAAAACGCTTGATTTTATGGTATATTTTTTTAAAAAATAATGACGTGTAAAAAAATATAAACGTTTAAAAAAGGATGGTGGAAAATGCATGTGACTTGCATGTGTATGTTATTTCTCTCTTGTAAGCAATTACAATTATACCCTTCAATGCTTAAAATCCCTTACTTTTTACGTGGCTTTCTTAGAAACCCTACATCTCCAAGATCAAGGGCTCAAAATCCTTCCTACACTTTCTACACTTTTTTCGCTTCCTTGTGAAACCCTATACTATATATATATATATATATATATATATATATATATATATATATATATATATTGTAGGTCCAGATTTCTTTTATAAATCACTAATTTGATCGATTACACACACACAGGCGGAAACTGTGTGTATGGCTGTGTGTATGGTGGTGAAGCAGATGATAGAAACAGTGTTGGTGAAGATAACAGGCTAACCACACTATGAATCAACACGCAAATGGTATGAAAATGTAAGAACACAGTGAATAAACAACTGCAAATTGTATTGATTCAAGAACAATGTGAAAGAGAAGGTTCAGGGTTACAGCCGCTACTCATACCCTAAACATTCTCAAACTAGGCTATTTATAGTAGTGACAGGTATCGAAACTATGTTCAATCAAAACTACTAGTTTCGATTGACCATTTACATGGTGATACACAGACTGTCGAAACTACCATCTATCGAAACTACTAGTTTCGATTGAACAAACTCAATCGAAACTAAGTAGTTTCGATGGCCCAGACTTAGCTAATAAAGCAGTAAATTACAGAAAACTGAAATTACATTTAATGAAATGACAGAAAGTAAACTAGTCTAAAATTGTTTGAATATACAATAAATGACAACAGCTTATACAAAAGATATGACTCTACAGTTTTCCCAGAAAAAGTATACATGACTTAACCGTCATAAAGTAAGTAGTTTTCCCCGAAAACGTATCCATGACTTATGTCACACCCCCATATTTTATTTACTTATTAAATAAATACAGGTTGTAACGATTGGTTCATTACACGATAGCGGAAGCTGTAATAATGATTTCTAAAACTAAGAAATACTATGATCTAAGTTCTTCTAGATCACGACAGACTTGAGACTTGATATTCTACGTCCTTCCAGCTACTAGGAATTGATCCAACATAGCTAGCCTATTCCAACCGCGCCATGGCTAGAGGTCACCTGAGAAACATACTTAAAATTGTCAACACGAGGTTGGTGAGTTCACAAGTTATTATAAAGAGTTATCATAAACCCAATGTTTAAATCTGATCTTTTTGCCGATCAAAACTCTTTGTGAAACCTGATCATTTTAACCTGATCAGTACTCTTTCGTTTAAACCTGATCACTTTAACCTGATCAGAATTCTTTACTTTAAACCTGATCACTTTACCCTGATCAGAACACTTTTGTGTAAAACCTGATCATTTTAACCTGATCAGAACTCTTTTGATAAACCTGATCACTTTACCCTGATCAGAACTCTTTTGTGTAAAACCTGATCATTTTAACCTGATCAGAACTCTTTTGATAAACCTGATCACTTTACCCTGATCAGAACTCTTTTGTGTAAAACCTGATCATTTTACCTTGATCAGAACCCTTTTGTGTAAAACCTGATCATTTTACCTTGATCAGAACTCTTTTGTGTAAAACCTGATCATTTTACCTTGATCAGAACCCTTTTGTGTAAAACCTGATCATTTTACCTTGATCAGAACTCTTTTGTGTAAAACCTGATCATTTTACCTTGATCAGAACTCTTTTGTGTAAAACCTGATCATTTTACCTTGATCAGAACTCTTTTGTGTAAAACCTGATCATTTTAACCTGATCAGAACTCTTTTGATAAACCTGATCACTTTACCCTGATCAGAACTCTTTTGTGTAAAACCTGATCATTTTACCTTGATCAGAACCCTTTTGTGTAAAACCTGATCATTTTACCTTGATCAGAACTCTTTTGTGTAAAACCTGATCATTTTACCTTGATCAGAACTCTTTTGTGTAAAACCTGATCATTTTACCTTGATCAGAACTCTTTTGTGTAAAACCTGATCATTTTAACCTGATCAGAACTCTTTTGATAAACCTGATCATTTTACCCTGATCAGAACTCTTTTGTATGTATTACCAATGAATATGATTACTAATCCGATCTATTGACCCCATTTGTAAGCTTGCAAGGAATACAAAATAGTATGTAATGTACGAGACCGTAACCAAACCCCAACTTTCTGTGCCTCCCCTCGCCTTTCTGCGAGTAAGACAATATGCGGTCATTCGGCCATTTTGACCCCTGGTTAGCGCGACTAACCATGACCGGAGGCGTCACCCCCAATAGTACTATTCGTATAATCCCGGGCTAAATCCATAGCTAATGGTTACTAATTTATTACGAGGACTTTAAGCGCTTTATTGTTCCCTCAATACATACATACGGTCAGATCATTAGTTCCATTCATTTATACACAAAAGTCTTTTACAAGTATGTTTCCACCCCAAATCATTTCAAAAACTTAGAAAAAGGGGATTAGTGAAACTCACAAGGAGTTAGACCTAAATGTTCATGATGTCAAACTTGGAAGCAAATGTAATTCATGTTTTCAAAACATAATAAGTAAGTATGTTTCTCCCCCGATGTTTACAAAACAGTAAATAGTTAAAAGGGGGCCGTGAACTCACCTTGTGTCCGATGAAATCCTAGCAAACCAACTTGTGCTAGTTCTTGTATATCCGTACCCTAATCACACAAGGGTACTAATGTGTTAAACTACCCGTCTTATACGTAAGTTGTTCAATACTTGTTTTGTTATAAAACAGATCTTAGCTACTGCCCAAAGTGACTGATGAACAGATGTCGAAACTTCCTAGTTTCGATTGCGCAGATTAGATATCGAAACTTCCTAGTTTCGAATGAGCAAAAACTGGTATCGAAACTACCTAGTTTCGATTAGCAAGAAGGGTATCGAAACTACCTAGTTTCGATTGAGCAATATGTATCGAAACTACCTAGTTTCGATTGAACAACTAGTATCGAAACTCCTAGTTTCGATTGAGTAAACTTGTATCGAAACTCCTAGTTTCGATTGAATAGGTATCGAAACTCCTAGTTTCGATTGAATAACAGGTATCGAAACTCCTAGTTTCGATTACTGCACTTTGATTGACAGAATTCGTCCTGTATATTTTTATGTTCAAATCTTGAATTTGACACACTTTTCTTGTTATCTTACTTGCGATTGAACCTTTTGTATGCTCAGCTACGATTTTAAAGAAAATGAAATGGATAATATCGAGTTTTTACCTCAAACAGAGAATGATGATTTTCAGGGAAACAGAGAATGATCTTGAGCTCCTTATCTTGATTCTTGAGACAACACTTGGAACTCTTCTTATAGCACCGAAATACGGTGGATTTTTACCTTAAACTGGACTTCGACTTGAAGGAGAATTGGGGATTTGCCGTAAGAAAATGAGAAGTATGGAAGGGATTGTGGGATTTCGACTGAAGAGGTATGGTTCTTAATCTGAGATTGAGTGAACTTGCAAGTGGGGGAATGGCTCCCCTGACTTTCGGTCGAGAAAGTCAAGCAAGTGGGTTGGGATTTAAATAAATCAAACCATTTGATTTAAGTGTAATTTTAACCACTAGTGTTCGTATTTAGTCGGGTTATCCTGGTACGTGAACCGGTAACTCCTAGAATTACCAAAATATGAAATGAGACCATGCACGGTTTTTGTTAGGCCTTAATGTCCTTGTTTGTGAAATTAAGTAAATCACAAAAACAATTATAATGTAAACTTGTTTATAACATGTACGGATATTGACCTGAATTGTCGGGTGTCACATTCTCCCCATGTTAGAAGAATTTCGTCCCGAAATTCAATTTGTGTCCTCTTGAACTGTTGTATCCTTAAACAAGGATGGGTATTTTTGTTTTCATTTGATCCTCTCGTTCAAATGGTTCAACGTACCTAGGGTTAAGCTTGCCACGGTTGCCAAATCTTGCAACCCCTTTCCAATGTGAGACCTTTAACATGACTTTGTCTCCCACTTGGAATTCTAATGGTTTTCGTCTGTTGTCAGCATAGCTCTTTTGTCTATCTCGGGCCGCTTTCAAACGGTCCTTAATTTTGAAAATCTTATCAGTGGTTTCCTGGACAATCTCAGGGCCTGTCAAATGTTTTTCACCAACTTCCGCCCAACATAACGGTGAGCGGCATTTACGACCATATAAAGCTTCAAACGGAGCTGCCTTAATGCTCGTATGGTAGCTGTTATTGTAGGAAAACTCAGATAATGGTAAATGAGTGTCCCAATTTCCTCCGAAATTCATTACACATGCACGGAGCATATCTTCTAATGTTTGAATGGTCCTTTTACTTTGACCGTTCATCTGGGGATAATTGCAGTGGTCATGTAAAGGCGTGTGCTCAAGGCTTCTTGTACAGACTGCCAGGTTCTTGACATGAATCGATTGTCCCTTTTAGAGAAAATGGAAACTGGCATACCATGCCTAGCCTTAATTCCCTTAATATTTAGCCTTGCACGCTTCTTACTTTTATCTGTCTCCTTTATTGGTAGTGAATATATTGATATGTCATCGATAAATACAATCACGAATTTATTCAAGTATGGCTTGCACACGCGGTTCATTAGGTCCATGAAAACGGCCGGTGCATTAGTCAAGCCAAATGGCATAACTAGGAACTCGTAGCGACCGTAACGAGTCCTAAAAGTCGTTTTTGGTATATCTTCTTCCTGAATTTTCAGTTGAGGATATCCTGATTGTAGATCAATTTTAGAATAGAAACTGGACCCTTGAAGTTGATCAAACAAATCGTCTACTCGAGGAAGAGGATACCGGTTTTTGATTGTCAGCTTGTTCAACTCCCGATAATTGATGCACCTTCTAAAGGTTCCATCCTTTTTCTTTACAAACAGGACCGGAACTCCCCATGGTGAGAAACTCGGTCTTATGAAAAAAATTACTCGACAAGGTGTCCAAGTTTTTGTTGTATATTGGGTAGAAATGAAAAACTATGAAAATGAAACTTTATGTTTGTCCCTCTTATGCTTTTCGAAAGCATTTTCCCGGACTAAGACTTTTCTCTTATTTCAGGTTTCATGTTTTCTATGATTTTCCTCTCCATATGCCTTCATGGAGCTAGGAATTGATTTTCCTTGGGAGCTCTTATTTGCGAACTTCAAGTCTAATCACCACTTTACCCCTTTGCTCGCACTACCTTTCGAGGTAGACTAGCCTTTGGGTTGTAGCGTCCTGATATGTAAACTCATGTCTCGACTACCATACCTTCAAAGTATGTAAGTCATACGAAGTTCGATGTTTGTTTGGGATATTCATATTCCGTCTAGCTGAGGGAATGAATAATAATACTGTAAGAATGGTCCCATCGAATTAGTGTTTTCCCCAAAATGGGCTATGGGTTTGTCAACTCATTAAGTTGGCAGAGATGTTTTGGGAGTTTTACAATTGCCATCTTGATGTCATTCAGTGCATCTGCACTTCCTTAGGGTTTGAATAGTACTTTGGGGACATACCATTACGTATTCCACTCATTCAGGTTATGGCCTCAAAATCCTTAGCACAAGAATACACTTGAGGTAATGAGTGTTGAACGTCGAGACTTTTGTATTCTAACTGAGTCTACTCTAAGAGATCATTTCTTAACAATAGATGCTCTAGAGCTTCCCAATTATAGAAAACTAGGAGTGAAAGATGCAATCACACCTCTTTTCTAGGCTAAATCTGGGATCCATCCATCAAGATGAACCTTGGGGAAGTGCGAGTACGAAAGAGTAATAAATTATTCTCCTCAACTCTTTGTGGACAGTGGCCTGTTGTGAATAGCTCGAGCTTACATCCCTTATGCATATCATGAACTAAGGAGATTAGCATGAAATTCCGCATTTGGGACTCCTTTAAGAGTTTTGCATGTCGTTTTAGTTAGTGCGACAATAGTTGTTAGTCCACACTTAGGTTTCTTTGGCATTCGCTTGAGCATCAATCCCGGCTTATCCATTGCAGAGAGGATAGTCAGACTTAAAGGTATATTGAATGTCAATGGCTGCGAGAGCAATCCTGTTTGACCGACATTCTGAAATGTCCGATTTCCTACTTGTCTCATGTCGAGCTTCTACAATATCCATAGGTGCCATGTGTATGCGGGTCAGAATAATATCCTGCCCTATTACTGAAGTTAGTGCATAACACACTTGGCGTAACTTTTAATCAATTGTGAGATTGAACTGTATGATGGATCCTGAGTTTATGCCATAATCTCCCACAATAGTTGTGCAATTACTGTAAGTGTTAGTTGTGGTAACTCTCAATTTGAAGCATTCCTGACAAGTAGAATATCAAAGAGTGAATGCGCGAATTTCTTCGTCGTTCAGAATTTACTAAGGATTGGTTGAATTCAATTTGAATTTCTCTCGTTCCTCCAAAACTAGGAGAATGCTTTGTGAGCACCAAATTGAGAAGTCTGATTTGTTGAGATCCAATCCTTAATCAAGTAATTGAGAACATGAGTTGATCATCAGCTTAGACAGCAAGACTCGCTAAAGTTCCCATGCACTGCAAATTATGATTACGTGTGCACCCGTAATGATGATTTGCCTTGCCTGGTCCCTATAGTGTTTCTTCTATCCCTAGCTTTTAATCAAAAGTGATTTGAAACGATCATTAGATTGCGTTTGCACATTTGTACAGGAGTGTGTATTGTTTTATCGGATTACTGTTAATTATGTGTACCAATACTCATGAATCTGCCGAATATGGCAGTTGTCGGATGAGGCTAAGGGTAGAGAGGCACCACCAGTGTCTCTCAAAAAAAAATGTGCATGGTGAAATTCAGGCACTATGTGTTGGGCAGAGATCCTCAAATGAGTGTCGAGCAACTCCTGCTCCAAGTCTGTATATATGCATGGATCCACATGATCCTGATGTATGTCTGGGTCTCCTGACCCTTGGAGTTCTCTCCCATTTAGTCCTGCTTATTCACCTTGAATTCCCTTCTGTCTGGGCAATCATGCCAGCCATATATCATGGCGAGAGTCTAGGCATCCGATCCGACAACTTATGAATGAGAGTATTTATATCACAAATACGTTAGAAAGATAGTTGCCTCCATGGCTGGAGTAGTTGTGGTGCAGGTATAGGTACAGATTCTGGTACGAGTTCAACCTGTTGTGATACCAAGATCGGTAACTGACGATCGCCGCCGTCGTCGTTCAAGCTCAGCTCGTAACTCGATCTTCTAAGGTTGCAGTATGCTGAGTACCCGTTATTCTTGACTCGTAACCCGAACAATAACATGTTATAAGTGTTTATTATTTCCACATTATTGTATGTGTTTAAGTGTTCACTACATGTGCCATGTAATTGTATTAGTGTAGCTAATGGTACCCTAGTGTAACTCCATACACTAATAGTCTACACAAATTGTTCGGCAACGGTTGGAATTCCTATGCTCAAGTCTTGGGTGTTTTTAGTGTGATGCAAGTCTTAGAAATCTTGGTCCCTAAATGAGTCCGGTTAGAGCCTAGGTATCACTAAGGACACCTAATTCGCTAAAACCATTGCTCTGATACCAATCTGTCACACCCCCATATTTTATTTACTTATTAAATAAATACAGGTTGTAACGATTGGTTCATTACACGATAGCGGAAGCTGTAATAATGATTTCTAAAACTAAGAAATACTATGATCTAAGTTCTTCTAGATCACGACAGACTTGAGACTTGATATTCTACGTCCTTCCAGCTACTAGGAATTGATCCAACATAGCTAGCCTATTCCAACCGCGCCATGGCTAGAGGTCACCTGAGAAACATACTTAAAATTGTCAACACGAGGTTGGTGAGTTCACAAGTTATTATAAAGAGTTATCATAAACCCAATGTTTAAATCTGATCTTTTTGCCGATCAAAACTCTTTGTGAAACCTGATCATTTTAACCTGATCAGTACTCTTTCGTTTAAACCTGATCACTTTAACCTGATCAGAATTCTTTACTTTAAACCTGATCACTTTACCCTGATCAGAACACTTTTGTGTAAAACCTGATCATTTTAACCTGATCAGAACTCTTTTGATAAACCTGATCACTTTACCCTGATCAGAACTCTTTTGTGTAAAACCTGATCATTTTAACCTGATCAGAACTCTTTTGATAAACCTGATCACTTTACCCTGATCAGAACTCTTTTGTGTAAAACCTGATCATTTTACCTTGATCAGAACCCTTTTGTGTAAAACCTGATCATTTTACCTTGATCAGAACTCTTTTGTGTAAAACCTGATCATTTTACCTTGATCAGAACCCTTTTGTGTAAAACCTGATCATTTTACCTTGATCAGAACTCTTTTGTGTAAAACCTGATCATTTTACCTTGATCAGAACTCTTTTGTGTAAAACCTGATCATTTTACCTTGATCAGAACTCTTTTGTGTTAAACCTGATCATTTTAACCTGATCAGAACTCTTTTGATAAACCTGATCACTTTACCCTGATCAGAACTCTTTTGTGTAAAACCTGATCATTTTACCTTGATCAGAACCCTTTTGTGTAAAACCTGATCATTTTACCTTGATCAGAACTCTTTTGTGTAAAACCTGATCATTTTACCTTGATCAGAACTCTTTTGTGTAAAACCTGATCATTTTACCTTGATCAGAACTCTTTTGTGTAAAACCTGATCATTTTAACCTGATCAGAACTCTTTTGATAAACCTGATCATTTTACCCTGATCAGAACTCTTTTGTATGTATTACCAATGAATATGATTACTAATCCGATCTATTGACCCCATTTGTAAGCTTGCAAGGAATACAAAATAGTATGTAATGTACGAGACCGTAACCAAACCCCAACTTTCTGTGCCTCCCCTCGCCTTTCTGCGAGTAAGACAATATGCGGTCATTCGGCCATTTTGACCCCTGGTTAGCGCGACTAACCATGACCGGAGGCGTCACCCCCAATAGTACTATTCGTATAATCCCGGGCTAAATCCATAGCTAATGGTTACTAATTTATTACGAGGACTTTAAGCGCTTTATTGTTCCCTCAATACATACATACGGTCAGATCATTAGTTCCATTCATTTATACACAAAAGTCTTTTACAAGTATGTTTCCACCCCAAATCATTTCAAAAACTTAGAAAAAGGGGATTAGTGAAACTCACAAGGAGTTAGACCTAAATGTTCATGATGTCAAACTTGGAAGCAAATGTAATTCATGTTTTCAAAACATAATAAGTAAGTATGTTTCTCCCCCGATGTTTACAAAACAGTAAATAGTTAAAAGGGGGCCGTGAACTCACCTTGTGTCCGATGAAATCCTAGCAAACCAACTTGTGCTAGTTCTTGTATATCCGTACCCTAATCACACAAGGGTACTAATGTGTTAAACTACCCGTCTTATACGTAAGTTGTTCAATACTTGTTTTGTTATAAAACAGATCTTAGCTACTGCCCAAAGTGACTGATGAACAGATGTCGAAACTTCCTAGTTTCGATTGCGCAGATTAGATATCGAAACTTCCTAGTTTCGAATGAGCAAAAACTGGTATCGAAACTACCTAGTTTCGATTAGCAAGAAGGGTATCGAAACTACCTAGTTTCGATTGAGCAATATGTATCGAAACTACCTAGTTTCGATTGAACAACTAGTATCGAAACTCCTAGTTTCGATTGAGTAAACTTGTATCGAAACTCCTAGTTTCGATTGAATAGGTATCGAAACTCCTAGTTTCGATTGAATAACAGGTATCGAAACTCCTAGTTTCGATTACTGCACTTTGATTGACAGAATTCGTCCTGTATATTTTTATGTTCAAATCTTGAATTTGACACACTTTTCTTGTTATCTTACTTGCGATTGAACCTTTTGTATGCTCAGCTACGATTTTAAAGAAAATGAAATGGATAATATCGAGTTTTTACCTCAAACAGAGAATGATGATTTTCAGGGAAACAGAGAATGATCTTGAGCTCCTTATCTTGATTCTTGAGACAACACTTGGAACTCTTCTTATAGCACCGAAATACGGTGGATTTTTACCTTAAACTGGACTTCGACTTGAAGGAGAATTGGGGATTTGCCGTAAGAAAATGAGAAGTATGGAAGGGATTGTGGGATTTCGACTGAAGAGGTATGGTTCTTAATCTGAGATTGAGTGAACTTGCAAGTGGGGGAATGGCTCCCCTGACTTTCGGTCGAGAAAGTCAAGCAAGTGGGTTGGGATTTAAATAAATCAAACCATTTGATTTAAGTGTAATTTTAACCACTAGTGTTCGTATTTAGTCGGGTTATCCTGGTACGTGAACCGGTAACTCCTAGAATTACCAAAATATGAAATGAGACCATGTACGGTTTTTGTTAGGCCTTAATGTCCTTGTTTGTGAAATTAAGTAAATCACAAAAACAATTATAATGTAAACTTGTTTATAACATGTACGGATATTGACCTGAATTGTCGGGTGTCACAACTTAACCGTCATAAAATGAGTAGTTTTTCCAGAAAACGTATACATGACTTAATCATCATAAAATAAGTAGTTTTTCCAGAAAAACGTATACATGACTTAACCGTCATAAAGTAAGTAGTTTTCTCCGAAAACGTATCCATGACTTAACCGTCATAAAATAAGTAGTTTTCACCCGAAAACGTATCCATGACTTAACCGTCATAAAATAAGTAGTTTTCATCCGAAAATGTATCCATGACTTGACCGTTATAAAATAAGTAGTTTTACCCGAAAACGTATCCATGACTTAACCGTCATAAAATAATAAGTTTTACCCAAAAACATTGCCATGACATTACCGTCATAAATAAGTGCAAATAATTCTAAACGCATATGATAAACGAAACAAGTGTTATTGATCCATTCGTAAGCTAGCTAGGCTTACAAATACCTATGTTCGTACATGAAACCGTAACCAAACCATGACAATTGAATGCCCCTCCCTCGCTAAACCACGGGAATAAGACAATATGCGCTCATTCGACCATGTGGACCCCCGGTTAGCGCGACTAACCATGACAGGGGGCGTCACCCCCAATAGTACTATCCATAGAATCCCAGGCTAAGACCATAGCTAATGATTACAAAACGTGTTAATCCGGGGACATTAAGCGCTATATTGTTCCTAATATACAACATAATGTTAGTGGCTTGTTTCCTTGTTATCATATAAAAATGTTTGCAATGTTTTCTCAACAATGTTTCTAAATGTATTAAACAATAATGTAATACATAATGTGTAAGTATGTTTCTCCCCCGTAGTTTACAAAGCATTAAAAAGCGAAAAGGGGCCGTGAACTCACCTTGTGTCCGATGAAATCCTAGCAATTATCAGTGTGTTAATAGTTCCTGTCTATCCGTACCCTAATCACACAAGGGTACTAATGTGTTAAGACTACACATCTTAAATGCAAGTTGTTCACCCGACTTAACGAATCCCGTTAAGTACGCCTTTGTTTAGTAAAACAGTGTTTTCATGTGACGACATGTTGGTGATTATTATTCTAGCTTAGACGTTTATATATTTTCCGAGAAAATATTATGTTCCCATATTGGTGACTTGTTAGGTGTACCAAAATTAAATATTATTTTTGCGTTGACTCATAATATATTCATATTATCGTTCACATATAAACATATAATTATTTCTTAAAATAATTATATATAATCACAAATATCGTTCAAGTATGTTCTACGCATGTCAATTACCCTACGTGCACATAAACCATGTTAACACGTCCACATGCAATTACTTGTTCCGAACGACATTTATTAACTTTTTTTATTCAACATGCATTTATTTATACCACTACATGCATACAAGTATTTTCAACATTTCAACATATACTTATATGTGTTTCACATTAATAGGTGATCATCTATTTATTTTTCGATCTTATATACCCATATTATTATTCCATGTTATCAACTGTAAACAAGTTATATACATGTATATATATGATTTCCATCCTTTAGCTATTTCATTACTCATTCCGAGTTAACAATTTTCCATCATTCGTATATATATATATATATATATATATATATCCTCTTGCAACACATGGATGCTAGCTCAAAGTATTTAAATCAATAGCATATAGCATACATGTAAATATATATATATATATATATATATATATATATATATATATGCATACTATTAATCAACTTCCCAAGTTCAATCACTTATGATCATTCACACATATATCTATATGTTTCGTACGATTTTATATATGTATTTACATATATATTTCACTTTTTCATCAAATGCTCAAACAAGAACATCTATACACAGATACATATACCAATTACAATTCTTATACATGTATCCATATACTTGATCATTTCCAAATCTGTAATTAAATCAAACATATACATATATGCATGCATATCTCGTCCTATAAATATATATATATATATGTATTCATATCTTAGTTTTTTTTCCTTTTTTTAAATCTTAATATCAGGTGATTAATAACAACTTATCATAAAATGATCAAAACTACAATTTATACATGTACTTTTATTATTTTCGGCCCATATATACATTTTTATACCAAAACCGTAATTTTAAACTTAATAAGGTTAAGCTTCATAAAAACTCTTTTAATCTTCAAAAATCCTTTATTTTCCTTAGTGAACAACACGTTTTCAACAAGAATATGAAGATGAAAAGAAAGGTTCAGGTCGGATACCTACCACTAGTCAAAGCTAGGTGAAGATTTACTAGTAGAAGATGGTGGTAGCTTGATTCTCTAGCAAAACCGACCCTTGGCTCTTCAAGAACTCCTTGGATCTCTCAAGTTCTAACTAATCTTCCTATGTATTTGATCTTGTATTTTGAAAGAGTGAAATCTGTGTGTATGTATGAACCTCATATATATAGAGAGAAAGAGGATGAGAGTTTGTGTGTTGATTACATCTTCATCATTACAATATATGACTTGACTAGACTATTGCTTGTAACATTTTGAAAGGGCATGGTGATGGGATTGGTGAAGGGGTGGGTCCTACTAGGGCCATTCTCAGCCAAGAGAGGGGGTAGGGTGGGGGGTTGGGTCTTGTCACATCTAGTAGTTATTACAAAGCAAGAACGATTTGACCTGATTGGACTTTCCACTTGACAAGGCATGGGCTTCATGATTACTAGTGGATTTGACCTGTTAGGTGTTCTCACATCATGTGTCATCATTACAATGTTGGTGGGACTTGTGATAACTAGTGGTTTGACCTATTAGGTGTTGTCACATCATGTGTCATCATTACAATGTTGATGGGACTTGTGATGACTAGTGGATTTGACCTGTTAGGTGTTGTCACCTCATGTGTCATCATTACCACGTTTAGGTAGATGGTACTTAGGTAGTGTATACCCGGTAGGTGATCTCGTGATCTAATACCCGGTGTATGACTGTTTACGATCGAATAACTTTATATATTTTGTATCTTGACTAGTTTTAATAATCTACTAGTTAACTCGACATAGTTAATATTTTGACTATAATATACATGTATACACCTAAAAATAACTTAACGTCATGTAATAAACATTTAGACGTCAACTTTTAAGAGTTTAGTTACCAATATTTAAGTTTTTATATTATAAAGCGTCACTAGACTTTATTTAAATAAAATCTTGTTAATCACCAACGAACGTACCTTGCGGGTTATCATTGTTTATTTTCTAGTAATTCTTAAAATTACTAAAACAATATGTGTGTTCCTTTGCTAGCCTCCTTGACAATACTATGTCAAAATAATAAACCAGGAAATATAATATATGAACGTACAATTATGGATATGGATATTGACCTGAAATGTTGAGTGTCACATTCTTCCCATGTTAAAGAGAATTTCGTCCCGGAATTCAGTTGATGTAATCTTGACTTGGAGTGTTCGTGAACAAGGACGTGTACTTGTCTTTCATTTGATCTTCTTGTTCCCACGTATACTCGGGGCCACGCTTTGAATTCCAACGTACCTTAACCAATTTAACACGGCTGTGCCTTGTTTTCTGAACCTTCCAATATGTGACTTCAATGGGTTCCTCAACGAAGTGCAGCTTGTCATCTATGTGAATTTCATCAGGCGGTATAATTAACGTCTCGTCTGATAAGCACTTCTTGAGATTTGACACATGAAACGTATCATGTACATTGTTTAGTTACTGTGGCAACTTGAGCTTGTATGCTACAAGCCAATATTTCAAATGGTCCAATGTACCTAGGATTATGCTTGCCATGGTTGCCAAACCTTGCAACTCCCTTCCAAGGTGAGACCTTCAACAAGACCCGGTGCCCAACTTGGAATTCTAATGGTCTTCGTCCGTTATCCGCGTAACTCTTTTGCCTGTCACGGGCGGCCTTAAGACGATCCTTGATTTTGAAAATCTTGTCAGTGGTTTCCTAAATAACCTCAGGACCAGTTAAATGCTTGTCGCCAACTTTCGCCCAACATAGCGGTGAACAACACTTTCGACCATACAAAGCCTCAAACGGAGCGGCTTTGATGCTGGTGTGGTAACTGTTATTGTATGAAATCTCAGCCAACGACAAATGAGAATCCCAATTTCCTCCAAAATCAATTGCACACGCACGGAGCATATCCTCTAAGGTTTGAATGGTCCTTTCACTTTGACCATCTGTTTGTGGGTGATATGTCGTGCTCATGTCAAGACGTGTGCCCAATGCTTCTTGTAATGATTGCCAGATTGTAGACACGAATCTGTTGTCTCTATCAGAGATAATAGATATTGCACTCCATGTCTAGCCATAATTTCCTTGATATAAAGCCTTGCCAGTTTCTTGATTTTATCCGTCTCTTTTATGCGTAGAAAATGAGCTGACTTCGTCAAACGATCGACAACTACCCATATAGTATCATACTGTAACATCCCGAAAATAAACGACGATTTTATTAACAGAATAAACGAACGAGGCATGACGGGTCGGGTCGGATGGGTCAGCGGGCTATAAATAGCCTATGCCACCCCATTTTCTCTCATTTGCAACCTTTAGAGAGAGAAAACCCGTAGAGAGAGAAAGTGTCGGAATCGCACAAGATCGCACCCGTTCGTGTCTCCTGCACTCGTGAAGAGAACCTCCAAAGCGGAATCGTCATCCAGGTAACCATTCGAGCTAAATCTGAGTTTTAGTTCATTTTTGGGTTTTTCGGGTTTTGGGTGAAAAGGCAAGGCTTGAACGGATGAAACTGATAAATAAACATAGATTTGAGATCCTTAATGGAAAACGAACGTTTTGGATGCAACAAATTCGGGATCTTGACACGATCAGACCCGAATGTGAAAGTTAGGGTTTTTCGCCAAGAACAGGTCGTGCGCACTTGCTAAGTGCGCACAGAGCAGGTCCTGCGCACTTGCTAAGTGCGCAGGAAGAGGAACCTGCGTACTTGTTAAGTGCGCAGGAAGGGAAGTCTGCGCACTTGCTAAGTGCGCAGGAAGCAGAGTCTGCGTACTTGCTAAGTGCGCAGACATCAGAACTAATTACGTGAAGTCAGTATGTTAGAATGGTTAAGCCGTTAGAGTCGGGATTGGTCTGATGTGTTTAACTAATCAATTCAGATCGGAAGTGACGTTGTCGGACCTTCGTTTAGGACAACCCATATTAGCGTATCAGGTGAGTTCTAGAGCCCTCTTTTAAATGTTTTGTTAATGTTTTTGGGCTGGTGTGCATACTTACGAAATGATGTTTAAAGAAATGATGTTTAACGAAATGATGTTTTAACGAAATGATGTTTAACGAAAGGAAAGGTTTTGAAATGTTGAAACGATGTTTACGAAAGGAAAGGTTTTGAAATGTTTTTGCCAAAAAGGGTTACGAATGCTTTATGAACGGTTTAATTGAGGAAATGTTTAATGAGAAGAGAAAGAGGTAAAGGTTTTAAAGAAGTCATTACAAATCTAATCTGTCGAATGAATGGAATTGACGAATGAAGTCTGGGAATGAGATTCCCAGCCTTGTGGTAGATTATGGACAGCGAGCCATAGTTGCCACAAGAACAACAGGGGCATGTCTTTGTGGCATGCCAATGGTTATGATGTTGTACAACTGGTAAAAGGGAGTAACGACGGTTACTCAGGGGTTAACGTGACCCCATGTAAGGTTAAATTATGATCCGACGATGTTATGGCTGAGAGTCATAACCGTCGATGGAAGTTGTCGGTTTATGGATATGAGAGCCATAAGGGCAACTGAATGGGTATTGTCGGTCCTCGCGCAGTTAGCCTTGGGGGCAATACCAAAAAGGGAATTGACGGAATGTATGGTATTGTCGGTCTTCGTGCAGTTAAGCCTTAGGGGCAATACCATAAGGGAATTGACGGAATGTATGGTATTGTCGGTCTTCGTGCAGTTAAGCCTTAGGGGCAATACCATACTAAATGACGGAACGAAGGGTAACACAGATTTAGATAATAATGTATGACTTAAATGAATGTTAAGAGTTTTAATGAACGATCCGTTTAACGGTGTTTATGATTATGATGTTGATGATGATATGGGTACGAAACCTTTTTTTTAAAGATGTTAAATTATTACATGCTTTTGTGAAAGGTTTTTACTAAATGAATGATACGTTTTTGGCAAATGTTGATGTTAAAGTTTTTATGAAATGCTAGAACTCACCAGCGTAGCTGACCTTTTTAGTATGCACATTCAGGTTAAGGCAGGTATGGACGATGGACGGTGATGCTTGGCAAGCGAGAAGAGTTACCCGGTCGATCATGAAGACTGGCATCCCGTTATGAGTTGTTTATGTTAAGTTTATGTAATTGACAATGTACGCTTCCGCATGTATGAACAAGTTTTTAGTTATGTTGAATGAATGATTCCGCTGCATTATTTGATACTCATGTTTAAGAACTGTTTGTGAATGAGTAAATCCAACGAGTGAGGCCTCCCGGGTTTGGGGCCTTACAAGTTGGTATCAGAGCAATAGTTTGAGAGATTCGGACACCCCTAATGTCTGAACTTAAACTTTGAATGGGACCGAAAGCGGATGCCAGTACGGGTAACTCGAGCCACAGCATCAGGTATGAAAAGTAGGGTATGTGTATGTAGTATGCCTTAGGAAGAGTTAGGAAAGGACTTGTGTTCTGATGGAATCACAAAGGTGGTCAAATAGAAATCGAAAGGTAGTGTAATGGTTAATTACAGATGGCCAGTGTATATTAACATCTTACAGTACTTATTGAATTTTATTTGTTAACTAGCGTGATGACATTGGATTTCTTGTCTTATAGAACGGAATGGTGAGGAGAGGGAACGGAAGGCGTGGTGGCCGTACCGGTGGTCGTACCGGCGGTCGAAATGGTGGGCGTGGCAGGATTCCTGCGCGCCAAGAGCACAGCGAAGAAGGAAGTGTTCACACTGAACCGACGGTTAGTGTGCATGGAACTGAACAGACACAGGTTGCAGAACAACCTTTCACTTTTGAACCAGAAGTGAGAGCAGCCATAGCTCGAGAGTTCTCCGAGTTGATGAAGAATTCTCTGCCAGGTCTGTTGGCAGAAGCTTTGAAGCAGGTCAATGGGGAAGGTGGGTCTAACCCGACGGTTGATACCCCGAACACTGAGGCAATCAACGCACCGCCTGCTCGCGGATGCGACTATAAGTCCTTCAAGGCATGTGACCCGCCAGTTCTGACAGGAAAGAAAGACGCAGTAGCTACGTTTGACTGGATAATCCGTATGGAGGCTGCCATCCGTCTCAGCGAATGTCGAGCGGATCAAGTTGTGAAATTTGCTGCTAACTCCTTGAGGGAGGAAGCATCCCATTGGTGGGAAGGTGTACGTCAGGCAAAAGGGAGCGAGATTGTGGATGCAATGATGTGGGCTGACTTGAAAACTTTGGTGATCAAAAATTTCTGCCCAAGGAACGAGATTGAGAAGGTAGAGAGGGAATTTCTGGGTTTGAAGGCCGGGAACATGACGCACCGGCAATATACAACCCGATTCAATGAACTGGCACGTCTGGTGCCACACCTTGTCACTACTGAAGAGAGAAAGATTGCCTGCTATATTCATGGGTTGCCGGACCAGGTCCGCACCTATGTTAAGGCAAACGCCCCTACTACCTATGATTCGGTAGTAGAACTGAGCGGCGTAGTATTTGATGATCTGGCACTGAATGTCGCCGCCATCGAGGAACCAAAGAAGAGACCGAGCTTCTCAAACAAGCGAACTGGTGGAAAGATGTTTGGGGCTCGCGATAAAAGGGCTCGGGTGGATGAGCCGACTATTTGTAAGAAGTGTGGAAAGGAGCATGTAGGTGAATGTAGACTGGGATCTAACCTGTGCTTTAAGTGTGGCAAGACCGGACACTACGCCCGTGAGTGCACACAACACTACAAGTGCTACAACTGTGGGGATTTCGATCATCTGAGTAGGGACTGCCCGAAGCCAAGGATGGGGGAAACCGGGAAGGGAAAGGGCCCGGAAAAGAAGGGAGAGGGATCTCGTGCAAAGACTCGTGCGTACGCGCTGACGCAAGACCAGGCCAGAATGGACCCCGACGTGGCGTCAGGTACGTTCGTCCTTGACAACACTCTTGTTTCTGTGTTATTTGATTCGGGTGCCAGTAAGAGTTTTATATCTGCGACTTTTTGTAAGAGAGTGAAGTACGCTGTAAGTATACTAGAAAGGGCCTTTAGCGTAGAAACCGCTGAGGGTAGAACTGCGAGAGTGACCGAGGTAGTTGACAACTCTACGATAAAAATAGAAGGTTATAGATTCCCTGTCAGATTGTTTGTTATGGTTTTGGGAGGGTTTGATGTCGTGCTGGGTATGGATTGGCTAACTGCCAACGAAGCACAAATCATATGTAAACGAAAGATAATCCGACTCAAGGCTCCGGATGGTAGCAAAGTCGAGGTTTTTGGAGATCGTGACGTCCCGATGCCAAACGTCATCTCGATGATTAAGGCAACAGATTACTTGAGGCGCGGATGCGAGGCTTATCTGGTGTACGTGATTGACAAGTGTAAGGAAGTGAAGGAACTAGACGATGTACCCGTGGTACGCGAGTACCCGGAGGTGTTTCCAGAGGATTTGCCTGGGATACCACGCGATAGAGAAATTGAGTTCCGAATTGACTTAGTACCAGATGCCCAGCCCGTGGCTAAGGCTCCATATCGACTAGCACCAGTGGAAATGAAGGAACTTATGGTCCAACTAGACGAGTTACTTGAGAAAGGATTTATCCAACCGAGCATCTCGCCGTGGGGTGCTCCGGTGTTGTTTGTAAAGAAGAAAGATGGTTCGATGAGAATGTGTATCGATTACCACGAGTTGAACAAACGTACCGTGAAGAACAAGTACCCGTTACCAAGGATCGACGACTTGTTCGATCAATTACAAGGCGCAAGTTGGTTCTCAAAGATCGACCTTCGATCCGGGTACCATCAGTTGAAAGTGAGGGAAGAAGACATACCGAAAACGACATTTCGCACACGTTATGGACACTTTGAGTTCCGCGTAATGTCTTTTGGATTGACGAACGCCCCTGCAGCGTTCATGGATTTGATGAATAGAGTGTGTCGACCAATGCTGGATCGATCAGTAATCGTATTCATTGACGATATCCTCATCTACTCCAAGAATGAGGGTGATCACGCGTGTCACTTGAGGGAGGTATTGGAAGCTCTGAAGAAAGAAAAGTTGTATGCTAAGTTCTCCAAATGCGCGTTCTGGCTTAGGGAAGTCCAATTCCTAGGTCACGTCATTAACCCGAACGGCATTATGGTTGACCCAGCAAAGATAGTAACGGTAAGAGAATGGAATGTTCCTAAGACGCCAACTGAAATCCGTAGTTTCTTGGGATTGGCGGGCTACTATCGGAGATTCATCCAGGATTTCTCGAAAATAGCTTCGCCGTTGACAAAGTTGACTCGGAAGGAGGTAAAGTACGAATGGGGTTCGACCCAGGATGAGGCGTTTAAGGAATTGAAGAAGAGGCTTACCCAAGCTCCAGTCTTGGCCCTCCCCGAGGGCAATGAAGACCTAGTGGTGTACTCTGACGCTTCGGGTCAGGGATTGGGATGCGTGTTGATGCAACGCGGGAGAGTGATCGCGTATGCGTCACGGCAGTTGAAAGTTCATGAAACTAATTATCCGACTCATGATTTGGAACTGGCTGCTGTCGTATTTGCATTAAAAATCTGGAGGCACTACCTGTACGGGGTGAAGTTTACTATTTACTCTGACCACAAAAGTTTGAAGTACTTCTTCGAACAAAGAGAGCTTAATATGAGGCAGAGGCGATGGTTAGAACTCCTAAAAGATTATGACTGTGAAATCATATACCATCCTGGAAAGGCAAACGTGGTGGCTGACGCTCTAAGCCGAAAGGATGTGCCTACTCCTATTAGAGTGAAGGCTTGCCAGTTGGTGGTAACTTTAGATGTGATGAGAGAAATTGAAAAGGCTCAAGATGAGGCACTTAAAGAGGAAAACATAAAGAAGGAAAGGATGGTTGGCCAACAGGACAAGTTGGAATATAACACCCTTGGTGTTAGGACACGTTTTGGGCGGATATGGATACCTATGGGTGGCGAGCTTAGGACCAAAATCTTGGATGAGGCTCATAAGTCTCGTTACTCTATCCATCCCGGTACCAATAAAATGTACCAAGATCTGAGGAGGGAATACTGGTGGCCTGGAATGAAATGTGATGTGACGAAGTATGTAAGCAAGTGCTTGACTTGCTCGCAAGTAAAGGCCGAGCACCAGAAACCGTATGGAAAGATTCAACCACTTGATATACCGGAATGGAAGTGGGAACACATTACCATGGACTTCATAACTAAGCTACCTCGCACAGCTAAAGGTCATGACACCATTTGGGTAATTGTGGACCGTTTAACGAAGAGTGCTCATTTCCTACCTATTCGCGAGACGTTCTCGTCGGAAAGGTTAGCGGAAGTGTTTATTAATGAAATAATAGCACGGCATGGGATGCCATTGACGATCGTATCTGACCGGGACACACGATTCACATCGAAGTTCTGGAAAAGATTTCACGAGGCGATGGGCACGAGGCTTAATATCAGCACAGCATTCCACCCGCAAACGGATGGTCAGTCCGAAAGGACCATTCAGACATTGGAGGATATGCTTCGTGCTTGTATTATCGACTTCGGTGGCAGTTGGGACAGCCATCTGCCGTTAGCTGAATTCTCCTACAACAATAGTCGTCACACGACGATAGGCATGCCGCCTTACGAAATGTTGTATGGGAGAAGATGTAGGACCCCGGTTTGTTGGGGTGAGATTGGACAGAAGGAATTAGGAAGTCTCGAAGTCGTTAGAGAGACGTCGGAAAGGTTTGATCAGATCAAAGCGCGAATGAAGGCCGCACAAGATCGTCAGAAATCCTATGCGGATAAACGACGAAGGCCTATTGAGTTTAATATTGGTGACAGAGTAATGCTGAAGGTGTCACCATGGAAGGGAATCATACGATTCAGAAAGAGAGGAAAGTTAAGTCCGAGGTTTGTCGGACCATTCAAGATAATGGCACGGGTTGGGGAAGTTGCTTATCGGTTGGAGTTGCCTGATGAGTTAAGTGGGATTCATCCTACCTTCCATGTATCACACTTGCGAAAGTGTTTGGCGGATGAATCGGCTCACGTACCACTTACCGACATCGAGGTCGACAACAGCCTTAATTACATCGAAGAACCTGTGGCCATCCTTGATCGAAAGGAGAAACGTTTACGTAATAAAGTTATCCAATTGGTTAAAGTCCAATGGAAGCATCAAAAGGGATCGGAAGCCACTTGGGAAACGGAGAAGGAAATGAGGGAGTCGTACCCTCATCTATTTGACTTATGATAGGTTTCGGGGACGAAACCTATTGTAAGGGGGGTAGACTTGTAACATCCCGAAAATAAACGACGATTTTATTAACAGAATAAACGAACGAGGCATGACGGGTCGGGTCGGATGGGTCAGCGGGCTATAAATAGCCTATGCCACCCCATTTTCTCTCATTTGCAACCTTTAGAGAGAGAAAACCCGTAGAGAGAGAAAGTGTCGGAATCGCACAAGATCGCACCCGTTCGTGTCTCCTGCACTCGTGAAGAGAACCTCCAAAGCGGAATCGTCATCCAGGTAACCATTCGAGCTAAATCTGAGTTTTAGTTCATTTTTGGGTTTTTCGGGTTTTGGGTGAAAAGGCAAGGCTTGAACGGATGAAACTGATAAATAAACATAGATTTGAGATCCTTAATGGAAAACGAACGTTTTGGATGCAACAAATTCGGGATCTTGACACGATCAGACCCGAATGTGAAAGTTAGGGTTTTTCGCCAAGAACAGGTCGTGCGCACTTGCTAAGTGCGCACAGAGCAGGTCCTGCGCACTTGCTAAGTGCGCAGGAAGAGGAACCTGCGTACTTGTTAAGTGCGCAGGAAGGGAAGTCTGCGCACTTGCTAAGTGCGCAGGAAGCAGAGTCTGCGTACTTGCTAAGTGCGCAGACATCAGAACTAATTACGTGAAGTCAGTATGTTAGAATGGTTAAGCCGTTAGAGTCGGGATTGGTCTGATGTGTTTAACTAATCAATTCAGATCGGAAGTGACGTTGTCGGACCTTCGTTTAGGACAACCCATATTAGCGTATCAGGTGAGTTCTAGAGCCCTCTTTTAAATGTTTTGTTAATGTTTTTGGGCTGGTGTGCATACTTACGAAATGATGTTTAAAGAAATGATGTTTAACGAAATGATGTTTTAACGAAATGATGTTTAACGAAAGGAAAGGTTTTGAAATGTTGAAACGATGTTTACGAAAGGAAAGGTTTTGAAATGTTTTTGCCAAAAAGGGTTACGAATGCTTTATGAACGGTTTAATTGAGGAAATGTTTAATGAGAAGAGAAAGAGGTAAAGGTTTTAAAGAAGTCATTACAAATCTAATCTGTCGAATGAATGGAATTGACGAATGAAGTCTGGGAATGAGATTCCCAGCCTTGTGGTAGATTATGGACAGCGAGCCATAGTTGCCACAAGAACAACAGGGGCATGTCTTTGTGGCATGCCAATGGTTATGATGTTGTACAACTGGTAAAAGGGAGTAACGACGGTTACTCAGGGGTTAACGTGACCCCATGTAAGGTTAAATTATGATCCGACGATGTTATGGCTGAGAGTCATAACCGTCGATGGAAGTTGTCGGTTTATGGATATGAGAGCCATAAGGGCAACTGAATGGGTATTGTCGGTCCTCGCGCAGTTAGCCTTGGGGGCAATACCAAAAAGGGAATTGACGGAATGTATGGTATTGTCGGTCTTCGTGCAGTTAAGCCTTAGGGGCAATACCATAAGGGAATTGACGGAATGTATGGTATTGTCGGTCTTCGTGCAGTTAAGCCTTAGGGGCAATACCATACTAAATGACGGAACGAAGGGTAACACAGATTTAGATAATAATGTATGACTTAAATGAATGTTAAGAGTTTTAATGAACGATCCGTTTAACGGTGTTTATGATTATGATGTTGATGATGATATGGGTACGAAACCTTTTTTTTAAAGATGTTAAATTATTACATGCTTTTGTGAAAGGTTTTTACTAAATGAATGATACGTTTTTGGCAAATGTTGATGTTAAAGTTTTTATGAAATGCTAGAACTCACCAGCGTAGCTGACCTTTTTAGTATGCACATTCAGGTTAAGGCAGGTATGGACGATGGACGGTGATGCTTGGCAAGCGAGAAGAGTTACCCGGTCGATCATGAAGACTGGCATCCCGTTATGAGTTGTTTATGTTAAGTTTATGTAATTGACAATGTACGCTTCCGCATGTATGAACAAGTTTTTAGTTATGTTGAATGAATGATTCCGCTGCATTATTTGATACTCATGTTTAAGAACTGTTTGTGAATGAGTAAATCCAACGAGTGAGGCCTCCCGGGTTTGGGGCCTTACACATACCCACTCGACGTCCTGGGTAACTTTGTAATGAAATCCATGTAAATTTGTTCCCATTTCCACTGAGGAATCTCGTGTTGTTGTAATAACCTAGACGGTTTTTGATGTTTTGCCTTTACCTTTAAAAACGTCAGACATTTACCAACATAAATAGTAATCTCTCCTTTCATGTTCGGGCACCAGTAGAGTTCTTTCAGATCCTTATACATTTTATCCGAATCTGGGTGAATGGAGTACCTGGACTTGTGGGCTTGTCCATAACCAACTCCCGTATGTTACCAAAACATGGCACCCAACTTCTATTCATGAAGTATAAAGTATCATCTGATTTTGGCTTTAACTGACTGATCATTCCTCGTAAGGCTTCATCCTGAATGTTCTCTTCTTTAAGTGCCTCTTACTGTGCCATTCGGATTTGAGTCGTGAGACTCATATGAATTGTCAATCCTAGGGCACGGACACGAAGAGTTTAAACTTGTTCCTTATGACTCAAGGCGTCTGCTACGACATTCGCCTTACCAGGGTGGTATTTAATATCGCAATCGTAATCATTTAGTAGTTCTACCCAACGACATTGTCTCATGTTGAGTTCTTTCTGATTAAATATGTGTTCGAGAGTCTTATAATCTGTAAAGATAGTATATTTTGTACCATATAAGTAATGTATCCAAATCTTGAGTCGTATAATTTTTCTCATGGACTTTCAGCTGTCTGGATGCATATGCTATGACTTTTTCTCTCTGCATCAGTACACATCCCAGACCTTGGTGTGATGCGTCGCAATACACGATGAAATTGTCGGTTCCCTCAGGAAGGGATAGAATTGGGGCACTGCAAAGCTTCTGCTTCAGCAATTGAAAAAGCTTATTCTTGTTTATCAGTTCAATCAAACTTTTTGTCCTTCTGGGTTAACGTGGTCAGGGCTATTATTGAAAAATTCTCGATAAATCGCATGTAATAGCCTGCCAAACCCAGAAATTGGCGCACCTCAGTCGGAGTTCTTGGTGCTTCCCAGTTTTTGATAGCTTCAATCTTGGACGGATCCACGTGGATACCCTTTTTATTGATGACATGTCCAAGAAATTGAACCTCTCGGATCCAAAACTCACATTTAGAGAATTTGGCATATAGCTTCTCATTTCTGAGTAGTTCCAAGATTAATTTCAAATGATGTTCATGTTCCTCCTTGGTTCGTGAATATATCAATATGTCATCGATAAACACAATCACGAATTTATCCAGCTATGGCTTGCACACGCGGTTCATGAGATCCATGAAAATTGCCGGTGCATTAGTCAAACCAAATGGCACAACTAGAAACTCGTAGTGACCATAACGAGTCCTAAAGCCGTTTTTGGTACATCTTCCTCCTGGATTATCAGTTGATGATACCCTGATCTTAGATCAATCTTAGAATAGAAGTTGGAACCTTGAAGTTGGTCGAATAAATCGTCTATTCGAGGAAGTGGACACCGGTTTTTAATTGCCAGTTTGTTCAACTCCCGGTAATTAATACACATTCTAAAGGTTCTGTCTTTTTTTCTTTACAAAAAAGACCGGAACTCCCAGGGTGAGAAAATCGGTCTTATGAACCTTTATCAAGTAACTCTTGCAGTTGGCTTAATAAATCTTGCATCTCAGAAGGTGCTAGACGATACGACAATCACGCACTGGTACGACTCCTAGTACTAGGTCGATCTGGAACTCGACTTGTCTTGGTGGCGTTAAACCAGGAAAGTCTTCGGGAAATACCTCAGGGTAATCCCTAACGATTGGTATGTCCTCAAGTCGACGTTCCTCGGGTTTCTTTGGCATTCGCTTGAGCGTAACGGCTTATTCCTTGCCCGAAGAATAGTCGGACTTAAAAGTGTACTGAATGTCAAAGGTTGTGAGAGCAACCTTGTTTGACCAATATTCTGAAATGTCACATTACCTACTTGTCTCATGTCAAGCTTCCACAATATCCCATAGGTGCCACGTGTATGCGGGTCAGAATAATCTTCTGCCCCATTACTGAAGCTAGTGCATAACACCCCCGGGGTAACATTCAAGTAGTTGTGAGATTTATTTGTATGATGGATCCTGAGATTACGCTATAATCTCCCACAATAATTGTGCAATTATTGTAAGTGTTGGTTGTGGTAATGCTCAATTTGAAGCCTTCTAGACAAGTAGAATCTCAAAGAATGAATGTGCAAAATCCTTTATGGTTTCGTATTTGCTAAGGATTGGTTGAATTCAATTTTGAATTTCTCTTGTTCCTCCCGAACTAGGAGAATACTTTGTGGACACCAATTTGAGAAGTCCGATTTGTTAAGATCTAATCCTTAATCAAGTGACTGAGAACATGGGTTGATCATTACCTTGGACAGCAAGATTCACTAAAGTTCCCATGCACTGCAAATTATGATTACGTGTGCACCCGTAATGATAATTTACTTTCCATGATCCCTGTAGTGTTTCTCCTATCCCAACCTTTCAGTCAAAAGGATTTGAAATGCGCATTAGGTCGTGTTTGCACACTTGTGCAGGAGTGTGTATTGTTCTATCGGATTATCTTGATTATGTGTACCAATACTCATGAGTCTGCCGAACCTGGCTGTTACCGGATGAGGTTAATGGTAGAGAGGCACCACCAATGTCTCTCAAGAATAAAATGTGCATGGAAGTCAGGCACTATGTGTAGGGCAGAGGTCCTCAAATTAGTGTCGAGCAACTCATGCTCCAAGTCTTTATGTACGTATGGATCCACATGATCATGATGAATGTCTGGGTCTCCTGGCCCATGGAGTTCTCCCCTGTTTATTCATGTTTATCCACCTTGGGTTCCCTTCTGTCCGGGCAATCCCGTCTGCCCCATCTCATGGCGAAAGTCTATTCATTCGATCCGGCAACTCATGAATTAGAGTATTTATACCGCACATACGTCAGAAAGAAAGCTTCCTCCACAGCTGGAGTAGTTGTAGGTGTGGTGCATGTATAGGTTCAGGTTCTGGTAGGGATTCAACATGTTGTGATACCAAGATCGGTAACTGGCGATTACTACCGTCGTCGCCCAAGTTCAGCTTGTAACTCGATCTTCTAGGATTATAGGGTGCTGAGTACCCGTCATCCTTGATTCGTAATCCGAACAGTGACACTTTGTTGAGAAACATCGTAGGTGTCTATTTGTACGTGCTAAGCGTTCATTACATGAGCCATGTAATCGTATTAAATATTAGTGTAGCTAATGATACCCTAGTGTAACTCCATACACTAATAGTCTACACAAGTTGTTCGACAGCGGTTGGAATTTCTTTACTCAAGTCTTGGGTTTTCTTAGTGTGATGCAAGTCTTAGAAATCTTGGTCCCTAAATGAGTCCGGTTAGAGCCTAGGTGTCACTAAGGAAACCTAATTCGCTGAAACCATTGCTCTGAAACCAATCTGTCACATCCCCAAATTTATTTACTTAATAAATAAATAAATGTTGCAATGATTTGTTCATTACACGATAGAGGAAGCTGTAATAGTGATTTCTAATACTTGATTAAATATACAATTACTAAAACTAAGTAATACAATGATCTAAGTTCTTCTAGATCAACAATAGACTTGAGACTTGATACTCTATGCCCTTCCAGTTACTAGGAATTAATCCAGCATAGCTAGTCTATTCCAACCGCGCCATGGGTAAGGGTTACCTGAGAAACATACTTGTAAGTGTCAACACAAAGGTTGGTGAGTTCACAGAGTTAGTTATATCAGTGCTAGTAGTTTTTTTCCGAAAACATGTACATGACTTTACCGTCATAAAACTAAGTAGTTTTCCACGAAAAACTATACATGACTTAACCGTCATAAAATAATAAGTAGTTTCCCCGAAAACGTATATATGACTTAACCGTCATAAAATAAGTAGTTTTTCCCTGAAAACATATCAATGACTTAACCGTCATAAAAATAAGTAGTTTTCCTAGAAAACGTATACATGACTTAACCGTCATAAAATAAGTAGTTTTCCCTGAAAACGTATCCTTGACTTAACCGTCATAAAATAAGTAGTTTTCTCATAAAACGTATACATGACTTAACCGTTATAAAATAAGTAGTTTTCCCTAGAAACGTTATATGACTTAACCGTCATAAAATAAGTAGTTTTCACCGGAAAACGTATTTGTGACTTAACCGTCATAAAATAAGTAGTTTTCACCCGAAAACGTATCCGTGACTTAACCGTCAAAAAATAAGTAGTTTTCATCCGAAAACGTATCCATGACTTAACCGTCATAAAATAAGTAGTTTTACCCGAAAACGTATCCATGACTTAACCGTCATAAAAAAAGTAGTTTTACTCGAAAACATTGCCCATGACATTACCGTCATAAATAAGTACAAATAATTCTAAACGCATATGATAAACCAAACAAGTGTTATTGATCCATTCGTAAGCTAGCTAGGCTTACAAATACCTATGTTCGTACATGAAACCGTAACCAAACCATGACAGTTGAATGCCCATCCCTCGCTAAACCACGAGAATAAGATAATATGCGGTCATTCGGCCGTGTGGACCCCCGGTTAGCGTGACTAACCATGACCGGGGGTGTCACCCCCAATAGTACTATCCATAGAGTCCCAGACTAAGACCATAGCTAATGGTTACAAAAAGTGTTAATCCGGGGACTTTAAGCGCTAAATTGTTCCTCATGTATAACATAATGTTAGTGGCTTGTTTCCTTGTTATCATATAAAAATGTTTGCAATGTTTTCTCAACAATGTTTTCAAATGTATTAAACAATAATGTAATACATAATGTGTAAGTATGTTTCTCCCCCGCAGTTTACAAAGCATTAAAAAGCGAAAAGGGGGTCGTGAACTCACCTTATATCCGATGAAATCCTAGCAATTATCAGTGTGCTAATAATTCCTGTCTATTCGTACCCTAATCACACAAGGGTACTAATTTGTTAAGACTACCCGTCTTAAATGAAAGTTGTTCACCCGACTTAACGAATCCCGTTTAGTACGCCTTTGTTTAGTAAAACAGTGTTTTCTTGTGACGACTCGTTGGTGATTATTATTCTAGCTTAGACGCTAATATATTTTCTGAGAAAATATTATGTTCCCATATTGGTGACTTGTTAGGTGTACCAAAAATAAATATTATTTTTGCATCGACTCATAATATATTCATAATATCGTTCGCATATAAAATCACAAATATCGTTCAAGTATGTTTTACGCATGTCAATTACCCTACGTGCACATAAACCATGTTAACATGTCCACATGCAATTACTTGTTCCGAACAACATTTATTAACTTGTTTTTATTCCACATGCATTTATTTAAACCACTACATGCATACAAGTATTTTCAACATTTCAACATATACTTATATGTGTTTCACATTAATAGGTGATCATTTATTTATTTTTCGATCTTATATACCCATATTAATATTCCATGTTATCAACTGTAAACAAGTTATATACATGTATATATATGATTTCCATCATTTAGCTATTTCATTACTCATTCTGAGTTAACAATTTTCCATCATTCGTATATATATATATATATATCATGACTTCTGTATATATATATATATATATAAATATATAGATATATATATTTATATGCATACTATTAATCAACTTCCCAAGTTCAACCACTTATAATCATTCACACATATATCTATATGTTTCGTACGATTTTATATATGTATTTACATATATATTTCACTTTTTCATCAAATGCTCAAACAAGAACATCTATACACAGATACATATACCAATTACAATTCTTATAAATGTATCCATATACTTGATCATTTCCAAATCATTAATTAAATCAAACATATACATATATGAATGCAAATCTCGGCCTATAAATATATATATATATATGTATTCATATCATAGTTTTTTTCCTTGTTTTAAATCTTAATATCATGTGATTAACAACAATTTATCATAAAATGATCAAAACAACAATTTATACATGTACTTTTATTATTTTCGGTCCATATATACATTTTTATACCAAAACCCTAATTTTAAAATTAATAAGGTTAAGCTTCATAAAAACTCTTTTAATCTTTAAAAATCCTTTGTTTTCCTTGGTGAACAACACATTTTCAACAAGAATATGAAGATGAAAAGAAAGGTTCAGGTCGGATTCATACCACTAGTCAAATCTAGGTGAAGATTTACTAGTAGAAGATGGTGGTAGCTAGATTCTCTAGCAAAACCGACCCTTGGTTCTTCAAGAACTCCTTGGATCTCTCAAGTTCTAACTAATCTTCCTATGTTTTTGATCTTGTATTTTGAAAGATTGAAATGTGTGTGTATGTATGAACCCCATATATATATAGAGAAAGAGGATGAGAGTTTGTGTGTTGATTACATCTTCATCATTACAATATGTGACTTGAGTAGACTATTGTTGTGACACCCAGTAGTCCAGGTCAATACCCATAGTCATATTTGCACATTCCTATTATATATTTCTTGGAATATTATCTTTGACATAGTGTTGTCAGGAGTCTAGCAAATGGACAAGTGTCATATTTAGTAATTTTTAAGAATTACTAGGAAATAAACGATAATAACCCGCATTGAACGTTCGTTGGTGATTAACGAGATTTTATTTTGGTAAAAGTCTAGGGACACGTTTTAATAGAAAAACGTATATATTGGTGACTAAACCTTAAAACATGGACATAAAAATGTTGGTTTCATGACATTGAGTTATTATATGTGTATACATGTATACTATAGTTAAAGTAATAACTATGTCGGGAATTCACTAGCAGATTATTAAAGCTAGTCAAACTACACAAAATGTAGAACGTCTTAATAATCAAAGATATTAAAGCGGGTATTAATTTCGGGTAATTTACCGCATCTGAATCAATCACATCATCATCATGATGACTTCTTTTCTTACAATTCACTCCAACATCAAGTCGTAATGATGATGACTTGTTGAGATCTACACTCAACCCCTGTTTCATCTAATATTTATATATATATATATATATATAAATATAAATATCTAGATATATAGATATATAAAGTTTAAATCATTAAAGTTACTACACCAAATACTAGATCACGGGAGCACCTACCGAGTTTACACCATCCAAACCTATCTAACTAGCCATTAGAATGCAACTAGTGATTGGAACAAGACCCAACCCCCCCCCCCAACACCCCATTTACGACCGAGATTTGTGGGGCCACCGACAAACTCTACCAAACTCATCACACCCCATGACCATTGTCATAGAACCATGCTCTTTCATCCTCTTGGTCAAGCAAGAGTCATGTCCATCATGTCCACCATCATTGTAATAATTTGAGATAGTTAAACACTTCACTCCATCCCCCATATCTTGTAATGATGTCCCATGATTATCACCAACTCAATACTCCACCTATTTACTATATAAAGAGGTGTGTGTGGAAGAAAAACAAGAGCTTTGCTACATGTGAAGAAGGAAGAACCCAAGTGGAATCACTCGAATCCATGGAGTATTCGACCTCCAAACAGCCGACGCAAGAAGGCCGCTTAGTGCAGGTCGAATCTGGACACCTCTTTTTTATTTTCCTATTTTGAGGTACCTACACAACTCCAAATCTAGTAATACTTTTTCACATCTCCTCTGGTTTCAATAAACTTGATTTTAGAAGAAAACCCCAAGTCATTTGGTCTTTTAAACCATCTAAAAGTCTACTCGGAGTACGCCTAAAATCTGAGTTTTCAAGAACAAAATAAAACATAAAAGTCTTGATGAGTTTTGCTTTATGTCTTCATGAGTCTTGTTTGAATACATATATTTATACACGTTCATGTTCATACATAAAATACCAAACTAGAAGGACCATGGACAAGACAAGGACACATCAAATATAAACTACATATATATATACTATTACATAAAATAACACTTGGATGATGGTGTTTTTCATAAACCCTTCATTCCATTCATGTGTTATGTTGAAGCATACATGTTCGTGAAGTTATATGATCATGTGTGACTTACCTGGCAAGACCCAAGGTTGTGTCCTATGATTCAAGAAGACATACGAACGATTATCATCAACATATGAACATGAAAGGTGTTACTAAAAATATATGTTTATGGATAAAATTTGTGATATATATGTGTTGGTATACGGTTTTGGTTAAATCATGGAAATGTTCTAGGAATTAAAGATTAGTATCCTAATATGAACATTTAATATATGTACATGGAACATATGAAGAGATTCGGTTAAAAATAAATAATTACATGACATCGTGGAACATATGTGAATATATTTTAAGTTGTTACAAAAATAATATTTATTTTTGGTACACTTAATAAGTCACCAATAGGGAAACATATTATTTTCTCGAAAAATATGTAAGCGTCTAGACTGGAATAATAATCACCAATGAGTCGTAAATGAAAACTGTATTCTTACTAAACAAAGGCGTACTTAACGGGATTCGTTAAGTCGGATGAACAACTTACGTATAAGACGGGTAGTCTTAACACATTAGTACCCTTGTGTGATTAGGGTACGGATAGACATGAACTATTAGCACAAGGTTATTTGCTAGGATTTCATCGGACAAAAGGTGAGTTCATGGCCCCCTTTTGCTTTTTAAAGTTTTGTAAACTGCGGGGGAGAAACATACTTACATTAAGTATTACAGTATTGTTGTTCATGGCCCCCTTTTGCTTTTTAAAGTTTTGTAAACTGCGGGGGAGAAACATACTTACATTAAGTATTACAGTATTGTTTAATATATGTCGAAACATTGTTGTTTTATACAATTGGGAAAGCATTGCAAACATTTTTATATGATAACAAGGAAACAAGACACTAACACTATGTCATACATGGTGAACAATATAGCGCTTAAAGTCCCCGGAATAAAAACTTAGTAACCATTAGCTACGGACTTAGCCTGGGATTCTATGGATAGTACTATTGGGGTGACGTCCCCGGTCATGGTTAGTCGCGCTAACCAGGGGTCCAAATGGCCGAATGACCGCATATTATCTTACTCACAGAAAGGCGAGGATGGGCATTAAATTGTTAGGGTTTGGTTACGGTTTCATGTATGGACATAGGTATTTGTAAAGACTAGGTAGCTTACGAATGGAACAATAACATTTGTTATCATATGGGTTTAGAATTATTTCTACTTATTTTATGACGGTAAAGTCATGGGCATGTTTTCAAAGAAAAACTACTTATTTGATGACGGTTAAATTATGTATATGTTTTCAAAGGAAAACTATTTATTTGATGACGGTTAAGTCATGTATATGTTTTCAAAGGAAAACTACTTATTTTATGACGGTTAAGTCATGGGCATGCTTTCAAAGAAAAACTACTTATTTTATGACGGTAAAGTCATGGGCATGTTTTCAAAAGAAAACTACTTATTTGATGACGGTTAAGTCATGTATATGTTTTCAAAGGAAAACTACTTATTTGATGACAGTTAAGTCATGTATATGTTTTCAAAGGAAAACTACTTATTTTATGACGGTTAAGTCATGGGAATGCTTTCAAAGGAAAACTACTTATTTTATGACGGTAAAGTCATTGGCATGTTTTCAAAGGAAAACTAACTGTACTAAATTAACAAACTCTGTGAACTCACCAACCTTTGTGTTGACACTTTCAAGTATGTTTCTTAGGTAACCTTTAGCCATTGAGTGGTTGGAATATGCTATCTATGTTGGAACAATTCCTAGTAACCGGACGTGCATAGATTATCAAGTCTCAAGTCGACCATTGAACTAGAGGGACTTAGATCATTGTATTTATTTACTCTTAGTAATCGTATATGTAATCAAGTCTTAGAAATCACTATTACAGCTTCCGCTATCGTGTAATGAACCAATCGTTGCAACATGTATTTATTTATTAAGTAAATAAATTTGGGGGTGTGACAATTGCTTGTAATCATTTTGAAAGGGCATGGTGATGAGATTGGTGAGAGGGTGGGTCCCACTAGGTCCATTCTCAGCCAAGAGAGGGGGTAGGGTGGGGGGTTGGGTCTTGTCACATCAAGTAATTATTATAAAGCATGGACGATTTGACCTGATTGGACTTTCCACTTGACAAGGCATGGGCTTCATGATGACTAGTGGATTTGACCTATTAGGTGTTGTCACATCATGAGTCATCATTACAATGTTGATGAGACTTGTGATAACTAGTGGATTTGATCTGTTAGGTGTTGTCACATCATGTGTCATCATTACAATGTTGATGGGATTTGTGATGACTAGTGGATTTGACCTGTTAGGTGTTGTCATCTCATGTGTCATCATTACAATGTTTAGGTAGATGATACTTAGGTAGTGTATACCCGGTAGGTGATCCTGTGATCTAATACCTGGTGTATGACTTTTTACGATCGAATAACTTTATATATTTTGTATCTTGACTAGTTTTAATAATCTACTAGTTAAACCCGACATAGTTAATATTTTAACTATAATATACATGTATACACCTAAAAATAACTTAACGTCATGTAATAAACATTTAGACGTCAACTTTTAAGAGTTTAGTAACCAATATTTAAGTTTTTATATTATAAAGCGTCACTAGACTTTATTTACATAAAATATTGTTAATCACCAATGAACGTACCTTGCGGGTTATCATTGTTTATTTCCTAGTAATTCTTAAAATTACTAAAACAATATGTGTGTTCCTTTGCTAGCCGCCTTGACAATACTATGTCAAAATAATAAACCAGGAAATATAATATATGAACGTACAATTATGGATATGGATTTTGACCTTAAATGCTGGGTGGCATATAATTAAATCATGAAATCGTGTGGGTACTCATCTTAGGGTGTCGGTAATACTGAAACTGTCAACATAGGGTGATAGGTACCACGTTAAGATAATATCTATTTGTTTTTGAAATTTTTGGCACACCATTCTCTTTTTATGAGAATAAATCCGAGTTTGGTGGCGTCCGCATCTATATGTCCATAATTCATGAGTTAATTTAGTAGAATTATAAGTTTGCTTATGTGTTACCCTCCGGGATGGCCACTTTGAAAAAACACCCCTAAGTAATTCTTATGTGCTTATTGAATATGAGTTAGTCTATGTGTTACCCTCCAGGACAGTGACTTGGTTGAAACGTCTGTAGACGAAAGTTCAATTTCTTGAATTAATGCTCATTATCATACCATTCATTCCATATTTCATCTAATTTCTAAACCAAATAAATCTTAGTTTAACGCGGTGGGTAAGCCTAGACATGACCGTGAGACGGGATTAGGTAGAGCTGTAACGTCTAAGTGTCAGTCACATAGGTTGATTGATAATTGTATAAAATGGAATTAGAACATATTACGAGGGCTAGATATTTGGTGCTTGGGTTTAATCGGACATAAATACTAATTATTGCTTTTTAACGCGTGAGTATGTTTTTGCTAATTGGTAATTGATTAATGTTAAGTTAGATCTCAGTTATGATTACATTACAGACTTTTTCGAGCATGAAAATAGGATAAGTGTGGGGATGTTTGATGTAGTGCGAAGCACACATCTTTATTAGTTGTTTTGATTAGTTTTATCTTTGTTTTGAGTCGTTTTTGTATACTATTGAGTCTGTCTTGTTTACAGGTGCTCGTCAAGATTGCAAGTGAATATCCAAAGAAACCGAGCAAGAGAGGGAAGCCCGAGAGTTTAAAGAAGAAAATGGTGAAAATTATGCTCTCGCGGTACGCGAGAGAGGAGGAAGAATCCCTCGCGATACGCGAGGAACCCATGAACTTGTTTCGTGATACGCGAGAGGTAGAAAAATCCGCAAAAACCCTAATTCGATAATTAAATAGATTTTGTATCCCATTCTTTGAGGAGTTCGATTGTTTTCCGTCTAGAGAGGGTTCAGAGGCAATTTTGGGAGCTTGGAAGGCGATTGAAGAGCAAGACTAAAGCTTTTGATTCCGGGCTTGTCTTGATTAGATTTTTCGGGTTTAAAGTTTCGATCATTGTTTGAAATCAGTTGTTTGAAACTGTAAGGCTCCAAACCCGGTAGGCCTCACTTGTTGTAATTACTCATTCACAAACAGTTCTTAAACTTGAATATCAAATAACGCAGCATATAATTTCATTTCAAACATAACATAACATCGTTCAACATGTGGAAGCGTAAACATTGTGTAAAACATAACATAACGTAATCGAAACATAACGAGATGCCAGTCTTCATGATCAACCGGGTAACTCCTTTCGCCAGCCAAGCATCACCGTTCAAATTCCATACCTGTCCTTAACCTGAATATGCATACTAAAAGGTCAGCTACGCTGGTGTGTTCTAGCATTTCATAAAAACTTTAACATTAGCATTTACCAAAAACATAACATTCATTATTTAACATAAGCGTACGTAAAATCATGCAATAACTTAACGTCATCAAAACCTCGTAATCATATCATCACAACATAAGTCAACATGAACCGAATCTGCGGCTTCTCGTAACCGTCAATTCCATACATCGTATTCTGATGAAAGAACATAAGGCTCGTTACCTCTAGGACATCTGTCAACCAAGTCTCCAAAGGTTAGTTACCTCAAGGCAGACCAAACATCGTCTTAGACACTGTTCCCTCGTGGGGAATAGAGCCTCCCGTAAAGGATATCGGTAATCCCATGGGTGACCGTCGTCACCCTATTCTTAACCAGTTGTACAACCGTTAGCTAGCCACAAAGGCTCCCATATGAAATCTTCGTGTCTAGGACGCCCAGTCTCTCTGGATTCCTAACCCAGACAAAGTATAGCTCATCGCATTCGTTCCCGAAAGAACCGTTGACAGATTCGACTTTCATTAACAGTGTTGTAAAAATCGCGCCTAAGCGGCGCCTAGGCGCCGATTAGTCGCTAGGCGGCTCGTTAACGACTAATTTTGGCCTAGTCGGTCCAAAAATCGCTAGGCGTTCCAAATCGCGCCTAGGCGGGCCTAGGCTGCCAGATTCCGGCGAACATTCTGGCGAAAACCTGAAATTTCCGGCCAAATTCCGACGAAAACCTGAAATATCCAGCCAAATTCCGGCGAAAACCTTTGGTGTGGTTTAAAAATGAACATTTTTATAAAAATTACGTATAAAAATGTGTGTATATATATAAAAAATGAAAATTACATATAAAAATTCCAATCCGAGTAATCTCGCCTACGCCCCGATTAATCCCGCCTAGGCCCCGATTAATCCCGCCTAGGCCTAGGCCCTACCTCACCGCCCGACTAGCGCATAGCGATTTTTATAACCATGTTCATTAACATTCATTCATTTATTCGTAAACTTTTAAGTTAAAGCATTGTACGTTTTATCAAATAACATTTCATTCGTAAATCTTTCATAAACTTTATTTGGCAAAACATTTCATTAACTCGTTTCATCTTCCCCTTTCGGAAGCATCGTTTCGTAAACAATCCATTAACATATTTCAACTTCCCCTTTCGGAAGCATCGTTTCGTAATCATTTCATTAACACCCTTTAACTTCCCCTTCCGGAAGCATCGTTCATAATCCTCGTTTTGTATACATTATTTCATAAATCTCGTTTTGTATGTATACACACCAGCCCAAAACATTATTAAAACATTTAAAAGAGGGCTCTAGAACTCACCTGGTAAGCTAGTCTTGGTTGTCCTAAACAAAGGTCCAACAACGTCACTCTAGATCTGAATTGATTAGTTAAATACACATCAGACCCAATCCCGACTCTAACGATTTACTCATTTTGTTTTAGGCGAACTTAAGGCTAAGTTCGCCCCTTACAACCCTTGCGAACATACAGGCGAACATAGGCCAAGTTCGCTTAGTTCATGGCCAGCGAACTTAGTAAGTTCGCTACCATAAGTTTGCCTCCTCTACATTAGGCGAACATGCTATGTTCGTCTGAACTTGTTCTTTTCACCAAACAACCCAAAACATAATGAGAACGTCTAGATAAAATATACTTCTCTATTTCTAACGAAAATCGGACAGAGTACCGTTTGTTTTTTGTCTAATCCAGACAATTCAAGTTGTCCTTTTTCCATTACCAAATCATAACAAATAACCCGAATGACCGGGTTCTTAACTTCTATCATCAATATCTATCTTTATATATTTTATCATTTATAAATTAATCAATCATGTTGGTTATTGTTCGTTATTTACATATTTATAACTCTACACGTCCCCTCGAACACGGTATTCTTGACCCGAACCAATTAATAATAATATAATTAATATTCTACGGGTTTTAAGAATTATACCTTCTCGAACACGGTTCCAAGAACACGAACACGAACCCGTAACGTATCCAAACTTTGACACGAACCGCTCCTTTGACCAAGCCTGTAACTAGACCGAACGGACTTCGAATCGGGTGATTTGAAAGTTCACGAACTCGTCTCGACACACCGGTCTTGGCTAAACAGAACCTCTTGTTGTCAATCTTTTTCATACTCTTATTACCATCATGCCATGAATCTGTCATCATTTTCATTTTCATAAAACCACCATGAACCACCACAAAGTCACTAACAACCAACACTGCCACCGTTAACCACCGTCGTCAACGTCACCATCCTTTAGTAAACCACTGTTAACCACCGCGTGGTCACCATACCACCATTGCTAACCAACATCAGCCACCATAGCCAACACTAACCACTTCTGCCGTGAGACCCGCACAACCGCCATTCTCCGTTGTTCACCTCCCACAACCACCACCACTACCATGAGCTTGCACCCAAAACATCTCCGGGTTCTTTCCAGCACCGACACCATATCACCACCATCGTTTCCTGTTAACAAACACCACCATTCTCGGCTGTTCTTACCTTCTCACCATATTACCACCATATCACCACCACTGTGACCTGTTAGCCACCACCGTGACCTGTTAGCCACCATCGTCGCCATCGCGAGCTTCCTCCCAGCCTCCATTTTTTCACTACCATGAGGCTGTCATCTCCATCACACCATATCCCCATCGTCCTTATCACGTTACAGGGACCCATTTCTGCTACCAAAGTTACGGCAGCAGCTCACTCGTCGTCATGAAGCTTTCCTCGTCGCCGTCATTTGTGAGCCGGAATCCACGTCTCTCCTGTGGTCTTCTTCCCTCCTTTACTTGATCTCTCATAGTCTCTAAGAGGACCGAGCAATACTCACAGGTTAATAGCCGGTTTTAGGGTCGATCGGAAGTGAGGGTGGGCGAAGGTTGCAGGTCCGACGAGAAGAGTGGAGCAAGAAAAGGTAGGAGGTGGCTGGTGTTGTAGTTTAGGTTTTTAATTTTATAAAATTTTTCTTTTTACACCCTCCTATCTTGTACAAATTTCATATTTAGCCTTTAGTTTGATTAGTTGTTAAATTACCGCACCGTACCGTTGTTCTTTGACAATACTAGTCCCAAACAAAATCTCGTGTTTCGATTGAAAGAGAATTTGAGATGTTACAAGTCTAGCCACCTTACAAGAACTTCGTCCTCGAAATTTGTCGCTTTTCATAACACAACTTAACCTAGTACCTCGCGGTTAGGTAGTATCTCAGCTCCTTTCGTATATGTAAGTCGATCAACATACTGGTAAACATTTGATGCCATACGTGACCTGCATGAAGTTAGGGTTTACATGTCACTACTACTTCTTCTTCTTTACAATGAACAATTCGGATGTTCTCTTGAATAGTATAACCTACTTTACTCTTACACACTTCTCATGGGTGGGCTTAACTCGAATCCACCAAACACTTGCGTGGATTGTCATGCTGAGTGAGTCGTGGCCCCCTTTACAAACTTAGGCGTGTCTTCTAGGAAATTTAGCGTCTTTCATCTGAACCAAAACCCTAGACCATAGACGTTGATCGTTCCTTGCTTTTCTATTGCTAGATTCTTGTGTAGTCTTAACTATACCTCTCTAGCTCTTGATCGACGGTATGTCTTTCGGCAAGACACAATCCGAATCGACCTTTTACATCTAACCGTTAGGGTTCTTATCTCGTCATTCTACGTGAACTTCCTTATCAAGCTCAGAGCCGTATACCGATGACTCCATTGCCATAAATTCATTCCCTCATTAAGTTTGTCTACTCGGTCATCATCTCTCGACTGTTAGGATCATTGTGTATACCTTATAAGCTGTCCATGGTGCATTCGTCCTCGAAGGACCATACCATGCCGTTCTCGAATGAATCATACCATACCGTTCCCGAATGAATCCTACTATCAAGTTTCCGAAGGTACCGTGCCGTCTCATTCCCGAAGGAACCACATCGTCTTGTTCCCAAAGGAACCACATCGCTTCATTCCTGAAGGAACTGTATCGCTTCGTTCCTTTAGGAACCGTATCGCTTCCTTCCCGTAGGAACCGTATGAGGTATCCCCCAACCATATGAGGTATCCCTTATCACACTCAACTTGTCAGGAAGTTATTCATTCAGATGGAACACTAGTCACTAGAACTTTTCATTTATATTTTCACACACAATCTCCTTCTAGTCTTTCTTTCAAGCATACTTGTCAGGTTTTACGTTTCACATCGTTGGTTCATTGAAAACCATTCTTCCTTCATATCACTGGATGGTCTTAGGGATTGGCATCCCATCTGACCGACAATATATATTCTCTAGCTACTCGTTTCCGTTAGCCTTTTTTCTGCATGCATTTCTTCTAAAGTCACCTTCGTTGGTCTTACTATGAATAAATGAGACGTGTGGTGACACTTGTACTTTCATTTCCTTTCTAGTTTTAGTGGGTCCCTCAACAGCTTTCCAATTCTAACAACACTCGCGGCTATTGATTAGACTTAGCCGTAGTAGAAATTTCTCTGAGTCCCCTTGAATTTCTTCTTCGTGCCCATTCCTTACTTCACATTATTGGTCAAAACTTGTCCTTCACATTCATTCTAGACAAACAATCCTTGGGTCGGATCTGGTTTGATTTGGTTTAGCCTGCACGCCCTAATTAACATCGCGGTTCCCGTCTCTTGTTGTTGTTGGTATATCTATTTTCTCATTTCAGGAGATACTCTTATTAGTCGCCTGGGACTGTCTTCTACATGGAAAGATACCATTTGTGCATTCGTACACTCATATATTCTTTGTACATACACTTGTGTGGTTGTTTCCTTCATGCTCATGCATACTTCGAAAGTAGACTAATTTTTATTCAACATAACGTGTTTGTGTTAAACGTAGTCCACACTATCTCCTTGCCATTCTCCACACATATGCTCGTCTGACTTAGGTATAACCGAAGTTTCATTCCTCCTCATTTTGCCTGTCGCTCGTACTTGCTGACATCATTCACCTTTGTAAGGTACACCATCTTTGACTTCATTACTATTACTAATGAGGTTCATCAATCTCTTAAAGTCGTTACTCGGGTGACTAACATCTCGTAGTCATAGTTGAGTAATAAGGTCAACTCTGATACGTAAGAATTAATCAACACCATAAGATTCGCTATCATGCACGTTCACCTGTAAATTCTCAATTTTGCAGATCCAAACGAAATTGCCAATTTACCTTACTTGAGCATTCTAGTTTCTCTTATAATATTTTATAATACTCGCGCCTCTTCAAAGTTGAGATTTTGTCCTGGTATTCTTCTCGACACAACCTATCACTCCCGCGCTAAGTCCACACAACAGAGGACATCTCGCATACTCGTACGGTCTCATGCACACTACCTTCCGGTTCCTCATGAACACTTGCTTCTTTACTGTAAACTTGGTGGGCGGGCATCCTACCGTATCGTTCGGTACGACCCCCGCCACGCCTTCCGCCTATTCTACCAGCCATTTCGTTCTATAATAGAGGTCATCTAATGTCATCACGCTAGTTAACAAATAGAATTCAACAAGTACTGTAAGATGTTAATATACACTGGCCATCTGCAATTAACCATTACACTACCCTTGACTTCTATTTGACCACCTTTGTGATTCCATCAGACACAAGTCCCCTCATAATACTTTCTAAGGCATACTAGACATAAACTACTATCATACATGATGTTGTGGCTCGAGTTACACGTACTGGCATCCGCTTTCGGTCCCATTCAAAGTTTAAGTTCAAACACTGGGAGTGTCCGAATCTCTCAAACTATTTATCTGATTTACTCATTCACAAACAGTTCTTAAACTTGAATATCAAACAACGCAGCATAAAATTTCATTTCAAACATAACATAACATCGTTCAACATGCGGAAGCGTAAACATTGTCTAAAACATAACATAACGTAATCAAAACATAACGGGATGCCAGTCTTCATAATCAACCGGGTAACTCCTTTCGCCAGCCAAGCATCACCGTTCAACTTCCATACCTGTCCTTAACATGAATGTGCATACTAAAAGGTCAGCTACGCTGGTGAATTCTAGCATTTGATAAAAACTTTAACATTAATATTTGCCAAAAACATAACATTAATTCATTTAATAAAAGCGTACGTAAAATCATGCAATTACTTAACGTCATCAAAACCTCATAATCATATCATCATAACATAAGTCAACATGAACCGAATCTGCGCTTTCTCGTAACCGTCAATTCCATACATCGTATTCTGACGGAAGAACCTAAGGCTCGTTACTTCTAGGCCATCCGTCAACCAGGTCTCCTAAGGCTAGTTACCTTAAGGCAGACCAAACATCGTCTTAGACACTTTTCCCTCGCGAGGAATAGAGTCTCCTGTAAGGGATCCCGGTAATCCCATGGGTAACCGTCGTCACCCTATTCTCAACCAGTTGTACAACCGTTAGCTAGCCACAAAGGCTCCCATATGCGTATAGCAAATCTTCATGTCTAGGACGCCCAGTCTCATCTGGATTCCTAACCCAGACACGGTATCATTCATTACATTCGTTCCCGAAAAAAACCGTTGGCAGATTCGACTTTCATTAACATTCATTCATTCATTCATAAACCTTTAAGTTAAACCATTGTACGTTTTATCAAATAACATTTCATTCGTAAATCTTTCATAAACTTTATTTGGCAAAACATTTCATTAACTCGTTTCATCTTCCCCTTTCGGAAGCATCGTTTCGTAATCAATTCATTAACATATTTCAACTTCCCCTTTCGGAAGCATCGTTTCGTAATCATTTCATTAACACCCTTTAACTTCCCCTTGCGGAAGCATCATTCATAATCCTCGTTTTGTAAACATTATTTCATAAACCACATTTTGTATGTATGCACACCAGCCCAAAACATTATTAAAACATTTAAAAGAGGGCTCTAGAACTCACCTGGTAAGCTAGTCTCGGTTTTCTTAAACAAAGGTCCAACAACGTCACTCTCGATCTGAATTGATTAGTTAAATACACATCAGACCCAATCCCGACTCTAACGGTTTACTCATTTTGTTTTAGGCGAACCTAAGGATAAGTTCGCCCCTTACAACCCTAGCGAACATACAGGCGAACATAGGCCAAGTTCTCCTAGTTCATGCCCAGCGAACTTATAAGTTCGCCTCCTCTACATTAGGCGAACATGCTAAGTTCGCCATCCTTGCTTCAGGCGGACATGCTATGTTCGCCTGAACTGGTTCTTTTCCCTAAACAACCCAAACCGTAATGAGGACGTCTAGATAAAATATACTTCTCTATTTCTAACGAAAATGGGACCGAGTCCCGTTTGTTTTTTGTCTAATCCAGACAATTCAAGTTGTCCTTTTTCCATTACCAAATCATAACAAATAACCCGAATGACCGGGTTCTTAACTTCTATCATTAATATCCATTTTTATATATTTTATCATTTATAAATTAATCAATCTTGTCGGTTATTGTTCGTTATTTATATATTTATAACACTACGCGTCCCCTCGAACACGGTATTCTTGACCAGAGCCAATTAATAATAATATTTATTAATATTGTACGGGTTTTAAGATGTATACCTTCTCGAACACGGTTCCAAGAACACGAACACGAACCGCTCCTTTGACCAAGCCCGTAACTAGACCGAACGGACTCCGAATCGGGTGATTTGAAAGTTCACGAACTCGTCTCGACACACCGGTCTTGGCTAAACAGAACCTCTTGTTGTCAATATTTTTCATAATCTTATTACCATCATGCCATGAATCGGTCATCATTTTCATTTTCATAAAACAACCATGAACCACCACAAAGTCACTAACCACCAACACTGCCACCGCTAACCACCGTCATCAACGTCACCATCCTTTAGTAAACCATCGTTAACCACTGCGTGGTCACCATACCACCATTTCTAACCAACATCAGCCACCATAGCCAACACTAACCACTTCTGCCGTGAGACCCGCACAACCGCCATTCTCCGTTGTTCACCTCCCACAACCACCACCACTACCGTGAGCTTGCACCCGAAACATCTCTGGGTTCTTTCCAGCACCGACACCATATCACCACCATCGTTTCCTGTTAACAAACACCACCATTCTCGGCCGTTCTCATCTTCTCGTCATATTACCACAATATCACCACCACTGTGACCTGTTAGCCACCACCGTCGCCATCGCGAGCTTCCTCCCAGCCTCCAATTTTCACTACGTTGAGGCTGTCATCTCCATCACACCATATCCCCATCATCCTTATCATATTACAGGGACCCATTGTTGCTGCCGGAGTTATGGCAGCAGCTCACTCGCCGTCATGAAGCTTTCCTCATCGCCATGAAGCTTTCCTCATCGCCATAGTTTATGAGACGGAATCCACGTCTCTCCTGTGGTCTTCTTACCTACTTTACTTGATCTCTCATAGTCTCTAAGAGGACCGATCAATACTCACAGGTTAATAGCCGGTTTTAGGGTCGATCGGAAGTGAGGGTGGGCGAATGTTGCAGGTCCGACGAGAGGAGTGGAGCAAGAAAAGGTAGGAGGCGGCTGGTGTTGTAGTTTTGGTTTTTAATTTTATAAATTTTTTCCTTTTACCCCCTCCTATCTTGTACAAATTTCATATTCAGCCTTTAGTTTGATTAGTTGGTAAATTACCGCACCGTACCTTCGTTCTTTGACAATACTAGCCCCAAAAAAAATCTCGTGTTTTGATTGAAAGAGAATTTAGGATGTTACAAGTCTACCCACCTTATAAGAACTTTGTCCTAGAAATTTGTCGCTTCTCATAACACAACTTAACCTAGTACCTCGCGGTTAGGTAGTATCTCAGCTTCTTTCATATCTGTAAGTTGATCAACATACTTGTGAACATTTGATGCCATACGTGAGCTGCGTGAAGTTAGGGTTTACATGTCACTACTACTTCTTCTTTACAATGAACAATTCGGATGTTGTCTTGAATAGTATAACCTATTTTACTCTAACGCACTTCTCATGGGTGGACTTAACTCGAATCCACCAAACACTTGCTTGGATTGTCATGCTGAGAGAGTCGTGGCCCCCTTTACAAACTTAGGCGTGTATTCTAGGAAATTTAGCGTCTTTCATCTGAACCAAAACCCTAGACCGTAGACGTTGATTGTTCCTTGATTTTCCATTGCTAGATTCTTGTTTAGTCTTAACTATACCTCTATAGCTCTTGATCGACGCTATGTCTTTCGGCAAGGCACAATCCGAATCGACCTTTTACATCTAACCGTTAGGGTTCTTATCTCGTCATTCTATGTGAACTGCCTTATCAAGCTCAGAGCCGTCTACCGAAGACTCCATTGCCATAAATTCATTCCCTCGTTAAGTTTGTTTACTCGGTCATCATCTCTCGACAGTTTGGATCATTGTGTATACCTTATAAGCTGCCATGGTGCATTCGTCCTCGAAGGACCATACCATGCCATTCTCGAATGAATCATATCATCCCGTTCCCGAATGAATCCTACCATCAAGTTTCCGATGGTACCTTACCGTCTCATTCCTGAAGGAACCACACCGTCTCGTTCCCTAAGGAACCATATCGCTTCATTCTAGAAGGAACTGTATCGTTTCGTTCCCGTAGGAACCGTATCGCTTCGTTCCCGTAGGAACCCTATGGGGTATCCCCCAACCATATGAGGTATCCCTTATCACACTCAACTTGTCGGGAAGTTATTCATTCAGATGGAACACTAGTCACTAGAACTTTTCATTCATATTTTCACACACAATCTCCTTCTTGTCTTTCTTTCAAGCGTACTTGTTAGGTTTTACGTTTCACATCGTTGATTCATTGAACACCATTCTTCATTCATATCCCTGGATGGTCTTAGGGATTGGCATCCCATCTGACCGACAATATATATTCTCTAGCTACTCGTTTCCGTTAGCCTTTTCTGCATGCATTTCTTCGAAAGTCACATTCGTTGGTCTTACTATGGATAAATGACACGTGCGGTGACACTTGTACTTTCATTTCCTTTGTAGTTTTAGTGGGTCCCTCAACGGCTTTCCAATTCTAACAACACTCGCGGATATTGATTAGACTTAGCCGTAGTAGAGCGTTCTCTGAGTCGCCTTGAATTTCTTCTTCGTGCCTATGACTTACTTCACATTGTTGGTCAAAACTTGTCCTTCACATTCATTCTAAACAAACAATCCTTGGGTCGGATTTGGTTTGATTTGCTTTAGCCTGCATGCCCTAATTAACATCGCGGTTCCCGTCTCTTGTTGTTGGTATATTTATTTTCTCGTTTCAGGAGATACTCTTATTAGTCGTCTGGGACTGTCTTCTACATGGAAAGATGCCATTTGTGCATTAGTGCACTCATATATTGTAACATTCGGGCTCTTGTACCAACAATATTGTCCGCTTTGCCCCCTAAGAGCTCACGAATTTGTTTTTTGTTGCCCGGGTGAAAACTTCTCAGGGGTCACCCATCCCTGGATTACTCCCGCCCGAGCACGCTTAACTGTGGATTTCTCCTCTCATCCACTACATTAAGCCCCAAAACGCGTTGATGGTATTCGAGGCGGGGCATTTCCTTTTGAACCAAGAATCTCTTCTTGCCACGGCCGATGTGGTATTTGCCTAGGGTGTTACAACGGGCCATGTTAATCTTCTGTGTATAGTTACAGTCACCCCCCTTATGGACTCATCATCCTCAATGAGGTTTGCCCCACCATCCCAATCAGGGATGTGGGATTTGCCTAAGGTGTCCTCAATGGACACCCCCGGGGACTCACCATCTTTGATGAGGTTTGCCCCACCATCCCGAACGGCACAGGAGTGGCTTTGATACCATTTGTAACATCCGGCCTCTCGTACCAACAATATTGTCCGCTTTGCCCCTTAGGAGCTGACGGATTTGTTTTTGGTTGCCCGGGTGAAAATTTCCCAGCGGCACCCATCCCTGGATTACTTCCACCCGAGCACGCTTAACTATGGAGTTCTCCTCTCATCCACTACATTAAGCCCCAAAACGCGTTGTTGGTATATTGTAACGATACAAAGAAGATTACTATGGCCCATTGTAACACCCTAGGCAAATACCACATCAGTCGTGGCGAGGAGAGATTCTTGGTTCATAAGGAAATGCCCCGCCTCAAATACCATCAACGAGTTTTTTTTAGGGGGGGGGGGGTTTGTAACATCCGGCCTCTCATACCAATAATATTGTCCGCTTCCCCCTAAGAGCTCACGGATTTGTTTTTGGTTGCCCGGGTGAAAACTTCCTAGGGGGTCACCCATCCCTACTCCCACCCGAGCACGCTTAACTGTGGAGTTCTCCTCTCATCCACTACATTAAGCCCCAAAATGCGTTGATGGTATTTGAGGCGGGGCATTTCCTTATGAACCAAGAATCTCTCCTCACCACGGCCGATGTGGTATTTGCCTAGGGTGTTACAATGGGCCATGTTAATCTTCTCTTTATCATTACATATATTCTTTGGACATACACTTGTGTGGTTATTTCCTTCATGCTCATGCATACTTCGACAATAGACTGATTTTTATTCATCATAACGTGTTTGTGCTAAGTGTAGTCCACACTAGCTCCTTGGCATTCTCCACACATATCCTCGTCTGACTTAGGTAAAACTGAAGTTTCATTCCTCCTCATTTTGCCTGTCGCTCGTACTTGCTGGCATCATTCACCTTTGTAAGGTACACCATCTTTGAATTCGTTACTATTACTTATGAGGTTCATAAATCTCCTAAAGTCGTTACTCGGGTGACTAACATCTCGTAGTCATAGTTGAGTAATAAGGTCAACTCTGATACGTAAGCATTAATCAACACCATCAGATTCGCTATCATGCACGTTCACCTGTAAATTCTTAATTTTGCAGATCCAAACAAAATTGCCAATTTACCTTACTTGAGCATTCTAATTTCTCTTATAATATTTCATAATACTCGCGCCTCTTCAAAGTTGAGATTTTGTCCCGGTATTCTTCTCGACACATCCTATGACTCCCGCGCTAAGTCCACACAACAGAGGACATCTCTCATCACACTCGTACGGTCTCATGCACACTACCTTCCGATTCCTCATGAACACTTGCTTCTTTACTGTAAACTTAGTAGGAGGCGGCTGGTGTTGTATTTAGGTTTTGTAGTTATATAAAATTTTTCCTTTTACCCCCTCCTATCCTGTACAAATTTCATATTCAGCCTTTAGTTTGATTAGTTGTTAAATTACCGCACCGTACCTTCGTTCTTTGATAATACTGGTCCCAAACAAAATCACGTGTTTTGATTGAAAGAGAATTTGGGATGTTACAGAAACCATGTTTACTACTTTTACTGTTGTTTTGTTGGTTTTGAGTATGATTCTTGGCTAAAACTCTAATACTGCATGGGTCATTAGATGAATACTTTGTTAAAGCTTTGATTTTTATTTTGTTTTGGAATTGTTTGAATGGATTAATGATTTTGTAAAAAATCTTGAGTTAATAATTATGATGAATTTATGTGTTTGAATATGTTGTAGGTTTGATTATAATTCCGTACGTTGATTGTGGATGTCTTCCAGTTTGATTAGGGTATCTAGGTCATAGATCTTAGGGTTTGTGATTGTTTGTGTGGTTTTCTAGACATAGTGTCCATAGGAGTTGTGATTGAGTATGGGTTAGATCTGAATGTGTATCATGTCTCAATACCCGAGAAGTGAGAGATAGTCGTTTAGTCTTCGTCATTAGGAATCCGAGTGTCAACTGTCTGAGAGGAAGTTGGTTTAGGTGTCTAGTGATTGTTGCTATTCTGAGTCATAAGATTACCCCGTGCATTCTTTGAATGTATTGTGGACAGTGAGACTGAAAGGTAATCTGTCTATTTGGGTACTTTATCATTGATGGAGAGACCGAAAGGTAATCCACTATCTGGTGAGTTATTACATCTTTAGGTTTCTTAGTTGGTGACACCCTAAGAATGATTAGGGATCCACTAGGTAGTATAGAGTTGTTCCTTCAGAAACCCAGATCCATCATAGTTTCCAGAACGGGTAGAAGTTGTGCTTTACAAGTAGGATTTTGACCTAGGTAGTGTTCTTCCCATCTCTGATATTACCTTAGTTCTTCATCTTGATAGCTTAAGTCGATCTTTAGTTTCTGCATTATTAGTACTGTAATCAACCCCCCATCAATCAATCTTTAGTCCGAGTCGGAGTCTAGTATAGTTATAGTAGTGTCTCTAGGGTTCAATAACTCGGTTTACCATTAAGCTATGCTACACTCGATAGGTCCATTTGCCTGTAAGTGCAGTTTAGGCGAAGGTACTCCAATTATTACTTAGGAGTCTAGGTTAGGTTTTGTTAGTTTTTATATAGACCGTCTGGGCGACATCAGATGTGCTACACTTGATAGGTTCACTTGCCTGTCAGTGCGGTCTAGTTCATAGGTATTCCATTTTATTACTTAGGAGTCTAGATTAGTTTTTTATTTATAGTTTTTATAGACCGTCTAGGCGACATCAAGTTTTTGACGCCGTTGCCGGGGACACTTGGCAATAGCAACATTAGCTTTGCTTAGTTCTTTGTGTGATTTTTGGTTTGTGTGTTTTGCTTTCTGTTACTTTGAGTCTTAATCGTGTGCTTTGTCTTGTTTGTTTCGTGTGTGTCTAATTTAAGATTGAGTCTTTCTTATTTATTTTTGTGCCTTTCAGTTTATGCAACATACTTGTTCGCAGGGATCGCCATAGTATTCAACTTACGAAGAGCCCAAATGAGAGCTTCAAGAGCGCTCCCGCGACTTCCAGGAGCGTTTGAAAAAGTTGTGCAAAAATCAGGTACGTTCTTCTAGCCCAATTACTTTTCCTAAAATGGGCGACGCCGACCCACGAACGAGACGTACCGTACACCAGAGAGCCAGTGACGGGGTCACCGGGGCGAGATCTTCGATCACCCACCCCACTATCCCTGATACCAATAGTTGGCAGATCCCATCACATGTCATGAGTACGATCACTCATTCTACTTAGTTCCATGGTGTAGGTCCTCATGGCGCTTCTACGGATCGATCTCGTGATAAGACGTGACGTTAACTCGGAGTGCAGAATCCAACGAATCAACGTTTATATGCATAAAAGACAATGTAGACAATCACGTAAATAACATTCTCAATTGTATTCCAAATCACAATGGTGTTTACAGACTCAATCAGACTAATCGATAATTCTCTGTTCTGTGCGTTTTCTATTCGACTGACTCTGTAAACACATATATAGACATCTGACCTGCTATAAGCGAACTTATTAAGTTCGCCTCTAATAGACTAAGCGAACTTAACAAGTTCGCCTCAGATAGACTTAAGCGAACTTATTAATTTCGCCTCTGATAGTAAGTTCGCCTCTAGGTAAACTTGAATAAACACTTAGTGACTTTTTACATAACAAAAACATAAAGACATAAGATCTAACTATTACAAGCTTTTGTCATTACAAACTATGTCCTAACAGACTCCCCCTTGACAATAGCTTGATCTTCAGTCTTTTGTCTTCATGATGAGCTTTTCCAGTTATCCGGTAGTCTGCTGCCTGCATATCTCCAAAACTCTCTTGTACTGTAATCCTGTTCTTTCCATTCATCAGCGAACATTATTTCATTCTTTCGCAACGTCCTCTGATCTTTCTTTGAAAAATTTATAAGATTCATTGTATCATAGAAACATACAATGACCTTATTTTCTTTATCTTCAATCCTTGCTTCACCAGTATTGACATCAACATACCACCATTTCATATTCCCAAGAAAGTCTTGAGAAATCTTCTTCAACGGTATATTGTGTACAGCACGTACTGGTTTATACTTGTAACTCCAGGTCACCTTCCTAGTCTTCTGATCTGTGTTCTTCACTCTCTTTCCCTTTTGTGGTTTCAGTCTTTCATACTTTCCTGAACTACCTTCTCTCTTGATCAAGTTTGCTATTACATCAGCCAAACCATTCTTCGATCTATTAATAAGAGGCTTTGAAGCTAGACCATTCATTTCACACCTTGGTAAGGTATTGAAATACTTGATCCTCGGCTTTAAGTATTGAACACCGTCATATCTTTTAATTGCAAATAATGTTGTATCACCATCATAAAACCAACTTATGATCCTTCCTACACACCGCTCGTTATTCACATATTTCTCTTTCTGAGCAGGTTGTGCTGGAGACTTGGGTAGCACCTTCATCCAACTATTTACAACTTCTCTCCACTATTCACTTGTCATCCCTTTATTTCTATACATCACAGGTTCTTCATTAACCTTCGGAGACTCAGTGTGAGTAGTTTTAGTTTCAGTATCTATATTGGATTGAAAATTCTCATCATCAGCATCCATCTTTGAATCAACAGTATCTTCAGGTAGTGTGACGTCTTCAACAGAGTCCATAGAATCTGTTACTCCATCATAAGTGAATTCAGGAATAACATCATCCTGGATGAAGTTATACGGCAATTTAAGACCATCACAGCCTTCATAAGTAACATTATCTTTATCTTTCTCTATCTCTCTCTCGACTATCTCTCCTTCTTCTATTTCATTTTCAGACACTTCATCATCCATGTCATTGAATAAATCATCAATGTCATCAAGACATGCAATCTTTTCAGCTTCTTCTTCTTCAGAATCTGCAAAGAATTCCAATAATAGAATTTCTTCTTCATTAGCACCAGAAGTATCTTTGTTTCCTTCAAGTGATTGTGATGTCGACTCCCCCTGAACCTTTGATATAGGATTAGCGTTAGTGTATTGACGATCACCCTCAACATTTCCAGCAGGATCATTGTCTTCATCATCACATCTTTGAATAGACTCTGTGTGACATGTATCATGTATCCTCAACTCCCCCTGAGCGTCAAGACGCTGAACGAGTTTAGACACCAATGCTTGCATGTCAGCTATCTGTTGAGCTTGAGTCTGAATCACCAGCTGCCGTTGTGAATCAGTAGACACAAGAGTATCCACCTGAGCTTGAAGTGTAAGCACTTGAGATTCAAGGATAGTAATCCTTTCAGAATCAGAAGGCTTTGACGGACCAGCTAATGATTGTGGAATTGATGGACTTGCAGTATGAGTAATGATTGGAGGAACAAGAGTTATAACCGGAGATGTATCTTTAGATCTTGGAGGAGTAATAATCAAGGAAGAAACAAAATTAGCATCCTCTACTCCCTGAGAAGATTGTGCACCAGCAATTGAAGCACACATTAGCTTTTGATTCTTTGGATCTGGATTAAAGTCACTATCAGACTCAGTACTTTCATCAACCAAGGATCTTTTTCCATGTACTGAACCGGAAGGAGGATCCCGAACAGACTTTCTTCTTGGTCGTCTGGCTTGAGATTTAATGCGTTTTCCAGCATTAGCTAGTGGAATAGCAGCTAACCGTTCATAATGATCGGAGGAAAAATCCCTAGATTCATCAGAGTTAGTGCTTTTATTAACAGGTAATATCGTATCACTTGAGCTTGAACTAGATTCATCATCAGTCACCACATTCCCTTCAGCTTCATGAATGGGCGAGTTCACAGCATCATCAACGAAATCATCCATGTTCATGTGCATGAACGACCGTCTCTTGAACAGGTTCATGAATAGGTATTTCAACCTCAGCTTGTGGAATAGGAACTTGTTCAGTAATAGGAATTTGTGGTTGTACGGGAACTTGAGCTTGTGGAACTTGTTGTTGTATCGGTTGCTGTGGAATTTGTTGTTGTTGTTGTGGTTGCTGTTGTTGTGGTGGTTGCTGTTGTTGTTGTGGTTGCTGTTGTTGTTGTGGAACATTTAAGCCTTGAGCTTGAGCAATTTCATCAGGATGAAACCAGTTGTCATTAGGTGGTGCAACATAATCAGGATTGATTAAGTGACCAAACAAAGGAGTATTAACTGATATCAATGCGACATTCTGCTATTTCACCTTCGAGCAATCAGTAAAGATACGCTTTGACATTGGAGTCAAAGTTAATCTTATAGGATGTTGTGGAAGATCCGGAATAAGATGATTTAGAATCATTTGAATAAAGCGAGGATACATAAAAAATCCTTGACCTTCAGCCGGATTAATCTGCATGACCATCTCTCGATAGAAGTAAAGTGCAAAATTGAATCGCTTATTCAACGTTAAAGCCACCATTGCAGTTTGAAGAGCCATTTTTAAACCATCGGTTCCAGCTTTACGAGGAGAGATGCATTGAATAATCACATGCATGAAATACCTCCATTCACCGACTAAGCCACCTTTACGTGCTTGTGTATCATTCTGTCTCATACGATAAACCATTCTTTGAAAACAACCCATAATAAGAGTGCCAGGATATGACAATGGGTCTTCAGAATTACCACCCAAATCAAGAGCAGCACGAATTGTTTCTTCAGATATGGCAATTTCAGTATTATTGATAGTGGCACGAAGAACATGAGGTTCTACGTCCGCATCATGATGAACTGTATCCCAAAATTGATGTATGTATACCAAACTGATGTAAGGATCAACAGATAAAGCAGTATGAAGACGCGAACGATTCAGAAATCCGATTATTCCTTGAAAATTGACTGTCTCGGACATGTTAGGATCTAACAATGCCATCTGATTATACTTATATTCGACACGTCGAGCCATCTGAAAACATTCGGACAACAAAACACATTAGTAAAAAATATCAAACACAAAAAAAAATTTACAAAAAAATTTAAAAAAAATTTCTAACACTAAAAAATCACAAGTCCAAATACTCTCTGACCCCTAGGCAAACTTAATAAGTTTGCTTAGTGTTGCAAGAGGCGAACTTGTTAAGTTCGCCTGGACAAGTTCGCTTCAAACAAGTTCGCTTGGAACAAGTTCGCCTGAACTTGTGACGATTCAAATCCAAACCCAGAATTTCAAAATTCGGCAAATCTGTGATAAAATCTCGAATTAACCATTGTAAACCCAACGACTAACACCACTAAGTCATTAACAATGAACAATTTCAAGATTTAAGTCTGGAACATCCACAATTTTAGGGCAAACAAATACGGAATGAAAACCGGACCAAAAACCTTGATTTTCTCACAAATGAACGGACAATAATCAGTGAAATTACCGTAGTTGAGTTCGCAAATCAATTGGGAATATGATAGAACCGGCAAACAACTCTAACAACACAGATTAAAAATTTCGAAAAAAATTCCAGATAAGTTCGCATGAAAAATGAAGACGATGACTGTCAAGTTCGCTTGGCTAAGAACCTTAAACACATTAAGTTCGCTTATTTAGGCGAACTTGTTAAGTTCGCTTAACAAGCTATCGGCGAACATGCTAAGTTCGCTTCATCATCCACATACAAACAGATTAAGTTCGCTTCACTGTTCTTAAGCGAACTTATTAAGTTCGCTTCACTGTACACAGGCAAACAGATTAAGTTCGCTTCACTGTTTTTAAGCGAACTTATTAAATTCGCTTCACTGTACACAGGCGAACATAATATCTATTCACTTTTGCCTTGAACAAAATTTTACCAACTTCAACCTTTCAAGTCTTGAACTTTCGTCAGCATCATGTATCCGATCCAATCCCGAACAATTTTAATAAAAGTTTAGAATTTTCATGAAAATCAAAATCAAAATCTTTTTAAGTTTTATCTATACAAACTGAATCACATATTTTTGGATTTTATCTGTACAAACGGAAACACATATTTTTGGATTTTTATCTGAATAAACTGAAATCACATATTTTTGAATAAACATCATGAGCAAGAAGATCATATCAGTATGCAATTAATTCATTACACATTTTAGCAATAACAAAGGGTAACCTATAGTATGAAACCATCCAACCCAGTCTTGTGCACTTTGCATTTTTTTTTCATTTGAAACTCATTCAATTTGAATAATATTTGAAATCATACGCGATAAATTTCAAAGTAAATAAGATCAGATTATAAAATGCTCATTTATTTATACCGAATTTGAAATATAAAGCATGAATTCTTAAATTTGTCAATATTATATGATTTGAAACTATAAGCATTTATTCTCCAAATTCATGTGATTTAGTACCATTTAGATGAAAAACATCGTGTACCCCACATATATGCCAAACAAAAATATAAGTTGCACTATCTTCAAGACATATACAGTTAATGTTAAGATTAGATCAATTTCCAAGATGAAATTATCTCTTTTAGCACAAGTATAAAAGCAGATCCCAAAGGATATAAGAATCATGATGATTCAAAATCAGAAGATTCTAATGAATAGGCTGAATAGTGAGAATCAACAGATTCAGGTATGAGGATCCAACTATTATCTGGATAAAATTCAATGGAGTCAGACTAGTTGATGTATCTAACTGATCTAAGGGCGAATATATGTTTCAACAGATTTTGAAAGCATATTTTAGTTCAACAACACCTTGCATGTTTTTTGGAGCATGGGCAGTGAAGTGAACTGAAATAAATTTTTGTGCTAAAGATATAATTCGATATTGGTCTCATGAAATTCTTTATAACCATATATTCTTTATCTGATAATGATCTTTTACACACACACCCAAGCATTTAATGGATTTAAATCACAGATGTAATCATATTATATTTAATTTTCGCACTACTATTAGTTCAAAACGCTTTTAGTCTATTGACAATTTAAGTTTCAAAATTCATACACAAATTTAAAAACAAATTATCAAGATTAGAGCATTCACAACACTATCATTTCTCATTTATGCAGACTTTGAAATTTAGATCAAATCAACTCAATTTAATCAATCATATATCAAAGGTCTACTAAGGTCGTGTGAAATGAACTAATCACTGACGTACTATCATTTCTTCTCTAACCTCAAATGATGTCAAATTTTATATTTTTCAATTTGTTTTGACTTTTTATAAATTAAAAACTTTTTGACTGAAAATGTAAATGCAGAAATGTAATAAAGCAATAAAGAAATTTAAAAAAAAATTTCTTGAAATTCTGATTTTGAAAAGCTTTTATTCGGGATTGATCATACCTATCATTTTAATTAGGAATTCAAACCTGGTACGATCAAATACCTTGGTAAACAAATCAGCAAAATTATCATCAGTGTGTACCTTGACCAGCTTAACCAACCTTTTCTCTGCACAATCACGAATAAAATGATATCGAATTTCTATGTGCTTAGTTTACTATGTTTAACAGGATTATTAGTTATGGACATAGTAGCATTATTATCGATAAGCATAGGGGTTCCTGTGAAATTCAAACCGTAATCTCTCAATTGCTGTTGTATCCACAGGATCTGTGAACAACAACTCGCAGCAGCGATGTATTCTGCTTCGCATGTAGAAATGGAGACTGTGGTTTGCTGTTTGCATTTCCAGGACACAAGTCGATTACCTAAGAACTGGCAACCACCTGTTGTAGATTTCCTATCCAAACAACAACCACCAAAATGAGAATCAGTATAAGCATTGAAATCAAAGTTAGAACCATGAGGATATCCCCAAACGTTGTTTTCCTTTCAAATATCGAAAGATTCTTTTCACAGCAATTAAGTGAGATTCTTTTGGCTTTGCCTGGAATCTGGAACAGATACACACGGCAAACATTATATCTGGCCTTGAAGCGGTTAAGTACATGAGGGATCCAATCATAGCTCTGTAAAGTCGACAATCCACATCTTTTCCATCCTGGTCAGATTTTATGATTGACCGGAATCGGAGTATCATATTGGGTACAGTCCTCCATCTTGAACCGGCTCAAGATGTCTTTGACATACTTGGACTGATGAATAAAGAAACCATCTTCCTTTTGATTTACTTACAAACATAAGAAAAACGATAACTCTCCCAAAGCAGACATTTCAAACTTCGACTTCATAACACCCTCAAAATATTTGCATAACCTTTCGTTTGTTGAGCCAAATATAATATCATCCACATAAATCTGCACCAGTAGGTAATCTCCCCCTGATTTCTTTATGAATAAGGTCGAGTCTATCTTTCCACGAACAAAGTCATTTGCCAAAAGATGTGTGGATAATGTTTCATACCACGCACGAGGAGCCTGATGAAGACCATATAAGGCCTTATCAAGCTTGAAAACCATATTCGGATTCAGTGGATCTTCAAACCCCGGTGGCTGACAAACATAGACTTCCTCCTTGACCTTTCCATATAAAAACGCACTTTTGACGTCTAATTGAAACACCTTAAAACCTTTAAAAGAAGCAAAAGCTAGAAACAGCCTTATAGCTTCGAGCCTCGCAACAGGCGAATAAACCTCAGTGTAATCAATTCCTTCTTGTTGATTGAAGCCCTGGACAACTAATCTTGCCTTGTTGCGTACTACGATACCTCGATCGTCTTTCTTACATTTAAACACCCATTTTGTTCCTATCGGATATGCACCCTTCGGAAGATCAACAAGATTCGAAACCTTAAGTTTATCAAATTGAGCAAGTTCTTCCTGCATAGCTTCTATCCAATTGTTGTCATTTAAAGCCATCTCAACATTCTTGGGTTCAACCTGCGAAATAAAGCAAGAATGTGAGCACTCATCAAGAACACCAGAATCTTTAATGCATGTATACTAACAAGTATTGTCAACAATAGAACGTGTTTTCAGTCCATCTTGTAAATTTCCAATTATATTCGTTACTAGATGATCTTTGAGTTCCTTGATGGATGCAACTTCAGGAACCGGCAACACGTCAACTTGAGTAGAGTCAGATTGATAAGAATAATCTTGATTAATTGGAATATCTGAGTCTAAATTTGTAGGAATCTCCCCCTGAGCCTGTGTCGAAGATAATGGATCATCACCCAACAATGGTTCAGCAGAAGAATCTTGAAAAATAGCATTATCCTCCTCACTCTCTGAATCTTGTGGACCTGAACAAGAAGCAACATTAGGATCGGGAGCATAAGTAGATGGAATCGATGAATTTGGAACTGCATTTGGTAGAAATCCATTGTGCTGTGCATCTTGACAAGAATCATAAAGAACATCAGCATCTTCAGCAGAAATATCATAAGGGAAATGAAAAGACTTGAATAAGTTTTCATAATCAAATGCCCAATCCGGAACAATCGCCATTTGTGGTAAAGACCGATTTGAACAGTCAATATGGAACCATTCTTCAACTTGGCGCGTCTCTTTGTTATAAAACCTATTGGTTGTTGAATACCCCAGAAAAATCCCTTCAATAGCCTTCGCACTGAATTTCGTTGGGACATCTCGAACTTTCAATAGGGTGCAAGGATTACCAAAAGGTAGTAAATAATCCAGATTTGGCTTTCGATTATTCAGCAATTCGTAGCAAGTCTTGTTATGTCGCTTGACAGTCAAGACCCTGTTCAAATAATGACACGCAGTATTCACAGCTTCAGCCCAAAAGGTGACTGGAAGCTTAGAATCCGCAAGCATCGTGCGAGCTGTTTCGACCAAAGTCCCGTTCTTTCGTTCAGCGACACCGTTTTGTTGAGGAACATATGGCGCACTGAATTCATGATGAATTCCTTTTTGTAGACAGAATAAGCCCATTTTGCTATTCATAAATTCGCTGCCATTGTCACTCCTGATTCTTCTGACTTTCAAATTGAATAAATTCTCCAAACCCAGGATTAAGTATTGTACCAACTCAGTGGTTTCAGCTTTAGAGGAAAGAAACTTAACCCATGAAAATCTGGAGTAATCATCAGTTACTACCAAGCTGTATGATTTTCCACCAATGCTCCTGATACTGATAGGACCAAACAAATCCATATGCAGCAACTCCAAAGGAGTTACGATAGAATTCGTCATTTAGATTTGTGAGATTTCTTTCTTTGCTTCCCCTTCTTGCAAGGAATACAGTCATCAGGAACTGAGAATTTCATCTTTGGAATACCAAGAACCAGATCATTCCTAACAATGTAGTTCATCTTCCTATAGTTAATGTGAGCTAGCTTCCTGTGCCACAATATTGAATCAGATTCTGATGCCTTGGAGAGTAAACATGTTGGAATTGAATCCGTTGTAGTGGCAACACTCATGTCAAGGACATACGTGTCATTTCTCCTCGGAGCCTTCATGAGAATCCATTCATCAGGAATCACGAAGCCCGGTTTCAAAATATAGCATTCAGCCTCGTTGAAATGGAACGAAAACTTCTTGTCACAAACTTGATACACTTAAAAGATTGTGTTCCAGCTGCTCAACATAATTCACCTTCTCTAATTTGACTTTGTCATTCTTTAACGTACCCTGTCCAGTTATGTACCCGCCTTTATTACCCGCAAAAGCGACATAACCTCCATCAATTTGTTTTACATCCTGAAGCAATCTAACATTCCCTGTCATATGTCGAGAGCAACCACTATCCACATACCATGTATTGTTGATAGTCCTCCTTGGTTGTCCCTACATAAACAACGAGAATCAGTTAGAAATAGGAACCCAAGCCATCATGGTCTTGGGTCATCCAGATTGATCAAAATAAACAACTTCTTGTAATTTACAATCAATCTTATCATTCACTTTTGGAACAGAAGTTTGACAATCAGACTTTTTCAAAGAATATCCATCTTTATTATTTTGAAAAACATTATTTGATATTTTATTGTCAGATTCGGATGTTTCCAAAATTTTTTTCAATTTTCTGTTTCGTCTTCTCCTTTGAGGTCTAGACAATTTAACTTCCTGATGAGATTCTTTTGAAATTCCAACATTAGGGATCTCAAGTTTCTCTTTGAATACAAAAGATTTAGAATTCAATTTATCCTGTTGTTTAAATCCAGAGGATTTAACAAAAGATCGACCAGGCAAATTCTTCTCCAAACTAGAAGACGACTTTCCCTCATCTTTTCTTTTCAGAATCTTCACCACTTTCGGTTGTGAAGGAACAGTCTTCATTTTACCCTGGTTCTTGTAAGGACAATTGATCAGAATGTGACCAGCCTCGTTGCAATGAAAACACACTCTTCTTTCTTGATAAGTTCTGAAATAAGGAGTTTTCTTTGAATGTGAGGATCCATCAGAGGTATAAGCTTCAGAGGAATGTCCATAACAGTTTATCGGCTTCTTTGGAACATAAGCCTGTGTTGGCACCTTTGAAGAATACCCTTTTTGATAACCAGCTGCTACAAATCCACTCGACTGTAAAATTGGAGAAAGCTTAGATGTACCAACTTTCACTTCTTCAGGTTCAGTCAGAATGCATCTATCTCGGGTAACAAATTTAACAACTGTTGGGTCATCAATTTTGACCTCTTTTGGAATGCCCTCGACCTTCTTCTCATCAAACACCTCATCTTCAGAATCAGACTCATACACCATATCCTCCCCAGTTACCGGATTCACCTTTAACACAGTCTTTGGATCTATCTCCTCTTCATGTATAATTTCAGGTTCCACCACATAATTTGCATTAAACGGTGGAGGAATAAATCCAATTCCAGTAACACGCTTAGTAGGATCAGCATTTGAGTTAAAATAATCCAAAACAACCGAAGAATTTTCAAATTTTTCCATCTTTCTATGAAGTTTGATCACTTCAGACTCTTTGTCAGATATTTCTTTATTCTTTTGAGCAACAACTTCATTACGTTTTTCTATCTCAGCATAAGCCATATCTAGATGATAACCTTGCTCTTTATATTTCAACCCAGAGAATTTAAGTCTCTTTTCAAAGACTCAATTCTATCGATGCACAATTTATCATTATCTTTCAGTTTTTGATTAACAGTATGCATCGATTTCATACAAATCAAGTTTGTGTTATCATTCATGACCTTTTGCAATTTATCTTTAACAGAAATGTAGTTAGAACAGTAAATATGACAAACAGAGTCTTTTACCTTAGACGGATCAGACATGTCTGCCATGAATACTTTTGCAATGGGAATATTTTCTGAATCAGCACCATCAGAAGCATTTTGAGTAAGAACAATATCCTCCTCAGCAACACCTGATGCATCATTAGAATCAATATTCTGCACTTGTTCTACTTCTTCATCAACGCTTGGAACACTGTCACCATCACAAGAATCATCAATAGAACTTTCATCATCAGTCGACTCCTCTGGTTTTTCAGAATGAATTTCTGCTATAAAAGCCTGACTCACAGCACCCACCAAGTCTTCAAGATGAATGCCCAGTCATAGTTTTCGTCGTTCTGAGCAACCAATGACGATGAAGCAGATGCATGATTTGTATTACCAGATGAACCACGTGACTGATTCCTATTATGCTGAAAATTAGGTTGCTTCTTTTGAGAATCAAACTCGGCCTTTGGCTTCACACATGCCTTAGCAAAGTGACCATATTCTTGACAGTTGTAGCACCGAACTTTGCTTTTATCAAAACCCATGCGAGATCGACTATTTGAGCCAATATATTTTCTGCCAGTTTTCTTCAAGAAATCTTTAGCTTGACGCATTAACATGGCCATATTCCATTGGATATTCATTTCTTCCAGATCAACAGGGTCAATCTGTCTGAAATCTTCTTCTATAACCTCAGGATCATGTATTTTACCTCCAATAAAATTTTCATATGATGCCATGAATGAGGAAAACATAGCAAGATAGTCATCAGCAACCTTTTGATTCAAATGAGATTCAGATGAAGTAGAAGCTGTAGTCACAGAAAATCCAGAATGGCTTGGATGATCAGAATGAATTGGAACTCCAGAACACTGATCATTTGAAGAATCTTGAGCATCACCAGAAAAGAATGCCACTCCATTACCAGATTTACTGGTAGATTTGGCAAAATACATTGAGGGATCCTGGATGTGCTCCAAGTTAGTATCTTTCTTCTTCATATTCATGTCATGCGACTGAATCTTCCCTAGAACTTCTTCAAGAGACATGGTTTTATACTTAATGTTCTCTTTGATTAAAACCGTGTACACATCAAATTTTGATGGTAAAGCCTCCAAGAATTTATCATTGATTTCCTCAGTCTCATACACCACAGAAGCACTTGCCAGTTCACTAAGAAGATGATAGAATCTTGTAGCAAGATCATCTAAGGATTCATTTTGAAAATGCTTAAAGACCAAGAACTGCTTCTTTAATAGCTCCTTTCTACTCTTCTTCACATCCAAGTTGCTTCACACATTTTCTGTAATGCTTCCCACAGTTGTTGAGAAGAGTTGAACTGTTTAAAACTGTGATATATTTCCTTCGGAAGAGACATCGAAATACTAGCCATCGCTTTCTTTTCCCTGTCAAATAGTAGCTTCTCTTCAGTAGTTAACGCTGACACTGGCTTTGGAACATTATCCTGTCCCATCCAAAAATAAGTCGGATGCGTATAACCTTCCAAAATCGGAATCCACAAACTGGTATCGGCAAAAGATACAAACTGGTCGAACTGGTCGAACCGATTTTTCCAATTTGAATAATCAGCTAGATTCAACAACTTTGGAGGTTTTTGAGATGTACCGATCTGATTGTCATAATTGAACATATTCGTGACTTGAACCATATTTGTCATTTTTTTTTTCTGAAAAATTTTCTAAGTGTTGAACTTCTTTACCCTTAGGCGAAGATAATAAGTTCGCCTGCTAAGACACCCAAGCAAACTTAATGAGAAGCGAACTTAATAAGTTCGCTTAAACCAGAAACTTGTAATCTGCTTAAGTTCGCTTAAAAATAAGTTCGCTTAATCCTGTAAGAAGTGAACTTGACAAGTTCGCCTGCACACAAATCAGCAAGTTCGCTTGCAGTACCAGAATCAAGATCAAGAACACTTCAGACCACTTTGGCGAACAAGAGATAGACTAAAATCATCATTAATCACTGATTTGAAGAAATTAATCAAAATTGGACCGTAGGATTGTGTAATTTGTCAATTAGAAGCTTTCTATCGGATCAATTTCGTCAAAATCCTCTTCAAAAACACCAAATCAGATTTGAATCAGTCTTGAAAACTCCATGGAAATGAAAAACTCAAAAATGATGAATTTCATGTCAATTTGCATATAAAACCGTCTAGAATCAACAAGAATCACGAGCATAAGCTCTGATACCACTTGTAGGTCCTCATGGCGCTTCTACAGATCGATCTCGTGATATGACGTGACGTTAACTCGGAGTGCGAAATCCAACGAATCAACGTTTATATGCATAAAAGACAATGTAGACAATCACGTAAATAACATTCTCAATTGTATTCCAAATCACAATGGTGTTTACAGACTCAATCAGACTAATCGATAATTCTCTGTTCTATGCGTTTTCTATTCGACTGACTCTGTAAACACATATATAGACATCTGACATGCTATAAGCGAACTTATTAAGTTCGCCTCTAACAGACTAAGCGAACTTAACAAGTTCACCTCAGATAGACTTAAGCGAACTTATTAAGTTCGCCTCTAATAGACCAGGCGAACTTAACGGTAAACTTGAATAAACACTTAGTGACTTTTTACATAACAAAAACATAAAGAGGCGAACTTAACGGTAAACTTGAATAAACACTTAGTGACTTTTTACATAACAAAAACATAAAGACATAAGATCTAACTATTACAAGCTTTTGTCATTACAAACTATGTCCTAACACATGGCCTCGAGGATGAGGATGCACCAGGACATCTGTCCCGCTTCGTGCGTATATGTGATACTTTGTTAAAGCTTTGATTTCTATTTGGTTTTGGAATCGTTTGAATGGATTAATGATTTTGTAACAAATATTGAGTTAATAATTATGATGAATTGATGTGTTTGAATCTGATGCAGGTTTGATTATAATTTCGTACGTTGATTGTGGATGTCTTCCAGATTGATTAGCGTATCTAGGTCATAGATCTTAGGGTTTGTGATTGTTTGTGTGGTTTGCTAGACATAGTATCCATCGGAGTTGTGATTGAGTATGGGTTAGATCTGAATGTGTATCCTGTCTCAATACCCGAGAAGTGAGAGATAGTCGTTTAGTCTTCGTCATTAGGAATCCGAGTGTCAATTGTCTGAGAGGAAGTTGGTTCAGGTGTCTAGTGATTGTTGCTATTCTGAGTCATAAGATTACCCCGTGCATTCTTTGAATGTATTGCGGACAGTGAGACTGAAAGGTAATCTGTCTATTTGGGTACTTTATCATTGATGGAGAGACCGAAAGGTAATCCACTATCTGGTGTACATCTTTAGGTTTCTTAGATGGTGACACCCTGAGAGTGAGTAGGGATCACTAGGTAGTCTAGAGTTGTTCCTTCAGAAACCCAGATCCATCATAGTTTCCAGAACCGGTAGAAGTTGTGCTTTACAAGTAGGATTCCGACCTAGGTAGTGTTCTTCCCATCTCTGAAATTACCTTATTTCTTCATCTTGATAGTTTAAGTCTATCTTTAGTTTCTGCATTATTAGTGGTGTAATCAACCCCCCATCAATCAATCTTAGTCCGAGTCAGAGTCTAGTATAGTTATAGTAGTGTCTCTAGGGTTCGATAAATCGGTTTACCATTAAGCTGTGCTACACTCGATAGGTCCATTTTCCTGTAAGTGCGGTTTAGTCGAAGGTACTCCAATTATTACTTAGGACTCTAGGTTAGGTTTTGTTAGTTTTTATATAGACCGTCTGGGCGACATCAGCTGTGATACACTCGATAGGTTCACTTGCCTGTCGGTGCGGTCTAGTTCATAGGTATTCCATTTTATTACTTAGGAGTCTAGATTAGTTTTTATTTATAGTTTTTATAGACCGTCTAGGCGACATCAAGTTTTTGGCGCCGTTTCCGGGGACACTTGGCAATAGCAACATTAGCTTTGCTTAGTTCTTTGTGTGATTTTTGGTTTGTGTGTTTTGCTTTCTGTTACTTTGAGTCTTAATTGTGTGCTTTGTCTTGTTTGTTTCATGTGTGTCTAATTTAGGATTGAGCCTTTCTTATTTATTTTTGTATCTTTCAGTTTATGCAACGTACTTATTCACAGGGATCGCCACAGTATTCAACTTACGAAGAGCCCAAATGAGTGCTTCACGAGCGCACGCACCCGCGACTTCCGGGAGCGTTTGAAAATTTTGTGCAAAAATCAGGTACGTTCTACTAGCCCAATTTCTTTTCCTAAAATGGGCGACGCTGACCCACCAACGAGACGTACCATACACCAGAGAGCCAGTGATGGGGTCACCGGGGCGAGATCTTCGATCACCCACCCCTCTATCCCTGATACCAATAGTTGGCAGATCCCATCACATGTCATGAGTACGATCACTCATTCTATTCAGTTCCATGGCCTCGAGGATGAGGATGCACCAGGACATCTGTCCCGCTTCGTGCGTATATGTGATACCTTCAATATCACTTGTGTGTCTAAGAATGCAATCTACTATTGTCTCTTTCCATTCTCTCTCTCTCTAGGCGTGCTTCCACTTTGCTTGATACCCTCCCCCGACAATTCCATCACCACTTGGGAGGTCTTTCAAGCCAAGTTTCTTAAAAAGTACTATCCACCTTCTAGGGCCGCTCGCCTTAGAGACCAAATCCACTCCTTTCGGATGGACCCTGACGAACCTTATGACATGGCCTGGGAGCGGTTCAATGCACTATTGAGCAGATGTCCCCAGCATGGTCTCTCTGACTGGGCGATAATGGAGAAGTTTTACAATGGTCTCACCTTCTAGAAGCAACAAATGTTCAATACCGCTGTGGGAGGCCATATCATGGACAAGAAGGAGCCTGTTGAGTGCGAGGAGATGTTCGAGAGCTTCGCTCTTGCTGGGCAACAACGGACATCTAATAGGACTTCCATTCCTAGTGCTAAAGCACCCACCTCTTCACAAGAGGTATGCATCAGGTCAACCCTGATACTAGCTTAGCTGCTGCACTCGCAGCAATAACGAACGAGATTAAAGAGCTGAAGCTGAGTGCTCAAAGGTCTGAGATGTGTAGGGAGGCTACGACACCAGGGACTGCCTCGTCAGTCAGCAGGAGCATGTTGATTTTGTGGGCAACCAGAACCGAGGATTTAACAACTATAGCAATTCTTATGGCTCGGGATGGAGATCTGCAAACAACCCGACTGGGTTTAATTCCCGCCCTAATCTGCAAGCAGGAGGTGAAGCAGGACCGAGTGGGGGAGCAACATGAACACAAAGAGGATTGAGAGGATGCTAGAGACTCAAACCCAAATGCTAGCCCACTTGGTGGTGAAGGATAAGGAGACTCAGCAGAGACTGGATGCCCATGATACCCTACTAAAGAATCAACAATCTAGAATCCAGGATCTGCAGCGCATGGTGGGAGACATCGCTAAGAGCTTGAAGGATAGACAGGTAGGTCCGTCTTCAGGCCCCAACGCTTCAGTGATGGCCGTGTCTACGAGGAGTCGAAGAGTAGAGGCGAGAGAGCAACCACCAGTGGAAGAAGAAGATGAACCGGTGGATGAGGAGATAGAGATGGAGAAGCCTGCCGAGAAGGCAGAGGAGAAGAAGAAAGGGGGTGAGATGAAGACCCTCGAGATTGACTTGAGCCGTGTTCCCTACCCAGCTTGCTGCCTCATAAATATGCTAGGGAATACGGTAACTTCCTGAACATGTTCAAAAAACTCAAGGTCAATCTCCCGTTTGTCGAGGTCCACCAGCAAGAAGAAGCTGGAGGAAGTCTCTAAAGTCTCACTAAGTGAGTGATGTTCTGTGGTGGTTCAGAACAAACTGCTAGAGAAACTGGCAGATCTGGGTCACTTCACGATCCCGTGTCTGCTTGACGGTTTGCCCTTGAACCACACGTTGGCCGACCTGGGTGCTAGCATCAATCTGATGCCGTATTCCATATACAAGCTGCTAGACCTAGGTGAACCTAAGCCAATGCGCATGAACATATCCTTGGCTGACCGCTCAGTTAAGTATCCACGGGGAATAGTGTAGAATCTTTTAGTGAAAATAGACAAATTTGTCTTTCCCATGGATTTTGTCATTCTTGATATGGATGTGGATGACAGAGTCCCACTCATCCTCGGGCGCCCGTTTCTGCGCACCACCAAGGCTTTGATCGATGTCTTTGACGGAAAGCTCACACTTCGTGTGGGGGATAAGTCTGTTACTTTTGATACTACAGAGTCCATGACGGTGGCTAGTGAGCAAAGCCACTCCGTTTGCATGATTGATGCCTTCATGGACCACCATCAGGACTCTGATCCAGGAGAGGTTGTTGTTGATAAACCCGCCCTTAATTTAGAAGAACCATCTGATTGGGTGTTGGAGGAGTTGTTGAATGCACCAGATGAATACGGTGATGAGGTGCCTGATAACCTGCTAGAGATGATAAAAGAATTAGATGAAATCATAGGTAAAACCCCAAGTGTGGGAATGACAGATAGGTTAGAGAATGTGGAGGATCCCGATGATCCTGGTGAGAGTTTAGAGATACTCCGATTAGAGACACCTATTCCGTAACAATTACCTATTTATGATGTTCATGTCGAGAGGACAGATACCAAGTCGTCCCCTAAGTGTAGGCCGCCCATTAAGAGAATCCGAGAGTTGAGTGACGCATGTGATCTGACGAGTGAGAAAACCCCAAGTGTGGAGATGTTTAGGAGTAAGAAACTCCTCGAGTACTTAATCCAGGTTATCTTTGGACCTGGTAGGTTTAAGTTGTGGTGGAAGGACCTACGTGATAGATGTAATAGAGGTGCAGTGGTTGGTATTTGTTTGTTGTTGCTATGGAGAGCTGGTATACCGCGCAGGATGAAGGCGGTGCCGATTAGGATCAAGGAGAAGCCTCCTGATTAAACTTCTTTGCCTCTTAGGGCAGTGCCCGAGTGTATAGTTTGTATAATTTTAGTTTTAATTTCAAGTTTTTTTCGGTGTTTTTCGGTTTGTGTGTATCTTGCAGGGATTCGCGCTTGAATTGGTGAGGAAAACCATCAGGAACGAAGTTCCTGGTACGTTTACATTGGTTTTTATCATTGGAACGAGTTTTAATGAATTTGGGTGAAGAAAATTTTAAGGGGTGAAAATTTGGCTAAGTATGAAAAAACCCCTTAACTTTATGTTACCAAGGTCCCTTCGCGGTACACGAAGTATGTGAGATACCCTTTCGCGGTACGCGAAAGCCAAGAAAATATGGCCGACTTAAACCTTGCCTCCTCGTGGTACGTGAGGAGTGCTGCCATGATCTTCGCGGTACGCGGGGGATTTTTGGTCTTGCCCACTGCCCTTGTTTCCCATGGTTTCCCATCACCATCCACCACTCCCACTATTACAATCCATACATCACCATCAAACAAAACATGTCATCCACATCACACCTACTATTCACTAACCATCACCATGGGAAACCAAAGGTTCGTTCTTGATCCACCTTGCTTGTGGCACTCATGTCTATGTGTTTGTCATTCATTGGGTATGTGTCCCTAATCTATCTTGAGTCTTACTGAGCCAGTTGAGTCTATTTTTTTATTTTGAGTCTGTAACATGAGTCGGTTTGATGATGTGGGTTTGTTTGAGGTTTGATTTCGCAGGTATTTATCATCCCATCCATACTCAATCTCCATTCGGGCGGGGTCGATCCTATGCTTATATTATACTCTTGTAAAGGCAACCCGACAATCGTTTGTGCAACGACGACCGAAATGCTATACGGTGCACACGTGGAAGAGCAAAGTTGGAGCATTCACTGCTATATTACCAGCTAAGTCTTCCTAGTTTATTTTTGTCTTTTTATTATTAGTTGTTTCTCGGTTCACATTGGGGAAAATGTTTGTTTTAAGTGTGGGGATGAGAGACTTCGTTGAGTCTAGTTTTCTAGGTTGTTATCTTTTATAAAAATACAAAATTACAAAAAAAAATAAAAAATTTGAAAAAAATGTCCAACGAAAGTAAGAGTTTTGCATAATAAAATGGAAAATGATAGTAGAACTGGATCTGCTTGTTGAGTTTAAATGAGTAAATAATAGAAATCGCGTCTAAATTATGATGTTTTGGTAGACTGAACCAACTAGTAAAGCTTAAATAGCCTGTGAGTGTTGTTTATGATAGTTAAATGAATAAAATCTTGATATCTTGTGGGTACTCATCTTAGGGGTGTCGGTAATACTGAAACTGTCAACATAGGGTGATAGGTACCACGTTAAGCTAAAATTTAGAGGTTTTTGAAATTTTATTGGCACACCACTCTCTTTTTATGAAAATAAATCCGAGTTTTGGTGGCGCTCGTATCCATAATTCCATTATTCATGAGCTTAATTAACTAGAATTGTAAGCACACCACTCTCTTTTTATGAAAATAAATCCGAGTTTTGGTGGCGCTCGTATCCATAATTCCATTATTCATGAGCTTAATTAACTAGAATTGTAAGTTTTGCTTATGTGTTACCCTCTGGGATAGTGACATGGAGAAAACACCACCAAGTGATTCTTATGTGCTTCATTGATTAAAATTGTAGTCTATGTGTTACCCTACGGGATAGTGACTTGGTTGAAACGCCTCTAGATGAAAGTTCATTTGTTTAATTTAATGTTCATTCTCATTCATTCATTCATTGATTCACCTTAATTTCTAAAACATGTAAATTTTAGTTTATCGTGGTGGGAAATCTATATGGTTTAACCCGGGCCTAGACATGACCTTGAGACGGGATTAGGTAGAGCTGTTGTCACACCCCGCCATGGCGGAAACATGAGGCATAACATTCACTGGTTTCCAAAGCATATGATTACCACAAACACATACATGATAATTGGATACATGATCCAGTTTAATGTTTTAAATCCCAAAATATCAATTTGTGTTTACAAAAGATTAAGATTTCGCAAATATGACCCATATGTAAAGAGTTATACAAGAGAAATATCCGAAAAGCCGTATCCGCTCATGTATGAATGAAATCCTACATTGCTAACCTTGAGACCACGTTCAATTTCCTGAAAAACATACTTAAAAAGTGTCAACACGAGGTTGGTGAGTTCACAGGTTTTGATCAAATGTTCTTGTAGTTCCAACGTTCACAAACGTTCAAATGTATAAAGTTTTCATGATCAAAAGTATATGTATAACCAATGAATTGAAAAATGAATGACCAATTGATCCCATTTGTAAACTAGCAAGGAATACAAATAATATGTAATACACGAGACCGTAACCAAACCATGACTGGTGAATGCCCCTTCGTCGCTATACCACAAGAATGGAATAAGACAATATGCGGCCATTTGACCCTTCAGGCCCTGGTTAGCGCGACTAACCATGACCGAGGGTGTCACCCCCAGTAGTTCTATCCATAAAATCCTAGGCTAAGTCCATAGCTAATGGTTACAACATGTTGATGTTGTTCAGGGGACTTTTAGCGCTTTATTGTTCCTCATGCAAACATAACGGTCTGGTCTTTGTTCATTTCATTAATGTATGAAAATAAGTACAAGTATGTTTCGTCCCCAAAACATTTCAAAAACCAGAAAAAGGGGACAGTGAAACTCACCTGGACAAGAATGTATGCTAGCAACTATTTGAATAATTGTAAGCCCCGCTTATCCATACCCTAATCACACAAGGATACCTTATATGTTAAGACTACTCGTCTTAAACGCAAGTTGTTCATCCGACTTAACGAATCCCGTTAAGTACGTCTTTGTTTATTAAAACAATGTTTTCATGTGACGACTCGTTGGTGATTATTATTCTAGTCTAGAAACTTATCTATTTTTCGAGAAAATATTATGTTTCCATATTGGTGACTTGTTATATGTATCAAAAATAAATATTATTTTTGCATCAATTTATAATATGTCTGTATTATTGTCCACGTACAAACATATAATTATTCCTCAAAAATAATTATATAAAATCCTAAATATCGTTCAAGTATAGTTATGCATGTTTATTACCCTATGTACGTATAAACCATGCTAACACGTCCACATGCAAATACTTATATTCCGAACGACATTTATTAACTTGTTTAGGTTCGTCATGTATTTATATTTTTACCAATACAAGCATACAAGTATCTCATTAATCCAACATATATTTAAATATGCTTCACGATAACATGTGAACATTTATTTTTGACTGAAACGTCTTTAATTTCATGCACATAAATTCACCTATGATTATTCCATCATGATATATGCATATATGATTCTTATAATTACCAAATGTCTTAAACATTTTAATCATAACAAGCTTCATGTTCAACACATAACTATAATTTGCATGTTCCAAATTCTTTAAGTGTTTCCTTTTATATTTTCCATGATCTATTTTCAAGACATGAATATATTTCATTATTTTATGTATATATACCTTTGATCATGCAGCTACACAAATATGAATACATACACATTTATCCCGGTTTCCATATGCATATTTATATACACGTACAACTTAACTTTATGATCATGCACATTTTTCTACCAATATCACCAAATCATGCTTTAAACTATCAACTACACATCATCATATACATCTTGCAATTTTTGGCCTAGTATCCATATACATAAACAAATCTTAGACTTTATGTCACTAATGTTTACATTGTAAAAACACTTGTCACACCCCAACTGACGGCGGAAACGTCGGGGCAGGACATGTAGACTGTTCATGAGCACATGGTTGACTAGATTGTAATATGTTTAATCATCACATTTCATTTCGATAAGATTCGACATGTACATGAAAAATGAAAAATACATAACATTTTCTTTTAAATATCTAGGTCCACATCCTAAGTGTAGCAAGCTTGTTCAACTCAAACATTTGTACCTGAAACATGATGAAAACAAGGTCAACTAAAAAGTTGGTGAGCATACATAGGTTTTGACTCTAAATAGTATCAAAGTGTTGTGTGTAAACAAATCCATACAAGTCATGATTAACAAAGCATTTATGGGGAGTCACTATTGTGTAACCAGGTAGTACAATCAAACCTTTGTAACTACCATGCAAAAATTGTGTTGTCGGTAACAATCACCCCAATCTGGGTGGGTTTGTCAGACTCAATAGATCTATCATTGAAAACCGTCGGCTTGAATAGTTAATGATTGCACATAATCGCATACAAAAGTTAGCACACATAGCACTCGGACATAAAGCTCAAATTTGTACACATGAATGTAAATAGGATTTGTACTTGTGTTGTTTGTGTAAATGTAAACATGTAATTTGAATAGTGTTCATGTTTCACCCCAAAAATGTAAAAGAGTAAAAGGGGCTATGTATACTCACCTGATTAGAGGTGTAGCTAACACGCGAGATTAGATAGCAAATTTGTCCTTGTAATTCACCACGTTAACCTAGAGTGTAATATACATTAAATTAATAACGTGTACGATAGTCTGGGTATAAGTCTAGGATTTAATCGGATGCGTGTACGAAGGGTTTGAGTTGTAGGCTGAAAAGGAATGTGTAGGTTAATTGGATGAGTGTTTTATAAATTGAAAGGTTGAAAATAGATAATTTAAAGTTTGGTTTGAATAACTAAATAAATTAAATAATTGTCATTTAATTATCTAGTTATAAAAGTAGAATGTAAATAATCTGAAATATAAATTAAATAAATAATTTTTCTCTATCTATTTATTTATAAAGATGTGAAAAATAATATTTATTTATAAGATTAACTTTAAATATAATTTAAACGCTAAGTGTATTGGTAAAAGTAATTTAGATTGATAATAAATACATTTATTTATTTATTCATCATTTGAAATGATTATGTTAAAATAAATAAATTTACTTAAAAATTGACATGTATTCTTTAAATATCTAAAAACTATATATATTTAGATGTAGTATTATTAGGTTTTAAATATATAACTTCAATTTTATAAAACCTTGAAAAAAAAGTATTTGTAAAACTTTGTCACAAAATTTATAACATTAGGTAAATGAATTACTCAAAAATAATATAATTTAAATTGGGTGTTTTAATTTATAAAAATAGAGGTTTTATGAAAAATTGTAAAACTTGTTTTATTCTGTCCTAAATAATGTAGGATTTATAAAAATATTTTTTTTATGATTTTTGGAGCCCTAAAACGGTTTTAAAAAAAATATACAGACCTGGGGGTACGAACCCGGGTCTGTTCTGAACAAGCTTGGTAAACAAACCACTGGACCAGGAGCCTATCCTCATTACTGGGTTCGTTTTGGATGGATCTAAACCCATTATTAATAGGGCCATGTTTAAATGAGGCGCAAAAGAAAAAGAAACAAGCCTGTCGTGGGCCGTGGGTTTCGAACCCACGCCGCGTAGTTCAGGTCCGAGTGTTTTAATCGGCTGAACTAGGTGGTTCGCTGGTCTTGATAGTAAACTGGAAATTTAAGTACAAGAAGTAGGCTTAAATCAAAATCCCCAAATTAGAATCGTAAGAACCCTAATCTGGTTTTTATTTGTGGATTCTGTTCTTGTAAATTAACATGGGGCTTTTGACAAGGATTTGAAGGCGATTCGAAGGATGTATGGACTTACTCGATTGATGTGGGCACGAATGCGGTCGGTTACAAATTCTTCTTCGGTGTTCTTGAGACTTGACAGGATTCCAGAGGTGTTTTGCGGATCGAAAAAGGGTTGAAGGAGTTTGTGTGAAGGTATGCGATCGTAGTAGGTTGTTTTAATTAGGTTAATTTTACTTGAAATCTCCGTTTTGATTTCAAATGTAGAAATAGTCGCGATCGGCGCTTTTTGCGCGAAATTTGTTGATTTGAGAATGAATCGAGTCCGATTACTAGTCTAGGTTCCTACTGGGTTTATTCACGAGTAATTTGTGGGATGTATACGCGAAATTTTCGTGAATTTGGTGGAAAATTTGACACGGTTTGACTATCCAAAGTCAAACCCGTTTGATTTTGAAATTTTTCGTAAAATCAGTCGAATTAGCTCGTGTATGGACTTGGGTTGGGCATGTTGATATTGGTACACGAGATGGAAGTCCACTGAACTCAATTGGATTCGAATCATGGCTTGAATTGAAGGATTTGGCCCTGTTTGACTTTTGAAAGTCAAACAGGTCACTTTCTTTTGAAATTGAGTTTGATTCTGACTTTTAAAAGTCAATTTATTTACATTTTATGTATATGTATATCCATGTGTTTAATTTATATGAATACGTGTATATATGTATGCACTTGTTGATGTGTTGAGCGAGTACAAGATCGAAAAGAAAAGAAAATGGAAATTTTATCATTGTAATACAAGGATGATCAAAGTGAAATAATGGAATTTCATAAGTGTTACAACACTAATCATGCCTTATATTTAAAATCCACATCTTATCATCAAATGATCAAACAACAATATATATACACATATATACATACAATTTATGATTTCTTTTATGTATACATCTATACACTTCAATTTTCATCAAATATTACCCACACTTTTAGATTATAAATCACACTTTTAGTTCAACAATTTATAAGTTATCATCAAATAATCAAAACAACAAAACATGCATACAAACTCACCATTTTCGGCCCTTATATATATATATATATATATATATATATATATATATATATATATACAAAACCCTATTTTTTAAACTTAATAAATTTAAACTTTATAAAAACTCTTTAATCCTTTAAATCCTTTATTTTCATGGTGAAAAACGAGCTTTGAACTAAAAATAAAGACGAAAGTAAAGTGTAGTGTTGGTTTCATGCCGCTAGACAAAGCTAGGTGACGAGTATCGAGTAGAGGGTGCTAGAGGCTTGTGTTGCTATCCAAAAACCAACTCCTAGTCACCAAATCTTCCTTGGACCTCCAAAGCTCTAACTTAATACCCTCTATATTTTTCTCTTGGATTTTGAAAGATGTAAAGTGTGAATGTGTATGTGTTCATCGATTTATATAGGGTAAAATGGAGATGGATTGAGTGTGTGTCACACCATCATCATCGCAAGGTATGGTAGAGAAGATGGATTTGACCTTTGGTTAGATTTTGGGTTGAAGTGGTATGGTCTCACCATGATACCAACATGGTGATGAGATGGGTGGTGGTTTGTGTGTGGGCCCCACATCTTGACCGAATGGGGTGGTTACCGGGGGGGGGGGGGTTGGATCTTGTTCCAACTTCTAGTCCTAATCTAACTATTGGTTGAGTTGTTTTTAAATAGTGTATACCCGGTAGGTGATCCCGTGATCTAATACCCGGTGTAAAACTTTTAACGGGCAATTAACCTTATATATACTTGTGTTGTTTGACTAGTCTCAATAGTTTATTAGTTAAACCCGACATAGTTATCACTTTAACTATATTGTATATATTTACACATAAAAATAATCTTAGAGCCATGTAATAAACATTTTTATGTCCACTTTTAAAAGTTTAATCGCCATTATATATGTTTTTTACATTAAAACGTGTCTCTAGACTTTACTTGAATAAAATCTTGTTAATCACCAACAAACGTACAATGCGGGTTCCAATTGTTTATTTCCTAGTAATTCTAAAAATTACTAAAATATAATGTGTGTTCCTTTGCTAGAATCCTTGACACTACTTTGTGAAAATAAAAGTTCAGGAAATATAAAGTATGAACGTGCAATTATGAATATGGATATTGACCTGAAACGCTGGGTGTCACATTCTCCCCGTGTTAAAGAGAATTTTGTCCCAGAATTCAGTTGATATTATCTTGACTTGGAGTGTTCGTGAACAAGGACGGGTACTTAGCATTCATTTGATCTTCTCGTTCCCATGTATACTCGGGGCCACGCTTCGAATTCCAACGTACCTTAACCAATTTAACCCGGCTACGCCTTGTTTTCTGAACTTTCCAATATGTGATCTCGATGGGTTCCTCAACGAAGTGCAGCTTGTCGTCTATGTGAATCTCATCAGGCGGTTTAATTAACGTCTTGTCAGATAAGCACTTCTTGAGATTTGACACATGAAACGTATAATGTGCATTGTTTAGTTCTTGTGGCAGCTTAAGTTTGTATGCTACAGGGCCAACCCTAGCCAATATTTCAAAGGTCTAATGTACCTAGGGTTAAGTTTGCCACGGTTTCCAAACCATGAAAATCCCTTCCAAGGTGAGACTTTCAACACAACCCGATATCCAACTTGGAATTCTAATGGTCTCCGTCTGTTATCCGAGTAACTCTTTTGTCTATCACAGGCGGCCTTCAGACGATCCTTGATTTTGAAAACTTGTCAGTGGTTTCCTAAATAACCTCATGACCAGTTAAGTGCTTGTCGCCAAAATCCGCCCAACATAGCGGTGAACGACATTTACGGCCATATAAAGCCTCAAATAGAGCGACTTTAATACTGGTATGGTAGCTGTTATTGTATGACAACTCAGCCAACAGCAAATGAGTATCCCAATTTCCTCCGAAATCAATTGAACACGCATGGAGCATATCTTCTAAGGTTTGAATGGTCCTCTCACTTTGACCATCGGTTTGTGGGTGATATGTCGTATTCATGTCTAGGCGTGTGCCCAAGGCTTCTTGTAATGATTGCCAGATTCTAGACACGAATCTGCTGTCTCTATCAGAGAAAATAGAGATTGGCACTCCATGCCTAGCCCCAATTTCCTAGATATAAAGCCTTGCAACCTTCTCGGTTTTATCCGTCTCTTTGATGGGCAGAAAATGAGCTGACTTTGTCAAACGATCGGCGATTACCCAGATTGTATCATACCCGCTCTATGTATTGGGTAACTTTGTGATGAAATCCATGGAAATTTGTTCCCATTTCCAATGGGGTATCTCGGGTTGTTGTAACAATACAGACGGTTTCTGATGTTCTGCCTTTACTTTTGAGCATGTCAGACACTTGCCAACATAGATAGCAATTTATCCTTTCATGTTTGGCCATCAATAGAGTTCCTTCAGATCCTTATACATTTTATCCGAACCTGGGTGAATGGAGTACCTGGACTTGTGGGCTTCGTCCATAACCAACTCCCGTAAGGTACCCAAATTCTATTCATGAAGTATAAAGTATCATCTGATTTTGGCTCTAACTGTCTGATCATTCCTCGTAATGCCTCATTCTCAATGTTCTCTTCTTTAAGTGCCTCTTGTTGTGCCATTCGGATTTGAGTTGTGAGACTCGTATGAATTGTCAATCCGAGGGCATGAACACGAAGAGTTTTGACTCGTTCCTTATGACTCAAGGCGTCTGCTACGACATTCGCCTTGCCAGGGTGATACTTGATCTCGCAGTCGTAATCGTTCAGTAGTTCTACCCAACGGCGATGTACAAACATGAAGTCCGTCTGCTCACAAGTCTCTGCTGGAGGCTCTTATGATCTGTAAAGATAGTACGTTTTGTACCATGTAAGTAATATCTCCAAATCTTGAGCGCAAACATGACAACACCTAATTCCAAATCGTGAGTCGTATAATTTTTCTCATGGACTTTTAGCTGTCTGGATGCATATGCTATGACTTTTTCTCTCTACATCAGTACACATCCCAGACCTTGGTGTGATACGTCATAGTACACAATGAAATTGTCAGTTCCCTCGGGAAGGGACAGGATTGGTGCACTGCAAAGCTTCTGCTTTAGCAATTGAAAAGCTGATTCTTGTTTATCAGTCCAATCAAACTTTTTATCCTTCTGGCTTAACGTGGTCAAAGGCAGGGCTATTTTTGAAAAATTCTCAATGAATCGCCTGTAGTAGCCCGCCAAACCCAGAAATTGACGCACCTTAGTCGGTGTTCTTGGTGCTTCCCAGATTTTGATAGCTTCAATCTTGGATGGGTCCACGTGGATACCCTTCTTATTGATGACATATCCGAGAAAATGAAATTCTCGGATCCAAAACTCACACTTAGAGAATTTGGCATATAACTTCTTATTCTTGAGTAGTTCCAAGATCAACTTCAAATGGTGTTCATGTTCCTCCTTGGTTCGTGAATATATCAATATGTCATCGATAAACACAATCACGAATGTATCCAAGTATGGCTTGCACACGCGGTTCATGAGATCCATAAAAACTGCCGGTGCATTAGTCAAACCAAATGGCATGACTAGAAACTCGTAGTGACCGTAACGAGTCCTAAAGGCCGTCTTTGGTATATCTTCCTCTTGGATTCTTAGTTGATGATACCCTAATCGTAGGTCAATCTTAGAATAGAAGCTGGAACCTTGAAGTTGATCAAATAGATAGTCTATTTGAGGAAGTGGATACCGGTTTTTAATAGTAAGTTTGTTCAACTCCCGGTAATCAATACACATTCTGAAGGTTCCATCCTTTTTCTTCACAAACAAGACCGGAGTTCCCCAGGGTGAGAAACTCAGTCTTATGAAACCTTTATCAAGTAACTCGTGCAGTTGACTTGATAATTCTTGCATCTCAGAAGGTGCTAGACGATACGGTGATCGTGCAACTGGTGCGGCTCCTGGTGCTAGGTCGATCCGGAACTCGACTTATCTTGGTGGCGGTAGTCCAGGAAAGTCTCCATGAAATACCTCACGATCTCCGTATGAGCTTTCCTAACGATCGGTATGTCCTCAAGTCGATGTTCCTTGGGCTTCTTCTAGACGATGTGAGCCAGAAATGCGCAATAATCCTTGCGTAAATACTTATGAGATTTCATGCAGTTTATTATCTTTAACATTGTTCCACTCTTTTCGCCTTGAATTGAAAGAATTTCTCTGCTTGGTAGTGGAATATGTACAATCTTTTTGAAGCATACAATCTCGGCATGATTCTTTGATAACTAACCCATGCCAATAACAATGTCAAAACTCCCTAGATCGACAGGCAGAAGGTCTATACTAAATGCATGGTTTTCTAGACATAAAGAACAATCCATAATGACCTGTCCGGTTTTAATTAATTTCCCATTTGCTAATTCAATTGTGTAAGTTTGATATAGTTTGCTGGCCTTAATACTGAGTAAAGATTTAAAATCATTTGACACAAAGCTCATATCAGCACCCGAATCTAAAAGTACAGAGGCATAGTGATTATTTATCGGGAACGTACCGGTGACGATATTCGGGACCTTGCGTGCGTCCCCGGCATCCATCACAAATGCTCTTCCTGGTGCCTGAGAGTTGTTCTGATTCTTCCACTTGGGACAGTCTTTCTTGAAGTGCTTTAGATCACCACATTTAAAACATCCCTGTTTAGCTTTACCCGTGGGGTTGGTGTTGATTTGACAGTTTTGCGTGGTATGTCCAAACCTACCACATTTCCCACATTTGATACATGCACCCCTATGGTGATATCCACACTTGTTACACCTCGGTAGGCCCCCATCATATTCCTTCCTTTCCACAGTTTTGGTTGCAAAAGCCTTCACGGTTTCTTGCTTCTTAAATCCTTGCTTCCCAGAATTGTTACTCGAATTTCCCATCCACTTCCTTTTCTCTCCAGATCTACCTTCCTCATTCTCCTTCTTTCCAAACAATACATTATGCATAATATTATCTCTTAACTTGAATGCTAAAGTTATAGCACTATTGGCATCCATCGGATTAGATGAAGTTACCATGCTGTGAATTTGAGGCGCAAGGCCCCACTGATATCTCTCAATACACTTATGTTCTGGTGTGACCATGTGTGGCACTAGGATTGCCAATTCATTAAAATGGTCAGTGTAACCAGCCACATCATCTCTGATCATTTGCAAATTCCACATCCCAGCCTCAATCTTTTGTAACTCATTTAGAGGGCAGTATCCCTCTATCATCATGACTTTCAAATCTTCCCATGATAACTGATATGCTGTCTGCCTTCCCAAAGTTTACACTTGGGTATTCCACCAGGTCAACGCCTTATTAGTGAGCGTGCAAGTAGAATACTTCACTATGCAGTCAGTGGTATACTCCCTAATGTCAATTACCGATTCCATCTTTTCTATCCACCTCATCAGGCCTACTGCACCCTCAGTGCCATTGAAGCTGCGAGGGTTGCAGGATAGGAAGGCCTTGTAGGTGCACTTCCTGTTCGAAGTATCTGTAGGGTCACAAGTCGTATTTTAATAACGTCATTAATTTAGATCATGATTATGTGTTATGAATATTTTTACTCGTTCTATTACCTCAGAACCTCTAGTTGTGTCACTGCCTCCTTCACCTCCTCTGCTGGTACCACTGTCATTCCCTCCGCCATTATTTTGATTGGCTTCGTACTGCTCCATGGCGGCAGCTACCCGTTGTGATATGAGTTGCTCCACGTCTGTGGAAATCGTCTCGTTGTTGTCACCAGTGGTGTCACGGGGCATCTTTCGCTTAGGTGCCATTGTGTTCTTTCTAACATAAGATTTAAAAAGAAACAAAATTATATAACAATAATGATATAACAAGACATAAAGTATACAACAACATCAAATGTAGACAACCATCATCACAACATATATATCACATACATAGTACATTGTTCCAAAAGACAAGGATACAAAATATATGGGTTCATATGACCACATCAGTACCATGTTTCAAGCTACATAGTGTGTTACGGGCACAACCCGCCCGTAATAGGTCTAATGAAAGAAGTGGGAGTACAACCCAATCAACATGGCAAGTCCGGCCATGACAGCACTAGCTCTGGATACCATCTCTGCAGCAAAGTCCTCTCCTCAAGTGCCTCCACGCTGTCTCGAACCGTAGTAGTCAACCGGCAGTCCATATCGGCCTTCATCTCCATGTAATCGGTAGTACCCTGTAGGTCTCTGGTGTTATCCTCCAGTGTCTCAACTCGGGATCCGAGTCCTCGCTGCAGTCGAGTAGATGCATTTCCAAGTGCCCGGAGATTATATAAGAGGTCATCAAGACGCTCCTCATGTGTGTGTACACAGGCTACCAAAGTAGGAACGGTGAGCCCCATGTCCTCCCTAGTGTGGAAGGGATGCCCTCCATCTCTCTCCAGCGTGCAAGAGTATGGGGCATCCAAATCAATGTTAATTTTAATTCTTAACAGAGGTGAAGGCAAAGAAATAAACAAAAAATATTATTTTCACTATCCCACATCAAAGGCTCAAGCAAAGTTTTGATAAGATTTCCCTTATAAAAAGCCACACCATTAGTTTAATAAAAAAGTTTAGTGTTGGACTGTTGGTTGCCTTTTAAAAAATAGGCCCTACGATCTTGTCCACTAGTCCAACGATCATTCAGTTTAAAGAAGTATTTAGTTCAATTGTTTATTCAAGCTATATATAGCAGTTAATTAACCGATGACTGATCCATAATCGATGGTTAACCGAACTGAACATAACCGAAGTATCGTTTTCGGTTTTCAAAGGGATTTTTGCATAACCGATGTTTCGGTTTCGATTTTGGAAATGGACATAACCGCACCTAACCGCCCCGTGCTTAGCCCTACAAATCGACAAATAGCTACATTTTATCAAAGAACGCGTGGAAATATTGGACCGAGAGGTTAATCAACTGAAGCAAAGTCGCATTCCGATAGTCAAGGTCCGATGGAACTCAAGACGCGGACCAGATTTCACATGGGAGCGCGAAGATCAGATGAAGCGCAAGTACCCACACTTATTTGAGACCACAACATCCGCTATTACCGCAAGTTGAATTTCGGGACAAAATTTCTTTTAACCGGGGGATAATGTGACACCCGACAAATTTCAGGTAAATATCCGTACCCGGCTAAAACATAGGTTATAGTATATGATATGCATCCCACTTAATTTTGTAGTCATTAAGTCCATTTCACACTTAGCAAGTCAGTCTGTTCACACGTGTCGGTAATCCAGAAGATTACCAAGTCAAACACGTGTCCTACAGCACGACCGTTGGTGATAATTTAAAACAAATACCTAGACATATAATCTGTGCATGTAAAATATATGTAACATTCTGATTTAATTAATCATGCCTATATGAATTTTTCGGTGATTTATGGAGATACTTTTATTTTCAGCACAGTCCGGTAGATACGCAGTGTGCACTAGCTAGGTGCATAATTCTAAGCAGACACTTAGGCACATATTTGGTTTACACAAATTACATGTAATACTGTGATATTTTATTTTAAGACTCTGTGAATTTTTTAGGAATTTTCGTAGAAACTTTATGTTTTAACGCAGTCCAGCCAGTCCGGAGTATGTACCGACAGTTTCAAATAAAAATATGAAACTTTTATATGTTAAACATACCAATATGAGTATAAATATTTTTAAATAATTTCATTCATACCAGTTCGGGAATTTCGTCAATAAATCGGTGACTATTCATTTTCCACCACCCGGTATCACAAGCCCCTATATAAACCCCCACCATTCCCCATTTTTCATCCTCACCACCCAACACTCTCTCTCTTTCTCTTTTTCGGCCAAGAGCAACCCCACACCGTCACCATTCCCCTTTTTTGTTGTTTTGATCATTTCTCCATCAAATCCAAGTATCCAAGAGCGATTATCAAACATTTGCAAGAAGAATCAACCATCCACCCATCATATTTCAAGTTTAGTAAGAATCTAGAGCCATTTTTATCATATTTTTCATCTTCATGTTCTTATGAACATGCATACAAATAAAAATCATTTTTATGAAAGTTTAACCATGGATTCTTGAATAATATGAGTTTTAAAACAAAGATGGTACACATTATTGGTGGTTTTGGACTCGGGTTTTGTTCTTAGGCTCAGTTTCCATATAAGGAAAATTTATTGTATGAGTATATGTTAGATGATGTGTTTTTGTTGATTTGATGATGGATTATGTTGTAGTAATGTTTATAGATGAATAATATGTGAAAAATTTGTTGTCAAAAGTGTTGGATGAGACATGCATGCTCGTTTTTTGCTATATAAGAAAACTTTAATTTTGGGTTTCATGATAGATGCCATGTTTAGGGTGATTTGATGATGGAAAATGGTTAGATATGCATAGATAATGGATAATATGTGTAGATTTTCTAGTTAGAACTTTTGCTCATATAAGATTTCATGCTCGGTTCTATTTATAGTAACTTTAATTTTTTGGTTTTTATTAGAAGAGGTTATGATGTGATTTGTTTGGTGGAAATGATGCATAAACACTATAGACATTGTATGATTTTTTTTCGATAAAATCACATGCTCGTGATGTTTTTAGGCTCGTTTTCTATTTTTAGAAACTTTATTTCTTGATATGTATGAAAACTTGATGATTTGGTACATTTAAAGCATGGAACTAATATAGTGAACATTGCGGAAGAATGATTAACATAAATGATGGGTTAAATTGCATGTGTGTGAGTTCTAGAGCACGATTTCTAAATAAGGAAACTTTATTTTTTTCAAAAGTTGTGTTTGCGAGTTTTTAACATGATTAGAAGGTTTAAGTGACTTAGTAACACTTAACTAAGTGCATTGTATGATAATATATGATATTGGTTCATAAACTTGACAATTTGACATGGTCTTGCTTTAATAGGAAACTCTAATTATCCGAAACCCGCATACTTGTCTATTTTTAGCAAAGAAACATTGAGATGTTTTATAAGTGTTATAACATGCCTAATTTCATGTATGAATGTTAACTTTGCATAGTTGCCATGACTAGGACTCAAAACTTGACTTTCCAATTAAGGAAACTTTAATGTATCAAAAGTTGTGCTTCAAGTTCTAAATTCCGATCGAATGTGCTAATGTGTTTATTAGAAGGATAAAAAACTATTTCAAAGGAGGTTTGAATTCTATACTAGGATTTGAATGTTTAAGTCTAATGTGTCACCAACGGGTCGTCAAGTCAAAACATCTTTGAAACGTCAAAGTCACTTTTGAAACAACTCATTTGGATGCATAGAGTTCATAGTAAAACATTTACAATACTTAGACCTTAAAGTCCTAAATGTTTCCTAGGGCACAAGTAGGTCGTCTCATTTAGCCGGATTTGCTAAGACATGCATATTATTTCACTACGTTATCAGGTGAGTTATCATAGCCCCGTTTTACTCATTTTCCTTTTGGGGTGAGTTACATGCTCAAGTATACATTTTCAAAAATCATATTTTTCCATGCTTACACAGTTACATCAATTATATAAGTTGTATTGGTGTGTACAAAGTCCTCTCAGAGTCAGCCGTTAATTTTTCCACAAGCGAGTTGATCGTGAAGAGTACTGTTGGGTTTAACAACCCCTACCCGGGTTAGTAACGGTAACTTCGACTGGAGGTCGAACGGGTACATTTTTGACCTAATCCATTCATGTGCAAGGCACAAAGAGGAAAACCACATCCTTTTCCTTTTTAAGTGGCTACAGTTGAGCGTCAGTTGGTGGACTTATGATAATTTTTGGTATTGTCTGATCAACAATGATTGTGTAGAGTACATAAGTTTTCAATACATTTTACAATATGATTTCAATTACATTAAACCTGTGAACTCACCAACATTATGTTGACCCCATTTTAGCATATTTATCTCAGGTCGTTGAATGCATAGGATTTGTGGCTAGGATGCACCCACATGAGTCACACACTCATCATGCATGGGCATTTTGTTTTGACAAACGCTTTTTAATAATTTGTTTAAGCATTGTAAACTTGTAAAAACATTGCTTCCGCACATTTACTTTGAACTATGTCAAACTTATTTTGGGCTCATTCGAGCCATGCATTAAAACAGGTATTTGAAAACCATTTAGTGGTCATTCAAAGTAATTCAATGGCAAAGATCCTCTCGGGTCACGCCCCACGGGTATAGCCCGGGGTGTGACATTTTTTATCCTTGAACTCTTATCTAATTACATTCTATCCCCCTAGGGTTTTACTTATTGACCATTTCAGTCCTTCTAATTATCCATATATTGAAAATTGGTGTGTTACAAATCTACCCCCCTTACAAAGGTTTTGTCCTCGAAACCTAATACTTACTCAAAAAGTAGGGATAGGATTGCCTCATCTCTTCCTTTGTCTCCCCATGGCTTCAGGTTTCTTTCGATGTTGCCACTGAACTTTCACTTGCTTGATTACTTTATTTCGTAATCTCTTTTCTTTCCAATCAAGTATAGCCACTGACTTTTCGACATAATTTAATCTTTCGTCTACCTCTATATCTTTCTGTGGTACATGAGAGGTTTCGTCTGCCAAACACTTTCGCAAGTGAGATACATGGAATGTTGAGTGGATTCCACTAAACTCTTCTAGTAATTCTAGTCTATGTGAAACCTTCCCCACTCAAGCTATAATCTTGAATGGTCCAATGAATCTTGGACTCAACTTTCCTCTTTTCTCGAATCTAATGATTCCTTTCAAAGGAGATACTTTAAACAGAACGTAATCTTCGACTTGGAACTCTATCGGTCTTCGCCTTTTATCTGCATAGAACTTTTGTCTGTCCTGAGTGGCTTTTAGGCGAGCTCTAATCTTATCTAATTTACACCTATCGATTGGACAGTCTCTTTGCTTCCTAATTCTTTCTGTCTAACTTCTCCCCAACAAATGGGAGTTCTACATATTCTTCTATATAACATTTCGTATGGCGACATGCCAATACATGCATGATACCTGTTGTTATATGAGAATTCTACCAAAGGTAAATGACTATCTCAACTTCCACCGAAGTCAATAATATAAGCACGCAACATATCCTCAAGTGTTTGTATTGTTCTTTCACTCTGTCTATCAGTTTGAGGATGATATGCCGTGCTAATCAATAACTTAGTTCCCATTTCTTTATGGAACTTCTTCCAGAAATGCGACTTAAACGTGTGCCTCTGTCATATACAATTGAAACCGGCACCCCATGCCGTGAGACAATTTCTTTAATAAATGCCTCTGGTAATCTTTCTAAAGAGTAAGTCTCATGTATCGGTAAGAAGTGAGCACTCTTAGTTAATCTTTCTACTATCACCCATATGGTATCATAACATTTAGCTGTTTTCGGTAGCTTAGTTATGAAGTCCATAGTGTTATGTTCCCACTTCCATTCTAGAATATCTAGTGGCTGCAATCTGCTATAAGGCTTTTGATGCTCTACTTTGACTTGAGAACAAGTTAAGCATTTAGCCACATATTTCATGATTTCGAATTTCATACCGGGCCACCAATAATCTTGGCGTAGATATTGGTACATTTTTGTAGTACCCGGATGAATCGAATATCATGATTTATGAGCTTTATCCAGAATTTTAACTCTAAATTCATCCATGTGTGGTATCCACATACGACCGAATCGGATTTTAATTCCATATTCATTCTCTTCCAAATATTTATGTTGTCCAACAATTCTTTCCTTCTTAATACTCTCTGATTTTAATGCTTCTATCTAGACATTTATGAGTCGAGTCATAAAGTCTGGAGTTACAACTAACTTATATGACTTCACCCTGATGGGCGGATGCTCTTCCTTATGGCCTAGAGCGTCTGCCACTACATTCGCCTTTCCTGGGTGATATAGGATTTCACAATCATAATCCTTTATCAGCTCTAACCATCTTCGCTGCCTCATATTCAGATCTTTTTGCTCAAAGAAATACCTCAAGATTTTATTATCTATGTAGATTGTACACTTAATTCAATACAGATAATGTCTCCATATTTTAAGTGCAAGTACTAAAGCAGCTAACTCTAGATCATGGTCGGGTAGTTAATTTCATAGGGTTTAAGTTGTCATGAGGCATAGGCTATAACCTTGCCTCTCTGCATAAGTACACATCCCAGTCCCTGATACGAAGCATCAGAGTAAACTACCAGATCCTAATTTTCCTCCGGAAAGGACAATACTGGAGCTTGAGTTAATTTCTCCTTTAGCTTTTGAAAAACATCTTTTTACTCAATTCCCCATACGAATTTTGTCTCCTTCTTCATGAGTTTTGTCAATTGGTGTTGCAATCTTGGAGAAATCCTGAATAAATCTTCTATAGTAACCAGCCAAACCTAAGAAACTATGAATCTCTATAGGTGTCTTTGGGGGGTTCCATTTCATCACCATCTTTATCTTTGAAGGATCTACAAGAATACCTTATGTGTTTATTACATGACCTAAGAACTGAACTTCTTAGAGCCAAAACGCACATTTAGAAAATTTTGCATACAGCTTCTCTCTTCTAAGTGTTTCCAGCACTTCCTTGAGATGACATGCATGATCTCCTTCATTATTAGAGTAAATTAGAATGTCATCAATGAACACGATCACAGATCGGTCTAACATTGGTCAACAAACTCTATTCATGAGGTCCATGAATGCAGCTGGGGCATTAGTCAAACCAAATGACATTACTATGAACTCATAATGTTCATATCTCGTACGAAAAGTTGTCTTTGGAATATCTTCATCTCTTACTTTCAACTGATGATAACATGACCTTAGATTGATTTTGGAGAACCAGTTCGCTCCTTATAATTGATCGAACAAGTCATCGATCCAAGGTAACGGGTATTTATTCTTTATGGTTAGGTTGTTCATCTTCCGGTAGTCTATGCACATACTCATACTATCGTCTTTCTTCTTCACAAATAGAACCGGAGCACCCAAAGCAAGATACTCGGTCTAATAAAACCTCTGTCGAACAAATCTTGGAGTTGTGACATTAGTTCCTTCATCTCTGATGAAGCTAATTGATACGGTGCCTTAGTTATTGGCTTAGTACCAGGCACAAAGTCGATTCTGAACTCCACTTCTTTCTCTAGAGGTATTCCAAGTAATTATTCTGGAAACACATATGGAAAGTCACATACCACTGGCACATCTTTTAATTCCTTAGTTTTCACTTTGGAAACAATAGCATATGCCAAATAGGCCTCATTGCCTTGATTCATAAACTTCATGGCTTTAATCATAGAAATGATCCTAATGGATGATCTTATCTTATCACCGTGGATTGTAATCCAATTGTCGTCCGGAGTCTTCATCTGAACTGCCTTCTTATTGCAAATGATTTGAGCATCGTTTGCTGCCAACCAGTCCATTCCTAGGACCATATTAGATCCCTCGAGGATCATCGGATATAGTTTAACGGGAAATCTATGTCCTTCAAGATCGCTGAAACAATCTTGAATGACTTCTGCCACCTTCATTGTCTTTCCGATAGCCGTTTCAACTTCAAAGGTTTAATCTAATCTTATATTAGGTCGAGCTAGTAATTGACAGAAATCTAAGGATACGAAGCTTTTACTAGCTCATGAGTCGAATAACACAGTAGCAGTTACGTTATTAACAAGAAATGTACCTGATACTACATCAGGCAATGACTTCGCCTCCTCTGTCATCAATGTATAGGCCCTACTCTTGGCCTTTGGAGCTTCCTTCCAACCTTAATTATCAATGGTGCTGAACTCTTAAGTGTTGGGCATTCTGTTATTCGGTGTCTGAATTCTCCACACTTAAAACATCTCATTCCTGACTTGCTTGGGCAATTGGTGGCTATACGCCTAGGCTTGCCACAACTATAGCAAGTATTGGTTCCATACTTGCATTCTCCAGTATGTAGTTTGCCACATCTATTGCATTTATTAAAATCACCAAAAATTTCTTGTCTCTTTCCACCTCCTCCATTCTTCTTGTTTTGGTTTTTAGAGAAATATGACCACTTTCTCTTTGATTCCATAGGACAGGAACCGAAGACTTCATCATACATATTCGAAGCAATTTGTGCGATAGACTGATACTTCTTCAGGTCTGAAGTCTTCACTAATCTCCGTATCTCCAATGGCAATCCCTGTACGTACCGCTTGATACGTACATATTCGGGAGTTACCATATGAGGTACTAAACGAGCCATCCTGTTAAACTTAGTAGTATACTCACGATGAGTTATACTACCATCTTCTAATCGAAGAAAATCTCTCTCTAGTTTGTCCATTTCATTGTCTGGTCAAAACTCCTCTATCAACAATTTCTTCAACTCTTCCCAAGACATTCAGTTAATAGCTTTCTTTCCCGTAGCTATGACCAAGTTCTTCCACCAACACAAAGCTTCTTAAACAAATGAATGAGCGGCATACTTTACCTTCTAATCGTCTCTACATTCACTAATTTTGATCACCGCTTCTTTCTCTCTTATCCACTGATCAGTAGCAGTGGCATCCTTTGTTCCTTCAAACTTTGGAGTATTTCCGTCCTTGAATGCCTTGTAAGGACATCCTTTCTTACCCTTCTTCTAAGTTCTTGCCTCATTTGAATCTTTAGATTCATAATTATACTCATAATCATCTTCATTCTTATCATCTGGACCTCTATTAATTTCCTCTACTGGGTTAGTCTCATCATTCTTCTTTCTATTTTCCTTTAGGCTTGTCCACAAAATTTCCAAAGTCGTGTCTAACGCTTTAGCAACAGTCATGTCTACAATATTCTTAAGTTGTGGATCTATCACTAGTTCTTCTACCTACTCATTTCCCTCTACGCGTCTGCCTTCTAGGAGTATTGGGATTAATTCTCCCTCCTCTTCTGCCTCTACCGGCCCTTTCTACCAAAAATATAGAGTATTTTAGTATTCACATGATTGATTGATAACTCAGAACACAAGTGTATTGTAAATCATTAATAATTGTGGCCACAACGAAATTAATCATTTACGTCACTTTCGGTGCTCTAGTTATCACTCAATCATGTTTCCTACCAGATACTTATATCTTTTCTCTACCCTTAGCATCAGGCTATCTTTACTGGCATCTCTGTTGGCATTCTTATTGTTCCTTAATCTAAGTTTAAGTCTAGATAATTGGGCAAGTATCTAAATCTCTTAAACTATAGCTCTGATATTGTTGGGTATAAAATTGAGACTGATGCTTTCAATAAAAACTTTGTACTGTATCGAAACTACTTGTTTCCATTGAACAATTGTTCAATCGAAACTAGCTAGTTTTGATGCCTGTTTTCAGGCCTTTTTGGCGGTGGCTTGGAAAACAAGGCATGGACCTCCTATAAATAGTAGAATACCTCATTAGGAGTGAATGTGTATGTAGAGGGAATTACCACCCCAGGGTGAAAATAATTGTTGAGTGTGTGAGGAGCTTCCATTTTCATATCAATGAAAGATTCATATGTTTTATGCTCCAATTATCTGTTCTTATTTTATGTATTTATACATTGTTTGTGTATGTGATTCCCGCACCAGTCTCTACCCATTTTTTCTAATTTGAGAGTGATACCGGATTAAGGGATTCTGCCTCTTTATTCGGATTGTTTGATGGATTTCACCGCATATATGTGTTTTTAGGTCTACTCAAGACCTACAGATACCAACTTGTGACACCAACATCTCGGATCACCCAAGATGCCGGCCACTTGTCGGATTTACTCATGAACATATAGTAAACAGATATCATACACAGCGGAAGACTTTTAACATACTATATTTATTCCATAAAACTTGTTTAATGTACATTCTGAAGAAAGTACAAACACATCTACTCAAACGCCAGCCCATCAGATGAGCCATATAGCCTGCTATATGCCTCTACTCTAGCCCCTTGCTTCTACTGTAGGAGGCTACATCTTTACCATATACACATGCTTAAACATATGTCAGCTTACGTTGGTGAGTTTTAAGTTTTTAGTTAAAATATCTTTGACCTCTGTCTCATACATAAATGGATTTATATGACACTTATGAAAAACATCACATTAACTTCTTTCCAAAACAAAATATTTTATACTTGCACACTTGTCTATCTGAGGTCACGTTAACCCCTAAGCGGTCGTCACCACTTATACATACCTTTGCACAAGGTGTCTATACAACATTCCACAAAGGAATGCAATACTTTTCTGCGTCTATCTAAGTTGCAAGATATCATGTGGCATTTGGACAGACGTGGCAAAATCTTTTCTTTCTTTACAGACCACTATGGTCAAAATATTTGAGATGGCAAAACATGCCAAGAACTCTACCTATTTCTTTCTTCTCTTGTCAAGACTATAAATGTCAAAACCTCTGCAAGTCAAGGTATAACCCTGACCTTCTTTCCCATTACTTGTCAGGGCACCCCATGATAAGTTCTAAAACATTTTACGTGTCAAAACCATTTTCTCTCTCTAAATCTTTATTATGTGAAATCATGCCAAAAAGGAAATTTTTCCTTTCTCTCTCTCTCTCTTTCTCTTTCCAAAATCAATCTTTATCTAAAATCCTCATAAATGTTTCTCCATGATATATCAAAGAAATTTATATATAGGGTGTACCAACGGCATACCCACAACCGTTTTGATATTTCATAAATACTCTGTTACATGGTTTTAAGACTTAGATATGTTTTATAGATAACCTCTTGCAACAACATGAATACTAGCCCAAATATTTAATTTCAATGGTATATAGCATTCATGTAACTCTTTTAGCATGCATACCGGCCCAAAACTTTTAGAGTACTAAAAGAATTTAAAAAGGGCCTCATAGAACTCACCTTTATCTCTTTTCTTGCCTTGCTAATCTTACTTCCCGTACAATGGCTTGGTGCAAAGTCCTAAGCCATTATAATATTACTTAAACATACGTTCCTAGCTTAGTGGTAATAACCAAGTCTTTTAAAAGCTAGTCGGAACCTTACCTCGAGACTATCTACGGCTTATTGCGGACGAAAAACTGGAAACCAGACATCTCTACGCGAACCGGGCTTCTTGGCACGCTTCCCAAGGCTAACTATATGTTTTGCAAGTGGTTTTGAGGGTGAGATGCTCTCAAAATGAATTCTGAACTTAACTATTTATAGGCTGGCTGACGGGTCCATAGCGGACCGTTAACTATATCGCGGCTTATTTAGCGTATCGCACACGTAGCGGACCGTTAACTAGGTTGGTAGTGGTTCGCTACCTACCTAGGTTAAACGAGTCACCTCTCCATGTGTCACCTGCTTGTTACGCGGGTCCGTATTACGGCTAGCGGACCGTTATACGGAACCATGGCAGTCCGCCATTGGGCTTAGTCATCAGACGTGTGACAACCGCGACTTTTACGGTCAACACCCGTGTTCGACAAGTTCGTATAGAAATAATAATAGTATTATTATGTGAAATATACTTTTAAACGAAAGGAACTCGTTGGAGAACGATAAATAATAGCAAGATTTATTTGGGTGATTATAATGTCAAAAATTTGATCAAGTTCGGTTCTATACGCGTTAACACACAAGTTAAGCGGTTTCGTAAAATAATAATTTAAATTCAAAAGGATAAGAATATTTATGAGACGTAAGTACTCGAGGGAAAATAATAAATTATAATAAGTTATTTTTGGGTAAAATAACGCCTCTATTTTTATCGGGTTATAAATACTCCAACTTTTACCCCACTTTCTCATTTGAAAAACTCAGAGAAAAAGTTAGAGAGAGAGAGAGAGAGAGTGGAGGGGTCTGGAGAGGATTCCGGCGACGTAATGGTGGTCCGGCGAGGTGGTCGGTGGCAGCCGAAGGCGGTCGAAGTCCGTTTTTGACCTGAAACCATTTCTCGATGTCCCGAACGCGATGGTAAGCTCCGATCATCCTAAATCTATGCTTAAGTTCGTTAAAAAGAGTTTTTAAAATCTGTCTAGAAAGTTTTATGCATACGAAGTTTTAAAGATCGGACAATCCTCGGAAATCCGACCGTTATAAATGCATGAATTTTGGGTAGAAGGTTGCCAACACATAGACGCACAAACGTATTAGAGGAATTTTTGATCAGAGCTCTTTAGGTATGCTTTTTGTACCCTCGAATATGACTGATCGGATTTTCGGATTCGAAAAAATGGGTCTCAAAGAATCGTCGATCCCCGGAGATCCGACCGTTGGACCGTGACGATTTTTGGAAAATAGTTTCTAAACACATATATGAATATTTTCACAAAAGGAAATTCCGATCAGATGATGGGAAATGTAATTTTGAATACGAACAGTTTGTAACAGTTTCTAGGATCGAAAACAGGAAATTGATCGGGTTGCATGGCCATCCAAACGGCATTGCATGTCAATTTTGAGCATGTGGAAATACTCGGGAGTTAAAAACGATCCTAATGGTGGTTTTGGTTCGTATTTCATGTGAAATACGGGGGGTTCCGTGTACACGAACCATTTATACGGAATGTATAAACTTTACCCGATAAGCTTTGATTTTATGTTGAATAGTTTTATAAGTCAATGGTTGGGAATTAAACATGAAAATATTTAGTATTGAGATATTTGCTATTTTGAGTGGTTATTAGGTTATAAAACCAACCCTGGTTCACGTGAAACAAATAATGGAACTAATATATTTATTTTTATAAAACAATTGTTTTTGATTGATTTTTCTAAAAATGTGATCTAACACCCAAATTTATTTTTAAACAGTATTATTTATATAAAAAGTGAGATCTATAAAGTTTGGTGATTTAACTCCTTGTAGATTATTTACTAGATTTAATGCAATATTAATGCAAGGAAATTCGGAAAAATACTTCTGAGTTTTGGAAAAATCTATAAATTGGTCAGCGGTTTGTATATGGTATAAAATGACTCCTGTCCAAATTTCATGAATTTTGTAGTAGTATAAGTATGATTTTGTTATTTATTAAGTTTTAACAAGTGGGAATAGGATCATAGACTTCTGGATAGTGTTTGGACTTGAAATTTTTAATGAGACTTCATATGGACAAATAACTGTCCTGGTAAATATTTGGTGAATTTTTGACAATTTATTGTTTTTAAAACATATTATATTCATAATAAATAATCTGGATATTTAAAAATTATGAAACTTGGTCAGTAATTATTTCACATATATAAACATTTGGTAAAAGTTTCAAAACTTTCTTTTGGGTCTAAGTATGGTTTTGGATTTATAAACTATTAAATCTTTATAAAAATGATAATTTTGGGGCTTTTCGGTATAAAAAATTATTTTTTAAACTTTTTATAAGTTTTGAACAAAAGTTTTTGTCATATTAAAAAAGACTTAATTTTAAACTTTTAATTTGGATGCTAAGATCACACTAAAATCCTATTTTCGGACGAATCGAACTTTTGACTGTTAAACGTACTTTACGCGCGTAACAAAGCTTTTTGACGAACAAAACCGTGACTTAAGATTTTATCTAACAAACTTTTATAACCACTGATAAACTTTATTAAAAACTTAAACTTTAAGTTTTGAAGTCACGTAGTTATATAAAAGTCGGTTTTACAACTTTAAGCGGTTCGTACGCGTATCCACGGGTTTTGGGTATGCAACCGATTACATAGCCACTTTTTGTTTTGTTGGCTTGGTCACAACCTTTAGGAGTCCTAAATGCATCGTTTGTGTCCACTTGACCAATAGGACCCGATTAGGACATGGATTTTTCCAATATTTTTTCTTCTTTGACGTAGTACTCGTTAAACTTTTCAGGTGAGTTCGCGGCCCCACTTTACTTACTGTTTACTGTTTTTTAGGGGAAAGCTGTTTTTTTATTTTAATTTTAGTCACATGTTATATGACACTTTGATACATGAGTTATTTTTTTAATGCCTTAAAGTCCCTAATTTTGGGCAATAAATTAGCTGAGCGTACTCGTTGGGAATTTTGGGTAGTACTACTTGGGTTGACACCCCCGCTCATGGTTTGGTCGCGCAAACCAGACTTGTAGGGTCACTTGGGCAGAAAGTTAGCCAATTTTAGGCGGTTGTTTGCATTAGACTTCCGTATGTGATAATTTATTTTTATTTTGTCGAGGCTTTGATTGCGGCTCATGGTAATATGTTGTCTAATACATGTGTATTTGATCAACGGATTTTTTTATCACTTCGGATTTTTATCATAAACTTTTTTTATAGAGTCGCAAAACCTGCTAACTCACCAACTATTTTATTAGTTGACTCCGTTTTCGAAACATGCTTTGAGGTAAACAGAATTGAAGAAAAGATTTTTCGAGAGCTCTCTTTTGGATTAGAATTATTGTACATAGTTTTAAATATGTACTTGGTTGTAGTCAGTCATTTTAGACACATTATACTGATTTGGGATTTTTGTTTTTGTACTTTTGCTAGAAGCATGTAGTATGGTTTAATGTAATTCACAATTTTTCTTTTAGTTTCTCTTGTACTTGTGTTCAATGCGATATACCGATTACATCCCATACTTCCGCCTTGGCGGGGTGTGAAAGATTTGGTATCAGAGCGCTGGTTATAGAGATTAGGTTTACTCGAGACTAGACCTAGAGTATAACTTTAAGTTTATTGCAATGAACCTTAGGAATTATGTGTATTGCATACTACCTTTTGCTTATCTTCTACACATTGCTTCGTCATAATCAAGTCGTCGTCACAGCACTACACGTACTCCTTTGATGATTCCGATTATGTTTGCGGTAGTCCGTATCAGTCGCTTTTGGTCATTATTACCAATAAGGAGGACCCCGCAGAATATCACACCCTGCCAAGGCGGAATTACGGGATTTAACGGGTATATCGCATTGAACACAAGTACAAGAGAAACTAAATGGAAGATTGTGCATTACATCGAACCATACTACATGCTTCTAACGATAGTACAAATACAAAAAAAAACTCTAAAACATTACAAAGTGTCTAAACGCAGGACTACAACCAAATTATCTCTTCTTCAATTTTGTTTACCTGAAAGCATGTTTCGAAAACGGGTCAACTATATAAACAGTTACTGAGTTCGCAGGTTTTGCGACTCTATAAAAAAAGTTTCTGATAAAAATCTAAAGTGATCAAAAATCCATTGATCGAGTACACATGTATTAGACAACATATAATCATGCGCCGCAATCTAAGCCTCAACGAAATAAAAATAAAGTACTCCATACAGAAGTCTAATGCAAACAACCGCCTAAAAATTGGCTAACTTTGTGCCCAAGTTATCACACCCCAACCAACGGCGGAATACGTCGGGGCAGGACATGAAGAATGTTCATAAGCACATGATCAACTAAATTTCATATGTTTATTAAATCAAGATTTCATTACATAAGTTCAATCAAACAACTAAAATCAAATACATAAAAATGTTCAATTTATTATTCAATCTAGGTCCTCAATCCTAAACATTAACACCTGAAACATGATGAAAACAAGGTCAACTAAAAATAGTTGGTGAGCATACATAGGTTTTGACACCACATATAGTTCTCAAATGTTGTGTACAATTCACATGTAACATGGTATAATAAGGCAATTATGGAGAATCACTATAGTAAACCGGCGCACAATCAAACCTTGTGACATGAAGGGCATAACACTCAATGTTATCCAAATGTATTGTTGGCAACAATCACCCTATGTGGGTGGATTTGTCAAATGCAATAGATCTACCATTGTTACCGTTGGCATGTACGGAGTTAATGATTGTACTTGTCATGTATGTAGTTTAGCTCATAGTATTCAAGCATAAGGCACAAATTGCACACATGTTCATGATGTTTGAATTGCATAAATTTCAAATAGTTTGAATGTAATCATGTTTCACCCCAAAAATGTAAAAATGTAAAATGAGACTATGTAAACTCACATTGTAATCGGTAGCTTGATAGTCATATGAACAAGTTGTTGTTGCACAAGTGTCTAGCTAACCAAAAGGTTAACCTATGTTTGATGGTGTAAGTGTATCAATAGTGTTTTCAAATAATTAAATGAATCCTAATGTGAAAAGGGATGGATGTGGGTTTAAAATAATGTTTATGTAAATTTTGATAAATAATTGTGTGGTGATTTGAATAGGTGAAAAAAAGTAAATAAATGATTTCATTTGTTTTGTAAACAATTAAATAAATGTATATATGAATAACTAATTAGTTTTCTTTTGTTTACGAATAAGTAATCTACTCTTGTTTGTAAATTAATAAGTAAATGAATAATAATTAGTTGAATAAATAGATAATTAGATACATAAAAAAAACCTTTTATTTATTTAGTTTGATTTTCGTGAACAATAAGTGTTTTAAAAGAAAATAATTATTTAATTAATTAGTAATTAAACCAAAATTTAAAGTATACAAATAGTGTTCTAATTAAATAAATAATTAAACCATGATTAATTTATTAATTAAAAGTATGAAATATGTTTTAAATGTTTTATAAAAATAAATTGTGTAAAAGATCGTCAAATTCCTTACAAGGTTCAAGTTCATATACCAGATATACTTTATAAACCTAGGACTTTAGATAAATGTTTGTCTAAAGTAAATATATATTAATTTTAACTAAAATTTATTAGGTTTTAACCCAAAACTTAATTAATAAAATTGTCTTTCTTGAAAAATTAACATTTTAATTCGTTAAAACAAATCTGAGTTTTATAAGATTTATAGAATATTTTTTATAAGTTGAAATGAAGCTTAAAACGGTTTTTTAAAAGAAAGAGGGATTACCCGGACTCGAACCCGGGTGGTTTGTGAGGGAGGCAAGGATGTTAATCGGTTGATCTGGGCTTAAGCCTTGGTAATGAACCGGATCCTAATTTATTTAACAAAAAGACTCTAAAGAGTCTTCTTCCCCAATCGCCCAACCAAACCCTAGACCCAAAATTGGCCATGATGGCACGCAGACATGAGCCCGGAATATTGGGGCTTTCATTCAGGAGGTTGAAACGAGTCTAATGGTGTATCAATTACCTGAAATGATAACAAGAAAGTGGGGATCGACCGGATCCTTCGTGGTCGAGTTCTTTCGGCTTGATTCGAGTTCCAGAGGCGTTTGAGATGGATTTGAGTGTTTATAGAGAGTCAAAGGGGTGTCGCGAAAGTGTAGAACTGGATTTTATAGATTAATTTAACATAAAACGTACAATTTGATTCGGGTATGCTTGGGACAGTTACGTGAATGAAATTTGGATTGATATCATTGATTTTGATTAAATTAGATCATCAATATCATTTGGTTTTGGTCGAGTAACGATTCCGCGTGATCAGTAGGCATAATCACACTTGATTTCGATGGATTGATGTAACAACTCAAAAATTCCCTAAGAAAATGAAGGATTAAAATTTCCAAAATTCATAAGTTTAAGGGCTAAAATGGGAATATTCAAAGTTCAAATATCAAAAATGAAAATTTGGAAAAATGGCCTGTAACGGACCGTCACCCGTCATGACGGTCGGTGCCGCAATACAAGAGGCGGTTTTAGGGTTGCTGACACGTGTCTGATGACTCACCCTCGAGACAGACCATCATGAACCATAACGGTCCGTTACATGGTCCGGAAGTGCGTAGCCGCCAAGTCAAGGCGTGACGGAACGTCACGCCTAGTAACTGTCCGTCATGGATCCAATTCATGCTCTATATATAGATGGACAACTTTGAGCTTTTAGACACACTTCACACCATCCATTACACACACAAACACTCCGGGGATCTAATCCCAAGCCTCGGTTCGCGTACGAGAGTCCGGGTGCTGATCATTCGACTCCAAATTACCGTAGATAGTGCTGAGGTAAGGCTCCAAACTACTATTAAGCTTTGATTATACACCATTAATCTAGGATTATGTATTTAAGTAATATCATTGCATATCTAGGAGCTTTGTCCTAGGTGTTTGCCGTATTATTGATTCAATAAGTAGAAATACTCCTGAGGTGAGTTCTTAAACTGTGCTGCATGAACCCAATCATGACCTTGTCTGGCATGATTGATTTATGAAAACATTTTAAGTATCTTGAAATGATTGCACCGATTATTTATATATAACGTATTCTAAGCGCTTATTGTATTTCACTTGCCCGTGGAACGACATGTTGGACAGGACCCGTGGAACGGTCTTTAGTTATATATATATACTGAATGATTGTTCATAGTTGTCTATGAATTTGGGTGTTGAAACCTATGAATGTGTTCAAGATAATCTGGCGGGTCATTTTAATAAACTATTTTAGTTTATGAATTCACCAGCTTTATGCCGACCCATGTTTTATCAAATGTTTTTTAACGCATCACATTAGACAGGGCATTCCAGGATTAGAATGAAACGATGAACGATCCAGATGATGGGCATGCCTAGAACTATAAGTCCCGAATGATATGTTCCTTATTAGGAACGAATGATGTAACTTTTGTTAAACATGATGTAAACAATGTTTTGATGTTAATAGAAGTTATGATTTAGTCTTCCGATGTGTGTTTTTGATATCAAACGTCACATTAACTAGAAGGCGACCTTCTGGCCGGTATGTAGTTATCTTACAAACGTAATGTTCTGTCTAAGGAAAGGGCGGTGTATAAATCTCTTCTAGACCCATCGTTCTTTCCTAGGAACATCTCTGTTGGAGGTACTACTCTGGTTAGATAACTGCCCTATGTTACGGTTGTGACAAGCTGGTATCAGAGCCTCAGTTTAAGGGATTTAGATACTATAGGAATAGTGTCTAGACTTAAACTAGGACTCTGAAATTAGTCTGGAATGCCTCAGGATAAGTTAGGTGTATACATTCAGTACGACCTATAACGGGAAATGCCTAAAAATTAGATAATTAAAAGCATTTTTGGCCAAGTGTTATTAATTTCTGAATTTCTATATTGTGACCGGTTATACGAATTCTAATGTTATACATCTATGTGTAGGTACAAATGGTAGGACTTGGTAGAGGACAAGGCAGAGGTAGGGGTAGGATGCCCAACACCAGGTCTCGTACCCGCAACACGACAAACATGAACACCGATCCAAACTAAAACGCCAACACGAATACTGAACCCGAACAACCTGTGGAAGAAGTTATTATGACGGAAGCCCAATTTCAAGAGGTGGTGGCATCTGAGGTCACCCGAGTTCTTTAAACCACTCTACCTAGAATCCTTAATGATGCTCTTAGGAGAATGGAGAATCATAACAGTCTGGGAAACCGGAATGAATGAACAAGTGGTGCTATGCCTCGAACGGAAGATACCCTACATACCTCTCTAGTAGGAAACAATGTAGGCACCACCCAAACTCATGAAACAGTTGTAATGACAAACCATAGTACAGGAATTCATGGCCACGGATGTAACTACAAGAATTTCAGTGACTGTCACCCTAAGCCATTTAATGGGAAAAAGGATGCAACTGCAGCTTAGCGGTGGATCACATCAATGGCAGTTGTCATAAAGATGAGTGAATGCTGAGCGGATCAAACTGTGAAGTTTGCTGAACATTCCTTTGAAGAATAAGCTCTTGACTGGCAGGAATCAGTCAAACAAACAAAAGGAGAAGTTGTGACTGACATAATGACTTCGGAAGATCTCAAGTCTTTAATTATAAAGAGGTACTGTCCACAAAATGTTGTGGATAAGATTGAATCTAAATTTCTTCGGTTCGAAGCTGGAACCATGACTCATAGGAGTATGCAACCAAGTTCAATGAGATGGCCAAGCTAGTGCCACATTTGGTTACTCCCGACTCAAAAAGAATCAAATGTTATGTCCAAGGGTTACGTCCGTACCTTAGTGAAATCTATCGCACACGAGATGATAGATTTGGCAGTTGAGAAGAGTACAGTAATGTTTGATGAGGTGTCAGCCCAAGAGTGTAACACCTAACATGAAAATGTCCAAGATTTGACTAAGATACAAACCACAAAGATTATAAGTGAAAATAACCTATATATGAAGGTTTAAAAAGTAGAAATCATGAAAATTCAATGGTAACGGACCGTCACGGATGGTAACAGTCCGTTACGGGCTGGGCACGCGAACCCTGATGACGCGCCACGTGTCCGGTGACTAAGGAACAAATTCGGACGTGTGGAAACCCTATAACGGACCGTCACGCCTGGTAATGGTCCGTCACAGCCTTAGATTCACCCTGGTGCGCCACGTATCAACTCCGTAACGGACCGTCACGCCTGGTAACGGTCCGTCATGACACAAAATGACCAGAGGGCGACACGTCTGATGACTCATGAACCCTAATCTAGTGACGGACCATCTCCACCCGTAACGGTCCATCACGGGTCCAGAAGTTCACACACAAACTGATCTTCACACATAAAAATCATTCCAGAGACCCCTTAGCTCATTACCGATGATCCCGGTTCAACTCCCGCATGTTGTGGTTCCCGATGTAGGAAGAAACGCTCGTAGAAAGGTCAAAACGCTTGAAATCAAATTAAGAAGATAGTCTATAAGCTTTCAACTATTCCTATAAACCAAGGTGAATACTTTATCTCTCTGAAAACTTGTGTCAAACATTTTATTTACAAAAATCACCAAATAAAGGTTAAGGTAATAATGCTCAACGTTCCTCTACGAACAAAGCATTCAGACCAAAGGTATGCGTAAAACTTGCAAGGGTTACACGGGTCTCGGGTGAAATTCCCGGATTGCGGCTGGTGCTTGTCTTATAACAACTTCAGAGGCAAAACTGTCCATTGTTATAAGACATGACGCCAGTGTATACTGTGGTGCGATTGAACAGGACGGGCCTACTAAATGTGTGGATTGAACATAAAGTTGTGATTATGAAATTAATACCTGTTTGTGCCAAATGATTTTATCGTCAAGATAATTGTATTCACCTGCGTTCGCGCTGACGTTTTATTTTCCAAATGTTTTCAGGAAATGAATAAATTGAAATAAGAATGGGGTATGAGCAGACATCAGATCTGACCCAAGATTGAAAAATGTGAGAGGCAGACATCAGATCTGACCTATAAAAAAGGATAACTTGCACGTTGGATTCTCAGGCCTCGTGTGTAAAAAATCCTAAACAAAAGAAAAGGAGATAGGACAAGGGGATTGATCAACCCTGGATAGTCCTATTTCCGGTGGCTATAGATGTATTTGATTTCAAACTTTGTTTTGTAATCAAAATGAAAAGGGTATTTAAATCCCTATGTTTATAAAGTAAATATAAAACTTTTGTCTTTCAACTAAGTTTTGATATTTACAAATATAACCCTTGAGGTTGAAAGAATGTTGAAACGATCCTTTTGTAAAGACTTCCGCTGTATTTATAAAAATTCTGAAATCAAGTTCAAAGATGATACCAATCGGGCTCGCACACGTCCAGGGGGTGCCTTGGGCGGGGTGTGACAGGTTGGTATCAGAGCCACATGTTTTAACGAATTAGATACTTGGATCTGGTATCTAGGCTTTAACCATAAGTTTATCTAATGCTTTTAAGATAAGAAAACAAAGTAACCTTCTGGCCGGTATGTAGTTATTTGACAAACGGAAGTGTTCTGTCTAAGGAAAGAGCGGTGTATAAATCTCTCCTAGACCCGTCGCTCTTACCTGGGAACATAGCTATTGGAGGTACTACTCTGGAAAGATAACCGTCCTTGTAGAGCTTTAGTTAAGATAAAGATACTGACCTTAGTATCTAAGTCTTGACCAAAATAAGATAAGTACTAATATTTTAAGATTGCAGGTGTCTGGAGATAATTCTGTACCTGTTTATTATGACCCTAATCGTCCGATTAAACAAGAATCACCTGAGTATCATCCTTTAGGATCTCGAATGAACCCTATCACTTCGTCCTACTATAACGACGATCTGTTTGCCATTTTCCCTAATAACAACTCTCCTGAATACCACCCTCAATCTTATAACTCTTCTAGTCAATGGATGGAGGTTGGTTCAAAATTCAGCAACTGGAATACAAATAACCAACAACTACAAGGAAACAATGAAGCTGAATCAAGTTACATCCAGCAGAATAATTCAACAGAAGAGGATCCATCTGAGGAATCCCACCAATATGAACCTGCTTCTGAAAACCCGAAAGATTATCCGTTCAATAATCCTATTTCAAATAGTTCCAACAATCAATCTTATAATTCTGAAACTCCTGTTTTATATGACCCCTATATGTTTCCTGAACCTCCATATGATAGCCCTTTCAAAGAGTATTTCCAAGCTCCTCTGGAATACCAAAATGCTTATAACGATTTTATGATGGGACTCCGTAAGCCCCTCCTAAATATGGTTATGCAGAAAGTATGCCCTCTTCCCCTATTGAATGTTTAGACCATTCTTTGCGCCAAACGGACGAAGTAACAAGAAAGAAGACAATGGACAAAGCAAGAACCAATTTTTTTGGGAAAAAAGTATACGAATATAGAGAGGACTTGATCACTCTTGGAAAAGAGCTTATGAATGATTAGAATCGTTTTTGTTGTCTTTTGTAATATATTTTCTATAATAATAAAATATCCTTTTGTTTATTTTTCAGAATGGTCAGAAAAGGCAAGGGTCCTAGCTTTATTCTTAAATTTGCTCTAGCTAGTTATCATGAACGAAAAACCAATGAAACAACTATAGAAAATAATGAGGAAACTGAAAGTTCAACTTTTAGAAGCCTCGGAGAAATAGGAAACCCTAGTGTTCCCTATAATCCTTCTATAAGTTTTCATTCTGCTCCTACCGCTGGAAGTTATATTGTCACCCCATTATATTCCCTAAATTTTCGTGAGGGATATATCGATATGCCTTATGGGAATAATCCTGAAAAAGAAGAACGAGCTGACTCTAATATACCTTACATTCCGTACGATGAGAGAATTCCCATCCCTGCTCCTCATATAAATGAGAATGCATCAGGAAGTGAAAGGGAACGAATGTTGTTAAACAGAATAGCTAAATTGGAACGAGAGAAAGCTGAAGTTGAAACTCGGAATGCTTTGCTAATACAAGCTCTTGAAGAAAAGAATTTTAGAAATTTCTAGGAACAATAATTTCTATATGTATCATCTTCTGTAATATACTCTTATCAATAAAAAGGTTTTGTTTTGATTCCGATCCTATTTCTTTTATAGAATGTCAAAAAATACCGGACCTTCTAAAAACACGAGAGGAAAAAGGAAACAAATAGCAATTGAAAACGCTGCTAAAAATCCCATTTCTCGTAAGGATCTCCAGAAAATGATCACGGAAGGGATCAAAGACTCTCTTCCAATGATCTTTACTAAGTTGGAAAAGAGACAAGCCGATAGGCTATCTGCACAGTCAACAAATCTAAAATCTATCCATTCTCAACCTACCCGAACTATCACTCAGTCCCAGCCACTTACTCTGAAACCCGAAGGTTTCGCAACTCATAAGACTGAGAGGACTAGGAAAGATAAATATTACCATAACTCTTCTGAAGATGAGAGTATGGGTAATAACTATGGTCATATAGAAAAGAAGAGAAAAGTAGTTGGACGTACATACAAGATGTTTCAGGACTGCAAACCATGTAACTTCTCTGGGAGAGAAGGAGGAATTGCCATATTAAGGTGGATAGAAAAGACTGAATCCGTACTGGCTATCAGCAAATGTGCTGAAAAAGACAAGGTTCTTTATGCCTCGAATTTATTCAAGGACCAAGCATTAGAATGGTGGAACAATATTGTCGCTGCCAAAAGAAGAGAAGAAGCCTATGCAATAGGCTGGAGTGCTTTCAAAACCCAAGTAGAAAAGAAGTACGTTCCCCAGAATGAGAGGGCACATATAGAAGGAAAATTCTTGAGTCTTAAGATGATAGGAACAAATCATCAGGATTATTCCACCAAACTCATTGAATATGCTAGAATAGTTCCACATCTTGCTTCCCCTGAATCAAACCTGATAAAGCATTATATTTGGGGTTTGATTGGAGAAATTCGCGACATGGACAAAGTCGCAAATTGTGAGAATCTTGATGATGATATGGATCTAGGAGCATCATTAACCAGCAGTTTGATTAGAAACCAGGAGGAGGGAAAGAAGAAGAATGAATCTGGGCAAGGCCCAAGGATCAAAGAAATCCTATTTTACCCCCGAAACAACAACTCTTCCTTTCCGGAGTGTCCCAAGTGAAGAAAAAGGCACTTAGGACAATGTCGTACTTGACTTTTCTACAACTTTTACAAGATATCCGGTAACAAAACAGATAATTGTTTCAAGAAGAAGCAAAATTACTTGTTTTGAGTGTGGTGAAACCGGCCACATCAAAATCAATTGTCCCAAGCTAAAGAAACCTGATGTGACTGGTCCTAAACCTGAAGATGGAGTAAAGAAGAATATGTGAGCATTCGTTCTCCATACTCATGAAGCAGCAGGTATGCCCGATGTCATTACGGGTATATTTATTGTCAATGATATTTACGCTCGAATTTTGTTTGACTCTGGTGCAAACTGATGTTTTATAGATCATAGATTCTGTAAACTGTTAAATAAAACTCTAGCTAAGTTAGACAAGAAATATGTGGTAGAGACTGCCAACGATGACCTAGTCCAAATCCCTGAAATCTTGAACGATTGTAATATCACACTAACAGGACATGTTATTCCAGCACAAATGTTGCCAATGACTTTGGCAGGTTTTGACATTGTTCTAGGAATGGATTGGTTAGCCTCTAACCAAGCCCGTATCCTGTGTGATAAGAAAGCTATAGAACTTCGTTCGCCGAAAAGCAATATTCTTAGGATCAATTGCGATAAATTATCCAACTCTGTTGGAATAATTTCCATGTTAAAAGCCACAAAGTATTTACGAAAAGGATGCTGAGCATACCTCGTATCTTTAACCACCGACACTAGAAAGAAGATTGAAGATGTGCCGGTTGTAGCTGAATTTCCTGATGTTTTATCCTAATGAACTGCCTGGAATTCCACCTGAAAGAGAAGTAGAATTCAGAATTAATCTAGTACCCGGTACGTCACCAATTGCCAAAGCCCCCTATAGACTAGCTCCAACAGAGATGGCAGAATTAAAGAGACAATTGGATGAATTGCTCAAAAAAGGATTCATAAGACCAAGCTCGTCGCCTTGGGGAGCTCCGGTCTTGTTCGTTAAGAAGAGAGACGGTTCATTGCGTATGAGCATTGATTATCTTGAACTGAATAAAGTCACGATTAAGAACCGTTATCCACTCCCCAGAATCGATATCTCTTTGATCAACTCCGGGGAGCTCGATGTCACACCCCGCCCCAGGCACCCCTGGACGAGTGCCATCCTGATTGGTATCATCATCTTTGAACTGTGATTTCAGAGTTTTTATAAATACAGTAGAAGTCTTTTTTTCAAAAGGATCGTTTCAACATTCTTTCAACCTCAAGGGTTGTATTAGCAAAAATCAAAACTTAGTTGGAAGACAAAAAATTTATATTTACTTTTATAAATATAGGGATTTAAATACCCTTTTCATTTTGATTATAAAACAGATTTTGAAATCAAATACAACACTAGCCACCGGAAATAGAACTATCAAGGGCTGATCAATTCCCTGGTCCTATCTCCTTTTGTTTCATTTAGGATTTTCTATACACGAGGCCTGATAATCCAACGTGCAAGTTATCCTTTTCATAGGTCAGATCTGATGTCTTCCTCTCACATTTTCTTTTCTTGGGTCAGATCTGATGTCTGCCCATACCCCATTCTTATTTCAATTTATTCATTTCCTGAAAACATTTTGAAAATAAATCGTCAGCGCGAACACCGGTGCATAGAATTATCTTGACATTAAAGTCATTTGGCATAAACAAGTATTAATTTCATAATCACAACTTTGTGGTCAATCCACACATTCAGCAGGCCCGTCCTGTTCAATCGCACCATAGTATAGACTGGCGTCATGTCTTATAACAATGGAAAGGTTTGACTCCAAGTTGTTATAAGACAAACACCAGCCGCAATCCGGGAATTTAACTTGAGACCCGTGTATGTCGTGAATGCTTTGTTCGTAGAAGAACGTTGAGCATTATTCCCTTAACCTTTATTTGTCTATTTTCGTAAATAAAATGTTTGACACAAGTGTTTAGAGAGATAAAGTATTCACCATGGTTTATAGGAATGAGGCTCTAAGTCGAAAACTTATAGACTATCTTCTTATCTTGATTTTTCTTGCGTAACAGCACCTCTACGAGCGTTTATTATTATACCGGGTACTACAACGAGCGAGAGTTGGACCGGGATCGTCGGGAGTGGGATATGGAAGCTCTAGAACAGAAGTGTGAAGAGAGAATTGGTGTTGGTGTGTGAAAATTGAATGAGCTTGAACTTCTATTTATAGGGCAATTCTTGAGCCCGTGACAGACCGTAACGGGTGGTGACGGCCTGTCACAAGATTAGGGTTCGTGAGTCATCAGGCACGTGTCGCCCTCTGGTCAATTTGGGTCGTGACGAACCGTTACCAGGCTTGACGGTCCGTTACGGAGTGATACGTGGCGCAACAGGGTGAATCTGGGGCCGTGATGGACCGTTACCGGCGTGACGGTCCATTATAGGGTTTCCACATGTCAGAATTTGAAGACGAGTTACTGGACATGTGGCGCTTCATCAGGGTTCGTGTGCCCAGCCCGTAACGGACCGTTACCGTCCGTGACGGTCCTTTACCGTCTTGTGACGGTCCGTTACCATCTGTGATGGTCCGTTACCATCTGTGACGGTCCGTTACCGTTGAATTTTTATGATTTCTACTTTTTGAACCTTCATCTATAGGTTATTTACACTTGTAGTCCTTGTGGTTTGTACCTTTGTCAAATCTTGGACATTTTTGTTGCAGGTGTTACACTCGATGCTTTTCAAAAATCGACCTTCGTTCTGGCTATCATCAATTGAAATTCCAGGAAGAAGATATTCCCAAAACTGCCTTCAGAACTCGGTATGGTCATTATGAGTTCACGATAATGCCGTTTGGACTTACTAATGCACCTGCAACTGTCATTGATTTGATGAATCGAGTTTGCAAACCTTACTTGGACAAATTCATTATCGTATTTGTTGACGATATCCTTATTTACTCCAAGAGTAAGGAATATCATGCTAATCATTTGAAAATTTTGCTTGAACTCTTGAGAAACTAAAAGCTTTATGCTAAATTCTCAAAATGCGAATTCTGGTTATCAGAAGTTTAGTTCCTTGGACATGTCATTAACGCTGATGGTATCAAAGTTGACCCGATTAAAATTGAGGCTATATCTAAATAGGAAATCCTGAAGTCTCCAACGTAAGTCTGTAGTTTCCTCAGATTAGGTGGTTACTATCGGAAATTTATCCAAGATTTCTCCCGAATTGCTGTACCATTAACTTCCCTGACTCGCAAGTCAGTTAAGTATGAATGGGGTCCTAAACAATCTAAAGTTTTTGAAACTATGAAACAGAAATTGACGCAAGCACCCATATTGGCTTGCAAGATGGAAATGAAGGATTTTCAGTATACTGTGATGCTTCACACACTGGCTTTGGTTGTGTGTTAATGCAAGGAAGCAAAGTTATTGCTTATGCTTCCCGTCAATTAAAAACTCATGAAAATAATTATACGACTCATGATTTAGAATTGGGCGCCATAATATTCGCATTGAAATTATGGAGGCACTATCTATATGGAGTCAATTTCACCATATTCACTGATCATAAAAGCCTAAAGTATATATTCAGTCAGAAAGAACTGAATATGAGACAAAGGCGTTGGATGGAAGTCCTAAATGATTATGATTGCAAAATCTGTTATCATGAAGGCAAAGCTAATGTTGTAGCTGACGCCTTGAGTAGAAAGGAACATGAGAAACCTAAATGAGTTCGTGCTTTAGGACTTGATCTCTAAATCGATCTTATCACTCGTATTAAGGAATCTCATAAACTTGCTTTACAAGAACCCAACCTTAAGAAGGAAGGATTCGGAGGTATGATCAACCAATTGGTCAAAGGAATTGATGGAATTCTTAGAATGAATAAAAGAATTTGGGTTCCTATCTATGGAAACGTACGTGAAGAAATTCTTAAAGAAGCCTACAAATCTAAATACACCATGCATCCTGGAAGCGATAAAATGTGCAAAAACCTAAAAGCCAATTATTGTTGGATAGGAATGAAGAAACATATCGCTATCTGTGTTGCAAAATGTTTAACATGTTCTTAAGTTAAAGCTGAACACCAAAAGCCTTTGGCTTGTTACAGCAACTTGAAATTCCTACCTGGAAATGGGAGATGATAACCATGGATTTCATTACTAAAATTCCCCGAACCAGTCGTGGGAATTATACAATCTGGGTTATTGTTGATAGATTCCCATGAAAGAAACGTTCAGCATGGATAAGCTGGCACAATTGTATGTTAATGAAATTGCATCATTACATGGTGTGCCACTATCTATTGTGTCAGATAGAGATAGTAGAGTTACTTCTCGATTCTGGCAAAGTTTCCAAAAAGCTTTAGGAACAAAATTGAATCTTAGCACTGCCTACCATCCTCAAATGGACGGGCAGAGTGAAAGAACCATTCAAACCCTTGAAGACATGTTAAGGGCTTGTGTTATTGATCTTGGAGGAAGTTGGGATGACCACTTACCTCTAATGGAATTCTCCTACAATAATAGATGTCATACGAGTATACAGGCCGCTCCTTTTGGAGCCTTATACGGTCGTAAATGTCAAACTCCAATCTGTAGGTCCGAAAGAGGAGAAAATCGGTTATCCGGAACTAAAATAGTCTTGAAAACGACTGACAAAGTTACTCATATAAAAGATAGATTGAAAGCGGCTCGTGATCGTCAAAAGGGTTATGCTGATAAGAGACGAAAGCCGTTAGAATTCAACGTCGGTGATAACGTTTTGTTGAAAGTTTCACCATGGAAAGGCGTTGTAAGATTTGGAAAAAAGGAAAATTAAGTCCTAGATTCGTAGGACTGTTCAATAGCCTGAAAAGAGGTGGGCCTGTGGCCAATCAACTCGAATTACCAGAAAAAATGAATAGAGCACACGATGTGTTCCATGTTACGCAAGTGTTTGGCAGATGAATCTCTAGTAATGCCCCTACAAGATGTAGAGGTGGATGAAAAAATTAAGATTCGTGGAGCAACCTTAGCAAATCAAGGACAGGCAAGAAAAGAATTGAAAAGAAAAAAATTGATGATCGTAAAGGTAAAATGGAACTCCAGACGTGGCCCTGAGTACATGTGGGAACTAGAGTCTGGAATGAAAAATAGGTATCCTCACTTGTTCGAATGATCTCGAGTACGAGATTAAAACAAGTTGGGGAGGATGTAACACCTGCCATGAAAATGTCCAAGATTTGACTAAGATACAAACCACAAAGACTATAAGTGAAAATAACCTATAGATGAAGGTTTAAAAAGTAGAAATCATGAAAATTCAACGGTAACGGACCGTCACAAATGGTAACGGACCGTCACGGACAATAATGGTCCGTTACGGGCTGGGCACGCGAACCCTGATGACGCGCCACGTGTTCGGAGACTAAGGAATTAATTCTGACTCGTGAAAACCCTATAACGAATCGTCACGCCTGGTAACGGTCCGTCACAACCCTAGATTCACCCTGGTGCGCCACGTATCAACTCCGTAACAGACCGTCACGCCTGGTAACGGTCCGTCATGACACAAAATGACCAAAGGGCGACACGTGTCTGATGACTCGCAAACCCTGACCGTCACCACCCATAACTGTCTGTCACGGGTCCAGAAGTTGCCCTATAAATAGATGGTCGAGCTCGTTCATTTTTCTCACATTCAAACCGATATTCACACACATAAATCATTCCAGAGACCCCTTAGCTTATTCCCGACGATCCCGGTTCAACTCTCGCTCGTTGTAGTGCCTGGTGTAGGAAGAAACGCTCGTAGAAAGAAAAATCAAGTTAAGTAGATAGTCTATAAGCTTTCAACTTAGAGGCTCATTCCTATAAACCAAGGTGAATACTTTATCTCTCTAAAAACATGTGTTAAACATTTTATTGATGAAAATGGCCAAATAAAGGTTAAGGAAATAATGCTCAACGTTCTTCTACGAACAAAGCATCCAGGCCATAGGTATGCGTAAAACTTGCAAGGGATACATTGGTCTCGGGTGAAATTCCTGGATTGCGGCTGGTGCTTGTCTTATAACAACTTCGGAGGCAAACCTGTCCATTGTTATAAGACATGATGCTAGTGTATACTGTGGTGCAATTGAACAGGACGGGCATGCTAAATGTGTGGATTGAACATAAAGGTGTGATTATAAAATTAATACTTGTTTGTGCCAAATGATTTTATCGTCAATATAATTGTATTCACAGGCGTTCGCGCTGACGTTTTATTTTCAAAATGTTTTCAGGAAATGAATAAATTGAAATAAGAATGGGTAATGGGCAGACATCAGATCTGACCCAAGATTGGAAAATATGAGAGGCAGACATAAGATCTGACCTATGAAAAAGGATAACTTACACGTTGGATTCTCAGGATCGTATACAGAAAATCCTAAACAAAAGAAAAGGAGATAGGACCAGGGGATTGATCAACCCTGGATAGTACTATTTCTGGTGGCTATAGATGTATTTAAACCAAGAATGGGTGGTCAGAACAAAGAAACAGGACGAATATTCATTTTAGGAAGCGAAGATGAATAGAAAAATATAGCCAAGGAAGTCACAGGTACTTTCTTAGTTAATAAAATTTACGCCAAGGTTTTATTTGATATAGGGGCGAATAGAAGTTTCATTTCATGTGCATTCACCCCATATTTAGGCATAAGACAGATTCCACTTATTAATTCCTATGTCATTGAAACAGCTAGTGGCTGATGTGTCGTTTTTAATATATGAAAATATATAAATTTATTTTTATAATGATTTTATGAGATCAGGTTTTAAATTTATAAAATGATAATTACTTTAACTTAAAAACACACACAATAGGCAAGTGTACCTATCACATCATAATATAGTTTAGGTAAGAACCAAGTATTGAAACAATGGACACGGTCGAGTTCCAGTACTCAACTTTTGTTATCGTTTAGCCGGATCAATTAGTGAGTGGGTTTTGTGTGCTTATGAAGCAAAATAGTAAATGACAAAAAAGTAAATAACGGTAAAGTAAAAATGTGCGTGAAGTGTGTAACAGAAATGTAATGAACAGAATAGTAAATAGCAGGAAAGTAAATATCTTGGAAATAATCAGGTCATGAAAAGTATTGCTTTGGGCTTCGAATCATCTTGGTACGTGATAAAGTTAAGTTGACTAATTCAGTGACATGACTACTACAAACTTGTGACCCGTTTCACCGCTAGAGCCTCGTCCTCACGACATTTGATTCGCTAATTAAAATCATTAAATTAAAATGGCAGTGCCTCCTGTTAAGGACAACAGTTACCCTCAACCCTTCAAATGGTCATCTCTGGGTTGGTTAAAGACATCGAACGTAAATGCTTTGTATTAAGGTTAAATAGGTGATTATATTTTGCTCACCGGGAGGCGGTGTAAAAATGGGATCAAGTATAAGGACGCACCGTTTCCAACATGATTTCACTAATTCTTTGTCGCATAATAAGTTCGTACAAAGACGTACGACCTTAATAATGTTGACCAAGCCTTGGTGTGACACCCGACATTTCCAGATCAATATCCGTACAAATTTTAAACGCGTTTACATTAATTATATTTCCTGATCGACTTAATGTGAAAAGGTAGGTCATTAAAGTCTAGTAAAGCCATGTATTATTACATTACACATTAGGATAATTTTGAGAATTACCGATACCCACATTAAATTATGTTTGGAATAATGTCCAAAGATCCATGACATAAAATATTATGTTCATACACCATAATTTTAAAGAATAAAGTCATGTTACACAAAATAATCCACAAACGGTATAATTCGAAGGTCTTACCGTACACCATCAACTTTAAACGTGTATACACACATTTAAATAAATATATTGGTTAATTCATCACTCAATCACCAACGGGTCGTCGAGTAATCTTTCAAAACATAAAACATAACATGACTGAGTCATAATTATTTGGGTGACATTTCATACACGTCCAACTTGTATGTTGGCATTATATCATAGACCCTAAGGTGACCGTATTTGTTTAGGGCACATACGGTAGGGTCAGCACGTTTACGTATCTCTCGGCTTTTGCTAGCATAATACCACACATCTCACAAGGTGAGTTTCACGGCCCTTTTAACTTTTTACTGTTTTGTAAACTTGGGGGAAAAACATACTCGTATTTATTTTTTTATATGATAACAAAAAAAAAGACCCGTCCTTTGTGTTTACCTGAGTTAACATTGAGATCTCGTAAAGTCCCCTACGTAAACATATTAATAATAATTAGCTCTAGTTTTGGCCTGAGATTCTATGGATAGTACTATTTGGGATTCACACCCCCGGTCATGGTTTGATCGGTTTTGGTCAAATGACTGCATAGTGTTCAACCGTGTGCTCGGGAGGTACGAGCGGCGGGCAAAAATACCTGTGTCATGGTTTGGTTATGCCTCATGTATGAACATTTAATTCGTATTCTTTGCTAGTTTGCGGATGGGTCAAACATTACTTGTTTTGTTTATCATATACGTAAAGATCGTTTTCATGCAATTGATTTGCTCATTGTATTCGTATAAAACCTGTGAACTCACCAACCTAGTGTTGACATTTTTAAGTATGATTTTCAGGAAATTAAACGCGACATCAAGGGTAATACTATGTAGGGTTCATGGTGGATACCACTTTTGAAGATTTTCTTGTATAACCCAAAATGCTTTGGTCATATTTGCAAAATGTTGATATTTTGAAACTTCAAACTAATATTTTGGGCTGTAAAACGTTAAACTTAATTTATGTATGCAATTTGTGTGTATGCGTTTGCAATAATCATATGCTTTGGAAACCATGAACGTTACGCCTCGGTGATTCCGCCTTAGCGGGGTGTGACAGATTGGTATCAGAGCCATTGATTATAGCGAACTAGGAATAAAAAATTGAACCTAGTCTATAATTTAAATAACTCATTAAAACATTTTCATTGCATGTGCATTGCATAACTTACCCTACCTCACATCATACGGATATTTTAGTCACATCATGTCTTCACCCTCCGACCCATTGTGCCTTCTGATACTGACGGTGAGTCGGTGGAGTACCATCCGGCCTCCGATACTGAGGATGATTCCATTCAGACTGTACCAGCCGACCCTATTCCACCACCAACTGTTGAACTGATGGGGACCCCTATCGTCCACTCCCGACCCCGAGGGTTAGTTCAGACTCGTAGCTCCACTCCACTAGACGTCGCTCTTGGAGAGCCACCTATCTGCTACCGTAAGAAGAGCAAAGGACCAATCATGGTCAAGAGTGCCAGGAAGAGGACACGACTGCCCCACAAGAGGACCCTGGCTGCACGTGAACCCGAGGACCAAGAGACTGGAGAGGTGCCACCTCGACAACGACCTTGTTATCACCCTACCACCAGCTCGATGCCCCATACTCTTGCACGCTAGAGAGAGATGGAGGGCATCCCTTCCATATTTGAGTTCGGGGAGTCCTCAAACTCCCCATAACAGCTGCCCCACACTGGGGAGGTCATGGAGCTCACAGTTCCTACACTGGTAGCCCGAGTCCGTACCCATGAGGAGCGTCTCGACGACTTCTTGGATGATCTCAAAGCACATAGGGATGCATCTACTTTTCTGCAGCGAGAGCTCAGGAGCCGCTTGAGGACACTGGTGGACAGCACTAGAGACCTTCAGGGTACCACCGATCACTTGGAGATGAGGGCCGACATAGACTGGCTGTTGATTACTACGGTCCAAGATAGTATTGAGGTATTGGAGGAGAGGACTTTGGCGGCAAAGTTAGTAGCTAGAGCGAGTGCTGTTATGGATGGACTTGCTATGTTGTCTGATTTGTATTCCCACTTCTTTCAGTAGACCTAGTACGGACGGGTTGTGCCCATAACACACTATCTAGTTTGGAACTTTGGTACTGATGTGGTCATAGGAACCCATCTAGTTTGTATCCTTTTTATGTGGAACAATGTACTATGTTTGTTTTAACTATGTATGTCTTGTTTATGTTGTGATGATGGTTGTTATGCCCTTATGTCATGTTATGTCATTATTATTATATAATGTTGTTTCTTTTTAAATTGTATGTTAGAAAGAACGCCATGGCACCTAAGAGAAGGACGCCCCGTGACACCACTGGTGAAAACAACACGATGATTTCCTCCGACGTGGATCAACTCATATCACAACGTGTAGCCGCCGCCTTAGAGCAGTAAGAAGACAATCAGAATAATGGCGGAGGAAATGGTAGTGGTACCGGTGGAGGAGGTGGAGGAGGTGCAGGAGGCAGTGGCACCGCTAGAGGTTCTAGAGGTAATAGAATGAGTAATCACCTCTGTAACACATACTGACGATCTAAGTTAACATTATTAAAATAGTAACTTGTGACCCTACAGATGCTTGGAGTAAGAAGTGCACCTATAAGGCCTTTCTATCCTACAACCCTCGCATTTTCAGTGGTACCAAAGGTGTAGTCGACCTGATGAGATGGATTGAAAAGATGGAGTCAGTACTAGACATTACCGAAAGCACAGCTGATTGCATGGTGAAGTACGCTAGTTGCACTCTAACTGACAAGGCGCTTACCTGTTGGAATTCTCAGATGAAAACCTTGGGAAGACAGAATGCCTACTAGCTATCTTGGGATGATCTGAAAGTGATGATGATCGAGGAGTACTGTCCTCGAAATGAATTGTAGAAAATGAAAACTAAAATGTGGAACCTTCAAATGATAGGAGATGATGTGGCTGGTTACACTGACGGATTCAATGAGCTGGCAATCTTGGTGCCACACATGGTCACGCCCGAATACAAAAGGGTTGAAAGGTACTTGTGGGGTCTTGCGCCCCAAATCCGCAGCATGGTGACCTCGTCGAACCCGATGGATGCCAAGAGTGCTATAGTTCTGGCCTTTAAACTGAGATATGACGCAGTGAGAAATGGATTGTTTGGAAAGAAAGATACTGAGGAGAAAACGTCTTGGGATAAGAGAAAAGGGACTGGTAAACCCAATAACAGATTCAAGAAGCAACCCTATAAGAAACAGGAAACGGTGAAGGTATTTGCTACGAACACGGTGGAGAAAAAAGGGTATAATGGCTTCCACCCGAGATGTAACAAGTGTGGATTTCATCATATTGGGAAATGCACCCAGTGTGATAGGTGCAAGAGGTTTGGAAACCAGGCTCAGTCTTGCCGAGTCAATATCACTCCCAGGGCGGTCAAACCAAGGTGGTTTGAATGTGGAGATCCCAAACATCATGTGAAAGACTGCCCCAAAGTGAAGGATCGAAACAATAACCAAGCTCGAGGGAGAGTATTTCTGATGGGGGCTGGGGACGCACGCTAGGAACCCAACATCGTCACTGGTATGTTCCCGATAAACAATCACTATGCCTCTATACTATTTGATATGGGTGCTGATATGAGTTTTGTGTCAAATGACTTTAAGTCCCTACTCGGTATTAAGGCCAACAAACTAAACCAAAGTTATACAATTGAACTAGAAAAGGGGAAACTAATTAAAATCGGAGATATTATTCAGGGTTGTACCTTATGTCTAGAAAACCATACATTTAGTATAGATCTTTTACCTGTTGATCTGGGAAGCTTTGATGTCGTTGTCGGCATGGATTGGTTGTCGAAGAATCATGATGAGATTGTCTGTTTTGAGAAGTTTGTACATATTCCACTCCTGAACGGGGAAGTTCTTTCGATTCAAGGTGAGAAGAATGGAACGACATTGAGGATAATAAATTGCATGAAGGCCCGAAAATATCTACGTAAAGGATATTCCGCGTTCCTGGCTCATGTCGTCGAGAAGAAACCCAAAGAACATCGACTTGAGGACATACCAATCGTTAGGGATTACCCTGATGTTTTTCCCGACGACTTACCTGGGTTACCACCACCGAGGCAAGTCGAATTTTGTATCGATTTGGTACCTGGAGCCGCATCGGTTGCGCGATCGTCATATCGTCTAGCACCTTCTGAAATGCAGGAATTATCAAATCAACTACAGGAGTTGCTTGATTAGGGCTCATAAGACCGATTTTCTCACCTTGGGGAGCTTCGGTCCTGTTCGTGAAGAAAAAGGATGCGACCTTTAGGATGTGTATTGATTACCGGGAGTTAAAAAAGCTTACAATTAAAAACCGGTATCCACTTCCTAGAATAGATGATTTATTCGATCAATTACAAGGTTCTAGTTTCTACTCTAAGATCGATTTACGTTCAGGGTATCACCCATTGAAAATCCGAGAAGAAGATATACCGAAGACTGCATTCAGGTCTCGTTACGGCTACTACGAGTTCCTAGTCATGCCGTTTGGGTTAACAAATGCACCAGCAGTCATTATGTGTCTTATGAATAGAGTGTGTAAACCATACTTGGGTAAATTCGTGATTGTGTTTATCGATGACATAGTGTTATATTCACTAACCAAGGAGGATCATGAACATCATCTGAAGTTAATTTTGGAACTACTCAGAAATGAAAAACTTTACGCCAATTTCTCTAAGTGTGAGTTTTGGATTCGAGAAGTACATTTTCTTGGACATGTCATCAATAAGAAGGGCATTCATGTAGATCCGTCCAAAGAGGCAATCGAAAACTAGGAAGCACCAAGAACCCCGACTGAAGTGCGTCAATTTCTGGGCTTAGCCGGCTACTACCGACGATTCATCGAGCATTTTTCAAAAATAGCCCTACCTTTAACCACATTAACCCAGAAGGACAAGAAGTTCGATTGGAGTGATAAGCAAGAATCGGCTTTCCAACTATTGAAGCGGAAGCTGTGTAATGCACTGATTCTATCCCTCTCCGAGGGAACTGACAACTTTGTCGTGTACTGTGATGCATCACATCAAGGTCTGGGTTGCGTGTTGATGCAGAAAGATAAGGTTATAGCCTATGCATCTAGACAGTTGAAAGTGCATGAGAAAAACTATACAACTCATGACTTGGAATTGTGCACCGTTGTGTTTGCGCTTAAAATCTGGAGACATTATTTATATGGTACGAAATGCACTATCTTTACGGAACACAAGAGTCTCTAACATATTTTTGACCAGAAAGAGCTTAACATGAGACAACGTCGTTGGGTAGAATTATTGAACGATTATGATTGTGACAACAAATATCACCCGGGAAAAGCCAATGTTGTTGCAGATGCCTTAAGTCATAAAGAACGAGTTAAAACACTTCGTGTTCGTGCCCTAGGATTGAGAATTCATATGAATCTTACTACTCAAATCCGAATGGCACAACAAGAGGCAATTAAGGAAGAGAACATCCAAAAGGAGGCACTACGTGGAATGATCAAACAATTGGAGCCAAAGTCGGACGATACGTTATACTTCATGGACAAAATTTGGGTGCCGAGTACTGGTAACCTAAGTGAGTTAGTTATGGATGAAGTGCATAAGTCCAAGTACTCCATCCACCCAGGTTCGGATAAAATGTATAAGGATCTCAAGGAACTCTATTGGTGGCCCAACATGAAAGGAGATATTGCCATTTATGTCGGTAAATGCTTAACGTGTTCAAAAGTAAAGGCAGAATATCATAAACCGTCTGGCCTATTACAACAACCTGAAATTCCCAATGGAAACGGGAACTGATTTCCATGGATTTTATCACGAAACTACCCAAGACGTCCAGTGGTTATGATACCATATGGGTAATTGTCGACCGTTTAACAAAATCCGCTCACTTTCTGCCAATCAAGGAAACCGAGAAACTTGCAAGATTATATATTAAAGAAATTGTGGCTAGACATGGAGTGCCAATTTCTATAATCTCTGATAGAGATATTCGTTTTGTGTCAAGGATCTGGAGGTCGTTACAAGAAGCCCTAGGCACGCGCCTAGACATGAGCACTGCCTATCACCCACAAACTGACGGTTAAAGCGAAAGGACTATCCAAACATTAGAAGATATGCTTCGTGCGTGTGTAATTGATTTTGAAGGAAATTGGGATACGCATTTACCATTGGCTGAATTTTCTTATAATAACAGCTACTACACCAGCATTAAGGCTGCTCCGTTTGAAGCTTTATATAGTCGTAAATGTCGTTCGCCGTTATGTTAGGCGGAAGTCGGTGACAAACATTTGACAGGTCCAGAGATTGTCCAGGAAACCACTGATAAGATCTTCAAAATTAAATACTGTCTGAAAGCGGCCCGAGATAGAAAAAAAGAGCTACGTTGATAACAGGCGGAAGCCATTAGAATTTCAAAATAGAGACCGTGTAATGTTAAAGGTCTCGCCATGGAAAGGCGTTGCAAGGTTTGATAACCACGGTAAGCTCCACCATAGATACGTTGGACCATTTGAAATACTAGCCAAGGTTGGCCCTGTAGCTTACAAGCTCAAGCTACCGCAAGCAACATACACGATACATTTCACGTATCGAATCTCAAAAAGTGCTTGTAAGATGACACCTTGATCATACCGCCTGATGAAATTCATATTGAAGATAAACTTCATTTCATAGAAGAACCGATTGAGATCACAGATTGGAAAGTTCAAAGGCTGAGACGTAGTCGTATCAAACTGGTCAAAGTACGTTGGAACTCAAAGCGTGGTCCTGATGGGAAGGGTAGGATCAAATGAAAACCAAATACCCCTCCTTGTTTAAGGATGCACTAGTTCAAGATGGCACGAATTGAATTTCGGGAAGAAATTCTTCTAACATGGGGAGAATGTGACACCCGACATTTGCAGGTCAATATCCACACACATTTTAAACATGTTTACATTAATTATGTTTCCTGGTCGACTTAATGTGAAAAAGTAGGTCATTAAAGTCTAGCAAAGCCATTTATTATTACGCTACACATTAGGGTAATTTTGAGAATTACCGATACACGCATTAAATTATGTCTGGAATAATGTCCAAAGATCCATGACATAAAATATTATGTTTATACACCATAATTTTAAAGAATAAAGCCATGTTACACAAAATAATCCACAACAGTATAATTTGAAGGTCTTACCGTACACCGTCAACTTTAAACGTGTATACACACATTTAAATATATATATATATATTCGTTAATTCATCACTCAATCACCAACGGGTCATCGAGTAATCTTTCAAAACATAAAACATAACATGAATGAGTCATAATTATTTGGGTGACATTGCATACATGTCAAACTTGTATGTTGGCATTATATCATAGACCCTAAGGTGACCGTATTTGTTTAGGGCACGTACGGTAGGGTCAGCACGTTTACGTATCTCTCGGCTTTTGCTAGCATAATACCACACATTTCACCAGGTGAGTTTCACGACCCCTTTTAACTTTTTACTGTTTTGTAAACTTCGGGGAAAAACATACTCGTATTCATTTTTTTATATGATAACAAGAAAACAAAACCCGACTTGTATGTTTGCGTGAGTTAACATTGAGATCTCGTAAAGTCCCCTACGTAAACATATTATTAACCATTAGCTATAGTTTTAGCCTGCGATTATATGGATAGTACTATTTGGGATTGACACCCCCGGTCATTGTTCAATTGGTTTTGGTTGAATGACTCCATAGTGTTCAACCGTGTGCTCGGGAGGTACGAGCGGGGGGCAAAAATAACTGTGTCATGGTTTGGTTATGCCTCATGTATGAACATTTAATTTGTATTCTTAGCAAGTTTGCGGATGGGTCAAATATTACTTGTTTTGTTTTTCATATACGTAAAGATCATTTTCATGCAATTGATTTGCTCATTGTATTCATATAAAACCTATGAACTCACCAAACAAGTGTTGACATTTTTAAGTATGTTTTTCCAGAAATTAAACGCGACATCAAAGGTAATACTACGTAGGGTTCATGCATACATGGTGGATACCACTTTTGAAGATTTTCTTGTATAACCCAAAATGCTTGGGTCATATTTGTAAAATCTTTATATTTTGAAACTTCAAACTAAAATTTTGGGTTGTAAAACCTTAAACTTAATTTATGTATCCAGTTTGCGTGTATGCGTTTGCAATAATCATATGCTTTGGAAACCCTGAACGTTACGCCTCGGTGATTCCGCCTTAGCGGGGTGCGACACTTGGTTTATCAATCTCTGCTTGTATAAAGACGTACAAGTTTCAATAGAAGTTTGATTAAAAAGGTTTTACGATCTTAACACTCACAAATATAAAGACGGATTTAGACAATAATATAAGCCCACCAAATGGTGGTTTTAAGGACGAATAATTAAAGACATAAACATACCACTAGACTAATACGTCAAACATTAACATGCACCAAACATCATCTTCACCCTAGCAATACAAGAAGCTTAGCCACAAATGGCCATGCTAACTAGCATAACGCTGAGTTTCGTAGGCTCCTCTATTGTGGAACAAGGAGGAAGAGCTCCTCTACTCAGTACTACTACTCTAATACTACTAGAAACGAACTATTCTCTCTATCTTGAGGTATGGAATGGTGTATTGAGGTGTGTGAAATGAAGAACCTAAGCCATCTATTTATAGACCTCAAACTAAGCAATGCACGACTGTGCATTGGATTGCACGGGCATGCAAACACCTCAGGAATCAAACAGCGTACAAAGGACACTGTACTGGGCTCTGTGGAGCAGAAGAGACCAATGCATAGGCGTGGATTGGGACCGTGCATCCCCCCCTGCTGCACAGATTTGTCTTTTAGCTGCTGGTTGACTTCTTGTGGTCCAATTTTGACTTCTTGGGGGTCAATGCTCGAGTTTGGTCCTCCGAAAGCTTGATTTCTTCATGTTTTAAGCTGGTTTTTGCTCTGTTTATCTTGGCACGCCGAATAACATACAATTGTGAAATATTAACGCATTAAGTATCATTTGAAAGGCTTTTGTTTGATTAATACCATAATATGGGGATTATTATGCATGCAAAACATGTATAATTTAGGGCATATCATAATATCTCACAGTTAAACTTTGCTTGTCCTCAAGTAAACTCATGCATGATCATACCCATAACTAAAAACTTTACAAGGGAAATGGTGCTCCAAGTAGTTAGAAACTCCGGATAACTCTTGAGTTGTTGTAGGATCGGTAAATACAAGATGGTTCTATTCCAGTTGAGATTGGCGGAAACAATCACAACTTAATCAAAGTAAACAAGTAAACACAAGAAGTAATGATAAATGAAAGTTGTATTAAGCTTCAATGGTTACAAGATTACAGAGAAAACTCTAAGAAAAGCACTAAGATACAATGACTCTAAGTACTACTTATATAGTAACTTAGAATCAAGACAGACCCTTGATTCAAAGGATCAGATCTAACACAGACCGTTGATCTTGTATTGAAGCTATTCTACATGTGCAGACAATAATAATAACTATGCTAGTTAACTTTATTCAAACGTCTTCTAAGGCATCATTGTTTGCATGCTTGGAGAAGAGCGTTATTGTCTTTTATTGTCTTGTACCAATGACATTCTTTCTGCGTGGAGTGTGTCAGAGTAGAAGCAGAAAGTTGTCAGTGGTAATGGTTGCTTTTGCTTTTGCAAGGCTAGTCAGCTACAACGTTTGATCTTCAATGAATGGATAACTATCAGTAGCAGAGTTGTTTATCAGCAGTAAGACACAACCATCCAAAGCTGCTGATGATTTGCTTATCAACAGCGTCAAGTGTTGATGCTGCTAAGAAGACTATCCGCAGCAACTCTGGTCTTCAGCAGATAAGGCAATCCGTAGCAGATTTGTTCTTCAGCAGAAGAACAATTATCCGCTGCAGATAAGCTTATTCGCAGCAGTTTGTTGGTCAGCAGCAAACTCTGAGATCAGCAGCATTTGTACTTAGAGAATTTTGTAGCCATCAGTCTTTATTTCTACAAACTCCCCCTAGACTGATGCTACCAAAACTCTCTTACTGCTTTTGTTGCTAAAGCTTTTGCATGTGGCTGACGATTCTTGCAACCTCATAGCCTCTTGGGTCCTTGTTGGGATTGTTAAGAGGAAGCCCAGATAGAGTCTTGATATCTTTGCTTGGCATTTTGAAGATAGCCTTGCTTAGACACCTCATCTTCTGTCCTTTAACATCTGTTAGTGTGAATTCATCCTTTTCAGTATTGTAGGACCAGCTAATGAATGGAGAGTGGGATTGGAGAGGTTTGGCATCAATAATTTTATCTTTGCTGGGGTTGAAGTGATGTTTGATCACCAGCAACAGATGTCTCCCACCTTCATTCTCGGGCTCATGAGCTTCACCCAGCTCCATTATTCTTCTAAGATCAGAATCTGGAAGTTGAAATATCTCATCAACAGTTGCATAGAGTGATCTAGTTTCTTCTATTCTTCCCCTGAAGACTTCAAACCTTTGATCTTGAGTGTTGTAGGACCAGTTGACGATTTCTCTTGAGTCTTCTGGTTTAGTAGTAGGTTTGCTTTTCTTCTTGGGAGTTTGTTGATGAGTAGGAGCTGGGTGGGAGGATTTGGACTTTGTGGGTGGAGAGGAGGGAGGTCTAGGATGGAGAGTGGAAGGTTGTTGGATAGAGGAAGTGGTGGATGAGGGAGAATGCTTGGGTTTCTTTGGTTTCTTTTCTTCTTCTTGATTGATTACCCTCTTCTTTGAGCCTTTCTTCCCCAGTCTTTCTTCCTCTTTCTTTTTGACTCTAAGGTAAAGGGCTTGCAGGTTCATGAAATTCATGGGACCCAGCCTTTTTCCACTCTCTCCTCTAGCCTTTAGGAAGTCAATCATGACCTTCCTTTCTTCATGGGATCTTCTATTAAAGGCAATGGTCTTCTTGGATTTTTGTTTGGCCTTTTCTTCTTCTTCAGCCCTTTTCTTGTTTGCCAATTGACCCTGTTGACCCATGAAGGCTCTGTAGATTTCTTTATTTGATAGTTTCTCAATGTAGTCTGCATCCACCTTGAGAAACCAGATCCTTTATCCACTCCTCTCTCATTTCTTTGTCTAGTTCAGAATCAGTTATTCTAAACTTGGCCTCTTCCTTCTTCTTCTTTTCTCTTTCTTCTTCTTCTCTATTAAATTGTTCCTGCAGTTGAAGAGCAAGAGCTTCATCTTCTTGAATTTGATAGACTGTAGGAATTTTGACTTTCAGATCATCCAGTTGTTTGGCATACAGCTAGATCTGTTGTTCTCTGAGGAGAATGGCTGTTTTTCTGTCTTGGGCTTTTCGTAATTCAGCCATCTCCTCTTCTTCTCTTCTTCTTCTTTTTTCCCCTTTTTCTTTCTTCTCCTTTATTATCCTCTCTTCATCTTCTTTAGTCATGAGTCCCTTCCCCTTGTCTTTGCTAGATGCCTCTGCTTCAGCTTCATTGACCACAACAGCAGATGTAGTAGTTGCTGTTGGGATCTCAGCTTCAACTTCATTGGCAGTTTGGGGAATGGACAAGGGAAGGACACTTTCTTCATCTTCTTCCCATTCCATACCTGTCACTTCTTTCCAACAATCCTTCACCTTTTCCTGTTCTCTTCTCTTGGATTCTTCTTCTGTGTTTAGTTTGACTGTTGGTGAATAAAGGAAGGATAGATCTAAGTCAGAGTCATTCATTGTAGGTGATTCCTCCTTATAAAGAGAAGCCTTGATGAGTTTGATCAATTATTGACTTTCAAAGGAGTTGATGTTGTAGATGAGTGATCTGAGCTCAAAAACCTTGTATAGGAAGTCAGAAGGTAGGAGTAAGATTGCTTTGATGTTGATTGAGAGAGAAGATCCATTGCTTAAGAAGAAGGTGAAATCAGAGGACTCAGTGCTCACCCATCCTAGCACTTCCAAGTCCCTGACCATGATGTTGCACAGGAATCTTCGGCAGCAGATAATTTCTTCTTCTGTTAAAGCACTGCTCCTGATTAAGTCAAGTCTTCTTGGAGCCAGTCTTTGTTCTGTTGTTGATGAAGATTCAGGATAAGCCACCCTATTTGCTTCTTTTAGTAGTCTTTCAAACCAGGGCATATTATCCTCCATTAAGTCATAGAACTTGCTAATTGCAAGTTCTGTTGAGAGGTCTGATGAAGTGTTGATGCATCTTGTCAGATACAGATTAAAAATCTGGAGGGCATTAAGAGTATTCCAGTTTAGCTCTTCTACTCCACTAAACTCCCATCCAATCCAGAATCTCTCAGCTATGCCATCATACCCCCAAGCTAGAATGGAGTCGAATTCTAGCTTGTTTGAAGTTAGTGAGAATTGGGGAGTAGATGTTTGACTTATTATGGCTGCAACTTCAGGAAGTATGCTGAATGATGGAGGTGTGTCTTCATGGAGAGTTTCATCTTGCAGCACCTCATCAACAGCCCGGACAACTAACTTCCAATCCTCAGTGATATCTTCCTCTTCATCTACTGAGTCTGACAAGTCATGGATTTGAACAAAAGCAGGTTTGTATAGCGAACTTTGAAACACAGTCTGCTCTTGTATCCATTCTTCTAGGCTATCCGCATCATCTTCCTTGGTAACTACCTCCCCCTTTTTGGTTGCATCAGTGCATAGAGTGTTATCTGTTTGAGTTCCCACTGATACAAGGGAGGGAGTAGGCACAATTGGGCATTGATGTGCTTCATGCATAGAGACTTGGTGCCTTAGTTTGGACACTTCAGCCTCTAGCATAGCTACCCTGGTCGTTAATTCCATATTATGAAGTTTTAGTCTATCCTAATCCATAGTTGTGGAATCCTTGGAGCTAGATGAGGCCTTAGGCCTAGCCTCTGCATCCCCATCACCCTGGTTTTCTTGGCGCCTGGGATTCCTCTCAGTGAAGAGTGTTTCAAAGGAAACATCTTCACTGTGAGTTGTCGTGGTTAGGGTCTTAGCTATGTTGTCACTGTCCTCCTGGACAGTTGATGTACCAGGAGTAGTGACAGCCCTTTCCACATTCACTCTGTTAGTACCACTAGAGTGAACCTTCTTGGGTGATGAACTTGGGTTAGGTGCACCGGCAGCCAAGTCAATCAGTACCTCCAAGATAGTGGTAGTTGGAGAAGGTATATCATCTTGACTAGGTGCCTCTGCACTTAAGTTCATAGAAGAGAAATAATGATATGGCTCAGCGGGTAGTTCTATGGATCCGGGATGTGATCCTGATCCTAATAGAGAAACTTCTAAGGAAGTCTCACTAATGGTATGACTATCCCTTTTGATATTCTCATCAGAATGTTGGTATTATGTATGAGGGCTTTTAGGTTGGGATTGGGCCTATGAGATAAGAAGAGAAGGAGTCTTCTTGCTCCTTTTTCTAGTGTATGTTGTTGCAACTGGGGCCCTTTGTTCCAGTTGAACGATAACATCCAAAACAGGTGTAAGTGATTTTTGTACCTGTGCATCCTTAGTAGTTTGCACAGGGGTTCGAGCAATGGAAGCAGCTTGTTGTTCAGGATGTGAGGTGGAGGGTGTGGGATCAGTATCAGCTGGGATTGCTGAACTGTCACCCTGGATACTTTGTATGTTCACCATTGTAGATAAAAATGGAACATTAACCCCTGAGAACTTTTTGGAAACAGTTCTCATACTTTGAAAAATATTATTTTTATGACCCAGCATGATGTAGATTCTTACAGGTTTTGAGAGATCTTTGAGTTCCTGGTTGAAAACCTCCTGCAATAATTTGGGGTACATAAAAAATTGTTGCTTTGCACCCTCTTGAAGGTTATATCTCAAACCCTCAAAGATGAGGTGTGCAAAGTTGAAACCTTGGCAAGTAATCATACCGTGAACAGCAGAGGCAAGTGCAGAGCTCACTTGATGCCATCCACTTCTCTTCTGAGATATGCATTGTAGAAGAGTGTGGCAGAGATACTTCCATGGAGGGCCCATCAGTGCCTTCTCGATTGTGTACTCATTTTGATTTCCAGTGTACCCTATGGATACAAAGGTCCTCATGTATTCTTCCTTTGAGTATGAGATGGCTGCCCCTTATCTTGAAGCTGAAGATGTTTTCGGAGAGTAGCTTCAGAGATGATGATGTCCTTGCCGTCTACCTTGGATTTTATTTGGGGAATCCCCTGTTCGGTAGAGTAGACGGCGGTGTTCCAAAAATCCTCCATATGAGGAATATAAATGGTAGGGTTGACTGTTAGTGCAAAATGTATCTTTGATCGGCAACGAAAATCAATCATATCATCGAATCCCTCAGACTTCTTTCCTTTGGTTAAGTATGCCGTGAGGTTGTGATATGGAGAGAACTTATCATCGGGATTGTTTATGTCTGCCATTTTTGTTGGTTTGGAGGGAAAGGGAAAGATTTTGAAGGGTGGTTAAGAATGGAAGGCTTTGAATGTTGCGGGGGCTTGAGGGAAAGTGATGGGAGTTAGGGCGAAATTGAATGTGAAGGGGTGGTGAAGAGATTTGCGTTGTTCTTATAACGGCAGAGGAGGGAAAAGTAAAGTGACTTTTATAGTACAACCTCATTCACTTTTTAATGTTACAGCTATAATACACTATAGCAGTCATGGTAAAGACTGAAAGGAATTTTTACAGCGGGTAAAAGTTAATTTAGACTTATTTTTACCCATCAGCAGCAAACTTGGTTACTGCGGATGATTAAGCCTATCCACTACAAGCTTGGTTGCAGCGAATAGTTAAGTCTGTCAGTAGCAAACTCTATTGCTGCTGATGGATGCAATGATCCGCAGCAAGGGTGTTGCTGCTGACTGCCTTAAAGCTATCCGCAGGAAACTTGTTCCTGCTGATAACTTAAAGCAGTCAGTGGCAAAATCTTTGCTGCTGATTATTAAACCTATCAGCAGCAAAAATGGATGTTGCTGACTTGTAACTTTTATTTATAACAAAAAACAAACATATTTACAAAGACAAATTTTTGAGACATATTTTAATCAAAGTTTATCATACCAATAGATTCAACTAAATATCTAAATCTAGCTTCATCAAACGGTTTTGTAAACAAATCAGCATATTGCTCATTGGTATGAACTTTGGTTAAAATAATTCTCTTTTTCTAAGCTTGATCTCTTATGAAATGATACCTGATGTCAATGTACTTTGTCTTGGAGTGCTGCACCGGATTGTTTGTGATTGATATAGAACTCATGTTGTCAATATGAATGGGAGTTGCCATGAAAGTCATCCCAAAATCCAGCATTTGATTTTGTATCCAGATGAATTGTGCACAGCAACTTGAAGCTGCAATGTATTATGCTTCTGCTGTAGAGGTTGAAACACATGTTAGCTTCTTGCACTGCCATGAAATAAGTCTTCCTCCCAGAAACTGACATCCCCCTGAAGTGAACTTTTTGTCCAAGTTACATTACCCATAATCACTGTCAGTGTATGCATACAATTAAACTTATCATTTTTAGAGTACCATAGTACAAGTCTTGGGGCTCCCTTTAGTTATCTAAAAATTCTCTTGACGGCTTGAAGATGTGAAATATTTGGAGCTGCTTGAAATCTTGCACAGAGACATACTGCAAAGATGATATCTGGCCTTGAGGCAGTGAGATACATGAGAGACCCTATCATTGCACGGTACTGATGTTGATCAGTGTCTTGACCATCTTTGTCTGGAGTCAGCTGATGGTGTACTTGCATAGGGGTTCGAGCAGCAGAGCAGTCAGTCATCTTTAATCTTTCCAGAATGCTCTTGACATATTTAGATTGGCTGATGAAGATTCCATTTGGGACTTGTTTGACTTGAAGACCCAGAAAGAAATTTAGCTCACCCATTGAGCTCATTTCAAACTTTGAGTGCATAAGGATCTCGAAATCTTTACACAGCTTCTTCCTTGTTGATCCAAAGATGATGTCATCTACGTAGATTTGAACCAGTAAGATTTCTCCCCCTTCATCTTTGATAAACAAGGTCTAGTCAATGGCACCTCTTCTGAAGTTGTTTCTTAGCAGATATCCTGAAAAAGTTTCATACCAGGCTCTTAGGGCTTGATGTAAGCCATATAGAGCTTTGTCTAGTTTGAACACTTGGTTAGGATGTGCAGGATACTTCTTCACCAATCTTCCCATACAGAAAGGAACTTTGACATCCATTTGATAGACCATGAAATTCTTGGATGCAGCATATGCTATGAAGATTCTGATGGCCTCCAGTCTGGAAACATGAGCAAAGACCTCATCATAGTCAATTCCCTCTTCCTGAGTGTAGCCTTGAGCTACAAGTCTGGCTTTGTTCTTGACTACAATGCCTCTCTCATCTTGCTTGTTCCTGAATACCCATCTTGTGCCAATGGCAAGTTGACCATGTGGAAGATCAACAAGCTTCCAGACCTCCTGTCTCTTGAATTGCAGCAACTCTTCCTGCATTGCCTCAATCCAGCTGCTGTGTTGCAGAGCTTCATCTATCTTCTTGGGTTCCACCTGAGATAGAAACCATGAAAATTAACATATATTGGCCTCATGAGATTTGCTTCTGGTTAGAACTCCTTGGTGAACTTGGCCAATTATATTATCAAGAGAATGTTCCTTGTTGATCCTTTGAACTGGTACCACCTCCAGCTGTATCCCTTGTTCAAGATTGCTTTGATTTTGATCAAGGATTTCTTCATTCATGGCTGAAGAGTCTTCAAGATCAACAACTACATCAGTGTTATCAGCAATATTGTTTGCAGCATCAACAGCATTTACCGAAGAGTCTGTATTAAAATTTTCATTTTCAGATAGGCTACTGTTGGTGACATTTGAGAGTGTGGTTCTGGCTGCACTCACTTCAATGGCTTCCATAACAGATGGAGGATCAATGGATGGTCTTCTCAGAGTGATAGAAGATTTTGGAAAGTCTAGTCTGTAGTCAGAGGAGGTGGAAGCAGGTGCTTGAGAGGAAGAAGTCTCCATATTTGAGAAGATGAGAGGCTCAAATATTTGGGTGAAGGAGTCTATGTCAAAAATCCAGTTTAGGCCTTTTCCCTGTTCACAGACAATGTGTTCTCTGCATTCAACATTGGCTGATTCTTCCACAATTCTTGTTCTTGAGTTGAAAACTCTGTAGGCCTTGGATTGAGAGGAATAGCCCACAAAATATCCTTCATCATATTTGGCACCAAACTTAGGAAGAACCCCATGTGTGATTAGAATTATGCATGGATATCCAAAAGGTTTTAGAAATCCAATGTATGGGACTCTTTGGAACCATAGTTCATAAGGTGTCTTGTTGAGAAGATTGACTATGAGTACTCTATTTTGCACATAACAGGCTATGCTTACTGCTTCTGCTCAAAATGTGAGAGGTAGTTTTGAGTCAGCCAACATAGATCTGGCTGACTCAATTAGAGTTTTGTTTCTTCTTTCAGCAACTCCATTTTGTTGAGGGGTTCTTGGAGCACTGTATTGCCTTTCGATTCCCTTGCTCTCACAGAAACAGTTCAAATTGTGGTTCTTGAACTCTGTGCCCTGATCACACCTTATTATCTTCACTTTCTGATTGCTTTGATTCTCTACCCTAAGAATGTAGGATTTGAGAATTTCAGCAGTTTCATCTTTAGTTCTTAAGAAGTATACCCATGAGAATCTGGTGTAGTCATCAGTTATCACCAGACGGTATGACTTCTTACCCATTGACATAATATTTGTAGGACCAAAGAGATCCATATGCAGCAGCTTTAGTGGAGTATCATTTATATTCAAAGTCTTGGGCTTGTGAGAACTCTTGTGTTGCTTTCCCTTCAGACAAGCAATGCAGTGATCTTCTAGCTGGAATTCTTTATCAGGAAGCCCTCTTACAAGATTGTCCTTCACCAATTTGTTGATGGTTTTGATGTTAACGTGGCTTAGTCTCCTGTGCCAGAGAGATGATTCATCAACTGAGGCTTTTGACAGAAAACAGAATACACTTCAAGATGGAGTGACCTCATTCATGTTAAGCACATAAATATTTTCTTTTCTCTGAGCAGTTAATAAAATCTTCTCTGGAGGAGGTTTGGATAAGCCAGGAGATAGCACAAAGCATTCTTTGTCTGTGAAGAGCATCCAATGCCTTTGATCACATACCTGGGAAACACTCATGAGATTGAAGTCCAATTCCTTGACATAATTTACCTTATCAATACTCATTCTTTCATTTGATACAGTCCCTTGTCCAGTGATAGATCCTCCTTTTGAGTTACTCATAAAGGCAACATATCCTCCATTGAAGTGTCTGAAGTTGGAGAGGATGGATCTGTTGCCTGTCATGTGCCTGGAACAACCACTGTCAACCACTCAGGTGTTATTCTTGTGACCTGGCTGCCCCTGCACATGAGAGAGATCTAGTTAGTTGGAGGAAGCCAAGAGCTTGCATCCTTGAAGAAAAGGGTTCTTGGAATATCAGATTCAGCATGTGTGCATTCCACCGAACCAATGATGATTCTTGGAGGGATCAAAGCTGTGATCTTGGCTCTCCATTGCTGAGGAGATGGTTTTACAGTTCTCTTTGCTCTGTCAGCAGCTGATGTTGCTTTGGCTGCTGATGGATTTGCTTTATCAGTAGCAGATTTTGCTGCTGATGACTTTGGCTTATCAGCAGCCGATGTTGTTGCTGTTGAGGACTTCGGTTTATCAGCAGCAGTGGATTTTGCTGCTGATGGTTTTGCTTGAGCAGCAGCAGACTTGGTTGCTGCTGAAGGCTTGTCCTTTTGTTTCTTGGGCTTGGCTTGATTACCAACATTTTTGCTAGCTACTGATGGTTCAACAACCAATGTGTGTTTATCCTTCTTTGCCTTGTTGATTGAGGACTTCTCTGCAGAAGTTCTCATGCTGATAGGCTTTTGTTTAGGCGGGGCTTGATTAAGGATCTGGTTGAAGGGATTAAACTCACAATTTGCAGCAAAGTGGTCTGATTTACCACAAATGATGCAAGATTGTTGAGGCTTTGGCAGCTGCTTCCTTGATGGGGAAAGAGAGTTTCTGAAATGAGTTGCCTTGGCTTCAGAACTCCTTACTTTTCTATTCTTGTGTGTCTTCTCAAAAGCATGTTGTTTGAGGTTTCTCTATTGCTGAAGGTAGTAAAAACAGGTGCTGGCAGTGTGGTTGTATTTTCCACAGACAAAGCATGATTTGGCCAGTTTGTCCCTTGAAAGGTAAACATAGTCCTTTCTTTTGAATAGGTCTTTAAAGTTCTAGGGGTGAGCTTTGTTGTGCTCAAAGGTGGCCTCTTCCAATGTCTTTTGAACGTATGGAATTCTTTCTCCAGGCGCCTGACATATGTCAAACACCTTTCTTTGAGGCTTTGAGTTGTTGGAGGTTGAAGACTGCCCCTTCTCAACATTTAGCTTTCTTCCTTCTGGAGGATAGCTAATTTTGATTTGGTTGAAAGGCATAGGAATCGGAACAGCTGGTAAAGGGACAGGAGTACTTGTTTGAATGACTTCTAGAACAGGTGGTTCTGGTACTTGTACTTGTGATAAGGGTGATGAGACCTCCTCAGTTTTAGTAGACTCTGAGCTAGTTGACTCAGATTCTGGCAAGGTGGTGCATTCTTGTACCAATGGTTCATGCCTTGAAGGATCAAGATCTCGGTTGGCCTTTTCAAGATTTGAGAGATTGAAGCTTGGTTCTTGGATGGCAACGTAGTCAGCAGGAGGTGCAACGGCTTGATATTGTTCAGCATGATACCCCAGACCAGTTTTTACCTTGTCATGAATTTAAGTATCCAAAAGTCTTTGCAGCTTTTTGGATGCAAATTCATATTTGTCAACATGAATTTTCTATTTTGCCAATTCTGCTGTGGTAGCTTTTAATCTGGCTAGTAGATCATCAATCTGAGTTTCAAGATTGGTTTGTTCATGTTTTAGTGATGAAATCTCTTTCTTTAGGCAGTTAATTTTTTCTTTATAACTGTTTTCTACTTTTGTGAATTCAGATTTCATTTGATGAAACTCTTCATTTTGATCTATAAGGTTTTGATTATGCTTTCTGTAGCCTAACACCTTATCAATATAAGCTTGGGAACAGAGATGTTCATAAACCTGAGGCGGTATCTCAGTTGTGTCTACCATAAGAGCTTGGTTGTTAGCAGGCAGATCTTCATACTGGAAGCTCCAGTCAAAGTCAGATGTTCCAACAGCTGCACAAGCTGCAGTTTGAGTTGGAGGAGTAGCTTGTTGCTGTTGTTGTCTTGGTTGGGCTTGGTGAGCTTGTCTTGGTTGAGGAGCTGTTGAGTTTGCCTTAGGTGCCTTGCATTCTCTAGCAAAATGACCCAGTTGGTTACAGTTGTAACATCTTAGTTTGCTTTTATCCAAGCCAACTCTGGTGTTGTAGTTGTTACTTGGAATAGGTCTTCCGGTTCTAGAGTAGAACCTTTTTGCTCTTATAGATAGCATGGCATACGAGTGTTGTATGTCCATCTCTTCTAAGTCATCTGGATGGAAGCATTCCAGATCCTCCTTGATAAAGGACATGTTGCTTGACTTTTCAGAAACAAAAGCAGCAGAGGTTGAGGTTTGAGGAAGGGCTTCTAGGAGAAATGGAGATGTGTTTGTTTGAGGAGTTTGAGGATGAGTGATGATGGGAGGATAATAGTTGCTTGAACTAGGACCTGAGTGGTCAGAATGGAGGGCAGAGACCTGAGTGGTTAGAATGGATGTTGAGGCTATTTGGTAGCTTGAGCTTCTTTCTTTTGCCTGAATCATCTCTAGCTCATAGGTTTTTAGCATTCCAAAGAGCTCAGTCATCTGGAGAGTCTTCAGATTCTCAGTTCTTCTGATGGACACTGTGTAAAGTGTCCAGCAGCTTGGTAGAGGCCTGATGAACTTCTTGAGAATATCTTCATTCTCCAGCTTCACCTTTGAGCACTGCAGCTCACCTACAAGATAGGTAAATCTGTTATATAAAACAGTTAGAGACTCACCTTCCTTCCAGACGAAGTTTTCATACTGCTGCTTCAAGATGTCTCTTCTGTTTTCTTTGACTTCCTCTGACCTAGCAAACATCTTCTCAAGATCCTCCCATAGCTCCTTTGCAGTTTTGTAACCTCTGAAGTTATGAAAAACTTCATTTGGTAGGCACATCTGGATGGCTCCCAAGGCTTTGAAGTCTACCTCCATTTTCTTAATGTCTTCATCAGAGTACTTGGAGGGTTCTTTGGGAACCAGTGCACCTCCAGAATCAGCAGAGGACACCATGGGTATGTATGGTCCATCTTTAATGGACTTCCACATCCCATATTCCTAATAGCAGAAGAAGCTTTCCATTCTGTTCTTCCGCATATCGTAGTCTTCCCTAGACACCAGTCTTGGTGGTCTGTTGATGCTTCCAATATCTTCAAATCCATTGTTTTGAGCCATTTTGATTTGTGATAGTGAGAGACTTTAACAAAGAGATAGTTTAGAATAGAACCGAAGAATGATTAAACAAGTGTGAGTTTGTTTAATCTATGAGCCAAAGCTCTGATACCACTTGTAGGATCGGTAAATACAAGATGGTTCTATTCCAGTTGAGATTGGCGAAAACAATCGCAACTTAATCAATGTAAACAAGTAAAAACAAGAAGTACTGATAAATGCAATTTGTATTAAGCTTCAATGGTTACAAGATTACAGAGAAAACTCTAAGAAAAGCACTAAGATACAGTGACTCTAAGTACTACTTATATAGTAATTTAGAATCAAGACAGACCCTTGATTCTAAGGATCAGATCTAACACAGACCGTTGATCTTGTATTGAAGCTATTCTACATTTACAGACAATAATAATAACTATGCTAGTTAACTTTATTCAAACGTCTTCTAAGGCATCATTGTTTGCATGCTTGGAGAAGAGCGTTGTTGTCTTTTATTGTCTTGTACCAATGACATTCTTTCTGCATGGAGTGTGTCAGAGTAGAAGCAGAAAGTTGTCAGTGGTAATGGTTGCTTTTGCTTTTGTAAGGCTGGTCAGCTGCAACGTTTGATCTTCAATGAATGGATAACTATCAGCATCAAAGTTGTTTATCAGCAGTAAGACACAACCATCCAAAGCTGCTGATGATTTGCCTATCAGCAGCGTCAAGTGTTGATGCTGTTGAGAAGCCTATCCGCAGCAACTCTGGTCCTCAGCAGATAAGGCTATCCGCATCAGATTTGTTCTTCAGCAGAAGAACAAGTATTCGCTGCAGATAAGCTTATCCGCAGCAGTTTGTTGGTCAGCAGCAAACTCTGAGATTAGCAGCATTTGTACTTTGAAACTTTTGTAGCCATCAGTCTTTATTTCTACAGTTGCTTATTCTATTTTTGTGTTTTTCTATGATAGAATCCATGACAAGCCTACTAGAACTTTAGTTATGCATAAACTTTCACTCCTCACAATGTTCACTCAACTTTAGGGTTATATAGGTATTGATAATGTAGGTTAAGTGGAACACTCAAGTTCGAATTGAATTATGCAATGGTCATAAGTTTGTATGCAAATCAAGTCTCCACCAATTAACTAAGTAGTATACATGAATCAGGAGAACTTTAAAGGTGTTGTAATGTGGCTAAAATAAAAATAAAGGGTAAAAATGAAAATGTTTTTTGGATTTTTAGGGTTTTAAGGATGGTTTAGTAGGCTGCAGCTATCGTGCAACACACGGCTACGGCTTCATGGCTTAAGATGGAAAATACTAGTGGGATCCCTCTACAGTACTCAGATCATGAGGGTATAACTAATCTGAGGGCTCGTTTATGGTCAGATTGCCAAGACCAAGATCTCTTATCATTCTCAACTCTTTCCTCACTGCGTAGTACACATTACTGCCTTTCCGTATGGATCTTTCGGCATGTAGCCTAACAGCTCCTACTTTGATCAGATGGGTATACTCATGTTGGGAATGAGTTTGATTCTTGCTACACTTTCTATCGTGGCTCCAGTTGCCACACTTCACACATTTGTCGTATCTTTTGGCTCTTCTTTTGGCGGCACTTTTTGACAAACCGCATAATGGTGGCAATTGTTCTTGCTTACGCCACCGTTTTCTTACATCACTAGTTGCTTTGAAAATATTTTCTCGGAGTTCAGGTGGTAATTCAGGCTTTGCGAAATGAATACAAGAAAGCAAATTGAAATCAAAAGAATGTATATCCAGCTCTTTAAGGTCTAACCGGTAAAAGACCTACTTCTCTTTTTCTTTTTCTTTTCTTTTTCTATTTTTTTTCCTTTTGTATCAAGACAAATTCTTCAATAATTCTTTTTCCTCAAATTCCTTGAAATAATATTTCCATAATTTTCTTGCAAATAGTCCGGCTGTTTCTTCCTAATACATTCACCTTCTTGTATATTCCAATTCTTTTGAGTAAAACATATTCTTTCCAAAATTGACTCAATGGTAATGAAGTTGAAATAACGACATGAGATAATTTCCCCATTTTGAAGACGTTCAGCCAATAATCGGTGTTTACGAAAAGCTGGTTGGGTGATAAATGTGGGTAGTAGAAAAGAAAAGGCTAAGGCTCAGAGGGCTATCTAGGCGAATTATATTTTTGGGATTTTTGGGTTTAATATATATAAGGGTAATAACGTCCTAGGTGCCTCAATCACTTTCATACTTCTACTAGTTCATGGTCTTGATATGTATCAGTCACACAAGTTCTAATTATGCATAAAATCTGATCGAATAAACTCTCAATATACCAGACGAAAGAGCATGCGAAAAATAATGATAATAATGCTCGTGAAAAGGCTCAGATTATTCTCACATGTAAACGGATGGGATAGGGTTTAGTGATTGCTTATGCATAATATCCATTTGTTTCTACTTGCCATGTATTCGTTTTATTTAATTAGGTGCGAACTCAAAGAGGTTTAGATATTAGGGTTTAAATTTTTTGAAAATTTTTCGGGTTTTACAAAAGGTAGGGTTTTGTAATGTTTTAGTCAAATGGGTAGAAAATCACGAGTTAAAATTTTACTGCTTTGAGGTTACAAGTAGTCCTGAATCTCTAATTCCCCACCCCACACTTAAAACTGTGCATTGCCCTCAATGTACAAATGCATGTAATGGAATGTTATGCAGGAATTTAAATGCATGAAGTTTTAAGGGAAAAGAAACTGGTACTCCCTCGGTCAATTAGGTATATAACCTAAGGCCAAAACTTATTGTTGCTTGTCAACACGTTGCTTCAAAGACTTCATCGAATTTCAAAGAAAATTGATGTGGTTTTCGATTCCTCAAGTTGTGGAGATGGAGTGTGATTCCTGAAAGAAGTAGAGAGACTATCTATTGATGCTATTCTACCTGAAACATAAAGGAAAACATAAAAGAAGACAAGGAAAATAAAAGGTAGTAGTTAAGCTACTAAGGTCCTAGTATCGAGAAGGCATACCTAGGGCTGAAGTAATAGAAACTTAAATTTGAAAACCAAACCTGAGGTCCATGCTTTCTGTCATATGCACCAACTTCTTAATTTATTTATGATCATCGGGTTGCCTCCCGGAAGCGCCACGTTTATTTAAGTGTCGTTGGCCGAACCCGTACGTGTTTTGTGAATTCCCAATTTAGTGCTGGTGGTGGAATAATATGTCAAACGGGTGGCTTGTAGTATGGAGAGGATCATCCAGTCCATTTGATAACCATGCGTACAATGATAATAAGCTGATCTAGGAATTAATGGAGTCTATCCTGGACTAGCTGGACAGAGAAAAACAGGGTAAAAAGTGTTCAAACTTATAACGGTCATAACTTGAGCTACATTTGGAGTTAGAGGGCCCCCGACCAAGGGACGAAAAGCTTTTGACGAGCCGGATCATGTGGCAAAAGGCCGTAGGCGGTTTGTCCCAGTGGTCCGAGTAAAAATCCCCCATTAAGTGGCCTAATTTCATAAATCAAAGATTTTCCCTAATTTTCTAATTTTTATACCTTCAACTTTTTAGTGCTAAAACAGGTGAATTATTGATTTATATATTTTCAAAGTATATTTTTAGTTTTAATTTTAGTTTGGATGGATCGATTTGAAATTTTGAAAATTTTTGTAAACCTGCCAACTTTAGAATGCTCTATAGAAGAGCACCTAAAGAAAACGGTGTAATTAAATCACGCCACCACCATTTGAAATTTCCTAGACCAAACATCAAGAAACCCATGGAGTGAAGGAGACGGTCACCCCGATATGATAATTTTGTCACATAATCTTCATTGGATGAACGTTGCTTCTTCCATGAGAAGTGGTCCTCGGAGTGATGTGCCCCATCCTGTGGCTTAGGTGATTCATGGAATGATTCATTGATATGCTTGGTCATAGACCAGCTATCACTGTTGCAAGGAAGAGATGCCACCATTGTCATTTGTTTGTTGGTGATCACATTCTCCTGCATAATCTCCTTCTGGATGTTGGTCTCACAATCTGGTTATTAATATGATGTTGTCTCTGAAGTGACAGGAACTCCAGATTGTTCCATACATCCTTCCTGTGCTTCCATATTAAGGATTCCCACCCGTTCCTCTTTAGATCTTCGCTTTTCTGGCTCATTTGATTGTTTAGCTTCAAGCTTCTCAGAAAAGTTAAGAAGTGATTGTAAAGTTGCAGTAACCCTCTCTTCTAAATCATCCGGTCTCACTTCCGACTGATCAATGCTTTTGAAGTTGGAAGGTTCTTGCTCCTTAGAGTCACTTGACCCTTCTAAAGATGTTGAAGCTATAACTTCTGATTCTTGGATTTTGAATGGATCAACTTATTGTTCAGTTGGATAGCTCTTTAGGAGTTGAACCTTAATTTCTTCCAAATGACGAAACAGATTTCCTGGGGTCCATGAGTCGGAATCTAGAGCTGAGTGTTGAATTTCTTGGGGCGGTGTGGTTTCCTCATATGGTTGCAAGTAGGGTTGGTGAAAATTTATGGAATACCATTGATAGTATTAACAATCTTGAGTGTAGTGGGCTTCCCCACAGATCTCACACCAAACCTCCGAATAGTGATACTCATAGTCGTATTGATATCCTTCATAACAAAAATCGTAGTTTTCATCCATGAAAGTTGTTGTAAAGAACAATCAAAACAAACCATAAAAATAAATGTTAAGGTTAAAGAGGCTAATCCGTTAACTCGAATTTTTCTTGAAATCACCGTGTCCCCGGCAACGGCGCCAAAAACTTGATTTGTCGCTTTTAGTATATGAAAATATATTTTTATAATGATTTTAGGAGATCAGGTTTTAAATTTATAAAATGATAATTACTTTAAAACACACAAAATAGGCAAGTGTACATATCGCAGCATAATATAATTTAGGTAAGAACCAAGTATCGATCAATGGACACGGTCGAGTTCCAGTACTCAACTTTTGTTATCGTTTAGCCAGAACAATTAGCGAGTGGTTTTTGTGTGCTTGTGAAGCAGAATAGTAAATGACAAAAAAGTAAATAACGGTAAAGTAAATAACAGAAAAGTAAAAATGTGCATGAAGTGTGTAACAGAAATGTAACGAACAGAATAGTAAATAGCAGGAAAGTAAATATCTTGGAAATGATCAGGTCACGAAGAGTATTACTTTGGGCTTCGAATCAGCTTGGTATGTGATAATGTTAATTTTACTAATCCAGTGATATGACTACTACAAACTTGTGACCCGGGTCACCGCTAGAGCCTCGTCCTCACGGCATTTGATTCACGAATTAAAATCTTTAAATTAAAATGGTAGTGCCTTCCGTTATCTCCGGGTTGGTTTAAGACATCGAACGTAAATGCTTTGTATTAAGGTTAAATAGGTGATTATATTTTGCTCACCGGGAGGCGGTGTAACAATGGGACCAAGTATAAAGACGTACCGTTCCCAACATGAGTTCACCAATTCTTGGTCGCATAATAAGTTCGTATAAAGACATACGACCTTAATAATGTTGACCAAGCCTTGGCTTATCAATCTCTGCTTGTATAAAGATGTACAAGTTTCAAAACAAGTTTGATTAAAAAGGTTTTACGATCTTACGCTTTAAAATCAAGAACACTCACAAATATAAAGACGGATTTAGACAATAATAAAAGCCCACCAAATGGTGGTTTTAAGGACGAATAATTAAATGCATAAACATATCACTAGATTAATACGTCAAAAATTAACATTCACCAAACATTATCTTCACCCTAGCAATACAAGAAGCTTAGCCACGAATGGCCATGAAAACTAGTGTAGTACTACTACTCTAATACTACTAGAAATGAACTATTCTCTCTATCTTGAGGTATGGAATGTTGTATTGAGGTGTGTGGAATGAAGAGCTCAAGCCATTTATTTATAGGCCTCAAAATGAGCAATGCAGGGTCGTGCATTGGATTGCACGGGCGTGCAAACACCTCTAGAATCAAACAGTGTATAAAGGACACTATACTGGGCTCTAGGGAGCAGAAGAGGCCAATGCACGGGCGTGAATTGGGATGCACGGTCGTGCATCCCCCCTCTGCTGCCCAGATTTGTCTTTTAGCTGCTGGTTGACTTCTTGTTGTCCAATTTTGACTTCTTGGGGGGTCAATGCTCATGTTTGGTCCTCCGAAAGCTTGATTTCTTCATGTTTTAAGCTGTTTTTTGCTCTGTTTATCTTGGGACACCGAATAACCTGCAATTGTGATTTATTAACGCATTAAGTATCATTTGCAAGGATTTTGTTTGATTAATACCATAATATGGGGATTATTATGCATGCAAAACATGTATAATTTAGGGAATATCAGTGGCGAACAGATTAGGATAATCAAATCATACCCTGATTGTGCCATCAATTTTGGTGACGACAAGGTATTAGTTACACTAATGCCGACGAACTTGAACGAATATGAGGTTATCCTATGGTTGGATTGGTTAAACCAATACCAAGCCCAAATTTATTATGACCAAAGAACGGTTAAGATTAAGAAACCGTATTGTCACACCCCGCCAAGGCGGAAACGCGAGGCGCGACGTTACATGGTTTCCAAAGCATATGATTACCGCAAACACATACATGATAAATGGATACATAGACAAGTTTAAAGTTTTACATTCCAAATGTAAATTGAGTTTACAAAAAGTGAATATTTCGCAAATATGACTCCATTACAATGAGTTATACAAGAGAAATCCCCCAAAAGTTGTATCCATCGTACATGCATGCAATCTACATTGCTAACCTTGCGATCACGTTCAATTTCCTGAAAAACATACTTAAAATTGTCAACACGAGGTTGGTGAGTTCACAGGTTTAATCAAATAGTTCTTTGTAAAATTCAATCGTTCGTAAATGGTTTCAGGTGTATGTGATAAACAGAATAAGAATTGTTGACCCATTTGTAAACTAGCTAGGAATACAAATAATATGTTCATACATGAGGCGTAACCAAACCTTGACAATTGTACACGCCCCTAATTTCGTTATCCGGTTCTATTCGGCCATAAATCCTCCAGATTGTGGTTAGCGCGACTAACCATGACCGGGAGACGTCACTCTCCATAGTACTATTCATAGGACCCTAGGCTACAGTTAATGGTTACTACATTGTTCCAGGGGACTTTAGCAGCCTCAACTCGTTGTTCTCATCTCATGTAAACATAAAAGTCGTGCCTTATTCTCTTGTTATCCCATAAAATAGTTGTAAGTATGTTTTTCCCCCAAATATTGAAAACAGTAAAAAGGGGCCGTGAAACTCACCTTGTTTTTGTGTATGTTTGTAATGATACTTGTTGTAGTCAAACTTGACTATTCGTACCCTAAATACCAAAGGGTAAATTGTGTTAAGACCGAACGTCTCATATTGCAAATTGTTCACCGACTTTGTAAATCTGGTTGTTTTTGTTTAAAATATCCTCTTAGTGGTTCAACACTTGTTCTCGTTATAAAAACAGTTCCAAGTTACTGCCCAAAAGGGGACTGACACAGGTATCGAAACTACCTAGTTTCGATTGGGCAATTGAGTATCGAAACTTCCTAGTTTCGATTGAGTAGTTGGGTATCGAAACTACCTAGTTTCGATTGAGTATGACAGTTGTCGAAACTTCCTAGTTTCGATTGACAAAAAGGATATTGAAACTACCTGGTTTCGATTGAACAACTAGTATCGAAACTCCTAGTTTCGATTGAGTAAACATGTATCGAAACTCCCAGTTTCGATTGAGTAACAGGTATCGAAACTCCCAGTTTCGATTGAGTAACTGATATCGAAACTATAGTTTCGATTACTGGACTTCTGTTTGACAGAATCAGTCCTGCATATTTTTATGTTTTAATCTTGAATTCGACACACTTTTCTTGTTATCTTACTTGCGTTTGAATATTTTGTATGTTTAGCTACGGTTTTTAAAAGAAAATAATGTAGATAGTATCGAGTTTTTACCTTAAAACAGAGATGAAGATGATGAGAGAAAACAGAGAATGATCTTGATTCTTCTGTTAAATTTTCTTTAAAACACTTGAAATCCTTCTTCAAATACCGAAATAAAGTGAATTTCACCTTGAAACTTGACTTCGAATTCGAAGAGAATGGAAACGTTTGCCGTATGAAAATGAGAGTGATGAAAGGAATTATGAGAAAAGTGATTGAAGTGAGTATGGTTATATCTGAGTTTTCTCAGGCGTGGTATGGGTCGAGTAAGGGGGTGTGGGTTTTCTCTGGCTTCCTGCCGAGAAAGTCAATAAAAGTGGTTTGGGGTAAATTTTCAAACAATTAGTTTTAAGTGTATTAATATTACTTAGAGTTTCAAAAGGGTAATTTAATTGGTTAGGTTCTCCGCGGTATTATAAATTTAACACGTTTATGGCTCGTTAAAGAAAAACATTGAAATCTTGGATTGTATAATCCGTTGAGGTGATTATTTGTAGGTATAAATACCTAAAGGTGACGATACGTGGTAACGTCTTCGAGAGGGTTCGATATTTTACTTTTACTTATACCGTATGTTTTAGTCTAAAAATAAATTATAGTCCAACGTAACTTTTGTGTAATAAATATATATATATATATATATATATATATATTTTTCTAGTTATTTAATTTAACCACTAGTGTTCGTATTTAGTCGGGTTATCCTGGTACGTGAACCGGTAATTCCTGGAATTACCAAAATATGAAATGAACAATGTACGGCTTTTCTTAGACTTTAATGTCCTTGTTTGTGAAATTAATTAAATCACAAAAATAATTATAATGTAAACTTGTTTAATACATGTACGGATATTGACCTGAAATGTCGGGTGTCACATTCTCCCCATGTTAAAAGAATTTCGTCCCGAAATTCAATTCGTGTCATCTTGAACTGGTGTATCCTTAAATAAGGAGGGGTATTTCGTCTTTATTTGATCTTCTCGTTCCCATGTATACTCAGGACCATGTTTTGAGTTCCAACGTACTTTAACCAGTTTGATTCGACTACGTCTCAGCTTTTGAACTTTCCAATCTGAAATCTCAATCGGTTCCTCGATGAAATGCAACATGTCGTCTATGTGAATCTCATCAGGTGGTATAATTAACGTCTCATCTGATAAACACTTCTTGAGATTTGATACATGAAACGTATCATGTACGTTGCTTAGTTCTTGTGGGAGTTTGAGCTTGTAAGCTACAGGGCCAACTCTAGCCAGTATTTCAAAAGGTCCAACGTATCTAGGGTTGAGCTTACCATGGTTACCAAACCTTGCAACGCCTTTCCATGCTGAGACTTTTAACATTACTCGGTCACCAACTTGAAATTCTAATGGTTTCCGTCTGTTATCAACATAGCTCTTCTGTCTGTCTCGGGCCGCTTTCAGACGGTCCTTAATTTTGAAGATCTTATCAGTGGTTTCCTGGACAATCTCAGGGCCTGTCAAATGTTTTTCACCAACTTCCGCCCAACATAGCGGTGAGCGGCATTTACGACCATATAAAGCTTCAAACGGAGCTGCCTTAATGCTCGTGTGGTAGCTGTTATTATAGGAAAACTCCGCCAACGGTAAATGAGTATCCCAACTTCCTCCAAAATCAATTACACACGCACGGAGCATATCTTCTAATGTTTGGATAGTCCTTTCACTTTGACCGTCCGTTTGTGGATGGTAGGCGGTGCTCATGTCTAGGTGCGTGCCTAAGGCTTCTTGTAATGATTTCCAGATTCTAGACACGAATCTGCTGTCTCTATCAGAGATAATAGAAATTGGCACTCCATGCCTAGCCACAATTTCCTTGACATAAAGCTTTTCAAGTTTCTCTGTTTTATCTGTCTCTTTGATAGGTAGAAAATGAGCTGATTTTGTTAAACGGTCGACAATTACCCATATGGTATCATAACCACTGGACGTCTTGGGTAACTTCGTGAAGAAATCCATAGAAATCTGTTCCCATTTCCATTGAGGTATCTCGGGTTGTTGTAACAATCCCGACGGTTTCTGATGTTCTGCCTTTACCTTTGAACACGTCAGGCATTTACCGACATAAACAGCAATTTCTCCTTTCATGTTCGGCCACCAATAGTGTTCTTTCAGATCCTTATACATCTTATCTGAACCCGGGTGAATGGAGTACCTGGACTTGTGGGCTTCGTCCATAACCAACTCCCGTAAGTTACCGTTACTCGGCACCCAGATTCTATTCATGAAGTATAAAATGGCATCTGACTTTGGTTCCAACTGTCTGATCATTCCTCGTACAGCTTCATTATGAATGTTTTCTTCTTTGATTGCCTCTTGTTGTGCCATCCGGATTTGAATCGTGAGACTCGTATGAATTGTCAATCCTAGGGCACGAACACGAAGAGTTTTAACCCGTTCCTTACGACTCAAGGCATCTGCTACGACGTTTTCCTTACCCGGGTGATACTTGATATCACAGTCGTAATCATTCAGTAGCTCTACCCAACGACGTTGTCTCATGTTGAGTTCCTTTTGATCGAAGATATGTTGAAGACTCTTGTGATCAGTAAAGATAGTGCATCTTGTACCGTAAAGATAATGTCTCCAAATCTTGAGTGCAAACACAACTGCGCCCAACTCCAAGTCGTGGGTCGTATAATTCTTTTCGTGCACTTTTAGTTGTCGTGAGGCATATGCGATGACTTTGTCTCTTTGCATTAACACACAACCAAGTCCTTGGTGTGATGCATCGCAGTATACAACAAAATTGTCGATTCCCTCAGGAAGGGATAAGATCGGTGCACTACACAGCTTCTGCTTCAGCAATTGAAAAGCTGACTCTTGCTTGTCACTCCAATCAAACTTCTTTTCTTTCTGGGTTAATGTGGTTAAAGGCAGGGCTATTTTTGAAAAATTCTCGATGAATCGCCTGTAATAGCCTGCCAAACCCAGAAATTGATGCACCTCAGTCGGAGTTCTTGGTGCTTCCTAGTTTTTGATAGCTTCAATCTTGGATGGGTCTACGTGAATACCATTCTCATTGATGACGTGTCCGAGAAAGTGAACCTCTCGGATCCAAAACTCACACTTAGAGAATTTAGCATAAAGTTTCTCCTTCCTGAGTAGTTCCAAGATTAATTCCAAATGATGTTCATGTTCCTCCTTGGTTTGTGAATATATCAATATGTCATCGATAAACACAATCACGAATTTACCCAAGTACGGCTTGCACACGCGGTTCATGAGATCCATGAAAACAGCTGGTGCGTTCGTCAAACAAAATGGCATAACTAGGAACTCGTAGTGACCGTAACGAGTCCTAAAAGCCGTTTTTGGTATATCTTCTTCCTGAATTTTCAGTTGATGATACCCTGATCGTAGATCAATTTTAGAATAGAAGCTGGAACCTTGAAGTTGATCAAACAAATCATCTATTCGAGGAAGAGGATACCGGTTTTTGATTGTCAGCTTGTTTAATTCTCGGTAATCAATACACATCCTAAAGGTTCCATCCTTTTTCTTTACGAACAAGACCGGAGCTCCCCAGGGTGAGAAACTTGGTCTTATGAAACCTTTATCAAGCAACTCTTGTAGTTGATTAGATAATTCCTGCATCTCGGAAGGTGCTAGTCGATACGGTGATCGCGCAACCGGTGCGGCTCCTGGTACCAAGTCGATTCGGAATTCGACTTGCCTCGGTGGTGGTAATCCAGGTAAGTCTTCAGGAAAAACTTTGGGGTAATCTTTAACGATTGGTATGTCTTCAAGTCGACGTTTCTCGGGTTTCTTCTCGACGACGTGCGCCAGGAATACGCAATAGCCTTTACGTAGGTACTTACGAGCTTTCATGCAGTTTATCATCCTCAGTGTCACTCCACTCTTCTCACCTTGAACCGAAAGAACTTCTCCGTTCGGGAGAGGAATATGAACAATCTTCTCAAAACAAACAATCTCGGCGTGATTCTTCGACAACCAATCCATACCAATAACAACGTCAAAACTTCCCAAGTCAACAGGTAGTAGGTCTATACTAAATGTGTGGTTCTTAAAACATAAGGTACAACCCTGAATGACTTCCCCAGTTTTAACTAATTTCCCGTTTGCTAATTCAATTGTATAATTTTGGTCTAGCTTGCTGGGCTTAATACCGAGTAGGGACTTAAAGTCATTTGACACAAAACTCATATCAGCACCCGTATCGAAAAGTATAGAGGCATAGTGATTATTTATCGGGAACGTACCAGTGACAATGTTCGGATCTTGTCGTGCGTCACCAGCCCCCATCACAAACGCTCTTCCACGGGCCTGATTGTCGTTTCGGTTCTTCAATTTTGGACAGTCTTTTCTAAAGTGCTTTAGATCTCCACACTCAAAGCATCCCTGATTCATCCTTTCTGTTCCTGGTTTGATCCTTCCGGCTACTTGATTAATTTTATTAGGATTTGCATTGCTCCAACAGTTATGGGTCATATGCCCATACTTTTTACATTTTCCACATTGGATACACTTTTCACTGTGATGATATCCACACTTGTCACACTTTGGTAGTGTTCCAAGATATCCTTTCTGTTCCACAGTGTTGACAGCATAGGCTTTCATAATTTCAGGTCTCTTGTTAGTTTGATTCTTGTTTTGATTACTTAGCTTTCCAAACCATTTCCTCTTTTCCCCAGACCTTCCTTCCTCGGTCTCCTTCTTCTCAAACAAACCATCACGCACAGCATTATCTCTTAGTTTGGAAGCTAGAGTTATAGCGCTCTTGGCATCCATAGGGTTCGATGAAGTTACCAGGCTTCGGATTTGAGGAGCAAGACCCCACAAATATCTTTCAACTTTCTTGTATTCTGGCGTCACCATGTGCGGCACTAAACTTGCTAACTCATTGAATCGGTCAGTGTAACCAGTCACATCATCTCCTATCATTTGTAAATTCCACATTTCAGATTCGATCTTTTGCAACTCATTTCGAGGACAGTACTCCTCGATCATCATGGCCTTTAGATCATCCCAAGATAGCTGGTTGGCAATCTGTCTTCCCAATGTTTTCATCTGAGAATTCCACCAGGTTAATGCTTTGTCAGCAAGTGTGCAAGTGGCATATTTCACCATACAGTCCGCTGTGCATTCACTAATATCAATCACAGATTCCATCTTCTCAATCCACCTCATCAGGCCTACTGCACCCTCGGTGCCATTGAAGTTGCGAGGGTTGCAGGATAGAAAGGCCTTATAAGTGCACTTCTTGTTCGAAGCATCTGTAGGGTCACAAGTCAATATTTTAATAATGTTGTTAACTTAGATCGTGACTGTGTTACAGAGGTGATTACACATTCTGTTACCTCCAGAACCTCCAGTAGTGTCACTGCCTCCTGCACCTCCTCCGCTACCACTACCATTTCCTCCGACGTTATTTCGATTGGCTTCGTACTGCTCCAAGGCGGCGGCTACACGTTGTGATATGAGTTGCTCAACTTTTGCGGAAATCCACGTGTTTTTTTCACCAGCAATGTCACGCGGTGTCCTTCTTTTGGGTGCCATGGGTCTGAAGTCGAAATGGGGTTAGTGTGTGACGATATTCAGTGTCTACGATATCCGTACAATAGGATGATAAGTTATGAAATGCATATGCAATGGAAAACGTCTCAGTGAGTCATTTAGATTATAGACTAGGTTCGATTTTTAGACTCCTAGTTCGCTATAATCAATGGCTCTGATACCAATCTTTCACACCCCGCCAAGGCGGAAACGCGAGGCGCGACGTTACATGGTTTCCAAAGCATATGATTACCGCAAACACATACATGATAAATGGATACATAGACAAGTTTAAAGTTTTACATTCCAAATGTAAATTGAGTTTACAAAAAGTGAAGATTTCGCAAATATGACTCCATTACAATGAGTTATACAAGAGAAATCCCCCAAAAGTTGTATCCATCGTACATGCATGCAATCTACATTGCTAACCTTGCGATCACGTTCAATTTCCTGAAAAACATACTTAAAATTGTCAACACGAGGTTGGTGAGTTCACAGGTTTAATCAAATAGTTCTTTGTAAAATTCAATCGTTCGTAAATGGTTTCAGGTGTATGTGATAAACAGAATAAGAATTGTTGACCCATTTGTAAACTAGCTAGGAATACAAATAATATGTTCATACATGAGGCGTAACCAAACCTTGACAATTGTACACGCCCCTAATTTCGTTATCCGGTTCTATTCGGCCATAAATCCTCCAGATTGTGGTTAGCGCGACTAACCATGACCGGGAGACGTCACTCTCCATAGTACTATTCATAGGACCCTAGGCTACAGTTAATGGTTACTACATTGTTCCAGGGGACTTTAGCAGCCTCAACTCGTTGTTCTCATCTCATGTAAACATAAAAGTCGTGCCTTATTCTCTTGTTATCCCATAAAATAGTTGTAAGTATGTTTTTCCCCCAAATATTGAAAACAGTAAAAAGGGGCCGTGAAACTCACCTTGTTTTTGTGTATGTTTGTAATGATACTTGTTGTAGTCAAACTTGACTATTCGTACCCTAAATACCAAAGGGTAAATTGTGTTAAGACCGAACGTCTCATATTGCAAATTGTTCACTGACTTTGTAAATCTGGTTGTTTTTGTTTAAAATATCCTCTTAGTGGTTCAACACTTGTTCTCGTTATAAAAACAGTTCCAAGTTACTGCCCAAAAGGGGACTGACACAGGTATCGAAACTACCTAGTTTCGATTGGGCAATTGAGTATCGAAACTTCCTAGTTTCGATTGAGTAGTTGGGTATCGAAACTACCTAGTTTCGATTGAGTATGACAGTTGTCGAAACTTCCTAGTTTCGATTGACAAAAAGGATATTGAAACTACCTGGTTTCGATTGAACAACTAGTATCGAAACTCCTAGTTTTTACATTCATTTTAAATATTTAAAAAAAAACTTTGTTTATAAAATTTATAAAATCTAAATGTTATTTGTTTAATTATAATATTTTTATAAAAGAAAAGTTTCCCTTTTATAGAATTACATATTGTATAAATGTTCTTTTAATATGAATCAGTATATATATATATATATATATATATATATATATATATTTATCTTTAATAATTAAAAACATACATATATGATAAAGATAAAAAAAATGTAAATACATGATTAACAATTTATAAGTTCTATCTTTTGTTTATCTATTAAAACAAAGTGTGTGTGTATATATATATATATATATAAATAAGTATACATACATGTGTTATATAAAAAAAATAATATGCGAATAACATACATGAGATATTTAAAATTTTTAAATGGATACAAGATGGAATAACAATTGGTGTGACATGTTGTATTGAACAAATACGGAATTGAAATAAAAATGTTATTATTGCTTAAACCAAGTAAGATAGTACAGGAAAGTCAAGGATGTTACAGTATCCCCATGTTGAGGGAATTTCGTCCCGAAATTCAACAAGTGGAGGCTACTAAATCAGGAAAGAGATGGGGGTACTCGAGCTTTATTTGACTCTCACGATCCCAAGTAAACTCTGGGCCATGATTGGATTCCCAACGAGCTTTGACTATCAGTTTGAGAAATACGATCGATAACAAGATTCAGGTCTGATACTCAAGTCAGGCATGAATGATGAAAGTGGATTTAGTCTGAAGATTTGGACTCCAAAGATAAAATGCATCACTTGAAATGGGAACGATGAGAACTTGATGATCAAAACTTGTTTAGGATGTAGTCTAATATGTTCAAGAAATGTCACTAGATAAGAGATTTCACAAACATTAGTCAAGGACAAAATAACATAAAACTTCACATGACACGAACAACGCTACTTCTGACAATATGACAGGAACACTTATATATAGGAAATACCAACGGCATATCCACCATGCCCTTATCATATCACATTAGTTTCTTTACTATATATCACAATAGGTTTTATGTCATAACACACGACATAATTTACTATGCTTTCCATGAGCTGACTTTTATAATTACATGTGAACCCATAATTACTCAAATCGTCGCATGGTCCGTATAGATCATCCTATTCTGTGCGGGTCAAGAGGGGACACAAAATCACTTAAATTATTGTTTCACATATGTGTTTCTAATAAATAACTATGTCCATAGATAACTTTCTTGGTAATTGACTACATAGTCTCTCGTACTCACGCTCATCATATACATTAAACCTGAGTTTTTAATAGTACCCTAGTTCATGATTAATATAGACAATCATGTTCATGTTCACAAAAGATTCGTGTAATCAAATTCCCCAGATAGTGTACAAAATTCAAATCTCTTATAACAATCAACTTTCATGGGTAAAATGAATACTCACACCTCATGTATAATGTAAACAATCAATTGCAATCAATCGAGTTTCCTGTATAATGTAAATAATCAATTCTTAAATAATTGAGTTTCGTGTATAATGTAAACAATCGAGTCTTATGGATAATGTGAAAAATCAAATGTAAATAATCGAATCTCATGGGTAATGTAAACAATCGAATTTCATAGGTGGTCGAGCTTTGTGGACAAGCGTTTTGCTCGGTGTTCATGTATAATGTAGGTAGTCGAGTTTCAAATTTTCAAATTCGTCGATGTTAATATGGATAGTCTACACCCATGCGAAATGATTCATCTTCTTGAAGTTGACTAGTAAGCTCATACATTTTCGAGGCTACAAGATGATGTAAAAGTTTGGTCATGGATTAGATCTCGATTCAAGTCGATCAGGGGTTCAAATTGTAGAACAAAGGAAGTACAGGGTTGGTCTTCGGGGAACACATCCGAAAAGTCTCGTATGGTAGAAATGTCTTGATTGCTACTTCTTTTGTCCCTCTTTTCCACCGCATGAGATAAAAGGCTACATAATTCTTATGTAAGTGTTCTTGGGATATGGTACAGGATATGGGTTTCAAGCCTACTAGGAAAACTCCTCTTCAAGGTTTTACGATGTGCTACTCAATAGAAGAGGGTTTGGAATGTACTTCTCGAAACTAGTAATTTTGGCGCTATGTTTGGGTATTCAAACCATGTCTTATTATGATATCAAAGCTCTCAAGTTGCATAGGTATGAGGTCAAAGGTGGAAGTATGTTCATTAAGGTCAAGAACGCAGTCATGAATGATAGAATCAATAATGGTGGGGTTTCCACTCACAACTTCTACCGTAACTGTTTTCTCTAGTTTAGTTCGTCGTTTTTAACAAGTAAAGGCTCAAATTCAAAAAACATGATTCTTATCGACACCGATGACAAACAGAATAGATGTAAGTGGTTCGAGCATAAGAGAAAACAAACAAACAAGATAACGTAATTGATTTCGAAGGTGGTTCGGGTTACCATATTCCAACGCAAGCACGCCCATTGGTTATAGCTGTAGGATCGTGAGATTACAAGGTGATTCTATTCTGGTTGATATTGGCGGAAACAATAACAACTACACAAATGTAATCGAACAGACAGAAAGAATACTAGTAAGATCACTGTTGTATTAAGCTTAGTGAATAAACGATTACAGATGAAAACTCTGAGAAGAATCACACTTACAATGAAGTGGTTACACAGTATTTATAGTAACTCAGAATCAAGACAAACCCTTGATTCTGAGGATCAGATCGAACACAGACCGTTGATCTTGTTTATTAATCTAAATTATACGCAAAGGCTAATCTAGATAACTTTATTGAAGCGTCTTCTTAGGCATCATTGTTTGCATGCTTGGAGACGCGCAACAAGGTCCTTTATTGGTTGCACCACTGAGGTTCCTTCTGCTTGGAGTGTGGCAGTTGCTTTTGCAGAAAGTTGTCAGAGACGCTTGGCATGGATAGTCAGCTGCAACGTTTGGTCTTCAGTGAATAAAGCTATCAGCAGCAAAGTTGAGAATACTGCTGCTGATAAGCCCATCAGCAGCAACTTGTGTTGAAGGCTGCTGATAAGCCTATCAGCAGCAACAAGTGTTGAATGCTGCTGATAAGCCTATCAGCAGCAACAAGTGTTGACTGCTGCTGATAAGCCTATCAGCAGCAATTGTACTTAGAATAATTTGGTAGCAATCAGTCTTTGGTTCTACAAACTCCCCCTAGACTGATGCAACCAAAATTCTTCTAATCACTTTGCTGCTGAAGCTTTTGCATGTGTCTGACTATCCTTTCAACCTCATATCCTCTTGGATCCTTGCTGGGATTGTTCAGTGGAAGTTCAGACAGAGTCTTGATGTCTTTGGGTTGCATTTTGAAGATTGCTTTGCTTGAACATCTCATCTGCTGCTTCTTGGCATCAGTTAGTGTGAACTCATCCAAGTCAGCATTGTAGGACCAAGATACAAATGGAGAGTGGGACTTGAGTGGTTTGATATCCATGACCACATCTTTGCTAGGGTTGAAGTAATGTCTGATTGCTAGCATAAGATGTTTCCCTCTCTCATTTGCAGGCTCATGAGCTTCACCCAGCTCCAAAATTCTTCTTAGTTCTGAATCTGGTAGTTGCAGAACCTCATCAACAGACCTGTATGTAGATCTTCTTCTTTCAGTTCTCCCCCTGAAGATCTCAAACCTTTGACCCTGTGGATTGTAGACCCATTCAACAATGTCTCTTGAGTCTTCAGGTTTAGATGAGGATTTTGATTTCTTCAAGGGAGGCTGTTGATGAGTGGGAGCTGGGTGGGATGATTTGGACTTGTTGGGTGGAGGAGTGGAAGGTTTGGGGAGGAGAGTGGAAGGATGATGGACTGAGGAAGAGGTAGGTGAGGGAGAAGGCTTGGGTTTCTTTGTCTTTGGTTTTTCTTCTTCTTTGATAAGTACCCTTTTCTTGGAGCCTTTCTTCCCTAGTCTTTCTTCCTCATCCTTTTTAACCTTGAAGTAGAGGGCTTGCAGGTTCATGAAATTCATTGGACCTAGCCTCCTTCCACTGTCTCCTCTAGCCTTAAGGAAGTCAATCATGACCTTCCTTTCTTCATGGGTTCTTTTATTCAGTGCAATGGTCTTCTTGGACTGTAGCTTGGCTTTTTCTTCTTCTTCAGCCTTTTTCTTGCTAGCCAATTGACCCTGCTGACCCATGAAGGCTCTGTAAATCTCTTTGTTTGAAAGTTTCTCAAGGTAGTCTGCATCCTCACCTTGAGAGATCAGAGCTTCAGTCCACTCTTCTCTTAATTCTTTTGCTAATTTAGAATCAGTGATTCTAAACTTAGCATCTTCCTTCTTCTTCTTTTCATTCTCTTCTTCTTCTTCCTTGGCAAACTTTTCCTGCAGCTGTCTGGCAAGTTTTTCATCTTCCTCAACTTGAGACCCTGCATGGATTTTAACTTTCATCTCATCCAGCTGTTTGGCATACAGCTGGATTGTTTGTTGTCTTAGGAGTAAGGCTGTCTTTCTTTCTTGATGCTTCGTTTGATAAGCCATCTCTTCAGCCATCTCTTCTTCTTCTCTCTTTCTTCTCCTTTCTTCTTTCTCCTTCTTTTCTTTTAGCAATCTCTCTTCATCCTCTTTAGTCATAGTGCCCTTTCCTTTATCAAAATTGGATGCCTCTGCTCTGGCTTCACTGATCACAGCAACAGTTGATTGTGGAACTGTTGGAATCTCAGCCTCGGCTTCATCGGCATCTTCGGAGATTGACAAGGAAAGCACATTTGGTTGGTTGGTTTGGGACTCATGATCTGTTATCTCTCTTAGTTGATCCTTAATTGATGATCTTAACCCATAGGCTGCAGAATTAATGTCAACTCTGGGAGAAGATGAGTTGGAGTCAGTGTCAGAGTTTGACACAGACTCATACCCCTCAATCCAACCTGCATTTACAAGATGGGCTCTGACAGTTTGCATCATTCCCTGACTCTCTGATGAATTGATGTTGCAGATGTTGAATCTTAGTTGGTAGATCTTTAGTAGAAAGTCTGAGGGTAGCTGAAGAATGTCCCTGGTGTTGATGGTGAGAGAGGTGCTGTTGCTTAGAAGAAGATTATGGTCAAAGGACTTATTGCTAGACCATCCAACCACATCTAAGTCCTTGACCATTGTCTTGTACAGGAGTCTTTTCAGGCTCAGAACTTCTTCTTCATTGAGAAGACTGCTCCTTGTGATTTGAAGATTGTTGGGAGACAGTCTTCTTTCTGCAGCCTGAGATGACTCAGGAGACTCTACCCGTTTTAGTTCTTTGATTAGTCTTATGAAGTTGGGTAGGTTGTCCTCCATCAAGTCATAGAACAAGTCAATGGAAAGGTCTGCTGAGAGGTCTGATGAGTTGTTGATGCAGATGAGATCATATAGGTCAAGGATTTCAAATGGATGAATTAAATCCCAGTCTAGCTCTTCTACTCCGCTAAACTCCCGACCTATCCAAAACCTCTCAGTTTTCCCATCGTACCCCCAAGCTAGTATAATATCAAACTCTAGCTGTGTGGATGTCAGTGGGAAGTGGGGGGCAGATGTATGACTTATGATGGCTGCTGCTTGTGGAAGGATGCTGAATGATGCATTTGTTTGTTCTGTGTCTTCAGCATCATTCAGCATTTCATCGACAGCCCTGACGACCAACTGCCAGTCTTCAGATATCTCTTCGTCTTCGTTATCTGGGGCTGGCAAGTCATGAACTTGGACAAAAGCTGGCTTGTATTGTGAGCTTTGAAGAACAAACTGCTCTTGAATCCAGTCGTCCAGACTGTCTGTATCTTCTTCCATAGAAACCATCTCCCCCTTTTTGGTTGCATCAGCAGACAGGTAAGCATCCGTTTGGGTGCCTACTGATACAAGAGAGGGAGTGGCTAGAGTTGGGCATTTATGGGCTGCATGCATAGCGACTTGGTGTCTTAGTTTGGACATTTCAGCCTCTAGCATAGCCACCCTGGCCGTCAATTCCAAGTTATGAAGTTTCAGTCTGTCCTCATCCACAGTTGTGGAATCCTTGGACCTTGATGGGGCCGTAGGCCTAGCCTCAGCATCCCCATCACCCATGGTTTCTTGGCGCCTGGGATTCCTCTCAGTGAAGGGAGTTTCCAAGGAAACACCCTCACTATGAGTTGCCGTGGTTGAGGTCTTAATGATGTTGTCACTGTCCTCCTGGTCAGTTGATGGACCAGCAGTAGTGACAGCCTCGTCCACATCCACTCTTTCAATACTCCCAGAGTGGACCTCCAAGGGTGAAGAACTTGGGTTGGGTGTTTTGGAAGCAAGACCAATCAGTACCTCCTAAATAGTGGTAGTTGGAGAAGGTACATCACTTTGGTCAGGTTCCTCAACACTTAAGTTCAAGGAAGATAGGAATGGCTCAAAGGGCTGATCTATGGATCCGGGAAGTGATCCTAATCCTAATAGAGAGACTTCCGAAGGAGTCTCTCTAACAATGTGGCATTCCCTTATGATATTCTCACTAGAATGTTGTGATTCTGAGTGAGGGATGTTGGCTTGGGTTTGGGCCTTGGAGGCAAGAGAAGAAGGAGTTCTCTTGCCCCTCTTTCTTGTATACTTGGCTGCAACTGGGGCCCTGTGTTCCAGTTGAGCAATCAAACTGTGGGAGAGTGATGTATGTGCCTGTGCATCCTCAGTAGAATGCACAGGGGTTCGATCAAGGGAAACAGTAGTTTGAATTTGTGGCAGTGAGGAGGAGGGTGTGGGATCAGTATCAGCTGAGTTTGCTGAACTGTCACCCTGGGCACTTTGCGTGTTCAACATTGTAGATAACAATGGAACATCGGCCCCTGAGAACTTTGATGAAACTGTTCTCATGCTCTGAAAAATGTTGTTCTTATGTCCCAGTATTGAGTAGATTCTTGCAGTTTTTGAAAGATCTTGGTGCTCAATATTGAACACTTCCTGCAAGAATCTTGGGTACATGAAGAACTGTGCTTTCACCCCTTCTTGAAGGTTGTATCTCAAACCTTCAAGAATGAGGTGGGAAAAATTGAAACCTGCCCCTGTTATCATACCGTGAACTGCCGACGCAAGTCCGGAGCTAAGTTGGTTCCAGCCACTCCTCTTCTGGGATATGCATTGGAGAAGAGTGTGGCAGAGATACTTCCATTTGGGACCCATGAGTGCCTTCTCTATTGTATACTCTGTTTGATTTCCAGTGTACCCTATGGATACAAAGGTCCTCATGTATACGTCTCTTGGGTAAGAGATGGCGTCCCCTTCATCCTGAAGCTTGAGGTGTTGGCGGAGCTTGGCTTCAGTGATGATTATTTCCTTGCCGTCTACTGTGCCTTTGATTTGAGGAGTGCCCTGTTCAGTGGAATACACGGCTGAGCTCCAAAAATTTTCCATGTGGGAAGTGTAGATGGTTGGGTTGACTGTTAGGGCATGGCGGATTTTGGACCGACAAAGGAAATCGATCATATCATCGAATCCTTCGGATTTCTTGCCCTTGATTAGGTATGCAGTTAGGTTGTGATATGGGGAAAACTTGTCGTTGGGGTTGTTTATGTCCGCGCCTGCCATTGTTATGGATTTGGAGGGAAGAGGGAAGGGTGTTTGAATGGTGGTTAAGTATGGAGGGCTTGGAATGCTGTGGGGACGGGAGAGAAAGTGATGGAAGTTAGGTTTGAAATTGAATATGAAGAGGTTGTGGGGACGTTTGGGATTTTGATATAACGGCAGACGAGGGAAAAAGCAAATTTTCTTGTACAGTACAACCCTTTTTACTTTTCACTGTTACAGCTGTAAAACACTCGAGCAGTCATGGTAAAGACTGAGAGTAGTTTTTACCGTGGGTAAAAGTTAATGTAGACTTGTTTTACCCATCAGCAGCAAACTTGGTTGCTGCTGATGGTGAGCTATCCGCTGCAAACTTGGTTGCTGCGGATAGTTAATTCTTTCAGCAGCAGATTTGGTAGCTGCTGATGGATGTATTCATCCGCAGCAAAGATGTTGCTGCTGACCGCCTTAAAGCTATCCGCAGGAAACTTGTTCCTGCTGATAACTTAAAGAGATCAGTGGCAAAGGCTTTGCTGCTGAAGAGTAAACCTGTCAGCAGTGAAAAAGTGCTGCTGATACTAACTTTTATTTACAACAATAGACATACATATTTACAACAGAAGACAGATGCATCCATCTTAACCGATGACAATACTTAGTGTATTCTTTACCTTCCATTGTTGAATTGGTGGTTTTCCAGCTTTCTTGGTCTTTTCAGCATCCGACGTTGTATCTGATGATTTGGCTTTCCATTGCATTATTGGTGGTTTTCCAGTTTTCGTTATTCTATCAGCAGCAGTTTTTGTTGCTGAAGATTCTGACTTATCAGCAGCAGATTTTGTTGCTGCTGATGGCTTTACTGGAGCAGCAACAGGAATTTTGGCTGCTGAAGGCTTTGCCTTTGATTTCCCTTTGTCAGCAGTGGATATTTTTGCTACTGAAGGCTTAACCTTAGATTTTCTAGCCTTTTTAGGATCAGCAGCAGTTTTGTTCACTGCTGTTGGAGTAAACCTAGATGAGCACTTTGCAAACTGGTTGAATGGATTAAACCTGCATTTGGCAGCAAAGTGGTCTGATTCACCACAAATGATACAGGTTTGTTTGGGCTTAGGAACCTTCACTCTTGGAGGAGATAGAGACTCCCTGAACTTTGTTGCCTTTGCATCATAGCTTCTCACCTGTTTATTTTTTTTGGTCTTTTCAAAGGCATGTTGCTTTGAGTTTCGTTGGTATTCCAGATAATGAAAGCAAGTGCTGGCAGTGTGATTATATCTGCCACAAACAAGGCAAGATAGAGCTGTTTTGTCCCTTTGAAAGTACACATAGTCCTTTCTTTGGAACAGATCCTTGAAGTTCCATGGATGAGCTTTGTTATGTTCAAAAGTGGCTTCTTCTAGGGTCTTTTGAACATATGGAACTTTTTCTTCAGGCTTACGACGTATATCAAATACCTTCCTTTTTGGGATCGGCTTTGACTGAGGGTTGGGGTCTGTAGGTCCTGATGTCTGTTCCTTTGCACTTTTTAGCTTTCTTCCACCTGGAGGATAGCTGATCTTGATCTGTTTGAATGGTACAGGGGCTGGAACAGCTGGAAGAACAGCAGGAACTGCCACTCTATTCAGAATAGCTTCAGATGAGGATGCACTGGTTTCATCATGGTCTAAGTAGGTTGACTCAGATTCCGATGAGGTAGTGCATTCTTCAACGAAGGGTTCATCCGTTGAAGGATCAAGATTTTGGTTTGCAGTGTCAAGATGTTCAACATTGAAGCTTGGTTCGTATATGGCAACATAATCAGCAGGAGGTGCGACGGTTTTATACTGGTTGGCATGATATCCCAAACCAGTTTTTACATTTTCATGGATTTGAATATCCAAAAGTCTTTGCAGCTTTTTGGATGCAAATTCATATTTTTCCACATGGACCTTTTGGTCTGCCAATTCATCCCTTGCAGCTTTTAACTTAACCAGAATATCATCAATTTGAGTTTCAAGGTTTGTTTGTTCATGTTTTAATGATGAAATTTCTTTCTTTAAACAATCATTCTTTTCCTTGTAACTATTTTCAACCTTTTTAAAATCAGATTTCATTTGGTGAAATTCTTCATTTTGATCTATGAGCTTCTGGTTATGTTTCCTATATCCAAGGACTTTATCAATGCACTCTTGAGTACATAGATTTTCATATACCTTTGGTGGTACCTCTGATGTGTCTGAAGTTAGAGAGGATACCTCTAATGTGTCTGCCATGAGAGCTTGATTGTTGGCAGAAAGATCCTCAGGCTGGAAGCTCCAGTCAAAGTCAGTAGTTCCAACTTTTGCACGGGCTGCAGTTTGTGCTGGAGGATTGACTTGTTGCTGTTGTTGGTGTCTTGGCTGAGCTTGGTGTGCTTGTCTGATAGGATAGTAGTCGCTTGAACTAGGACCTGAGTGGTCAGAGTGAAGCGCGGGAGAGGTGCTGGAAGAGGCTGATTGATGGCTTGAGCTTCTTTCTTTGGCTTGAATTATTTCTAATTCATAGGCTTTTAGCATACAAAAGAGCTCGGTCATCTGCATAGTCTTCAGATTCTCAGTTCTTCTTATTGACACTGTGTAAAGTGTCCAGCAACTAGGAAGAGATCTGATGAACCTTTTGAGAATGTCTTCATTCTCCAGTTTCACCTTAGAGCACTGCAGCTCTCCTACCAAGTAAATGTACCTGTTATACACTCTGGTTAGTGACTCACCTTCATTGCAGACAAAGTTTTCGTATTGCTGCTTCAGGATGTCTTCAAGCCCGTTGCTTTGTGCCATTTTGTTTTGATGTGACTTGATCAAGAATAGAGTTTTGAATAGAATCAGAAAGTGATTAAACAAGTGTTAAATTGTTTAATCTTGAGCCAAAGCTCTGATACCACTTGTAGGATCGTGAGATTACAAGGTGATTCTATTCTGGTTGATATTGGCGGAAACAATAACAACTACACAAATGTAATCGAACAGACAGAAAGAATACTAGTAAGATCACTGTTGTATTAAGCTTAGTGAATAAACGATTACAGATGAAAACTCTGAGAAGAAGCACACTTACAATGAAGTGGTTACACAGTATTTATAGTAACTCAGAATCAAGACAAACCCTTGATTCTGAGGATCAGATCGAACACAGACCGTTGATCTTGTTTATTAATCTAAATTATACGCAAAGGCTAATCTAGATAACTTTATTGAAGCGTCTTCTTAGGCATCATTGTTTGCATGCTTGGAGACGCGCAACAAGGTCCTTTATTGGTTGCACCACTGAGGTTCCTTCTGCTTGGAGTGTGGCAGTTGCTTTTGCAGAAAGTTGTCAGAGACGCTTGGCATGGATAGTCAGCTGCAACGTTTGGTCTTCAGTGAATAAAGCTATCAGCAGCAAAGTTGAGAATACTGCTGCTGATAAGCCCATCAGCAGCAACTTGTGTTGAAGGCTGCTGATAAGCCTATCAGCAGCAACAAGTGTTGAATGCTGCTGATAAGCCTATCAGCAGCAACAAGTGTTGACTGCTGCTGATAAGCCTATCAGCAGCAATTGTACTTAGAATAATTTGGTAGCAATCAGTCTTTGGTTCTACAATAGCTAGTGGAGAAGGAGCATCAATTAGATGATTTTCTTGTTGATATGTTTGGTTGACTTGATTAACTCGGTTTCCTTGGTTAACGGGAGGTCTAGATCTGAAGGTATTGGCCAAATGACCGTACTTTCCACAACTTGTGTATAAATGGCACGGTACATTTTGGAAATGATGATACTTGTAAATGTTGTATTAAGGGTTGTAGGAGTTAAAATGTTTGAAAGTGCATTGAGGAAGGTTAGCATTACTACTGGGATTACTTGATGAAACCTGTTATTCGTAGAAGATTCAATACACCGATACAAGAATCATGGAACGAGGTAAAATCAGAAACACGTAGTTAAAGGTGTAATCTCAAGTGTTTATTGATATTTGAAAATGAATTCCCCCTTACAAAGATCAAATGTACAAGTATTTATACTAAGAAGACAAGAAATGAATTAGTTCGAAAACGATTCCGATCGGAAAAGATTTCGGTCGAAATCTTTTAACTTCAAAGAATTCTTCCGACTTCAGACTGTTTTATATGCGATGGCCTACTATTAGTTCCAACAACCTCCCCCTAGGCCATTGCATATCAAAACACGAGAATTCTGGCAAGCTCCCCCATACACTTTGCATCATCAAAGTTAGATCTTAGACTCGAAGCTTTAACTCTCCAAACTTGTCTTGGTTTAGCTTTGACCTGCCAATCTCGTTTTGGTTTTGACGTCCAAAACATCTTCAACCAATTAAAAACTTTAACAACCTTTTCTTGAATGTAAGGCCCCTTTCTCGGGTGACCTCACTTGTTGGATTTACTCATAAACATAGTCATAAACACTGAACTTAAATTAAAAACATTCATCATTCAATTACAAATCATTCGTCATTCAATTACATAATATAACATAACTTGACAGCGGAAGTCTTAACACATATATTAAAGTGGGATGTCAGTCTTGTGTCGGGTAACCTTCACGCCATCGCACGACCCTTTCTTCCTTTACCTGAAATGTATACTAAAAGTCAGCTAACGCTGGTGAGTTCTAGTTTAAAGACAATCATACATAATATTTACCTTATCATGAATATAATGTATATTTATATATATTCATACTTTTAAATATTCTTCACTTTACTGTTCTCACATAACATTCATTGAGGGTATATACATATGTACATACATACTTTCTTTGAGAGAACACATATTGGCCATAATCTTAAGGGAGATCAACCCGTCATACTTGTCGCGAATGTTACGAAGACATCGCTGTCAGAACTACCGTCGTAGCCCATTTCATTACCGTCCGGCTCTAGAAAACCGTCCGTCATTCATTAATCCGTCCGGCAACCTTTTTCCGTCCGCTCTTTACCGTCCTACCGTCGTAGTCCGTCATTTTGTCCGTCTGCCCTAGGGCATCCGTTTCCCACGCAACCATTATGTATGCAACCGTTCTACATTAGTTAAGGCATGTGCTTCGACCGTCCATTAATACCTTTTTATACGTCCTAGCTTGCGAAGGAACGTTTTTGTCCCGGTTGCAAAATAGTCACGTGGTCGTCCGTCTACCGAAGTAGCCGTTGTCATAGAAGGGTTTATAACGTTTACATTCATTCATAGCATGCAATATATATGTAATATAAAGCAAGATTTCATTCTTTTACGTTATGTCCTTCTTTCATTCATTCTTTAAAAATCATACGCTTCTTTCTTTATTCATAATTCATTCTCATATATAAGTATTTATATATATACGTATGATCACATTGACATTTATAACATTTAATCATTTAGTGTATACACTTCAGCCCCAAAACATTTAAAATGATTTGCACAATACATAGAAGGGGGCACATAGAACTCACCTGATGAGTAGTTTCTGAGATACACTAAGCTGGCTACTGAGCGTCACTAATGTCACTCACGATCTGTATAATAAAGTCATACTCGTAAGGTAGTGCTCCTAGATGACATTAGACATTACTATGCTTGAACTTAGTAGTTTCGATGATTTGCTTTATCGAAACTTGGTAGTTTCGATAGGTTGCTTCTGTCAAAACTTGGTAGTTTCGATAGGTTGCTTCTGTCGAAACTTGGTAGTTTCGATAGGTTGCTTCTGTCGAAACTTGGTAGTTTCGATAGGTTGCTTCTGTCAAAACTTGGTAGTTTCGATAGGTTGCTTCTGTCAAAACTTGGTAGTTTCGATGGTTGCTTCTGTCGAAACTTGGTAGTTTCGACAAGTAACTTAGGTGTAATCTTAGCTTCGGACCGTGGCTCATATCGAAACTATGGTAGTTTCGATGGGTCTGCACATATCGAAACTGGGTAGTTTCGATGGGTCTGTACATATCGAAACTATGTAGTTTCAATGGTTCTGCACATATCGAAACTATGTAGTTTCGATAGGTCTGCACAGATCGTCTTCCCCAAAAATCCGAAGTTTTTGCATGCGCGTCTGATCGAGTCAATATCTCATTTTTCTTAGGTCAAAACGTTCGGTTTTCATTCTAGATGCTAATCCTAAGTTCATTTTCAAGTTTCATCCGCAAAATCGTTACCTTTTTAGCCAAAACCCGAAAATCCTATAAAGTCATAAAAACTCAGATTATGATCGAACGCTTACCTGGATTGGATTTCTGATTCGGAGAAGATGGTCACGAGCACAGCTGTAACGTGCTCCTCCAATCTCGTGACGATCCGTCGACTTTCTCTCTCTAGACCCGAGCTCTCCTTTCTCTCTTTAGAAGCTGCGTGAGTGTGGAATGAGCAGGGAAGAGGGCTGCCTTGCCTTATATATACCTGGGCTTCCCTCGGCCCATTGAAGCCGAGCCCAAGCCCGCTCCCTTTTGTTTAAATATTCCGACTAAATCACCGGTCTCGCTATATTTATTCGTTTTATTATTTTTGGGATGTTACATTGAACCTTTCTCTGAGGTTGAGAAACGACCTTCTGTTTGGGAGACTTGTGTTTCTTGATACAACAATCTCTTGATAAATGACCTTGCTTTCTATAACTGAAACATTTCTTCAAAGCAGGGCATGTTCTTTGATAAGGCCCCTTTCGAGATGTTGATTTGTTTATAGACTTCTGTTCTTCAACTTTTGACTTTTCTACTCCCTCTTTAACGAACATAAGTGGAGCAAATTTATTCGAAACGAACGGGATGGCGTTAGCATTTAGTGGACTGTCTTTATTGAACCCTACGCCACCCTTATTGTCAAAATAATCCACACATTCTTGACTGTCTTCAGATTTGTCACTGACACAATCATCATCAGAAGCAAGATCACTTGGAATCTTCGATTCAACTTTATTTGCTTTAGATTTTCTCTTTGGCTCTAACGAATGATAAACATTTGACACAAATCGCTCTGGAATGTATGGTTGAGGCATATGTGAATAAAATTCATTTGTAGTAAATGGAGGAGGAACACTTTTGTATCCAATCTCGCTATTCACTTTATCATTAACTTGAGCCTCATTGCATTCGCTAATAACTTTATATTCAAGCCCAGAAGTTACTTTGTCATGTATTTGAGCTTCAATGTTCCCACTAGCCACTTTTCCTGAAATATTTATTTTATCAACCTTAATTGTTGTATTTGCTACCTTTTCAATCTTCTCGGTCAGCAATTTCTTTTCTTTTTCTCCGTCAGCAATCAACAGTTGAATTTCAAAATTCTTTCTCTTTAACTGAAACTTCACGTGAAAATTTTCTTTGACACAGTCATCAATCTTTCTTTTATACTCTTTATCACTATCTTTTAGAATCTTGTTTGTAGTATGTGCATGCTTCAATGCATCCATCAGAAGTTGATTTTGTTTCTTGTAATCAGCAATTTTCTCAAAACACTCCAGAGAACACATATTTTCATTGAGTAGTTCAGAATAAGCTTTTAGTTCCTCTGGTTCTTTCACTGCTTCAGCAACCAAGTTGAATTCTATACGCTTACAATTTCCTTGAAAATCATAACCGTATCCTCCTTTGATCATTATTCTATCCTTATCTGCTTTGAGTGCATCGAACTGTAACTTTGCACACAAATCCTCTAATGTACAATTTATACATCATCCATTACTCTGGTTAAGAATTTAGAAATATATCCCTGAACTCTGATTTTTCGAATTCAATATCAACCTCCTTTAGATCATTTATCAGTCTCATATATCTATGATACTGGTCTGTCAAAGATTCTCCTTCAGAACATGCGAACACTTGATATCTTTTCTTTAATGTGTCTTGTCTTGCTTGTCTTTTCTTATCTTCCTTATTTACACATAATGATTCAACAAGATCTGGATAAAGATACCCCCAATCCATTTATAAAGACCTTATGCATTCACCTTTCGTCAGTCATTGAGAATTCCCTCCTTTTTATATTTTTTTAACTACCTTATTTTTTCATAATCAGCGCTAAACATAGTTTCATACAACCTCAAAAATTTTTGACCAGGAAAAATTTTCCCGCAAAAAAACTTTTCGGTCGAAAACTTTTCCGGACAAGACTTTTCGTTCGAAAAGTCAGATTTCGTTCGAAAAGTCAGATTTCGATCAGGAGATTTCGGACCAAACTTGAGATTTCGATCTAAAACTCTAATCGAAAATGATTTCGACGGCTTCAACAGAGATTTCGACGGCTTCAACAGAGATTTCGACTGCTTCAACAGAGTTTTTAAACGATTCAACCGAAACTCGTAAATTCTCGACCTGCAACTCCCAAACGTCAAATTAAGCCTCGAAAATCATCTCAAACTCCATCTCCACTGTTGTACATGTTAGATAGTCGAAATCTTTTAACTTCAAACAATTCTTCCGACTTCAGACTGCTTTATATGCGATGGTCTACAATTAGTTCCAACATTACTCACAACACTAGAATTACTAACACCATCGAGGTTAACATTTTTGATTGAGTTGGGTAACTAAACTGGAAAGAACAGTAATCATTTGCTGGGCTATAAAAGCACCAAGTCTATTGTTGTTGGGGTTGTTCACACGACGAGGAGGCATTCTATAAGAAGAGTAACACAATGAAAACAAAGGATCGTGAAACTTAGGTTATGGATGGAGTGATCAAATATAGGGGTTTAGACATGTGTACCAAATTGTAATAAATAAAAGAATGATGTTTAGATTGTATTCATTTGGTAACATAACCAAATGGCTGCTTTGACAAATCAAAGTTAATTAAATTACTATAATTTTAAGAAGACATGCTTTAGCCTATAGGTGAACACTCACTTAGGGAATTCCCAGGAAAGCATACAGATCCTTTGGTTGATTTGGATTTATATGAAATGTTTTCCTAGACAGAAGACCCAAAATACAGGCATTCACCCTTCCAGATTACACATGTTCTTTACTAATTATCAGAACTCAAAACTTTGACGAGATTTTAAAAAAAGAAGAAAAAAATAATAGGCATTAGGCCTAAGAGTTTGAATCTTCCACAAGTGATGATGATGATGATGACATAATTCCCAAGGCATAAGAATGAAGGAGTATAAGGACTTAAATAAGAATAAGTGTAGGATATGGTAATACTTAGGGTAGCATTTAATGTAATCAAATAGGTAACGTGTAGACTAATCAAATAATGTAGCAATTAAGGTATCACATGAGTATCAATTTTGTAAGCATATAAGTTATCAAATAACATAGCACATAAGATAACATGTATTGTAACATGTAATATAACACATAATATGACACGTAGGATAATCACACAAGGGGCATCCTAAGGCTATAAACTAGGTCATTGGTTTCTAAAAACCTAATTCCCTATAACCATGGCTCTGATACCAATCTCTCACACCCCAACCGACGGCGGAATACGTCGGGGCGGGACATGGAGATTGTTCATAAGCACATGATCAACTAAATTTCATATGTTTTATTAAATCAATATTTCATTACATAATTCAATCAAACGACCAAAATCAAATACATCAAAATGTTTAATTTATTATTCAAACTAGGTCCTCAATCCTAAGTGAAGCATCTTGTATATGATCTCAAACATTAGCACATGAAACATGATGAAAACAATGTCAACTAAAAATAGTTGGTGAGCATACATAGGTTTTGACACCACAATCAGTTCTCAAATGTTGTGTACAGTTCACATGTAACATGGTATAATAAGGCAATTATGGAGAATCACTATAGTAAACCGGCGCACAGTCAAAACTTGTGACATGAAGGGCATAACACTCAATGTTATCCAAATGTATTGTCGGCAACAATCACCCTACCTGGGTGGATTTATCAAATGCAATAGATCTACCATTATTACCGTTAGCTTGTACGGAGTTAATGATTGTACTTGTCATGTATGTAGTTTAGCTCATAGTATTCAATCATAAGGCACAAATTGCACACATGTTCATGATGTTTGAATTGTATAAATTGCAAATAGTTTGAATGTAATCATGTTTCACCCCAAAAATATAAAAATATAAAATGGGGCTATGTAAACTCACATTGTAATAAGTAGCTTGATAGTCACACGAACAAGTTGTTGTTGCACAAATGTCTAGCTAACTACAAGGTCAACCTATGTTTTATGGTGTAAGTGTATCAATAGTGTGTTCAAATGATTAAAGGAATCCTAATGTGAAAATGAATGGATGTGATTTTCAAATAATGTTTATGTAAATTTTGGTAAATAATTGTGTGGTGATTTGAATAAGTGAAAATAAATAAACAAATGATTTCATTTGTTTTGTAAACAATTAAATAAATGTATATATGAATAACTAATTAGTGTTATTTTGTTTACAAATAAGTAAATAAATAAGTAGTCTACTCTTGTTTGTAAATTAATAAGTAAATGAAAAATAATTAGTTGAATAAATAGATAATTAGATACATAAAAAAAACCTTTTATTTATTTAGTTTGATTTTCATGAACAATAAGTGTTTTAAAAGAAAATAATGATTTAATTAATTAGTAATTAAACCAAAATTTAAAGTATACAAATAGTGTTCTAATTAAATAAATAATTAAACCATGATTAATTTATTAATTAAAAGTATGAAATATGTTTTAAATGTTATATAAAAATAAATTGTGTAAAAGATCGTCAAATTCCTTACAAGGTGATGGGTTTACAAAATAATCAAGTTCATATACCAGATATACTTTATAAACTTAGGACTTTAAATGTTTGTCTAAAGTATATATATATTAATTTTAACTAAAATTTATTAGGTTTTTAACCCAAAAATTAATTAATAAAATTGTCTCTCTTGAAAAATTAAATTTTAATTTGTTAAAACAAATTCGAGTTTTATAAGATTTATAAAATAATTTTTATAAGTTGAAATGAAGCTTAAAACGGTTTTTTAAAAGAAAGAGGGGTTACCCGGACTCGAACCCGGGTGGTTTATGAGGGAGGCAAGGATGTTAACCGGTTGATCTGGGCTTAAGCCTTGGTAATGAACCGGATCCTAATTTCTTTAACAAACAGACTCTAAAGAGTCTTCTTCCCCAATCGCCCCAACCAAACCCTAGACCCAAAATTGGCCATGATGGCACGCAGACACGAGCCCGGAATATTGGGGCTTTCATTCAGGATGTTGAAACGAGTCTAATGGTGTATCAATTACCTGGAATGATTACGAGAAAGTGGGGATCAACTGAAGCCTTCATGATCGAGTTCTTTCGGCTTGATTGGAGTTCCAGAGGCGTTTGAGATGGATTTCTTGTCCAAATTTCATGAATTTTGGAGTAGTATAAGTATGGTTTTGTTATTTATTAAGTTTTACAAGTGGGAATTGGATCATAGACTTATGGATAGTGTTTGGACTTGAAATTTTTAATAAGACTTTATATGGACAAACAACTGTCCTGGTAAATATTTGATGAATTTTTGACAATTTATTGATTTTAAAGCATATTATATTCATAATAAATAATCTGGATATTTAAAAATTATGAAACTTGGTCATTAATTATTTTTCACATATATAAACATTTGGTAAAAGTTTCAAATATTTCTTTTGGGTCTAGTTATGATTTTGAATTTATAAACTATTAAATCTTTATAAAAATGGTCATTTTGGGGTTTTTCGGTATAAATATTTATTTTTTAAACTTTTTATAAGTTTTGAACAAAAGTTTTTGTCATATTAAAAAAACTAAATTTTAAACTTTTAATTTGGATGCTAAGATCACACTAAAACCTATTTTCGGACGAATCGACTTTTGACTGTTAACCGGACTTTACGCGCGTAACAGCGCCGCTATTTGACGAACGAAACCGTGACTTTAGATTTTATCTAACAAACTTTTATAACCACTGATGTACTTTATTAAAAACTTAAACTTTAAGTTTTGAAGTCACGTAGTTATATAAAAGTCGGTTTTACAACTTTAAGCGGTTCGTACACGTATGCACGGGTTTTGGGTATGCAACCGATTACATAGCCACCTTTTGTGTTGTTGACTTGGTCACAACCTTTAGGAGTCTTGAATGCATCGTTTGTGTCCACTTGACCGGTAGGACCCGATTAGGACTTGAATTTTTCTAGTATTTTGTCGTCTGTGACGTAGTACTCGTCGCACTTTTCAGGTGAGTTTCGTGGCCCCGCTTTACTTACTATTTACTCTTTTTGGGGGAAAGTTGTTTCTTTATTTATTTTTAGTCACATGTTATATGATAATTTGATACATGAGTTATTTTTTTAATGGCTTAAAGTCCCTAATTTTGGGCAATCAATTTGCTGAGCGTAGCCGTTGGGAATTTTGGGTAGTACTACTTGGGTTGACACCCTCACTCATGGTTTGGTCGCGCCAACCAGACTTGTATGGTCACTTGGGCGTAAAGTTAGCCAATTTTTAGGCGGTTGTTTGCATTAGACTTCCGTATGGGGTACTTTATTTTTATTTTGTCGAGGCTTTGATTGCGGCTCATGGTAATATGTTGTCTAATACATATGTACTTGATCAACGGATTTTTTTATTACTTCGGAATTTTATCAGAAACTTTTGTTATAGAGTCGCAAAACCTGCGAACTCACTAACTATTTTATTAGTCGGCCCGTTTTCGAAAAATGCTTTCAGGTAAACAGAACTGAAGAAAAGATTTTTATGAGGGCTCGCTTATGGATTAGAATTATTGTTCTTAGTTTTGAATATGTACATGGTTGTAGTCAGGCATTTTAGACACATTATACTGATTTGGGATTTTTGTTTTTGTACTTTTGTTAGAAGCATGTAGTATGGTTCAATGTAATGCACAATTTTCCTTTTAGTTTCTCTTGTACTTGTGTTCAATGCGATATACCGGTTACTTCCTGTACTTCCGCCTTGGCGGGGTGTGACAAGACGCGTGTCTGCCACGTGTCATTCCCGCGTGATTGGCTTGGTCCGCACGTAGCGGACCGTTATTGATCCTGGTAGCGGTCCGCTAACGATTAAATTTTCAAAATTTTCTTTTTTGATCCTTGAACTCTTATCTAATTACATTCTATCCCCCTAGGGTTTTACTTATTGACCATTTCAGTCCTTCTACTTATCCATATATTGAAAATTGGGGTGTTACACCACCCCTTGTGTTTAGGGTACTTTAGTGTACTTAGGGGTTCAAATGATGTGACATGACATGGCGTGTGTTGATTGGTTAATTCTTATGGTAGTTAGGGGTTGAAGGGGTTCCACCCCCTCCACCCTTAGTAATAGTTGAGGATAGTTTGTGTAAATATGGGATTTGTATATATCCCTCTTTTGTAACCCTGATCATTACAACATTCAATACAGTTATAATTACACACACAAAAAGGTGTTTATCTTTTATTATATTTTTTAATATTTTAGAATATATTAATATATTCAGTTTCAATGCGGGAAAATGAATCAGACAACGTATCACCTAATACCATAATCGTTCTAAACCGTTGAAAATTTAATACTAATTGTGTGCTCAGTCTCATATCCGAGTACTCATCTCAAATGTTTCGAATTTCAAGTTTTGTCATTAGGTTTTGATTCGTCTGTCATGCCTAATATAAACTAATGTCAATCTAAGTTGTCACGGTATGGTTTAACATGTCATGTGATATAGTACTATATTTGAATTCATGTTAATTCTTAATGAATTACACTTTACTATTTTTAATAACCAAGAAAAAAAATTTCAAATCAAGTGGGTGTACAAATACTTAATTTGGATAATTTATATAGCAAGTAAAATTAAGATATTTTTATTTTTTAGAAGGCTACTTTCTTGTAACAAGTAACAAAAGTAAGTTGATTAAAATCTCATATTGTCCTTAAACAAATCGTGTAATTAGTTAAGAGTACGTTGCATGGAAACATGCCACGTATTAGTAAACGATGACTATGTAGCGAGTATATATATACCTCCCGATTCTGTCTCACTTTCAGTTCCAGCGATGGCTTTGTCAAGGTTTCCGATGATCCTCTTCTTCTGCTGCTCTCTTGTAACGTGGGCTTACGCCGGAGACTTGGATCTCACTCTTGATCAATCCAACTTCACCCAAACCATCACCAAGCATGATTTTCTGGTCGTCGATTTTTATGCACCTTGGTAAGAACTCATTTGTCTTTTCAAACACTTCATGATCTTACATTCTTGGCATTGATGTAGAAAATTAAAGACATTTATGGTGTTGTTTTGTCTATTTGCATGATCTACTTGTTTTTATGTTCAAAATGTATAAATCTTTTGATATAAATAATAGGGTGTCAATGTTTTCCGGTTTGAATTGATGAATCCAAATACGGCCATGTATTTAACATGGAATATAACCTGTTTAACCCATTTATCTAAACAAGTCAAACATGTTGATATGTTATAATCAAGTTTTAAACGTGTCAAATAAATCATTTGTCTTAAATGGGTTGGCTTATCAATTTATTCAAGGACTGAATTGATAAACGAAACACAAACCCACCCATAATTTCAGATAAACTCTAATCATGGTTCTGTATTTATAACCTAACCCAAACTTGGTTAACAAGAAAACAATTAAAAAACCCTAATACACCCATAAGCCCAATAACATTTTTAATGCAACTCTACGGGTCCATTGGGTCGGCCCCTCACCTACTCGTTATGGGCATAAAAAGCTGCCTCCATATTGAGTAGCAATGACCCCCCGGTTACTCTAGCAAAAGTCGATGACAACGATGAAAAGAACAAAGATTTGGCCACTGAATATGACATAAAGAGTTTCCCAACACTTAAAATAATCAAAAATGGAGGGAAAACTATTCAAGATTATAAAGGACCTAGAGATGCACAAGGAATAGTTGCTTACTTGAAGAAATAGTCTGGGCCTGCTTCTACTGAAATAAAATCTACAGAAGATGGTAGTGATTTTGTTGATGGAGATAAGATTGTTATTGTAAGTCTATAGCTCCATTTCCAAATTTTACCAGTATATGTACACATATGCTATACGTCTGTATACATGTTTTATATGCTCGTATACATATCAAATCAGATCACATCATTGGGGGGAGGGGGTATAACAAGCATATAGTGGGGGTACATGTATCCAACCCCATGGGTAAAGTGTATTTAAAGCATACAACCTCCTAAATCAGTTTATGTAAGAAAGCTGGATTATTATAGTTTTGTAATCATATTTAATGCATTAGTTATTTATAAACAAACGGACAAAAAAGTGTTCCTGGGTCAAGCGAACCTCGCCCAACATGTTTTGACCAGTTACCCAATTAGCCTGGCCCGCACATTTTGCCACCTTTACATGCATGTTATATTATTTGAGGCAACCGTGTATAATGTGTTTGTTTGTTCTCTTAGGTTGGAATTTTCCCTGAATTATCTGGAGAGAAATTTGATGCATTTTTAGCTTTAGCTGAAAAATTGCGATCCGATTATGAGTTTGCTCATACATTAGATGCCAAACTTTTACCGCGGGTGATTCATCTGTATCTGGACCTATTGTCCGTTTATTCAAGCCTTTTGATGAACTCGTAGTCGATTTCAAGGTGTGTTTTGCATGATTTAGCATGAATTTGATGGGATTTCTTTTAATTTTTTGGTGCACTTCTTTCTAATAACAGAATTAACATTTTTTTCAGGATTTTAATTTGGATGCCTTAGAGAAGTTTGTTGAGGAGGCAAGCATTCCCACTGTAACTGTCTTTAATAATGATCCAAAGAATCACCCCTTTGTCATCAATTTCTTTAACACTCCCAATGCAAAGGTGAACAAGATTTAATTAATCTGTATTTCTGTTACTTTATTTATTTTAATTTATTTATATATTTATTTGCAAATAATAAAATAAATAAAGTAGGTATTTGTATCAAAAGATTGGGTTGCATCCTTTGTAATATTTAATAGTCTGCAGTAAGCTGTAATGATTTGTAGCAAGCATTATTTCCTCCTTTTGTTTAGAACCCTTCTGCACAACTAGATTATTTATCTTTTTAGATTGTGTAGATCAAAATAGTGATATTATACTGAAACTATGCCATGTGATCTTGAATAAATGTGGACAACCTATTAATTTTTAAAAGCAGTAGTGTTGTTTTGAAAAAATATTTGTCAAAATAGGTGGGTTTTTTTTTCTCTGAATTGTATTTCTAGTGAATCGCGGTTTCAAACCGCTGATTTTCACTTCTCAGTCTCACAAAATTAGTTTTCTTTTTTCAATTTTCGTTTTACATATAATTTAGTTTTCCCTAATAATTGATATTTAAAAAAATCTAAATACATAGTTCTGTTCAATCTTTTTTGTCTACGTTTCAATATAAATTTTGTTACAAATTATTAGAGAATAACTAAATTATATGTTAAATGAAAATTTAAAAATAAATAAATAAATTTTGTGAGAATGAGGAGAGAGAACCTGTGGTTTGCAACCGTGGATTCACTAGAAATAAAAAAGTTGAAAAAAAAACCATCCATTTTTTTAAAAACACTATTTTTACAAAAACCTCCACTAGGATTCACTGTCATATTCTCATTATTTTCTTTTGGCAAGTCATTATCTTTGCATTAAAAAAAACTTTTCTTCTGTTTTCTCTTAGTTACTGAAATTTTGTAACAAAATATTTGTTGAATTGGTAGGCTATGTTTTTTGTGAACTTCAGTAGCAAGCCTTTTGGTGCTTTTGAATCCAAATACCATGACATTGATAATTAGCACAAGGGGAAGGGAATAAGTTTTCTCATGGGAGATGTTGAGGCTACTCAAGGTGCTTTCCAGGTTAGTATCGCGCGAACCGTTATTAATTGCGTGATTATTATGCTTACACATGATTATACTAATGTTTTACTTAACAGTTTTTTGGACTTAAAGAAGACCATGTTCCTGTCATCGTTATAAACAATGATAAAGAGAAGTATGTGAAACCAAATTTAGAGCCAGATCACATTGAATCATGTTTGAAAGAGTACAAGGTGATTGTTTTTCAATAACTTATTTCTTCTTAAAAGTATTTAACAACTTTTTAACATGTAAGTATGATTATAAAGTTCAATAAAAATGCTAAATAAACGCGCAGGATGGAAAAATTGCACCATATGTGAAATCTGAACCTGTGCCTGAGTCCAATAATCAGCCAGTTAAGGTGGTCGTTGCTGACAACTTCGATGACATTGTTTTCAAATCAGGGAAAAATGGTATGCTAAACATTAGTTCATTAGGTTTGAAAACAGTTTGAAAGTAGGGACCATGGTAAGAATATTCTTAGTTGGGATTATTATTGGCCAATTGGTAAAAGGTGGGATAATTAAAATCCAATAATCCTTAGTTATATTGACCCATTTTTGCGTATCAATCCATGTTCTAGAGCCGAAATTTTTCCCTACAATATATTTCAAAACTTCACATTTTTATGATGTTCAAAACAAAACTTTCTAATGCAACCTGTATTATAGCAGTAATCTTCGTAAAAGGATGTATCGGATTTTTTATACAAAAAATTAGGTAAGATAAATTTTAAAAATGGTCCTTGTAAAAAAATGTCACACTTAAGTAATAATTTTATAACAATTACCGATAGGGATATTGAAAACTAATAAAAAAGAGTTAGAAAAAGAATATACTTAAAAAGGGTAAAGTCATTAAGTGAAATTTCATTAAGAAAGAGTATATATGATATTTTGAAATTTGGTTGGTATATATACTATTTAAGAAGTAAAATAAGGGTATATATGAAATTCTCCATTAATTAAACTATATGAAAAAAAGTAGAAAAATGAGAGGGGGTCCATGGGATAGGAAGGGGTAGGTGGAAAATGAAAATTAAACGAGTCAATGTAGGTCATAATCCATCTAGTTAGATTAATTGGGTCATGGGATAACGGTCCATTTAGCTGGTCACGGGTCAGTTCATGACCCATTTAATTGGGTCATTAGTAATCTGATCCGTTGATAGGCGTAGTTCCAATTCTTGCATCAATAACCGCTAACAAGACATTCAAAATTGTACAGTTCTGTTGGAGATGTATGCTCCATAGTGCGGGCATTGCAAAAAGTTGTCTCCAATCCTGAATAAAGTGGCCGCTTCATCCGCAAAAGACACAGATGTTGTCATTGCAAAGATTGTAAGAGTTTTTAATGATCTTAGTTTAGTAACTAATGACCTTAATCCCTACAAAAACCTTAAATTTGTACTGTTTTTAGCTCATTGAGGTATTTGTTTAACTGTTTTTGTGTAGGATGCTACTGCAAATGATATTGTGCATGAAGGCTTTGAAATCAGGGGTTACCCTACACTGTACTTTAAATCAGCAAGTGGAAACTTGTTGAAGTATAGTGGAAAGAGAACCAAAGAAAAGATTATTGATTTTATTAAGAAGAACAAGGATAATATAACACCGCACGATTCCAGAAAAGAGGAACTATAGTTCAGGTAAGAGTTGGGACACCTTAGAGGAATGAATTGTCGGGTTAACATAATGGGTCGGGTTGGGTTGGGCTGACCCACAACTCTGTATTCCTTTTTTATAATTTTATAACTAATAAACGTGTTAAATATGATTTGAAAATCAAGATTATTACAATAACAATCTAATTTTTTATGTATTTGAATGCTCCATTTGACAGATAAATCTATAAACTTAACCCTTCTCACCGTTAGACATAAAACATAACTCAAATCGACCCATTTCTGTATATAAACCGATTAAAATTCAGCACTATTATAATCATCTTAGACATATTCAAACATTTACATATTATTTTCATGTAATGGATGCAGGAATATTGTTTTCATAAGAAATTCATTGAACGCGTTCAAGCAAGAGATGCCGACTAGAATTGCAAAAGGGCGACGCTTTCTTCCACTTTTATTATATCCACAAGTTGAATAAGATTAGAGGTTTGTAGTTTTCAGGATAGAGTAGTAGCAGCCATTGATGAAACCACCTTTTGTTTGCTAAGCTATCACTAAAAACCAATGCATTATTTTGTTTTACAATAACACTTGATTTGTTTTGTTGGCTATTCATATATACCCTTAAAAACTTGCATAGTATCATGATTTTTCAGTCAATATGATGCAAGTTCTACATAAAGCATAAATATAAAAATGAGTATATATGATATTATGCAAATTTTGAGCGGTATATGAAATTATCTCATATATAAGAACAAAGAAGGCGTACTAAAGGATACATGCCAAAGAAATACGGTATTGAATCTATTAAGTATTAACTATACAATCGATAAATTACATTAAACAAAACTACACCTTTCGGCGTCTATTGAACATACAAAAGGAATTAGAAAGAAAAAGAAAAGATAAGACATCGGTATCCTTCCATTCTGAATAGTAGGTAGATTCACGGTATTCAAATCTTGGTTGTCAAAAACATCAATCCTGCAAAAGAGCTAAAACCCTAAAACAAGCTCCAAGATAGCAGGAGCTCACTGTTTTGTTCTTAAATCTATCAAGTAGACTTATAAATAATCAGTGATTTTACTATCCCATCATTTGAGTCGGACCAAAAGGATCAGATGGACGTGTCGTTTAAATATGGATCTCAGTTCTTCATTGGCTTCAACGCCTATTCTCCTGGAAAATATTAAATCTTATGAGATTTCATAATAAATAAATAAAATATGCTAATACAAACTTCATTATGCTTGTAAAGAGAATTTTCACATGTTATAGCTTCATTAGCTTTGAGCACAAAACTAGAGCCACCAGCACCATGAAAATTGCATGTTTGTCCAAATTATAGATGAAATTTGTGAATTACTATTTCCCATCTTATGACAGATTAAAATAATGCAATGGGTTTTTTCTCTCCTACAAGTAATAGGTGGGCAATGCCAGCAAGTGAAGCTTATGAACAAGTCAATTTATTGTGTTTATCTCAAACAAGTCAAACCAAAAAATTTGCTATAAGGAATTAAAGTAGCCCAAAGTGCATACAACTCCTAAATCATTTTATTCAAATACCTTGATTACTATTGTAGTAATATTGTTTTTGTAATCAGAACCAACACGTTAATTACTTTGCGGGTCAACCCAACCAACCTTGGCCCAATTTCAACCTCTACTAAAATGAACTGTTTAAACCCAAACCCATTTCACGCATTTACCTAACCCACCCATCTTGCCACCTCTACAGTGTATACAAAAGGTTATTAACTTGTAAAGCCATCTAGAGGTGGTTCAATTAACGAACGTGTATATATATATATATATATATATATATATATATATATATATATATATATATTACAAGGTTTAATGAATAATGTATATTACAAGTAATGAAACAGAAATCAATGTTGGTGTTATTGAAGATTATATATTTCAGAAAAATAATCCATAAGAAATAAGTGAGTTGTGACATGAAAGAACATTACCCTATTTTAGAACCATTCTTGCCGACTATAATTTTGCGTTGGCTAACTTTGTTGGTGATCAGATGCTGCTCGATCCTTATAGAACCATCCCTCAATTCTTTCCAGTCTATTAATCGATGTTCAACATCATATGGAATCTCCTGTTACAAATCAAGTTGGTTATTTTTTACGCTCCATCAAAAGATAATAACATTAGCACTCAAATTAAAGTCTTGTGGAGCATTATAGGTAAAGGGTGTAAAATGGGTCGTGGTTGAAACAGGTAATTTTTTTTTGTAAGGATCCAAAAGGGTTGGGTTGACCTGACCTGAGCACTTCTTGTCCAAAACTTTCTCGTTGTTTATAACTTGTGTCAAATATGATTGCAAAAATTACATTACTTGAATAAAAATTCAATTTTATTAGTAATATGATTCAAGAGGCTTTATGTATTCAAAATACAAGGCAACTTTCGACCTGTTCAACCCATATAACCTGTTTCATATTTAGCTAATTTTTTTAGCTTACCAGTTTGAGCCATCAAAGATGTAAGATAACCCAAATCAACCCATTTATAAGAAAGAGACCCAAATAATACCTGATGAATATGATCTAGAAATTTTTCCCTAACAACTTCTAATGATATGTTCTTCATAACATCTTCAGTCATGACGAGTGGATCTTCATCCCATGGTCGTTTAACTGCCTAAACAATTATACACAATTACTATCGGGAAAAAAACACAATTATCAGATTTCCATATTGAATTGAAAAGTTGAGATGTGTCAGCATGTCAAATCTTATAATTCAACGTGCATTTCTTTGGTGTTTAACTGCTTTTACATACAGTTATCTTAGTTAGTAATCCAACATTTCATTTCTTTATTTATAGAATCTCCAAGCTTTTCATATTATTAAAAACTAATTATTACGTCATACTTCAAAATGGCCATTCAACCAATTGGCCTCTACTCGTAGTAACTAATAGATCGAATCACGTCTTATTAATCAAAGTCTAATGATTATTGGGATGTATATTCCTTGTGTTGCCTTGAAGGGTATTTAAGAAACTTGATTAATACTCTAAACACTTCCGTAAAAGTATGTGAAAGTCAAATGCTGCCATTTTTTAACATCAATTTTTTTACTCCTAAAATACCACCTAAACCTACACTTGCAGGATTTGAACCCACACCACTTTTGTGGGGGGCAATCACCAATGCCACTAGGCCACAAGGCCATGGGCAAATGCTGCCATTTTATAGACAGAGCAGTAAGTCATTTATTTCATTTATTATTCTTGTCCTTGGCTAAAATGTTCATGAGTAAGTAGTCCACAACGCTCATAAGTCAAAATTGTCAAACTTAAGAACAATAAATTAAGATTGATGATTTGATTCATATCCAAATGCAAGAAATATATAGCAGCAAAATTTTGCTTTAATATGGAACTACCAAACTAAAGAGCATGCAAAAAGAAGGTGATATCAAATGAGCTCAAAAGTAGTACATTAGAAAGAAAAAGTAAAAAAATAAAAAAGCATGCCTGTTCCATCAAATATTGTGTAAGATCTTTGACTCCAGAACCCTTTAGTCCAGAAATCATGAAATACCTAATGGGAACAAAAAAGAACAATTAGCTTTTAAGCAAAAGAAAAAAAAAAGGGATGAAAAGATAATCATTGAATAAAAAATGGAGATGCATGTCTATTACCTTTCATATCCAGGAAGATCTTTAAACTGATCTGCAACTTTCAACAAATCTTTCTTTTCCACTACCAAATCAACTTTATTCATGCATAATATTCGTTTTTGTTTTGGATTGACTTGTGAACCCATTTGTTTAATAAGTCCAACCACTCTTTTATCAGGCCTAAATACATATATACAGAAAAACTAGTGATTGATCTTGATTATTGCTTCTTGAAGAATAGTAACAGATAATCTGCTAAATGTAGCTAGGGAGATAGATAGGTAATTTTATATTTATCTCAATTATCAGTTTTCTTATTGATGCTTCTCCAAATCTGATTATGTTGACCCTAAATAATCATAATCGCTTTTACCCAAATTCCAAACTGGATATTGCAACTTTAAATAACATAATCAGTTTGATCGCACATCCAAACACCCGTAGACTTCATGTGTCACGCATAGAGCACCTAATGGACTTCATGTGTCATACAGATAACAAGATGAAGAATTACCCACTCAAAGAAAATTCTATCTTTTAAGGTAAGTTCTTGTAAGTATTTAATAAGAATAAATGCTCGATAGATAACTTTATTCAAGAGCTCAGGCGATCTCCAGTTGAGATCAATTTTTATGTTTTATCTAAAAACATATTTATAGTCAATACTCAAGTCTTCACCTAAATGATAATTTCAAATTGTGATCAACTCAAAATAAAATGTCACAATTTTATTGACATCAATAGGGTTTCTAACCATAATAACATCTTCATTTCTTCAAACACCTTATCAATAGGGCCCAAAAAATGAAAATTGAGAATCTTAAAAGATCAAAATGAATATAGCATGTTTTATTTCCCTTAGGCTTGTAAGCAAGTACGAAAAGAGATAAAACAGGAGAAAAAGAGAATGGCTAGTAAAATATAAACCTGGTAAGATGTCTATGAACATCAAATATAACAATGAGCATGTCATAAAGATCAATTGAACTCCATGCACTTTCAACTCGAACTTTAACATCAGATTTTGGGAGTCCACTACTTCTCATAATAAGCCCCGGGGTATCAAAGAAACACTGCTCACAAAAGAAAACTCTAAAGTGAGGATAACTGGAATATGTAATACTGATTAAATGAAGAAGGGTCCTGTAATTAAAGGAGCATAACATTGTAGAATGTCAAATGTTGTAATATGGGTAATGAGAAGACATCAAATTGCAAAACAAAAGAAAGAAGGATGTTGATTTTGCTGACTATTTTTATGAAAGAAATTCCAAATAAAAATACACAAGTACACCTGTACCAAACCAAACCAAACCAAACCAAACCAAACCAAACGTACCCAGTATAATCCCACACATAGCTAACGCTATTAGTAGGGTCTGGGGAGGGTATGATGAGGGCAAACCTTACCCCTATCCCAAGGGATAGAGAGGCTGCTCCCGTTTAGACCCCCGGCTCCATCACAAGTACACCTGTGTGCAACCCAAATCACAACACATTAAAGGGGCATACTATTTGTGTTTTTCCTTTTGTCATCACTCCTAATACTTCATGAGTAGTCGTGTTGGTCTTCCGTGAAACTGCAGCAACCTTCGTCCCAACCTAAAAAATATTCAAAACATAAGCTGAAGTCACCAAAATGAGGTGAGAGAAGTTGATACTTATCTGCAAACAGTTTATGAAAATGTAAACATTCTGTGCGTTGAGTGTCAATTGGATGGAACAAGCAACACATAAAAATGTCAACCTAAAGTAAAGGTGTCAAAATGGGTTGGTTGAGTAACAGGTCAAAAAGATAATTTTTGCACGGTGATGAACTAGTTTTCATCAAGTGGTGAAGTTTATAAATTTCAAGAACTTGTCAATGTTTTTGTAATTAATGTTGAGGACCTAGTGTTAGGTATCAAAGTCGGTAACGCAGCGGAATCACACACACGCACACAATCAATAAACAGAAAGTAAAAGACACGAGAGATTTATAGTGGTTCAGCCCCGATTGGCCTACGTCCACTTTGCAACTAGGGTTCTTTATTATTAGGTGCTCAAAGAATACTATTACATCAGGGGATTATAAATAAGACTAGAATTAGGGTTAGTAATTAGGAAACACTTAAGCAACAAGTCAAGGCTAAACAACCCTAATAGGAATTGCCGCCAGCCCCTTGTTCTTCCTGTCTTCAGCTGCAAACAGGCCCAAGTACATAGGCCCTGTTGTCGGCAACCCAAAGAAGCCCAGGCCCACTAGGCCCAGTCCGGCCCAAAGGCCTTCACACCCAACACCTAGCGAACACTTTTTGTCAAAAAAAAATATATAGATAATTAGGGTGTCATCTATATGATTACAAGAACTATCAAGTATGTTACTTCAATAATATTATAATCTTTTGAATAAAATGGCTTGGAAGGTTTTATGCATTAAATATAAACTGTCAGGACTCTTAACCTGTTTGACCCATATCCCTTTATAACTTTTTATTTTACACGTTTGACATGTTAGTGATAAAACATAAACCGAATTGACCCACTCCTAGGTAAACTGGTCGAGACTACCACCTCTATCAAACGGATATCAAAAATACATGATCTAAAACAACTTAATTTACGAATCTATTTGTCTACAGTGCCACCAACCCGCCATGAAAATTATTGACCAACAACAAGCTATGTAAAATATGCACTCCCTGTTGCAAATAAGTAAGGACTTCAAAACTAGGAGTAAAGGATTGGCTTTCATAGCAGTAACCAACACTTGCTTCATCCTGATATATGGTGACAAGCATTAAAGCATACATCAATAAGGATTACAACCTCCTGTTCGTTAAAAATTCGTCAACTTTCCTTCATATATTACCCACCAACTTTCCTTCATATATTACCCACGCATAATTATAAAATCCTTGCACATTTACATATCCATATCAGTTTTGAAGTTAAAGTCGGTTGATTGCCCTCAAAGTGCTTGTAGTCTGTTCTTGTATGAGTCTACTCTATAGGGCGTTTGGATGCGTGATTTCAAAGTGATTATGCCATCAGAATAAGCAATATCAGAATGGGATAATCATATACTCAAAACAGTTGGGTGATTTTGTGCTAATCTTAATAATCTGTTTCACAACATCATCCAATTTTGACCCTAAATGATTCAAAAAATGAAGTTGAAACAAACAAACCATGAAATTGGTGAGGGCGGATTTTCCAGCATTAGGAGCACCAATAATCCCAACTGATAAAGACAACTGATCTTCCACCTTCACCACCTCACTCTCATCCTCCTCCTCGTCTTCATCAGTAGCAGCCACCGCAGCCTCAAGCAAAGCCTTGGAAAGAATCGCACTACGACGCCGTTTCTGTTCCTGCTCCATCATTTTACTCTTGTTCTTGTTTTTCTTATCTTTCACCAACTGTTGATGCTCTTCCCCAAATATAGTTTTGTTAGCTTTCCACCGATACTTTTCGTCCCACGTGGATTCGACACGTGTTTCGGGTATGTTTGGTAACTCGTAATGACTGCTGTCGAATCCGAGGCCATGAGTTTCTTCGATTTCGGGTACTGGTTTGTCTTGTAGGGGATGGGATGCGTAGAATCGAGAGAGGACGGTGTAGGGTTTTGAGGAGTGATTGGCGAGTGTTTGAATAAGTCTCAGAACTTTCATCTTAGAGAAATGTGCTACAAAGACGATTGATTAATCATCAAAAGGAATCTGAAATTGGGGTGAATCCAGGGGAAGAGGGGGCGAGCAGGAGGAGAAGAAGAAGAAGGGTTCTGTTGAGGCTGAGGGTTTAAGATTGCAGAAAAGTGTCCTCGTGCTTTACAAAGTTGTAAATATATTGGCATCGTTTCTTTTGGACAAACTAGTCGATTTACATTTTTATTTTCACGTCACATATTACATTTTTTTTATTTTCATGTCATATAATTAATCAGTATTGTAAAATCGATAGGCGATGGTCGGGCGATGGGGTATCGACTAGGAATTAATCAAGATTAATCGGGATTAATCGTATTGGAATTTATAAGTAATTTTTCAAACTTATATATTGTTACTACAACGATTATGCGATAGGGATAAGTATACTTTATTAATATAATGATCCACTTACCCTTGATAGTTCCAAGGTTAAGTGGTATAGTCTCTAGATCGAGTACAAGAGAATATTACAAAAGATTACAGAAGAGGTAAGCTAGTTACAAGGGGAAGTAAGGGGAGTACTAGAAGAAGTAAGTAGAAGAGGATGAAGTGTTATGCAATATGTTGATGCTTATAACCCGGTGTGTATTTGAATGAAGCCTTGGACTCGTATTTATAGTGTCTTCAACGGGTTGCTCATTCTCCTATCTTGTCTCGTGATTTCTCTAGAAGAGGAATTTTCTAAGAGAACTTTCCTCCCTTCAGAGTCCTGTCCATTCTCCTTTCAGGTAAGAAGTTGACTTCTTCCTCTACAGATAACTACTCTTCCTTTTTGTCTCTCTTACCGAGTCAATACACCTTTTGTTGAATTCTTCAGAGCTTGGTTCTTGCGAACAAGGTATTTCTCGGTTATTGTGTTGTCGTTTTATTTGATCGCTCGAAGGAGAAGTCCTTTCCTATTCATTAATTAATAGCTGATAATTGGAGATGTACTCTCCTACGTCATCAGCCCCAGTGCGGGCTTTTAGTGAAGACGTTTATCGCTAACGGGGCCGCACTTTGTTTCTTTTATTTTATCCGGTGCAGTTTTTTCACGTGGGTCGGTCTTCTTCTGTACCCGTTGTGTATTCCACAGTTAAAGAGGAGCGTCAGACCTATCCGTCGCCTGCGTAGCTGTCTTTCAGACGTCCCATCACACACGTTTTTTGAACAGTTTCATTTAAATTTGAATTAACTTCTTATTTTCGCCATTTTCTTCACTCTTTCTTCTCCGATCTGATTTGTGCTTCTATCATCAGGTTAGTTTCTTCCTTCCATCTTCTTTTGATTTTTCCATTTGCTTCGATTTCAATCGGTATGGGTGGGAAACATGATATGCATCTTCATTACTCAAAACTTAACCGTCGCTCTCTGGCTAAGCATTGTTCTCGTAATGGCATCGGTAGTGAGTTCGATCCAGTGCTCCCGTCGGATGACAAGGTGATTAGTAGTCCACCCGTTAGGCACATTGGCTTGTATACCGCCCACTTCGAATTTTTCAATCTTCGGTTGCCTTTTACCCTCCTTTTTCTTTGAGTAATCGAGTCGTTGGGACTCCAGATTTGTCAACTTGCGCCGTACGGTATTAGCAAGATTACTCATTTTGAGATGCTTTGTCGTTCCCATGGCGTTGTGCCTTCTGTCCCCTTATTTCATCAGTTTTTTCGCCTTGCTCGCAATGGGGACTGGCTCACCATCGAAATGCTCAAGGATGGGAGTCCTCGTTGTATATATCGCACTAAGCCATCCCTTAAACACTGGAAGGAAAATTTCTTTTGGGTAAAAAGTTCTGTGGTACCGTTCGAGATGCCTGCTCGTGATCTGTTGGGTCCTCTCGAACTTCTGGACTCTTCTTATGATGAAGCTGTTTTTACCAAGCTTCAAGAGCCACTCACTTATGCCCGATCCTATGAGGAACATGTTCTTGTGTAAAGCTGGCGTTAGCCGCTTTTGGCCCGTTTCGGGCGAGGTGCCGGTTATCTTAAGGGGAGGTGTAGGTGAGTGCTGGAAGCTTTGGTATTGTGTATATATATGTTTTGCTTTTTGTATTGACTTTTTTTTAACTTACTTGCAGAGATGAGTTTGCCCGAGACGTTGCTAGATAAGAGCCCGGATGGGGTGGAGTATTCCTCCAGTCCTTTGGTTGTTGGGGAGAAGCCTACTTTGGAGGTTTATGATGTCGCCTTTTTTAGGGGTGATGAGTTTTCCAGTATCCTCTCTTGGTTAGGTGGAGAGGACCTTCCCAGTCACCCTATTGTTGATGTTGTTGCCAAAGTTGTTTTTGCTGGGGATTCCTTGGGCCTAAGTGGTTTTATTCCAAAAGCTCCCGTATCTGTGAAGGTTCCTCCTGCCAGTTCTACCAAGAGGGTTAGCAAAAGGAAGAAGTGGGTTTCTACCACGGGACCTTCCAAGAGAACACGGTCCTCGACTAAGCATGTTAGTGTAGCGGATCTTCCTGACTCTGATTTGAAAATTCTTGACTTTGAAGAGGGTGAAGGGGAGTCTCCTCATGGGTATGACCGTGGTTCGACAGCCAGCTTAGGGAAGGAGATTGGCGGTTCTTTTGATGAAGCTAAGTTTATTCCAGATTGGTCTATCACCAATAAGGACATCCTGTATGATCCTTCTATATATCGTCAGTGCCCCTCATGCGGAGAAGTTAGCCCTTGGGGGCGTGCCATTGGACACCCTTATAGGGGAGATTTATCAGCATCAGGCTAAGGTGAACTCCCTTCTTCCTACCATTTGTGACATGTCTTCTACTTGCAAGAGTAATCAGGAAAGGCACACTTATCGCGTAGTTGTTTGGCAAAGTCGCCATGCCACTGAAGCTGCTTTGGTGAAATCAATGAAGGAGAAGGCTGACCTCTTGGAGGCCCGCCATCTGGATGACCTGAAAGCTCTTGATTGTCTGCAGCTTCGCCATATGGAAGAAATGGAGGCGAAGTCGGAGGAGGTAAATGTGCTGAAGGGGGAAAGTTGTGAGCTTGGAGGGGGTTGTTGCCTCTTTGGGTGTTGAAAAGGAGTTGTTAGAGGAGGAGAAGAAAGGTCTGGAGGAGCAGGTTTTCGAGCTTCTAAAGGAGAAGTGTTACCTTGTTGAGGACGGCTTTGCTCATGTTGTGGGGTATTTGCTTCGTAGTGTCGAGTTTGTTGGTCCCTTATCTGTGGTGCAGAGGTCGTTTAGGGCTCTGGGAATGCACGAAGGAGTGTCCGTTGGTCATGCAGGTGCTTCAAATTAGGTTCCCCTAACCTCAGTGAAGGGTCATAACCCTTTTGCTAAGCAGAATCTGATCGAGGTTGTTCGCTCATACGAGAAGACTTCTTATCCCTACTTGTCTTCTTTAGCTTCTTGTACTGACAAATCTGTGATGGAGATCCGCGAGTTAGAGCCACAAGGGCTAAACAAGGAGAAGGCTTTAGGTTGGATTACCATGTGTAAGAGTGGGAGCTGCTAGAACAGCCAAGCCAGCGCCAGCGTGAGCGTGGAGACTCCTTCATCCGTAGCTTTTAAGGTGCCGCCTCCTTCTCCCTCTCCTGATGCAGCCAAGTCAAGTCCGCTGGTGGAAGAGAAAGGAGCGGGAGGTCCAAATGTTGAACAGGAGGTTCTATCTGAAGCAGGAGGAGAAGCTCGTGGTGCCAGTCAGGAAGAAGTTTGAAGGGAGGGGTATGCCCCTCTTACTTGATGTAATCTAAAAAAAATATTTGCTTGTTTTGATCCCTTTATGGGATATGTCTGTTCTTTAAACAATTTGGCCGGTGGTGTGTTTCATTGGCACTAGACAATTTATGCTTTTGTTTGTGGTGACGTTTGTCACTTAACATTACTTGGATGTTTATCTCATATGGCGTTTTACTTTTGATGGAATGTGCTTTTCGTCTTTGAGGGTGATCAACCCTTCATATGATGAACTTAATAGTCTGAACCAACCATTTTAGACAAGCTTTACTTTTCCATTTTGGGAATTTTATTTTCCCTTGTACCCGTATTTGGTGAAAACCGTTAATAGGACGTTTGATTGCCATTTTGGCATACGAGCATAATTGAAAGTGTGGTTTCATTTCTTATGAACTTACTATGAAGTTCCCAAAAGACTATTACATTTCATGCACTTTTTAGGCCCTGAGCCTTCGTACAAACAAAAGAAAATGTAGATAAACAGGAAGGGACCTGCCATATTCTGCTTGTCCTGGATTGCCCAAGAGATGCCTGCTCCATGTCGTTTCAAACGTGGAAGCGGCGTAGGTTCACCATATTCCAATGCCGGGGAACAGCCTTTCTTTTCATGGTTTCTAATTTATTGTGCGCCTCCTTGACTGTGCAGGGGCCTTCCCATTTTGGTCCTATTTTACCAGAATCTTCTTTGTAGCTTTCTTCATTTTTCCGGAGCACTAAGTCTCCAGGTCGAAATGCATTCTTTCTTACTTTAGAGTTGTAGTACTTCTCCATTTGGGATTTGTACCTTGCTTCTTGAATTCCAGCATTAAGCTGTCTCTCCTCTAACAAGTCTAGATTTAGGAGGAGTTCCTTCCCGTTTGCCTCTTCTTCTATAGTCAGGATTCTTCTGGAGGGTATGCCAATTTCGGCGGGTATGACTGCTTCGGATCCAAAGGTGAGGCTGTATGGGGTCCGCCCATGACTTATCTTTTCCATGGTTCATATCGCCCACAATAACCTAGGGAGTTCCTCCACCCAATCTGTTCCATGTCATCCCAACCTCATTTTTAGCCCCTCGATTGGCTTGTGGGTGAGCTACCGACGTGAAGCATTGTCGAATCTTCAACCCTTCACACCAGCTTTTGAAGGGGTTTTCTGCAAACTGCTTACCGTTGTCGGTGATCATTATTCCAGGGAGACCGAACCTGCAAATAATATTTTCCCACACGAATGTGATGACTTGATTCCTGGTGATAGTAGCAAGAGGCTTGACTTCCGGCCATTTTGTGAAATAGTCAATTGCTACAAGAAGGAATTTGACCTTCCCTCTGCTTTCTAGAAAAGGACCAACTATATCCACGCCCACTTGTGGAAAGGCCATGCTGACAGGATTGGAACCAAGTCTTGCTTGGGTGTTCGCTGTATTGGAGCATGGAGGTGGCATCCCTCACATTTCCTGATCTCCTCTGTTGCGTCTCCATGTATGGTGGGCCAATAATAACCCATCGTCATAATTTTGGCAATACAGATCGAGGGCCAATGTGTCCTCCACAAATTCCCATTTGCACCTCCTGAATCATATAATTACTCTGGAGTGGACCAACACATCGGAGGAGTAGGGAAAGGTAGGACTTTCTGTATAGTACTCCTTCGTTGATTGTGTATTGTTTTGCCTTTAATCTTATCTTTGTTTCTTCTGTTTCATTGACTGGTAGCTCCCCTTTGGAGAGGTAGGCTTCTAGAGGAGTCATCTAGGTGTCTCTTTCCTCATATACTACATCGCATACATCCCTTTCTTCTATTGAATTTCTTTCGAGCACTTCTACCAACACTTTCTTGGTTAAGTGTGCGAATGTTAATAAGGCAAGTTTGGAGAGGGCGTCAGCCTTCTTGTTTCGTGTTCTCAAGACCTGTATCAGTTGGGACACTTCAAATTGCTAGAGAAGTTGTCTTACCTTGTCCCGGTACTCCTTCATGGTTGGTTCTCTTGCCTCATATTTCCCATGTACTTGGTTAGCTGATGTGTTGCAAAGCACACCTCTTATTCCTGTGTGTTTTGTGTCGTTTTTGTATAGTTTTAGAGTCGTATTGAATCGTTTATGTTTAGTACTTAGTCGTGTAATGTTTTATAGGTAATCAGGTGAGTTTGGAGCTAAAACGAGCATGTATGGTGAAGGAACAAGCGAACGAGGAAAACTAATCAAAGAAGAAAACTTTCTGTGAAGGTGTGTCCCTCGCGGTACGCGTGACAAGTAGGCCATCTCCCTCGCGGTACGCGAGGGAGCAACATTCAGGAAAAGTGGCGCGACTAGTTTGTCTCTCGCGGTACGTGAGAGACTGGACTATTGGGCCTCGCGGTACGCGGGAGAACCCAGTTACGGCTCTTTTCACCTATTTTCATGGAATAAAAGCTTAAGTTCGTTTCTAGGGTTAAGAAGTCGATTCTAGATGAAAACTTGAGAGCTTTTTGGTGATTCCAAGTGGGAGAAAACTTCTAGGATCAATTGGAAGTGGTGATTGAAGTTGGAGATCATAGATCGGGTCGTTCTCGTCTTCCGGTTCTTGTTATCTTTCTTTGTTATACTTTTCCATATTTGGAACCATGAATTCTTTGTTTGATTCTTCTGTTATGATGTTATTAGACGTGATGATTGGCTAGACTTTCATAGCTACCTAGATTTTGATGATTATGCGTTCTTATTTGGATTGATTTTGGATTTCGGTTTCTTGTTGATGTATTAATATTAAAATAAAGAACTTGGTTTTGTTTGATTGGATGTGTTTGCGTATTTGATCTTGATTTATGATCTGTTGAATGTTCCATATGCTACTTTGTGAATGTCTTTCATGTATGGTTGCATATTAGGTCACTAGCTGTGTGCATGTGATTGGTTCATGGTTTAATACATTGTATCAATGGGAGCATCGATTGAGAGTCTTTTAGGGTTGAGTATTCTACCTACTTCAATAGCTGAAAGGTGCGAAGTTGTCGGGTAATATTTGGTGTTAGGGTTTTTAGGTCAACTTCTCTAAAAGGAGGGTTTCCTAGGTTTCTTGAGCGTCATTGTTATTCCGTGTGTTGTCAAGTGAATTCAAGTTACTCCATGCACTGAAAGGTGTATTGAGATAGTGAGACTGAGAGGTAATCTGTCTAGCGGGTACTTTAGTGTTGTTGGAGATAGCTGAGAGGTGATCCGACTAACTGGTGAGTTTCACACATCCCTTAGGTTTCCTTTTTGGTCACACCCGGAGAATGATCTGGGATCCACTAGGTTGTCTAAGTGTGTCGTATTCTAAGAGCCCGGTTCCATCATAGTTTCTGTATCTGAGAGATTTCCAAGGTACTTGCATAGGATTCAAAGTCTAGGTAGTGCTTTCCCCATTTGTGAGTTATCTAAAGTCTTTTGCTTTATATTTGGTGTCAATAGTTAGGAGTTCATTAGTTATAGTTCACAACACAAATCCCACCCAAATACATTTCATTTTAGTTAGTTGAGTCAGAGTCTAGATAGAGTTGTCGCTAGTGTCTCGTGGGTTCGATACCCGGACTTCATTTAACATTTCTACATTGGTCGGTACACTTGCCGGTTGTGTGGTCTAGTATTAGGTTGAGTCTAGATTTATAAACTTAAAGCTAGAGTGTCTAGGTTAGTTTTTTTATAATAGTTTTTATAAACCGTCCAGCACACATCAAGTTTTTGGCGCCGTTGCCGGGGACACTTAGGCGATAGCGTATCTAACTTTTATTGAACTTAACTGATTATCAGGTCTTATTTGTGTTTTGAGTCGTAGAGTGTCTAGTGTCCGTGTCTTTTCTTTGTGTTTAGTGAGTCTTTGTAAATATTTGTTTATTTGCTTAGCTTAGTACTTTTCTTTTTTTAGTTAATTATTTTTATTTATTTCTATCTGGTGCCGGTGATCCTTTTTGTTTGAGTGTCCTTTGTAGGGATTTATATGGAGCGTTATTACGGGAACAGCTACCAAGGACGTTATTATGCTCAAGAGGATCAACACGGTAATATGTGGTGCAAGGTCTGTGGAGGTCCCCACTACACTCAAGAGTGTCCTAATTCATCGGGATACTCCACGGACTATTATGGTGATCAGTATCCGCAAACACTACCCTATGAGGGATATAGAACTCAAGAGGAGTTGAATGCCCGGTGCAAAGAGGCAAATGAGCAGTATGAGCAGGAGATCTAGGAAATAATCGCTCGCATTGCATCACAAAAGCTGACAATTATAGAGCGTGTGGTTTATGATCGTGAAGGGAACGAAATTGGAATTGAAACTGTATCGGGGGAGTTGATTCTGAAAGCCCCATCACTGGAGACTATAATGGATGACGTGCAAATCAGAGTGACAGAAGGTGAAGCACAAGTCCCACCTCCAGGTAAGTCTTCTGCCCTTGATCTCAGTAGTGATGAAGTTTATGCAGATTCCTCGCAAGATCATTCAGTTTCTTGTGATACGTTACACTTGTCTTGTGAGAATGAGTTGGTGCATGTAATACGGGACGAACATACAATCAAGGAGGAGCAGAGGAAGGTGCAAGATATCATGAACACTCGATGGAACCTGATAACTAAAGCAGAGAAATTTCACCTCCTGGATGAATTTGGGAGGCTAACGTATGAGCTAGAAAATCTGAGGCTGGCAAGAGAAAAAGCAGCTCCAAAACTGGGGACGTTAACGGAAGAGGTGCAACTTACGAGTCCACAATACTCCGCACCAGACCCACCTTCGGTTTATACACCACAGAGTTGCGGGCCAGTGCCCATCGAGGATGACTTCTTCAGCGATGATGATGAAGCAGAAGTAGAAGAATCATCGGATGATACTGTGGGTGATGGTCCAGGTAAGTATTCAAAACCCGATTTGATTGAATATATTTGTGATAATCTTGAGTCATTCAATTTCCCGGGTGACGAGCTTGACTCTTCTAATGCACTTGATACTTTACGCTTGCTCTTTGAGAATAATTTAATGCAGGATATAGAAAGTGAAGACGAGTGTTGTGATGAGGGACTAGCCGGGTTGTGTGAGATAGAGGATGAAAGTGAGGATCAACCTGGTGATCCACTGGACGAGCTAGAGGAGGAGCAGGTCCTATCATGGGAGGATGAATTTGGAGACGAGTTGGGGGGCCTGACGACTCCTAGTGAAGAAAGTTTCGACCCACTTGGCGATCTGAAAGTACTTGAAGATCTGTTGTATAAAGAGCTAAGTGTGGGGAGGAAAGAAGAGGTGCAAGTGTAGGAGGTTATCAACGAACCACAAATAGAGCTGGTGTCGGACCCACCACTTTGCACCGGAGAGAGCAAAGGGAAAATACCCGTGGATGGAATCAATAGTGAAATGCCACAGAAACCAAAGGTACCACGGGAAAGAGAAAGGAAGACCGGGCACAAGGCCAACTCGGGAGTGAAGGGACATCGACAGAAGCTGCTCAATGTTCTACCACAAGATAAAGCTGACCATCTCCTTCACTATATATCGCGTATCAGGTTTGGTCCAGGTAAGTTTAAATATTGGTGGACCGACCCGTTTACATTTTTCAATACTATTTTAAAGTCTACCATCAGAGTTTGTCAAATTGGTGGTAGACCGATTACACTAAACGGTCCGGACGGGGGCGGCATAAAGGAGAAGCCTCCTGATTAGGCTTGTTTCTCGGGTTAGAACCCGAGTGAATAGTTTGTATAAGTTTTGGTTTTATTTTGAGTCTGTTTGTTGCTGTTTGGGTTTGATGTAAGATTTATTTTACAGGGATAGATCGCCCCGTTCGTACTCAATCTCCATTCGGGCGGAGTCGATTTAGATCTTATATTCATGTAAAAGGAACCCAACAGAGTGTTTGTGCAAGCCGCGAATGGAATGCTATACGGTTGCACAAGTGGAAGAGCAAAGCTGGCCAAGAATAGTGCTATCATTACCAGCAAAGTCGTTTCCACTTTACTATTTTGTTATTTATTTTTGAGTCTTTATTTTTATTTTTCGTTGTTTCTTGGTTCACATTGAGGACAATGTGTCGTTCAAGTGTGGGGATGGGAAACGTCGTGAGTCTAGTTTAGTTTAGTTTGTTTTTCTTTTATAAAAAGTCAAAAATATAAAAAAAAATTAAAAAATTTTCAAAAAAAAAATGTCCTTTGAATTAGAGTCTTTGCAAACAAAATGGAAGATGATAGGTATAACTGGATCTACTTTTTTGTGTTTAAATGAAATAATGATAGAAAACGCGTATAATCTGTGATGTTTTGGTAGACCCAACCGATTTGTTAGCTTAAATATCCTGTGTGTGTTAATTAGTGTAATTAAATGAATTAAATCATGAAATCTTGTGGGTTATCATCTTAGGGTGTCAGTGAAACTAAAACTGTCAACATAGGGTGATAGGTACCACGTTAAGCTAGAATTTAAAGGTTTTTGAATTTTTCTTGGCACACCACTCTCTTTTTATGAAAATAAATCCGAGTTTGGAGGCGCCCGCATCCACATGTCCATAATTCATGAGTAATTGATTAGATATATAAGTTTGCTTATGTGTTACCCTCCGGGATGGCCACTCGGAGAAAACACCCCTAAGTGATTCTTATGTGCTTAAATTGATATGAGCTAGTCTATGTGTTACCTTCCGGGATAGTGACTTGGTTGAAATGCCTCTAAACGAAAGTTCATTTGCTTGAATTAATGCTCATTATCATACCATTCAGACATGATTTCATCTAATTTCTAAAAACCTGTGAATCTTAGTTTAACGTGGTGGGAGAAATCTATACGGTTTAACCCGTGCCTAAACATGACCGTGAGACGGGAATAGGTGAAACTATAGCTTTTGAGTGTGGGACCCATAGATAGATTGACATGCTTGGTAATATAGAATTTAGAACACAATCGGGGGCTTGATAGTTGTGTTGGGTTTAGTCGGAATGAAATATCAATTGTTGCATTTTAACGCGTGATTATATCTATGCTAATGAGTTTATAAGATTGTTAAAGTATATGTCCAGTTGTGATTCCATTGCAGAGATCTTTTTCGAGGACGAAAAAGGGTTAAGTGTGGGGATATTTTATGTGTTGCAAAGCACACCTCTTATTCCTATGTGTTTCGTGTAATTTTTGTATAGTTTTAGAGTCGTATTGAGTCGTTTATGTTTAGTACTTAGTCGTGTGATGTTTTATAGGTAATCGGGTGAGTTTGGAGCTAAAACGAGCATGTATAGTGAAGGAACGAGCGAACGATGAAACCTGATCAAAGAAGAAAACTTTATGTGAAGGTGTGTCCCTCGCAGTACGCGTGACAAGTAAGCCATCTCCATCGGGAAAAGTGGCGCGACTAGTTTGTCTCTCGCGGTACGCGAGAGACTGGACTATTGGGCCTCGCGGTACGCTGGAGAACCCAGTTACGGCTCTTTTCACCTATTTTCAAGGAATAAAATCTTAAGTTCATTTCTAGGGTTAAGAATTCGATTCCAGATTGAGAGCTTTTTGGTGATTCCAAGTGGGAGAAAGCTTCTAGGATCTATTAGAAGTGGTGATTGAATTTGGAGATCATAGATCGGGTCGTTCTCGTCCTCCGGTTCTTGTTATCTTTCTTTGTTCTACGTTTCCAGATTTGGAACCATGAATTCTTTGTTTGATTCTTCTGTTATGATGTTATTAGACGTGATGATTGGCTAGACTTTCATAGCTACCTAGATTTTGATGAATATGCGTTGTTATTTGGATTGACTTTGGATTTCGGTTTCTTGTTGATGGATTAATATTAAAGTAAAGAACTTGGATTGGTTTGATTGGATGTGTTTGCGTATTTGATCTTGATTTATGATCCGTTGAATGTTCCATATGCTACTTTGTGAATGTCTTTCATGTATGGTTGCATATTAAGTCACTAGCTATGTGCATGTGATTGGTTTATGGTTTACTACATTGTATCCATAGGAACATCAATTGAGAGTCTTTTAGGGTTGAGTATTCTGCTTACTTCAATAGCTGAAAGGTGCGAAGTTGTTGGGTAATCTTTGGTGTTGAGTCAGAGTCTAGATAGAGTTGTCGCTAGTGTCTCATGGGTTCGATATCCGGACTTCATTTGACTTTGCTACATTGGTCGGTACACTTGCCGGTTGTGTGGTCTAGTATTAGGTTGAGTCTAGATTTATAAATTTAAAGCTAGAGCGTCTAGGTTAGGTTTTTATATTAGTTTTTATAGACCGTCCAACACACATCATTTGACACTAGGAGTGAATCCACATGTGACATCAGCTTCTGCACTTTTTGTTTTCCTGCCATTTGTAGCCCTGCGATCAGAGCCTCGTACTCTGATTCATTATTTATGGTAGGGAAGTTGAGCCTTAGGCGTTTGTGAGCTCCACCCCTTTTGGGTCAATCAGGATAAGACCTGCTCCGGAGCCTTCGGCACTGGAGGCTCCGTGTGTGTAGAGCTTCCATGTCTTTTCATCACCACAGGGGGATTCCTCTTCTCCCATGCTCATAATTACCTTTGTGTCATCTTCCTGATTTTCCACCAGAAAATCTGTCAGTATTGGCCTTTGATGGCTGTTCGTGGAGAGTAGAGGAGGCTATGCTCTCCTAATTCAACTGCCCACTTCGCCAGTCGTCCTGATTTGTCAGGTTTCATCATTACCTTTTTTATTAGCTGGTCGGTGATTACTTTTACTTGATGCCCTTGAAAATACCTTCGGAGCCTTCTTGAGGCGTGGACTAGGGCAAGGACAAACTTCTTGAGGTGAAGGTATCGAACTTCTGCTTCTCGGAGAGCCTGACTGACAAAGTATATGGGCATTAGCCTGCCCTCGTGCACTATAATCAGGACAACACAGACCGCTTCTCGTCCTGCTGCTAGGTATAAATGTAGTTCCTCATCTTTCATAGGAGCGGTTACTTCGGGTATTGCCGTGATGTACGACTTCATTTCCTGAAAGACTTTTTCCGCTTCTTCAGTCCATTGGAATTCTGATTTTTTGAGGCTCCCCTTCAATGTTTTGAAGAAGGGGAGTGATCTTTCTGCTAATCTGGAAAGGAAGCAGTGTAACGCCCCGAGCTTACCGTTTAGACACTTCGCCTCTTTTTTCGATCTTGGTGATGCCATCTCCCGTATGGCTCTGACTTTGTCAGGGTTTGCCTTTATTACCTACTTGGACACCAGTTGCCCTAAGAACTTGCCTTCCTCCATGCCGAAGGAGCATTTGACGGGATTCAGCTTCATGTTGATCTTTCTCAAGTTCTTGAATGTTTTTTCGATGTCTTGGAGGAGCGATTGCTCATCTTGGCTTTTTTTACAAGCTTATCCACATAGGCTTCCAAGTTCTTCCCAATTTGGCCTTTGAAGGCTAGGTCTATCAATCGCTGGTATGTTGCTCCTGCGTTCTTCAAACCAAAAGGCTTCTTCTTATAACAAAAAATTCTTTCATTTGTATGGAAGGCGATCTTCTCCTCATCTTCTCGGCTCATTTGTATTTGGTGGTAGCCCTTGTAGGCATCCAGGAAGCATTTCCAACTGCCAAGGAATCTACCTTTAAATATATTTCCGGCAGAGGATAATTGTCCTTTGGACATGCCCTGTTCAGATCCTTGAAGTCGATGCACATCCTCCAGGATCCATCCGATTTTTTGACAAGACAGGATTAGCAATCCATGTTTGGTATTTAACCTCCTTGAGGATGTCGGCTCGTATTAGGTTCGTTACCTCATTTTGACCGCCTTTGCCCTGTCCGGGCATAAACCTCTCTTCTTTTGGGTGACTGGGAGAGTCCTCTTGGAGATGTTGAGTGAGTGTTCGGAGATGTACCGGGGGACTCCTGTCATGTCATCGTGACACCATGCAACCACATATTTGTTTCGTCGGAGGAGAGCTTCCAACGCTTGCCTTCCCTTTGGTGACAGAGTTGGCCCAATTTGTATCAACTGATCCGGGTATTTGTCGTTAAAGCAGATTTTTCCTGCTGATCTGGATTGGTCTTCTATAGAGTAGACCATGCCCTCTCTGGTGTCCGATGTTATCGTTGTGACTCCCTCTATGGTAGGAAATTTCATCATGGAATGGGCGGTGGAAACAACCTCTCCAAAGGCATTGATGCCTGGTCGTCCGATTAAGATATTGTAGTTGGAGGGAGATCGTACCACCAAGAATGTTAGCTCTTCGGTTTGGTCTCCTCATCCTTTGCCTAACATTATCTTTAGATCTACCTCTCCAACGGGTAGGACTTTTTTCCAGAGAAGCCGACTAGAGGGATGTCCGAGCTTCTTAACCTTTTCTTTACCTCTTCTCCCATCTATAAAAAACAATGTTCATAGATGATTTCTAAGGCGCTGCCTCCATCATTGTAGACTCTCCTGACCTCCTGTTTCTCGATTTGGGCCCTTATGACCATGGGAGAGGAAGAATGCTCCCCCCTCCGGAGAGGAGGGAAGTCGATTCTTTGTCGAGTCCACCAATCTTTCGGCTCTCTCTTGGGGAAGCGTTCTCGAGCCACTAATCATGTATATTGTTTTCTCTCTGGCTGGCTTGTCTTCTTTACCACCTCCCTGCTTCCTTTTATCCCAAATATTTTTGAGAAAATGAGCCAACTCTCCTGATTTTACGGCGTCCTCAATTTGCTTCTTCAGGTGGAAACAGTCATTTGTGTTGTGACCTTTGTCACCGTAGAACTCACAATACTTAGACTGATCCTTTCCTGGCCGGGCCATTGGCCTTGGAGGTTTGAAAGTGAAATGGGCTTCCTAAGTGGCTAAGATCTCTCTAGGGGGTCTTTGTCAGTTCTGTGAACTGGATTCCTCTGGAACTTTCTGGAGTTGTAACATCCCGGAATTTCAACTATTGAAGGCTCAGGCGTATGGAAGACCTGAATCCCTATTAACCAAGACAGTTAGCGGGGTTTTCATAGAAATGAAAGTTTTAAAATAGTTAGAGTACCCGAGTAACAGGTAGGCGGTTAATGAGATCGAATTGCGTCTTAACGAAAAGAGAGGGACCCGGATGTAAGATTGGATGGTATTTAAACCACATAACATAACCCTAGAACCATATCTGCTCTAGGCATGTTCGACGACAGGGAAGAAACCCGCAGAGGAAGAGAGCAGAGACCGGACGGAGGTGGTCTAGCGGTAGCCGGACCCTGGGTTCCAGCGGAACTCTCCATTCACGAAGAAGGTATTCACTTGTTCGTATCCTTTCTTGTTCCTTTCGTATTATGATTGAATGTTCCGATTAGGGTTTTGAGGGTATGTTCTTGGTCGGCTATGGACGGGACGGGGACAAAGTGGCCGGCCTAGGGTGGCGGTTACGGGGGAAGAAGGTGGACGACGAGGAGAGCATGACCAGGAGGTCGGGCTGTGGTGACGCGGTCGCAGGAAAGACGAGGGGTAAGGGGTGGAGGCACCCGATGGAGATGGATGTCGACTGTAGTGCGCATGGTGGCGTCAAGGATGGAGAAGCACGGCGATGGTGGACGTGATCAGGAGGACCAGTAGGTGCTAGAGCTCGCTGTGGCGTGCATGGTGACGCACGGCGGTGTCGAGTGATGTTGGCCGCTAGGGTTTAAACCCGGCATGAGGATGAAGACGACGTGAGAAGGTAACGGAACTCGATGTGGTGCGACTAGAGAGAGACTCGGGGAGGGAGGTAGAGGTCGGAAGCGTGACCGATTGGAGTTCACCCGACTGTGAGTAAGCATGGCACGGCTCACGTGGGTGCATGGGAAATTCAGTTCGGGTCCCGCGAGCTGTAAGGTTACATGGTTACGAGTACATACATGTATAGGAACGGGTGGAGCATTTGGTTTCTAAGTGGTTCAAGGCGACCTGATGCGAGTAGAATGTAAGGGGTGGAGGTTGGGGTTTCTGCATGGCGCGCATGCAAAGGACCCGGTTCGGGAATACATGACGGATGTCGAGATTTATTTATAATTATTCATGAGTATGCCATGTATACTTAGAACGTGTCTGATGTAGTGCATAGCACACATCTTATTTCCTATTGTATTCGTGCGTTTTTATATAGTTTTATATTCGTTTTTAGTCGTTTTAGTTTGTATTTGAGTCTATGTTATGTTACAGGAGCTCGTATGGAATACAAAGTCAAATCATGAAGAGATCGAGTACGGGAAGAAGTCCTGGAGAAAAAGATTGAAAAAAGTTGGAATTTCAAGGCTTTGCGGTACGCGAAGAAAGAGAAAGGAGGCTTCGTGGAACGCGAGAAACTCCAGAAAGGGCCCCGACTGTTTTGTTCTTCACGGTACGCGAAGAACCCAGATCCTTACCTCGCGGTACGCGAGGGCCCTAAATTCCGTGAAAAAGCCCTAAATCGATTATATTAGAATTTTAATCCCATTGGGATGGAGAGTTCGATATTCAGCCGTCAGAGGGTGTTCTTTGGGCGATTTTGGGGTTGGAGAAGACAATTGAAGTGCAAGTTTGACACTTTCGATTCTGGGTTTGTTAGTTTTAGCTTATTCGGTTTCCAAGTTTCGATCTTTGTCTTTGATTAGTTTGTTTTAGACCATGTTTGGATCAAATGCTTTTGCGTTTTTGGTTTTGAATATGATTCTATGCTAAACTAAATAAACTGCCTAGGTCATTGATGATAACTTGTTAAGTTTTGATCTTTTATCGGTTTTTGGATTCTAATGTTGGTTTGATGATTTTGTAAAGATCTTAGTTCAATAATTATGATGTTATGCATGCTTTGAATCTGATTTATAATTGATTACAGTTCCATATGCTGCTTGTCAATGTCTTTCAGTTTGAGTAGTGTATCTAGATCATAGACTGAGTGTTTGTCATTAGGTGGTGGTTTGCTAGACGTAGTAATCCATAGGAACGATGATTGAGAATAGGTTAGATTTAAGTGTTCTTCTTATCTCGATACCAGAAAGGTGAGAGGTAGTCGGTCAGTCTTCGTTATCAGGATTCTGAGTGTAAACTATCTGAGAGGAAGTTGCCTTAGGTTCTTAGTAATTGTTGCTAATCCCAGTCATAGATTGTTGATATGAGATTACCCTATGCATTCCTTGAATGTGCAGTGATAGTGAGACCGAGAGGTGATCTATCTGTAGGGTATAGTATTGTCTTTGGAGAGACTGAAAGGTAATCCGACTATCTGGTGAGCATTGTGCATCTTTAGAGTTTATTTTTGGTGACACCCTGAGAGTGATTAGGGATCCACTAGGTGGTCTAGAGCTGTTATCCTTAGATACCCAGATGCATCATTGTTTCCATAACCGATAGGAGTCTTAGCCTTGCAAGTAGGATTTCGACCAGGGTAGTGTTCTTCTCATTCTTGATATTTCCCGAGTCTCTTGTTTGATTATTAGAGTCGTTCATCTGTTTTCTTTACTTTTAATCAGTAGTTTATAGAAAACCCCCCAAACCAATAATCTTAGTTCTAGTCAGAGTCTAGTTTAGTTATACAGTGTATCTAGGGTTCGATAATCCGGTTTACCATTAGGCTTTACTACATTCGATAGGTTCACTTGCCTATCAGTGCGGTCTAGTTTATAGGTTTTCTAGAGTATTACTAGTGTGTCTAGGTTGGGTTTTTAATATAGTTTTTATAGACCGTTTGGGCGACATCAGTGTCTGATCCCGTGATCGATCGTGTGACAGGTTCGGGTTACAAGCGTGAACGGGCAAGTTGTAGTGAAGGAGTTAGATCGTCGAAACGTTGAGTTTCTAATTCCCCTCTTTAAACGATTTTAATGTTTTGGGGGCTATCATATATGCTTATGAAACAAGTTTAATTTATTAAACAAGTTAAGATTTTTGGGTTTAACCAGAGGTGTTTATGAACTATAATATTCAGTAGTGAATCGGAGGGTCTATAAAGTGTCTATAGGGTTACGTGAGCTAGGGAATAAAAGAGTTATTTACGTGTGGCGTATTAAGGGTTAGTTGGGGTGAGTCAGGATATAAGTTAAACACTTATGGGTGTGAGTAGGATATGTTATCCTAGATCTATGTGTGGGGTGCAGATTTGGTTAATTATTCATGTAAATGAATTATGATGTTATGTGTTTTATGCTTGTGTTGTGTGTTTGCATCGTTGTCTCTGTGACATGGAAAACGGGATTGTGAAGGACTAAGTCCTTCTGGATGTCACCAAAGGTGACAATATTGAGCAGCTTAATGATGAGCTCGGGGTGTGTTGAACGCCCTGACGAGGGTGAATGTGGCGAGGTATGTGTTTGAATGCATATATATATATATATATATGTGTGTGTGTGAGTGTTGAATTGCATGCAGGTGTTGAGTTATATTTATTATGCATTGAGATGATATTAATGTGATATTTAGAGGGTATTAATGTGGTGAGTAGAGCTAGATTGACCGTTGTGTCGGGATTGTGATGTAGTGTTTACAACTGTTGTGTTAGTTGACTAGTGAGAGCCTTGGTCAAGGCTGAGTAAGTCAATGTCTAGGGGTTGGTTATGTTGACCAGGTTTTCAGGTTAATAAGTGTGGTATATTACGAGTAACTAGTGTAGTGAGATGGATCTATGTCGGTGAGATTTATGGGGTTGTGTTTGTAGGATGAGTCTGGGGTGGTAAATCTTTTGGGATATCATAAGATAACATGGGTTATCTATATGATAATAAATTATAAAAAATATTTTATAAGAACCGAAGTGTCCTGAGTAGAGATAAATAATAATTGTGACGAGATGACTTTTATTTAAATTAAACTATTAGAACTCACTCAGCGTAGCTGACTTTGTGTATAAGTTAGATTGTGTTGCAGGTGAGCTTTTGGGGTTGACGTATCGTGGCTTGGGAGCGGTGATACTCGGATTGGTGTGCAAGGGATTCGTGAGGTAAGCTTATGAAGATAATGACGTTAAATAGAGCTTATTCTTTTAGAAAGACTTCTGCTGTATGTTTAAGTAATAAAACGAGTATTTTTAAAGAGAACACCTAGTGATGAGAACCAAATGTAGGACGCCCGGTTTGGGGCCTTACAGGAATCCTCTCTTGTTTTTCAGGCCGGGAGTAGGGAGTTTTCTCATACCTTCGCCGACTGTCGGGTCAATAACCACCTATTCTTCTATCCACGTAGGACGACCTCGGGTGGTATCTTGATGGTGAGGAGGGTTTTCCTCCGTCAGTCTTGAGGCGACCCTCTCGAGCCTGTAGAGCTTCCTTTCCCCGCAGAAAGGCTTCAGCCATCTCCATAGCTTCCTCCATCGTTTTAGGGGGATGTTTACCCATCTCCTCACACAGCTGTTTTGGGCGAATGCCATGAACAAAACCTGATACTCTCATTCTCTTTGTGGCGTTTCCTACACGGAGATTCTCCCTTTTGTATTCTTCATCCTTCTGCCTGATGTAGTGAAGGGAGCTAAGATCCTTGACACATTTTCTTTGCTACATAAAATTGGTAAGAAAGCTTTTGCTAAGGTCTTCAAAGTTGTCGATGCTTCGTTCAGGGATGTCATCATACTAGACACGGGATGCTCCTGTGAGGGTCTGGACGAACATTTGGCACCACACCGGCATGAACCATTGCTCCACCTTGGCTGTGCCAGAGAAGAGTTGTAGATGGTCATCCGGATATCCGGTTCCATCGTACATCTTTAAGTTGGACGACATTTTTATCTTGGCGGGTACTTTGAACTCAGCGATCCTCTTTGCAAATTTATCTTAGTCTGCTGGCCTATGTGGTTTTAGGAGTTCATGTAGGAGGTCATCGCTTTCGGTCTGTAGAATCACCCTGCTGTTTTCCGCCTGTGGCATGTCTATTCCGACATTGTGTGGTGCAGGGTTGGAGAGGACGGATGGTCCGGCCTGGTAAAAGGGAGTTGTTGTCATCCCCATGTTCTGCCAGGGATATTAAGGAGTGTACGGGAGATACGAGATGTTTTGTGTAGCAAGGAGTTGTCTCATCGGGAGTTGAGACCCTGCCTGGATCGGTCCTTGTTGTGATGGAACAAAGGTGTTTTTCGGAGTTGTCTGGGTTAGACCTCGTGATACTATCCCCATGACTGGTGTATACATCGAGTGGGTAGCTCCTAGCTGCCCGCAGGAGTTGCGTTGGGTGTGGAGATGTTCAGCTGTTGGATCTGTTGGTACGGGGTATTTCTAGAGGCGCCTCCCACTTCCTCTTCATAGGAGAGCCTTACCGCTAGACCTTTCATTCTTTCTCTTCGAACATGATCATTCAGCTGTTGTTTTAGCTTGGGAAAGTTTTCCCTCACCCCCTCGGGTGTAAGTTCCATCATGTCTGATATTTCCACTACATCTTCCGGGGATTTCGTGTGTGGTAGCTCTTCCAACACCGGCTGATCCTCTCAAGACATTTCCCTTCGCTTTGAAAGAAAAAAAATGACTAGAAAGTGAAGCACTCTCCAAGTGACTAGATCGAAGTGTGCCTCACGGTGGGCGCCACTTGTTGCTACAACGATTATGCGATAGGGATAAGTATACTTTATTAATGTAATGACTCACTTACCCTTGGGAGTTCCAAGGTTAAGTGGTATAATCTCAAGAGGGAGTACAAGAGAATATTACAAAACATTACAAGAGAGGTAAGCTAGTTACAAGGGGAAGTAAGGGGAGTACTAGGAGAAGTAAGTAGGAGATGATGAAGTTATGCAATATGTTGATGATTATAACCCGGTGTGTGTTTGAATGAAGCCTTGGACTCGTATTTATAGTGTCTTCAATGGGTTGCTCGTTCTCCTATCTTGTTTCGTGATTTCTCTAGAAGAGGAAATTTCTCAAAGAACTTTCCTCCCTTTAGAGTCCTGTCCATTCTCCTTTCAGGTAAGAAGTTGACTTCTTCCCTTGTAAATAGCTACTCTTCCTTTTTGTCTCTCTTACCAAGTCAATACACCTTTTGTTGAATTCTTCAGAGCTTGGTTCTTGCGAACAAGGTATTTCTTGGTTATTGTGTTATCGTTTTATTTGATCGCTCGAAGGAGAAGTCCTTTCCTATTCATTAATTAATGGCTGATAATTGGAGATGTACTCTCCTACGTCATCAGCCCCAGTGCGGGCTTTTAGTGAAGACGTTTTTCGCTAACGGGCCGCACTCTGTTTCTTTTATTTTATCCAGTGGAGTTTTTTCCACATGGGCCGGTCTTCTTCTGTACCCGTTGTGTATTCCGCAGTTAAGGAGGAGCGTCAGACCTATCTGCCGCCTACGTAGCTGTCTTTCAGACGTCCCATCACGCAAGTTTTTCGAACGGTTTGTTGTCTAGTAGGAAACACGGCTAGAGGGCATTTGTATTGTACGTATTTTAGTTGTCTATTAGGATACCCGCGCGATGCGGCGGCGATAATGTAGAACGCGGTACTCGTTTTCTGTTAGTTTATCAATCCTCTCGTGATATATTGTATTGGACGTCTTTTAGTTGTCTTATTCGTAGCATCGGTGTAGGGTGTATATATGTGTGTGTGTATATATGTGTGTGTGTGTGTATATATACTAGTAGGAAACCCGCGCTATGCAGCGGCGACAATGTACAACGCGGTACTCGTTCTCTATTAGTTTATCAATCCTCTTGCGATATATTGTATTGTACGTATTTTAGTTGTCTTATTCGTAGCATCGATGTATTCTATCTATGTAATGAGCCTTGCAGATCTCAATTAAATAATAACGAATACACGAATAAGAAAACGTAGTAATTTAAAAATAAAAATCTGAACACAGCAATAAGAAAATATAAGTTATAAACATGGTAATTTAAAAAGAGTGTTTTTTTTACTTTTCTTTAAACTAACATATGCCACCGCCACGATCACCACCGTATGCCGCATCCCTCCGTTACCAGTCGCTGCCGTACTCCGCTATTTATTTTCTCTTATTTCTACCTTTCAGCTACTTTACGACAATATTTCAAAACTATTTTCTTAACTACTTATACAAAATCAAACAGTTATGGCAACAATCAAAAGGCTTTCTCCAAATATATCTTATGCTACAAATTTAACATTGTCATATAATTCAAAACAACTTTCAAAGATCAAAATGATATATACAGAATGAAACGTACCAGCAGTTCGTTCATCTTCAAGGTCAATTTCTTGGCGAAGTGCAGCATCCTCATTTCGAAGCTCGGTTGGAATTGGTTTCCCCTCTGTACATCATATCAAATAATTGAACGCCTAAAAAAAGGAAGTAGAAGATAAATAATCGATAAAAAACAAGAGAAGTTAACCCCAGATCTCATCAAAGTAATAGGTGGGGCTGTAAACATGACCCAAAAGGAAGAAAATAATTAGTACAGACTTAAGTTTAGATAATTTAACTTTTGTAATCGTATTGAACACTAACTATTTATATATATATATATATATATTAAAATCTTCTAACTTAACCGGTTTGACCTGTTAGATTGGCATGGTTCTTGGTTCATTTATTCTTATTCCTCCACTTCTAGTTCATTGTAGGTCGGCTCCCGACGAACACCCTTAAACCCATTTATAGGAATTGAAAAGGGGTCAAAAGTTATAAAAGAGGAAAACAAAGCTGAACAGGTGATGCAACAGTTAAGAGGCCCGCCTCATTGCCACCTAAAACACAACCATCTGGACCCAGCAGTGCCACACTTAACCCACCCATTCTACTACATTGACCACCAACCTCAGACACCATAAATGAACCAGAAAGAGACAGGATCTCAAAACGCCCCTGCATTAACTACTATTAGGAAAATGGACAAAACATGTTTGTGGGTCAACCCGACCCACACCGCACGACAAACAAATGGTTTCAGCCCGACCCATTAGTGAATCTGTTTGAGGTATACATGACTTTTTTTTAAAAGACAGAAGACAAACCTCATAGGCGACATCCAAAGCAGTGAAACCACTGATGCATTTTTCTACTTCTCCCTCATCGACTTTGATGATGTACTGATCAATCATAAAAAATATATTAGCTAAAATAAGACATGACACTTGGAGAACACATAAAAATTAGATGTAACGAACCAAAAATCGAAAATAAAATAGTATTTGCTTAAATAATATTACGAAGGTGAAATGGGATTAAACCTAAGTAAAGGGTATAATTGTATTTGAACAATTCTTGACTTTTTGATGGAATGGGCAAAACTTAAAAGTTGAGGGGCTGCTTTGTAAATAAACCAAAGCTGATTTGGTTTTAGGAGGGGGGGTCATGCAAACACACAGGTTGTGTGTTTGTGTTGGCGATTTTGAGCAAAGAAAAAGAAGAGGGGAAAAACCAAGCCAACAAATCTGATTCTTGCATGTTTGATCAGTGATTCTTGAAGTATTCTCCATATTTTAAACACTCATGTAAGTCTATATTCTTCATCTCCATTCTCTTGAACCTCCATTAATGGTGTTCTTGGTAGGTTTTTGGTGAAAACGAATTTGGGGCTGAATTGGATGGTCTAGGTGATTAATAACTTGTTAAAAATGATAACCTAGCTTGATTGAAGGTAATGAGAGGTAGATAACATCATCTAAACAACTAATTTGATGATTCAAGAATTATGGTTCTTGAGGGTGATTTGGGGGTTTTCAATCTAATGATTTTTAATTGATGAATTGGTGGTTGGAAAGTGTCTATGGTGTTAATAGACACATTTTTATGTAAGAAACCTCATCCAATTTCATGGTTTGAAATTTAGGGTTCTTGAGGAACAAAATTGAGGATTTTCAAATTGGGGATTTTGGATGGTGTTTGAAAGGTGTATGAATGTTGTGGTGTGTCCATAAATACTAAATGTAAGGCCCCAAACCCGGGATGCCTCACTTGTTGGAATTACTCATTCACAAACAGTTCTTAAACATGAATATCAAATAACGCAGCGAAAAATTTCATTTAAGCATAACTTAATCGTTGTTCATACATGCGGAAGCGTAAACATTGATTAAAACATATTTACATCATAACTAAACATAACGGGATGCCAGTCTTCAAAGCAGTCGGGTAACTCCTCATCTCTAGCCAAGCATCACCGTCCATCCTCATAACCTGCCTTAACCTGAATGTGTACACTTAAAAACGTCAGCTACGCTGGTGAGTTCTAGTTTTCGTTCTATTTAAGAAATGGTTCATCATTCAAACATTCATTAGGGTTTAACATTCGTAAAAGAAAACAGGGCCTTTCATTCGTAAACCTTCGCACATTTAAACACATTGAACGGATCATTTGTTTAAAACATTAACATTCATTTAAGTCATACATTACTATCTAAAATCTGTATCGTTACGCGTCGCTATGTCCCCGTAGGAACCTTTAATGTTGTGGGCAACCGCTACGTATCGCCGTCATTGCCACAACCATTCATTACGTGGGGTCAACCGTTACGTATCGCCGTCATTGCCCAACACGCATCTTTCCTTTGGAAATTAACCGTTACGTATCGCCGTCATTAATTTCCCATTACCATTCAATACGTGGGGTCAACCGTTACGTATCGCCGTCATTGCCTAACACGCATCTTTCCTTTGGAAATTAACCGTTACGTATCGCCATCATTAATTTCCCATTACCCTTTCCCTTAGGATGATCGTCATCACCCGAGTAACCGTCGTTACTCCCTTACCAGTTGTAAAACATCAAAACCATTGGCAGGCCACTAAGACACTACCCCTGTTGTTCTTATGGTAACTATGGCTCGCTGTCCATAATCTACCACAAGGCTGGGAATCTCGTTCCCAGACTTCATTCGTCAATTCCATTCATTCGACAGATTAGATTTGTAATGACTTCTTTAAAACCTTTGCCCCTTTTTGTTTTCTTTTCATAAATCCTTTCCTTCACTTTCAAAACCCTTTACCTTTTCATTAAACCATTTCTTTATAACATTCGTTCGTAAACATTCCGTTCATAAACTTTCTTTCCATAAACCCTTCGTTCCAAATCATTTCCTTTCGTAAACGTAGTTTCATAAACATCATTTTATAAAACATCATTTCATAAAACATCATTTCATAAAACATCATTTCATACGTGTACACACCAGCCCGAAAACATTATATAAAAACATTTAAAAGAGGGCTTCTAGAACTCACCTTATAAGCTAGTCTCGGTTGTCCTAAACAAAGGTCCAACAACTTCACTTCCGATCTGAATTGATTAGTTAAATACACATCAGACCAATCCCGACTCTAACGGTTTAACCATTCTAACATACTGACTTCACTTAATCAGTTCTGATGTTTGCGCACTTAGCAAGTGCGCAGACTCTGCTTCCTGCGCACTTAGCAAGTACGCAGACCATGCTTCCTGCGCACTTAGCAAGTGCGCAGGTCCTTCCTCCTGCGCACTTAGCAAGTGCGCAGGTTCCTCTTCCTGCGCACTTAGCAAGTGCGCAGGACCTGCTCCGTGCGTACTTAGCAAGTGCGCACGACCTGTTCTTCGCGAAAACCCTAACTTTCGCATTCGGGTCTGATCGTGTCAAGATCCCGAACCTGTTGCATTCAAAACGTTCGTTTTCCATTAAGGAACTCAAATCCATGATTATCTTTCAGTTCCATCCGTAAAAACGTTGCCTTTTCACCCAAAACCCGAAAAACCCAAAAACGAACAAAAACTCAGATTTAGGTCGGATCGTTACCTGAATCGAGCTTCTGATCCAGAGGTTCTTCTCACGAGTTATGGAGCAACACACTTCTTAATTCTCGGGTCGATCCGACAACTTTCTCTCTCTACGGTTTCTCTCTCTAGAAGTTGCAAATGAGAGAAATGGGTTGTGACCTTGGCTATTTATAGGGGAGGCTCCCCTTCTAGCCCATCCGACCCGACCCGACATGCCTCGTTCGTTTATTTCGTTATTATATCTGTCGTTTTATTTTTGGGATGTTACAAGTCTACCCCCTTACAATAGGTTTCGTCCCCGAAACCTATCATAAGTCAAATAGATGAGGGTACGACTCCCTCATTTCCTTCTCCGTTTCCCAAGTGGCTTCCGATCCCTTTCGATGTTTCCATTGGACTTTAACCAATTGGATAACCTTATTACGCAAACGTTTCTCCTTCCGATCAAGGATGGCCACGAGTTCTTCGATGTAATTAAGGCTGTTGTCGACCTCGATGTCAGTAAGTGGTACGTGAGCCGATTCATCCGCCAAACACTTTCGCAAGTGTGATACATGGAAAGTAGGATGAATCCCACTTAACTCATCGGGCAACTCCAACCGATAAGCGACTTCACCAACCCGTGCCATTATCCTGAATGGTCCGACATACCTCGGACTTAACTTTCCTCTCTTCCTGAATCGTATGATTCCCTTCCAGGGCGACACTTTCAACATTACTATGTCCCCAACATCAAACTCGATTGGCCTTCGTCGTCTATCCGCATAGGACTTCTGACGATCTTGTGCGGCCTTCATTCGCGCTTTGATCTGATCAAACCTTTCCGACGTCTCTCTTACGACTTCGAGACTTCCTAATTCTTTCTGTCCAATCTCACCCCAACAAACCGGGGTCCTACATCTTCTTCCATACAACATTTCGTAAGGCGGCATGCCTATCGTCGTGTGATGACTATTGTTGTAGGAGAATTCAGCTAACGGCAGATGGCTGTCCCAACTGCCACCGAAGTCGATAATACAAGCACGGAGCATATCCTCCAATGTCTGAATAGTCCTTTCGGACTGACCATCCGTTTGCGGGTGGTATGCTGTGCTGATATTAAGCCTCGTGCCCATCGCCTCATGAAATCTTTTCCAGAACCTTCGATGTGAATCGTGTGTCCCGGTCAGATACGATCGTCAAAGGCATCCCATGCCGTGCTACTACTTCGTTGATAAACACTTCAGCTAACCTTTCCGACGAGAACGTCTCGCGAATAGGTAGGAAATGAGCACTCTTCGTTAATCGGTCCACAATTACCCAAATGGTGTCATGACCTTTAGCTGTGCGGGGTAGCTTGGTTATGAAGTCCATGGTAATGTGTTCCCATTTCCATTCTGGTATATCAAGTGGTTGAATCTTTCCATACGGTTTCTGGTGTTCAGCCTTTACTTGCGAGCAAGTCAAGCACTTGCTTACATCCTTCGTCACATCACATTTCATTCCAGGCCACCAGTAGTCTTTCTTCAGGTCTTGGTACATTTTGTTGGTACCAGGATGGATAGAGTAACGAGACTTATGAGCCTCATCCAAGATTTTGGTTCTAAGCTCGCCACCCATAGGTATCCATACCCGTCCATAACGTGTTCTAACACCAAGGGTGTTATATTCCAACTTGTCCTGTTGGCCCACCATCCTTTCTCCCTTTATATTTTCTTCCTTCAAAGCTTCATCTTGAACTCTTTCGATTTCTCTCATCACATCCGATGTTACCACCAACTGGTAAGCTTTCACTCTAATAGGAGTAGGCACATCCTTTCGGCTTAAAGCGTCAGCCACCACGTTTGCCTTTCCAGGGTGGTACATTATTTCACAGTCATAGTCCTTCAGGAGTTCCAACCATCTCCTCTGCCTCATATTAAGCTCCTTTTGTTCGAAGAAGTACTTCAAACTTTTGTGGTCGGAGTAAATAGTAAACTTTACCCCGTACAGGTAGTGCCTCCAGATTTTCAATGCAAATACGACAGCAGCAAGTTCCAAATCGTGAGTCGGATAGTTGACTTCGTGAACTTTCAACTGCCGCGACGCATATGCAATCACTCTACCGCGTTGCATCAACACACACCCTAACCCCTGACCCGACGCGTCAGAGTATACCACCAGGTCTTCACTGCCCTCGGGAAGGGCCAAGACTGGAGCTTGTGTTAGCTTCTTTTTCAATTTCTTAAACGCCTCATCCTGGGTCGAACCCCATTCGTACTTTACTTCTTTCCGAGTCAACTTTGTCAATGGCGAAGCTATTTTCGAGAAATCCTGGATGAATCTCCGATAGTAGCCTGCCAATCCTAAGAAACTGCGGATTTCAGTTGGCGTCTTAGGAATGTCCCATTCACTTACCGTTACTATCTTTGCTGGGTCAACCATAATGCCGTTCGGGCCAATGACGTGACCTAGGAATTGGACTTCCCTCAGCCAGAACGCCCATTTGGAGAACTTAGCATACAACTTCTCCTTTTTCAGAGCTTCCAATACTTCTTTCAAGTGACACGCGTGATCACCCTCATTCTTGGAGTAGATAAGGATATCATCGATGAACACGATTACCGATCGATCCAGCATCGGTCGACACACCCTATTCATTAAATCCATGAACGCTGCGGGGGCGTTCGTCAATCCGAAAGACATTACGCGGAACTCGAAATGTCCATAACGCGTGCGAAATGCAGTTTTCGGTATGTCTTCTTCCCTCACCTTCAACTGATGGTACCCGGACCGAAGGTCGATTTTCGAGAACCAACTTGCGCCTTGCAACTGGTCGAACAGGTCATCGATCCTTGGTAAAGGGTACTTGTTCTTCACCGTTCGTTTATTCAACTCGCGATAATCGATACACATTCTCATCGAACCATCTTTCTTCTTTACAAACAACACCGGAGCACCCCACGGCGAGATGCTCGGTTGGATAAATCCTTTCTCAAGTAACTCGTCTAGTTGGACCATAAGTTCCTTCATTTCCACTGGTGCTAGTCGATATGGAGCCTTAGCCACGGGATGGGCATCTGGTACTAAGTCAATTCGGAACTCAATTTCTCTATCGCGTGGTATCCCAGGCAAATCCTCTGGAAACACCTCCGGGTACTCGCGTACCACGGGTACATCGTCTAGTTCCCTCACTTCCTTACACTTGTCAATTACATATACCAGATAAGCCTCGCATCCGCGCCTCAAGTAATTCGTTGCCTTAATCATTGAGATGACGTTTGGCATCGGGGAGTCACGATCTCCAAAGACTTCGACTTTGCTACCATCCGGAGCCTTGAGTCGGATTATCTTTCGTTTACATATTATTTGCGCTTCATTGGTAGTTAGCCAATCCATACCCAACACCACATCGAACCCTCCCAAAACCATAACGAACAATCTGACGGGGAATCTATGACCTTCTATCTTTATCATGGAGTTGTCAACTACATCGGTCACTCTCGCAGTTCTACCCTCAGCGGTTTCTACGCTAAAGGCCCTTTCTAGTTTACTAACAGTGTACTTCACTCGCTTACAAAAACTCGCAGATATAAAACTCTTACTGGCACCCGAATCAAATAACACAGAAACAAGAGTGTTGTCAAGGATGAATGTACCTGACGCCACATCGGGATCCGCCCTGGCTTGTTCCTGCGTCAGTGCGTACGCACGAGTCTTTGCACGAGATCCCTCTCCCTTCTTTTCTGGGCCTTTTCCCTTCCCGGTTTCCCCCATCCTGGGCTTCGGGTTGTCCCTACTCATATGACCATTTTCCCCACAATTGTAGCATTTGTAACCTTGCGGGCATTCTCGGGAGTAGTGCCCGGTCTTGCCACACTTAAAGCACAAGTTAGATCCCAGTCTGCATTCACCTACATGCTCCCTTCCACACTTCTTACAAACAATCGGCTCACCCACTCGAGCCCTCTTATCACGAGCCCCAAACATCTTTCCCCCAGTTCGCTTGTTTGAGAAGCTCGGTCTCTTCTTTTGCTCTTCAACGGCAACAACATTCAGTGCCAGATCGTCAAATACCACGCCGCTTAGCTCTACTGCCGAATCATAGGTAGTAGGGGCGTTTGCCTTAACATAGGTGCGGACCTGGTCCGGCAACCCTTGAACATAGCAGACAATCTTTCTCTCTTCAGTAGTGACAAGGTGTGGCACCAGACGTGCCAGTTCATTAAATCGGGTTGTGTATTGCTGGTGCGTCATGTTCCCGGCCTTCAAACCCAGAAATTCCCTCTCTACCTTTTCAATCTCGTTCCTTGGGCAGAAATTCTTGATTACCAAAGTTTTCAAGTCAGCCCACATCATCGCATCCACAATCTCGCTCCCTTTAGCCTGACGTACACCTTCCCACCAGTGGGATGCTTCCTCCCTCAAGGAGTTAGCAGCAAACTTCACTACTTGATTAGCTCGACACTCGCTCAGACGGATGGCGGCTTCCATACGTATTACCCAATCAAAAGTAGCCACCGCGTCCTTCTTCCCAGTCAGGACCGGCGGGTCACATAACTTAAAGGACTTATAATCACATCCGCGAGCAGGCGGTGCATTGTCGGTCTCATTGTTCTGAGCACCAACTGCCGCGCTAGACCCACCCACCGCATTGACCTGCTTTAATGCTTCTGCCAACAGACCTGGCAGTGAAGTCTTCATCAACTCTGTAAATTCTTGAGCTATGGCTGCCCTCACTTCTGGTTCAAAAGTGAAAGGTTGCTCTTCAACCTGTGTCTGCTCAGCTTCATGCACACTAACCGCCGGTTCAGTGTGAACACTTCCTTCTTCACTATACTCTTGGCGCGCAGGGATCCTGCCACGCCCACCATTTCGACCGCCGGTACGACCACCGGTACGGCCACCACGCCTTCCGTTTCCTCTCCTTGCCATTACGTTCTATAAGACAAGAAATCCAATGTCATCACGCTAGTTAACAAATAGAATTCAATAAGTACTGTAAGATGTTAATATACACTGGCCATCTGTAATTAACCATTACACTACCTTTCGATTTCTATTTGACCACCTTTGTGATTTCATCAGAACACAGTCCTTACTTAACCCTTTCTAAGGCATACTATATACGTAAATACATATACTACCTTCATACCTGATGCTTTGGCTCGAGTTACCCGTACTGGCATCCGCTTTCGGTCCCATTCAAAGTTTAAGTTCAGACACTGGGAGTGTCCAAATCTCTCAAACTATTGCTCTGATACCAACTTGTAAGGCCCTAAACCCGGGAGGCCTCACTTGTTGGAATTACTCATTCACAAACAGTTCTTAAACATGAATATCAAATAACGCAGCGGAAAATTTCATTTAAGCATAACTTAATCGTTGTTCATACATGCGGAAGCGTAAACATTGATTAAAACATATTTACATCATAACTAAACATAACGGGATGCCAGTCTTCAAAGCAGTCGGGTAACTCCTCATCTCTAGCCAAGCATCACCGTCCATCCTCATAACCTGCCTTAACCTGAATGTGTACACTTAAAAACGTCAGCTACGCTGGTGAGTTCTAGTTTTCGTTCGATTTAAGAAATGGTTCATCATTCAAACATTCATTAGGGTTTAACATTCGTAAAAGAAAACAGGGCCTTTCATTCGTAAACCTACGCACATTTAAACACATTGAACGGATCATTTGTTTAAAACATTAACATTCATTTAAGTCATACATTACTATCTAAAATCTGTATCGTTACGCATCTCTATGTCCCCGTAGGAACCTTTAATGTTGTTGGCAACCGCTACGTATCGCCGTCATTGCCACAACCATTCATTACGTGGGGTCAACCGTTACGTATCGCCGTCATTGCCCAACACGCATCTTTCCTTTGGAAATTAACCGTTACGTATCGCCGTCATTAATTTCCCATTACCATTCAATACGTGGGGTCAACCGTTACGTATCGCCGTCATTGCCCAACACGCATCTTTCCTTTGGAAATTAACCGTTACGTATCGCCGTCATTAATTTCCCATTATCCTTTCCCTTAGGATGATCGTCATCACCCGAGTAACCGTCGTTACTCCCTTACCAGTTGTACAACATCAAAACCATTGGCAGGCCACTAAGACACTACCCCTGTTGTTCTTATGGTAACTATAGCTCGCTGTCCATAATCTACCACAAGGTTAGGAATCTCGTTCCCAGACTTCATTCGTCAATTCCATTCATTCGACAGATTAGATTTGTAATGACTTCTTTAAAACCTTTGCCCCTTTTTGTTTTCTTTTCATAAATCCTTTCCTTCACTTTCAAAACCCTTTACCTTTTCATTAAACCATTTCTTTATAACATTCGTTCGTAAACATTCCGTTCATAAACTTTCTTTCCATAAACCCTTCGTTCCAAATCATTTCCTTTCGTAAACGTAGTTTCATAAACATCATTTTATAAAACATCATTTCATAAAACATCATTTCATAAAACATCATTTCATACGTGTACACACCAGCCCGAAAACATTATATAAAAACATTTAAAAGAGGGCTTCTAGAACTCACCTTATAAGCTAGTCTCGATTGTCCTAAACAAAGGTCCAACAACTTCACTTCCGATCTGAATTGATTAGTTAAATACACATCAGACCAATCCCGACTCTAACGGTTTAACCATTCTAACATACTGACTTCACTTAATCAGTTCTGATGTCTGCGCACTTAGCAAGTGCGCAGACTATGCTTCCTGCGCACTTAGCAAGTGCGCAGACCATGCTTCCTGCGCACTTAGCAAGTGCGCAGGTCCTTCCTCCTGCGCACTTAGCAAGTGCGCAGGTTCCTCTTCCTGCGCACTTAGCAAGTGCGCAGGACCTGCTCCGTGCGTACTTAGCAAGTGCGCACGACCTGTTCTTCGCGAAAACCCTAACTTTCGCATTCGGGTCTGATCATGTCAATATCCCGAACCTGTTGCATTCAAAACGTTCGTTTTCCATTAAGGAACTCAAATCCGTGATTATCTTTCAGTTCCATCCGTAAAAACGTTGCCTTTTCACCCAAAACCCGAAAAACCCAAAAACGAACAAAAACTCAGATTTAGGTCGGATCGTTACCTGAATCGAGCTTCTGATCCGGAGGTTCTTCTCACAAGTTATGGAGCAACACACTTCTCAAATCTCGGGTTGATCCGACAACTTTCTCTCTCTATGGTTTCTCTCTCTAGAAGTTGCAAATGAGAGAAATGGGTTGTGACCTTGGCTATTTATAGGGGAGGCTCCCCTTCTAGCCCATCCGACCCGACTCGACATGCCTCGTTCGTTTATTTCGTTATTATATCTGTCGTTTTATTTTTGGGATGTTACACTAAACCAAGTAGAAACCACAATCATAATGGGTGAATTATGAAATTAAAGTGTTGGGTGAACATGGATAAACCTTAACGGGTCGAAATGGGTTGAAATGTTGAATTGGGTATTTGAGGTTTGGTTAAGGTTGTGTTAACCAAGATAATTTAGCGTGTTGATCTTTAGATCATAGGTGCGTCTTGAATCTCAATTTGGTGAATGAATCGAGATAATAAGATTTATAAATGCAAGTTGATTGCTAGGTGATCAAGCTGTTAAGGGAGCTTGCTTTGAAGACTAAGTGGAATCATCTCTAGCAAAAGGTAAGTGCTTTGCACTTACTTAGTAATTATAGGTGGTAGTAAATGCACATACTTGATATACATGTTGATTTTGTTGATTATCATATGTGCAAATGTGTGTATGTTGATTTGGTGAAATTGCATATGGTGTATATATGCAAATGGTGGATGCTTAAGGTGTTTGAGGTCTATGAACCTCACAATGCCGTATGTTAGCTATTGCTATAGAATTACTTATGAGTTCTATGGCGTCTTTTTATGTCTATGTTGGTGTAAGGCCTCAATCCGGACACCCTACAATTGGGTCACATCACAGTGTATCCTTTTAAAAACTCTTAACTTTTTATGAAAACATTCAACGGAAGTCTTAATTCAAAATAAGATTTGTATTTTAAAATCATTATTATGTTTCACCTTACCGTACGAATGCATACACACCAACCCGAGTAGAACCGCTCCCAAGACGAGATACGTCATCACAATAACTCACCTACAAAACAGTCAAACGTACATACAAAGTCAGCTATGCTGAGTGAGTTCTAAGAGTTTATAATAAACAGAAAACCTTCTCGTTCGAAAAAGCGTCAGAACACCTCGTATCTTCTTGATACATCGTACGTCGAGAAAAAATCAACAAAAGAAGTACTCTACTTGAGCACACAAACTACGCATCCTACTCACGACTATTCGTGTATCAAAAGGAAACTTAACGTCATGTCATTATAGCAAAACATACTATGTTCAATATATAGTTATATAGTAATCCAAACTCCCGACTCGCCCACTTTGCACACATAAATTGCTAGACCTGAGTAAATCCATATGCATAAGACATGGCCACCGCCATTCGTAATTACACAAAACTTCTGAACCCTAACAACTAGTCATCTCGACGGTGACTCCTGCCACACGTCATTATATACTCACACAGAGTCTACACGCTCGTACCCTACCCGGGCCGTACCAACGGTCCAGAAAACACACTACTCTGCCTAGAGACACAGACACCATCCTACGAGTTACAACACAGACGTCACACATCGGACATTATCCTAACCATTCATACATACCCAAGATGTATAACATTCACCTCTCCTAGGTCCTCTTCTTTAACATTCATACATACATAAGATGTGTGACCATTGCTAACACAGGACACCATCCTAAACATTCACACAAAGTGCAATACACTTGTTGCACTTAAGACACCACCTAGATATTAGCACATAGGTGACACTATCTTAAGACCATAGACACAAACAATTCAAAACTCATGTCTATATAAGTCTACTTACATAATCTAATCAACCATGCCCTAGCATCACAACAAATATTACATTTAATTTGAACTCACATCATCCAAAATGTAATCACATAATCACACCTTATCGCACATAATCAATGATCACAAGCACAATCGTACACGATCACAGACACAACTAGCATCAATCATATCCCAAAGTCCGAGATAAGGGTCTCATAATGTCAACGTTCAATCAATGTCTACGTCGAAACTACCCAAAATCCCTCGTGACAACCGTCACAGCAACTAACCATCGAACGTATCAAAGTTTCCTCCCATTTGTTCCTCCTCATCAGACTCCTCCTCTAGCCAATCATTTCCTGGTCTCGGATCATACTTTAGGGGATGGTATCTTACTGCAAACGCGTCTCTCCCCCTCCAACTTCTCCTCCTATGGACGGATCCACGATGCCCGCCTCTAATAGTCGCTACGAAAGTCCCGGGGGCATTCGGCGTCGGGAGTGCCAAGATTATTCCATGTACTGGTAACTATCGCTCAATTCCCGCCACTAATGGTGGTACCATCATGGGAACAAGTACTGGGATCTCCTCACGTGTCTATCCAATAGTAACTGCAACAACAGCAACTGCAACTCTCGCCCAACGCTCAACCTGCCTCCTGGTAAGAGCTCCCCATCTGAATCATCATAGCCATCTAATCCTACACAAGATAGAACATCTATGTGATTATCATAGGCAACAAATTCAAAATATAAGAGTAACAATAGACCACCAAATCACGTTGATCAAGTGTGATCGGTTGTCCACGTCACTACTTGGATTCTAAACGTTTCCTATCATATTTATACAAGCTTTCTACCTTCCACATAACGGAAGCACATGCCTCCCACATAAAACACAACACATTGCCTACCACGTAGTTGCACATAATACGACTTCCACAATACGCAGTTTACATAACATAATTTCACACGGGATCATTAAGCCATATAATCACGCCAAATAACATCACCTAGGGTAACACTACACAAGTGAAACTCTAACAATTAAGCTCAACTCGAAAAACATACCTATTGGCTCGCGGTTACTTGTGGTGGCATTCGTTACTTTCATCCCATTTACGGTTTAAGTTTAGGTATTTAAAAACACTGAATTTCTCTTGAACCTCGGTTCTTATACCAACTTGTAAGACCCTAATCCGGGCACCCTATAGTTGTGTCACATCACAGTGTATCTTTTTAAAAACACTTAACTTTTTATGAAAACATTCAGTGGAAGTCTTAATTCAAAACGAGATTTGTATTTTAAAATCATTATTATGTTTCACCTTACCGTACGAATGCATACACACCAACCCGAGTAGCACCGCCCCCAAACAGAGATACGTGATGTGCACTAAATTAGTCATATATTTCACACCATTTACATCCCGGTTATTGCCAATTTCTTTACACATTGATTGAATTTGTTGCTCATTTAACTTCAATTGTGTTTTCAGGGAATACTAAACTTAAAGCGAACAAACGAGCGGAAAAGTGAAGAAAAAACGAAGAAATTGGAGAAGTCAGAAGGCAAAGCACGGGTCGTGCCTCCCTAGGCACGCCCGCGTGTCCCTTTCATGCAGAAAAGACAAACAAGAAGCAGCCAAGCACAGGTCGTGCTTCCCTAGGAACGCCCCCGTGGTCAACCAGAAAATAGACAGAAGTACTGTTGTCTCCCGACCAGGTGTAACACGGGGCCGTGCCTCCCTAGGCACGTCCCCGTGTCCAGTACCTAGACAATACGTTTGCGACAAAAGAAAAAATGGTTACGACATGGTCCCAACATGGGGCCGTGCTCCACTGAGCACGGGCCGTGCCCTATGTCCCAGACAATATAAAAATCCACCTTTGGTTCTTTTTTGAGGGGTTGGTCTTTTGAGAAGAAATCACTCACTTGTAACACTCGGGAACCAGACTTGGAAGACCATTTGGGAAGAAATCACTCACTTATGTTAATGTTATGATAATTTTATGTTAATCTCTCTATGGATATGCATGCTTGAATGTTTATGGAATAATTTAAGGTATATAAATATGAAATCATATCAGGTTGGAAAACTTATGAAATTAACATTTATTCATGATTTTATATTTTTAGGTATGATTTTATGGCTAAGTATTAGGAATGATTTTTGAAACCTTGGTTATTAAATAAATACTAAAGCTTGCATCCCGTTCAATCATGTTTGGAAAAACTACAATAAATGTTATGAAACACCTTTGCAAGATTTATGTTAATAAAAGTATTGATGACTCGAGCTTACTATTTGCATAAGTTTATCTTGGAATTTCATGAGTTAAGAAGTTACATAATCTTTATCTAATTAAACTAACTTTAAGTGGATGTTATGTAATTTGCTCATCAATGTCTTTCTTAATTGTTATGGAGTTAGTCACATTGACGGGAATCTAATTCGACTGCTTAAACGAACATTAACATAATTATATATATTCGCCATTTATTTGTCTCAACATAATTAGTAAAGTGGATTCAAAACTAGGATGATTGTTTCACAAAAAAAAAATTGTTATTTTCATCACTTGAAGAATTTGTAGTCTTTAAATTAATTGTTATTATTTTAGAATAAACTCGGAAAACAAAACAACAAATATTTTCTTAATGAATCGGATAAATTAATTGTTTGGATTAAGTAGTTAAACTGTGTCCACAGATTGATATCCGCTTCTTATCGATTCTATATTACCACCTGGCATGTACACTTGCTTTTATGTGTGTAGTCTAGTTTAGCTGAATTTTAAAACCAGTATTTGTGTGAAAAATCTTTGTCAAAAATATATACAGTTCACGCACATCAAGTTTTTGGCGCCCTTGCCGGGGACACGGTTTCAACCAAACAATCCAAAAATTTAATTTGTAGATATTAGTAAATATTTTTATTATTATTCTTAGTTCTTTTCTTTTCTTTTAAAAATATCCCATTAAAATCTTTAGGTAATGAATGTCCACCACACATGAACCTACGCTCGTTACGCCATTTTCAGAGCCCGAACGACATCTCCTTAACCGATTACAAGAACGGACACAAACGGTAGCTGACGCGATCGCAGGAGAGACGTTGGAGGACACACGCCCAGAAGACAACATGGCGGACGCAGGAGGAGAAAGGAACATGACGTCCTACGCCAAGCCGTCCCTTGGCGGTTATGAGTCTAGTGTCGCCCAACCAGAAGTTGCAGCCAACAATTTCGAAATAAAATCAAGCATTATTCACATGGTGGAAACCTCTGCTCAGTTTAATGGTTTACTAGACAAGGATCCTAACGCTCATATCGCGCGTTTCTTACGAATCTGTGCAACCTTCAAAATCTATAACTTTTCTGATGACGTTGTTAGACTTAGGCTCTTTCCATTCTCGCTCCGTGGCCAAGCCATGGAGTGGTTAGACGCACTGCCACCCGAAACCGTCACAACATGGGCCGAGATGGCCGAGCAATTTCTGTTAAAATACTTTCCACCTGACAAAACTGCTAAATTAAGATCAAGTATTACTGGTTTTCGTCAAGATGATGATGAGTCACTGCACGCAGCATGGGAGAGATATAAAAGCCTTCTAAGGAGATTCCCACATCACGGGCTCAATATGTGGCTTCAATGCCAGACGTTTCACGATGCTATCTCAGGAGCACAATAGCAGGCCATTGACCAGTGCGCTGCAGGAGATTTCGGAGGAGCAACCCCAACCTAGGCATTCCAAGCATTGGAAAAGGCCACCACCAAAATTTTTGCTTACAATCCTCTGCAAGCCAGACCTACCCAGAAGGGTATACATCACGTTGATTTCGATACCTTAGTTGTAGCTCAATTGGAAGCGCTTACCAAAAAGTTTGAGTAAATGCAGACTTAACTCAAGAAAGCGCAGCTTCGATGCGACACCTGTGGAAAACCATACAAAACAAGGGAGTGTCAGCAAGCCATGGTTATAGAAGAGGTTGATTATCTAGGAGGATTGAAAAAACTCTTACGGAAACAATTACAACTTGAATTGTAGAAACAACTCGAACTTCAGATAGGGGAACACTGGTCAACAACCCTCAGGATTCAATAGGAGGCTGCCTTTCCAACAAAAAAATGCACCTTTTCAATCCAAACAACCATTTCAAGGACCAAGTAGCAGTAACCAAACCAGTTGGGAATCAAGCGTGGAAAATCTGTTGCAGCAACTCTTAGCCAGTACACAAACGTATAACAAACTGGCTGAACAACAAAACCAGAGGAACGAAGAGCGTTTCCAAAAGCATGAAGTAGAGTTGAGAAGTCAAAAAGCATCCATGCAGACCATTGAAAACCAAGTAGGGCAAATGGCACAACTTCTTTCAGAGAGGCAGCAAGAGATCCTTCCCATTAATACTGTGACCAATCCTAACGCACATGTGAAAGCTATCACACTTAAGAGTGGTAGAATTACTGAGGAAGAGGCAGCACCTGTAACACAAAACACTGTTGCAGAAGAAGAATCCCTAATCGAAATACAAGAGATTCCAACCCCAGCTGCCAGGAAACAACGTAAGGAGCCGACTCCAACATATGTCCCACCAATCCCATATCCAGGACGCCTGAAGAAGGATAAGATGGAAGAGAAATATAGGAAATTCCTGGGGCTTTTCAAACAATTGCATGTGAACCTGTGATGTGCCATCGTTTATACATGTTTTGCATGTATAATAATCCCCACATTATGGTACTAATTGAATAATAACCTTGCAATTGATACTTAAAACGTTCATATTTTATAATTGCTGGTTATTTGGTGTCTTGAGGCTAACAAAGCTAAAACCAATCAAAAAAACCAAGAAATCAAGCTTCTAGAAGGATCATTCCCAAGCATTAACCCCCAAGAAGTCAAAATTGGTCAACAACAAGTCAACAAGCAACTAAAAGACGAAACGAGGAGCAGGCAGGGCAATGCACGGTCGTGCATTGCATTGCACGGCAGTGCAAAGCCTGCCTTGCTCCCCAAGGACTCAGTACACTGTCATTTGTACCCTGTTTGTTTCCTAAGGTGTTAGCACGCCCGTGCAAACCAATGCACGGTCGTGCATTGCTCATTTTGAGGCCTATAAATAGATGGCTTGAGTTCTTGGTTCTACACACCTTACCACAACCAACGATATAGAGAATAGTTCGTTTCCAACAGCTTTAGAGTAGTAGTAGTAGAGTGGAGAGAGGCTCCTCCTCTTTGTCCGCAATAGGGGAGCCTACGAAACTCAGCGTTACGCTAGTTAGTATGGCCATTCGTGGCTAAACTCTTTGTATTGCTAGGGTGAAGATGAAGTTTGGTGTAAGTTAATCTCTAACGTATTAATCTAGTGGTATGTTGATGTATTTAATTGTTCGCTCTTAAAACCACCTTCTAGGTGGGATTTTTATTACCTTTTAAACTTGTCTTTACACTTGTGAGTGTTCTTGATTTTGAAGCATAAGACCGTAAAACCTTTTTAATCAAACTTCTCTTGAAACTTGTACGTCTTTATACAAGAAGATTTTGATAATCCAAGGCTTGGTTAATACTAATAAGGTCGTACGTCTTTATACGAACTTGTTATGAGACCAAGAATTGGTGAACTCACGTTGGGAATGGTATGTCTTTATACATGGTTCCATGTTGCACGGCCTCCCGGTGAACAAAGTCTAATCACTATTTTACTAATAATACTTAAGCATTTAAGTTCGATGTCTTAAACCAACTTGGAGATAGCATTCAAAGAGTTGAGGGTAACGTTGTCCCTAGCGGGAATCATTACCATTTTATTATTAAAGATTATAATTCGTGAACCAAATGTTGTGAGAATGAGGCTCTAGCGGTGTACCGTTCACACGATTGTATTATTCATCCCACCGGATTATTCAACTTAACATTATCATATACCAAGCGGATTCAAATCCCAAAGCAATACTCTTCGTGACCTGATCATTTTTGAGATATTTACTTTTCTGCTATTTACATTCCTGTTACCACATCACGCCGTTTTTACTTTTCTGTCATTTACTTTACCATCATTTACTTTTCGGTCATTTACTATTCTGCTTCACAAGTACACAAAACTCACTCACTAATTAAACCGGCTAAACGATAACAAAAGTTGATTATTGGAACTCGACCGTGTCCATTGGTTCGATACTTGGTTCTTACCTAAACTATATTACGCTACGATAGGTACACTTGCCTATTGTGTGTGTTTTTATGTTTAAAGTAATTATCATTTTATAAATTTAAAACTTGATCTCGTGAAACCATATTTAATTATATAATTAAACTAATATCACGTGCAGCATCAACCTGCCATTTATAGAAGCTCTTGCTCAAATGCCAAATTATGCGAAGTTTCTAAAAGGAGTCATGACAAACAAAAAGAAGCTTGAAGAATTGTCACATGTGATATTAAATGAGGAGTGCTCAGCTGTGTTGCAGAACAAGTTACCCACAAAAATGACTGATCCTGGAAGTTTCACCATCCCTTGTTTAATAGGCAATCTGTCAGTTATCAATGCCTTGGCCTACTTAGGAGCCAGCATAAATATGATGTCGTACGCATTCTTCGAGAAACTGGAGCTAGGAGAACCCAAACCAACTCGTATGAGCATTCAACTAGCTGATCACTCAGTAAAATACCCCTGAGTCATAGTTGAAAACATGTTGGTTAAGATCGACAAGTTCGTCTTTCCTGTCGACTTTGTAATCTTGTATATGGATGAGGATAAAAACGTCCCCCTCATTCTGGGCCGACCTTTCCTAGCCACGGCTAAGGCCCTTATCGATGTTTGCACCGGTAAAATCACATTGAGGGTGGATAACGAGGAAATCACCTTCGACATCGGACGTTCAATGAAGCACCCGCAGCACCACGATGATTCACTTTATTTCATCGACATCTGTGACTCCATTGTAAGTTGTCACCTGTGAGAAGCTAGAGAAGAGGAAACATGCAACACACAGTTGATTGAGGAGATTGCATCTGAAGATGACTACGTGCAAGAAGAAATTTGACACGTAGAAAGTCAAGGAAGTCGCAACTGTCCACAAACCAGTGAGGTCATCGACCGATACTCAGAACCTAAAGCCGTTGAGGAACCGCCTATTCTGGATCTAAAAGAGCTTCCTTCGCATCTTGAGTATGCCTTCCTGTCATCTAGTTTAACGAATGACGAAAAAGGCTAAACTTCTTAAAGTTCTTAAGGCGCACAAAAAAGCCATAGCATGGAAGATCATGGACATAAAAGGAATCAATCCATCCTTTTGTACCCAAAAATTCTAATGGAAGATGACTTCCGACCAGTCGTTCAACATCAGAGACGATTGAATCCCAGCATGAAAAAGGTGTGAAGAAAGAAGTCATAAAACTATTCGATGCCGGGTTGATTTACCAAATTTCTGACTCACCATGGGTGAGTCCCATGCAGGTTATTCCGGAGAAAGGAGGAATGACGGTGGTAACCAATGACAAGAATGAGCTTATTCCTACACGTACTGTGACCGGATGGAGGGTCTGTATCGATTACTGGAAGTTAAACGATGCCTCAAGGAAGGATCATTTTTCGCTTCCCTTTATTGATCAAACGCTTAAGAGGTTGTCTGGAAGAATGTTCTATTGCTTTCTAGATGGTTTCTCCGGGTATTTTCAAATTCCCATCGCCCCCGAAGACAGGAAAAGACAACGTTCACATGTCCCTATGGAACATTTGCCTACCGACACAAGCCATTCGGGTTATGCAATGCACAAGCTATGTTTCAAAGGTGTATGGTAGCCATCTTTCATGACATGATTGAAGATTCTATGGAAGTGTTCATGGACGACTTCTCCATATTTGGCAACTCCTTTGAACAATGTCTAAGTAATCTAGATAAAATGTTGGCCAGATGTGAAGATGCCAACCTTGTTCTAAACTGAGAGAAATGTCACTTCATGGTGACAGAAGGAATAGTACTAAGGCATAAGATTTTGCAAGCGGGATTAGAAGTTGATCAATCGAAGATAGACACCATATCAAAGCCTCCGCCTCCTACTTCTGTGAAATCTATAAGGATTTTCATAGGTCATGCAAGTTTCTATTCATCAAAGATTTTTCAAAGATAGCTCGTCCAATGACCCAACTCCTGGAAAAAGATGCCACTTTCGTATTCGCTGACGAACGCCTCATGGCATTACTTAAAGAAAAACTTGTCAATGCCCCCATTATGACAGCCCCCGATTGGACATTACCATTTGAATTAATGTGTGATGCGAGCAATTTCGCAGTGGGAGCCGTCCTGGGCCAGCGAAAAGAAAAGCATTTCCATCCAATCTACTACGCAAGCAAGACATTGAATGATGCGCAAGAGCATTACACAACCACTGAAAAAGAAATTTTTGCTGTGGTTTTTGCATTCGATAAATTCCGTTCATATCTCGTCCTCTCTAAAACTATCGTGTACACAGATCATGCAGCACTTCGCTATTTGTTTAACAAACAAGACGCGAAACCCAGACTGATACGATGGATACTCTTGCTACAAGAATTTGACATTGAGATATGCGATAAAAGAGGAGCTGAGATGATTGCAACGGACCATCTCTCACGTCTTGAGTGCCCAGCTTCAGCAGAGCAGATGAAGGTGGATATCAATGATAACTTCCCTCGTGAGTTCCTTCTGCACATAGAGACCATCATTGAGGATCATTCTTGGTTTGCCGATTTTGCAAACTATCTTGCGAGCAGAATTGTTTTGAAAGGACTGGCATATCAACAGAAGAGGAAATTTTTCGCCGACGTAAAGCATTACTTTTGGGAGGATCCGTACTTATTCAAAGTTGGAGCCGAGCAACTCATACGCAAATGTGTGTACGGAGAAGAGGCACAAAGATTCTAAAACATTGCCACAAAGGCCCGACCGGTGGACACCATGGAGCAACCTTAACCGCTAAAATGGTGTTTGACTCCGGATTCTTTTGGCCTACCATTTTTAAGGATGCTCACACCATGGTACGATCACGCGATGCTTGTCAGAGAGCAAGCAACTACTCTTCAAGAAATGAGATGCCCCAAAGACCCATCCAAGTATGTGAGGTCTTCGATGTTTGGGGAATTGAATTCATGGGACCATTTCCAGTGTCCTTGGGAAACCGATATATCCTAGTCGCAGTCGATTACGTTTCAAAGTGGGACGAAGCACAAGCCTTGCCCACTAATGATTCTAGGACGGTTGTCAAATTCCTAAAGAAACTGTTCTCACGTTTCAGTGCACCAAAAGCACTCATCAGCGATAGAAGAACACACTTTTGTAACCCACAACTAGAAAAGGCTTTATCTCGTTATGGCGTTCACCACCGATTTGCTACACCATACCACCCGCAAAAAAGTGGGCAAGTGGAGGTTACAAATCAAGGCATCAAAAGAATCCTTGAGAAAATGGTTGGTCATAATGGAAAGGATTGGTCCGAGAAACTCGATGACGCATTATGAGCTTTTCGCACAACCTATAAAACTCATATCGGGACCACTCCGTTCAAGATTGTGTACAAGAAAAGCATGTCATCTTCCCGTGGAACTCGAGCACAAATCATATTGGGCTTTAAAACCACAAATCTTGACCTAGCACAGGCCGGACGAAACAGGTTCGTTCAGATCAGCGAGCTTGAGGAATTGCGATGTCAAGCTTGTGAGAATTCAAGGCTCTATAAGGATAGAACGAAGAGATTGCATGATTCCTGTTTGAGAGAACAAAAATAATTCCACACAGGGAACTGTGTTCTGTTGTACAATTCTCGTCTTCGTTTATTTCCTAGGAAACTTAAATCTCGATGGTCAGGGCCATATACCATGAAAGAAGTTTTCCCATGTGGAGCAGTTGAAATCGAGCATGACGATGGAAGGAATTTCAAGGTCAACCGTCATCGATTAAATCTCTATGTTCAAGAACCATCAGAAACAGTCTCGGGGGTCATCGACCTCCACCCCATAAACAACTAAGTGTAGGGAAGGTCTAGCCAAAGACCCATAACCAAAACATGGCACCTTGTAAATAATTTATCAATTTTATTTCTAAATTCTGAGGCTAGTAGACGAGGCACGACCCTGTGCCCCACTAAGCACGCCCTCGTGTCTGCTCAAAATCTCGACCACGATCTCCGCTGATTCCGTACTTGCTACAGTTCTGATCATACGTAATTAACATGTAAGCACGGCCCGTGCTTGGGCAAGCACGCCCCCGTGATCAGTTGTCTAACCTCTCTATAAATTGCATGCATTGTCTTAGTTCAACCACAACCAAGATGAAGATGTCTTCCAAAGAGAGTACCTCTGATTGGGTCCCAGCAAGGAAGGCAAGAACTGAAGTCCGGGAGCCAACGACCGCCGAGGTGGTCATCAAACTGAAGGAGCTTATCAAAGAGCTTACTGAGATGAACTTGCTAGCCGAAAGGCGCCTTTTGCTGCTTACTGAACAAGCAGAGCTAATGAAGGAAGAGTTGATAACCATCAACCGCCAACTCACAGACCTTTGCAACCGCACCTCCCACTACCCAATGCACGTGCTTCCGCACGAGATGTTTGGAAGTTTCATGTAAACATCTTAGGGTAGGAATGGTGTATGATAGAATCTTAGGCCTGGCAAACTAGGCGGGTCAGGTGGATTCGAGTCACGGGTCATAACGGGTTCGGGTCAGAATGGGTCCAGGTCAATACGGGTTAGGAGAAAATGAATTCGGGTCAAACGGGTTTGGAGCAAAATGTGGCCTGGTCAAAATGGGTCGTTTTAAAAAAAACTATCAATTTGGTTCGGGTCAAAACGGATTCGGCCAATCATACCAAACCATACACAAAACGTTCCATATCACACCAAAAACCGGTTTTATAGTACCTGATTATTTTAACACTTTTAAATATATAAATTTTTTTGTGACATTTTTCTCAGTGATCTGTCGGTGAAGAGTTCTAAGGTTCTCTTATCAATCATTAGTAAGTTATCCGTCGGTGAAGAGTTCATCACTGATCCGTTAGTGACATGCATCAATGTTTCGCTAGTCCGTCAGTGAAAAACCCTTTTTGATCCGTCTATAATAGCGGTCGTTGATATATGGATGATTATCCAATTTTCCCACAAACTTTTACCGACAGATGCTACTATCCGTCGGTAAAAATTGAATTAATTTATAGTGAAGTTACTTGATCAAGTCTACATTTTATGGATAATTTATGGTAGTGTGCAAATTTAATCTCAAATTTAACTGCAATTAATCACCGCACAAAAAATAAAAAATAAATAAATGTAGTAATAAGATGCATACAATGTTTAGGGAGTTTGGAATCGAGATCTGATCGGAGTTTTCCCTGAGCAGTAAGCGGAGCCTTCTTGGCGACGGTTAACATTGCGTCGACAGTAAGCATATATATGGAACCGTATGTGTATGTGTATGGTTTGGCGGCGGGGGGTGGCGGTGGCAGGGTGCGGCGGTGGCGGAGGCGAGTGGCGGGGGCGGAGGCGGGTGGTGGGGGCGGCGGCGGGTGGCCGGGGGGTGGCGGCGGTGTGGGTGTGGTGGTGGGGCGGGGGGTGGGTGTGGCGGCGGGGCGGGGTGCGGCGGCGGCGAGTGGCGAGGCGACGGGGACGACGGGTGGGGGTGGGGGTGGGGTGAGATGACAAAGTTAGGGGGACCCATATGAACTATTTTTAAGTTAACAAAATTTTAGTTGACTAATTTAAGGTGACCAAATTAACCCGTTGAATATTTGAGATTACCCAAATTGAACCATTGACTAATTTAAGGTGACCAAAATTAACCCTTTGACTAATTTGAGGTCACCCAAATTGACTTATATTTAATTGACTTTTACCCAAATAAACCCATTTTTTAAAGGATGGGTCAAGATTGCCACCATTATAGAATCTCGTTTTGCTTCGTGAGATTCTCGGCTTGTAATTTTATCTTTAATCAATGAAAACCTCTGCGTGTGATCTTATTCGTCTACTTAAGTTTCTTATGATTTAAACTAACCTTTGTTACGATGAAAACTTTTGGTGAAATTAGGAGACTCGCGTGGCATGACCAAGGAAAACGAATAACATAACTAAAAAAAATATTTTTGAAACAATAGGTCAAGCACGGGTCGTGCCCCACCAGACACGGGGCCGTGCCCGACAGTCGCAGCAGCTTTTCGTATTTCTAAAAAACCCCAACTTTTTAACCCATTTAACCTTAAAAATCAGTTTCGTTTTCTCTCGATTCCAGCCACCAAACGACCCAAATCCATCCATTTTATCAAGAACTCTCTTAATCCATCCATCAAGGTATGTTTAGATCATCCCATTGTTTATATTTAGGTTTTTTCTTTCAATTTGGGGGGTGATTCTTGGTCTACACCGGATTTTACCCCTGCTTGAGTCAATTTTCTTTTGAATCCTTAGTTCTAGGGTTTAAAATCTTAGATTTAGTTGTTATTTTTTTTGTAATTTTCGGGTTTGATTTGGGTTTTTCACCCGGGTTGACCCGTTTGTTCATAATTTTATCTTTGACTTTGATTATTGTTGTTTTTTTGGCAAAAAGTTCCAAAAAACCCGAAATAGAAAGTCAAGGGTTTGCATTTACGGACACGTGCACGGGTTCGAATCTCAGATTCTGCCCTTTTCAGTGCAGCACGGGCTGTGCCCCACTAGGCACGCTCCCGTGTTTGACCATCATCAGGTCCACTGTGTTCAGTTGAAGCACCATCTGTGCCTGCAGTCCAGCACGGGTCGTGCCCCACTAGGCACGCCCCCGTGCTCAGCCTTATGTCCAGAAATGTTTTCATTTGGCTTTGTTTAATTCGATAAGCAGACTTGTTAATTACTATCTCAGGATCATGGCACACACATTCCTTGTATTCAATGGCCGAAACTAGGGTTGGTGTCGTGAGCGTTTGAACACACTTCTGTGACGAGAAGAAGAATCGCACCTTCGGGTTTGCTATGACACCTTAGACACTGTCGGGCAGAGGGGGCGTTTCAATAACCTAGTTACCCGTCTGTGGCAGCAAGTGTTTGAAAATGATCGTGAATCCGTGCTAGAACTCACAGTGGAGTTTTTGGCAACATTTCAGTTCAAGCAAAGTGGCCTGGACCTTTGGGATGAATCTGTTGTTTCCTTCTGTTTAGCAGGTTCTTGGCAAAGCACCTCAGTTGCATGATTCAGGATTGATGTAGGGATCTACATTGAAGAAGAAATCTCTGAGCCTGACTGGACATCTGCAACTCACACCTTTCCTAACGAAGAAGACAGACATCACCCAACTTGGGGAAGTATTCGGCCAGCCTTCTGGAACAAAGTCGGTACTAGGGAATACAACGCTAGCCGAACCAAAAGCAGTAAACTTAAGGATCCCTTGCTTCATTACGTTCACCGTCTGCTCAGTCACTCAGCCACACAACGTGGTCAAAGTGAGGGGGTAGTCAATCTGAGGGACCTATTTGTTCTGTATTGTTTAGTCAATCGAGATCCATGCAACATCGCATACCTTTTATGCCGTCTCTTCGCAGCTAACTCCGTAGCTGGGGCAAATACCCCAATGTTCGGTGGCAGCTGGATCGTACAACTCTATGAAGCAAATGATGAGTCAACTGAAGGCACTGAAGGGCTATCTCCAGGACTATTGGATCTATCTGTCTGTGCAAGCATGGGCATGGTTGCCTATTTATCTGATGGTCAGGCACGTTTTTAGGATTCTAGGGGTCAAATTTGGGATCCCGAGGACCCGGAGCAAGTAATCATGGACCTTGATATCCAGCAGTCACCTCACCACCATCAACATCAACATTTTGACACCAGAGTATCATCTTTCCATGCCTCTGGATTTCCATCCAGACTGTCAGCACCTATGCCCGTCGTTCATTTGAAATCTGTGAATACACTTCTGGGCGGCTCGACAACTTATCTGACAGGGTAGACTTAATTGGGAAGGATGTCGCCTACATGAGGCGTAGGATGAACCGGAATTGGGGAGAAGAAAACCTCGACTAGTGCGAGGTGGTGGGTGAAAATCCCATCGAAGCACCATTTTTGACACAGGCGGATCTATGTTCTTCGGCTATGTTTTCTTTTTTCTTAATTCAGTATTATCAGGCACTGGTTGTTCCGTGCCGTTTTAAACTATTTATTTTATCTGTAGGATTTTTATTTCTGAACTTATAATTTAGTACTAATAATTCTGTGTGTTATCACTTGAATCATGCATTTCAGGCCGCTGTGAGCATCAATCACACACTTTGGGATATGCCATGATTCAAGGGAGTTTTTCAGTTCCCTTACCTCCATTTACACTTCATAATTGTTTATTTCTTTGTACATTGAGGACAATGTAATCTTCAAGTGTAGGGAGGGGGGGTTCACCATATCAATCACTTGAACTTTGATCACCTAAATTTGTAAAGAACTCCACTCAATAATTTTTTATGGCATAAAACACTCAAACAGTTTTAAAATTTTTGATAAACTTAAATAAAGAAATGCATTTTACAAACACTCGTTTTAAACAAGTTGGCGAGTAAAATGACACAAAAACATCCCAAAGCATGGTGAGTTAAAAAGAAACAAAAGGCATGCAAAGATTTTACACTTTTACACAAATCCATCCGTTTCTGTGAGCATATTTTTTAGCCTTTACAGCTTTGTGTTATCACACTATGCTTTTGTTTTTATCGGATTATTGAGGGTATCATATGTTCTGTGCAAATTAGAACTTGTTTTGGGCATACTTTTCAAAACCATAAAAAGGAAACGGTTGCATGAAAATGATCTAGGCATTTGGATACCCACCTTGTCAGTCGATTCCCCATTGCCAACCGAACACGCCTAGTTAACCCCATCGAGCCTTTTCCTTTCCATTTTCACCAATACCCACCACCTTTGATGCTAATGACTCGACCTGTAATATATATATATATATATATATATATATATATATATATATATATATATATATATATATAACATTTTGGTCTTTTACCGGTTAGGCCTAAAAGAGCGGGATGCATTCGTTTGATTTCAATTTACTTTCATGCCTTCATTTTGCAAAGTCGGGACTTCCCCCGAAAATTCGTGAACACATCTTTGTTTTAGCATTTGAATCAAGAAAAAGATGGCGACAAAAGGAACAAAATCCACCCTTTTGTGGAATTTCAAAAAGCGCCATAAAAAGAAGGGCAAAAAGATACGAAATGTGCCTGAATTGTGGAAATTGGTCTCATAATGGAAAATGTAGTAAAAACCAAACGACCTCCCATCATGAGTATATAGAGTTGATCAAAGTGGGTGCTATTAGGCTCCAAGCCGAACGATCCCTAAAGAAGGATAGCTATGTGTATCTCAAAGTCAAAGAGGAAGCAAGGTTTCTAAAGATGAGATTCGGTCTTGACAATCTGACCATAAACGAGTCCTCGAGTTAGTAATACCCCTTCTAGGCCGAGTATTGTAGAAGGATTTCCATTTTTAGTATCCTTTACTTTTTAGTCAAGAAAATAAACTAAGGTCAAAATCCCAAGTACCTAGCCACTTTTCAAAATAATGCATAACCATTACCCTAAGCCAAACTACAACCCAAAAGACCTTTTGATTCATGCAAGTGTTTCCTATAATTGGTGGAGTTTCGATCCCTTAACAAGCATATAATTTAACACATCTCATATTGATAATCGAGTGTTCTATACATACATCATTACACGTATGACTACAAATATCTAGTCGAGTGTGTGTGAACATTGTGAGTAGTGTTAAGTCTTGCATGTCTATAACTTCATAAAACAAACCATTGCTACTAGGATATCACTTCATAAGCTCATAGCTACTCGTTGACCTTTGTTTACTTGTGTTCCTTCTTCAAAGAAGGAAAATCATTTCTTTGCTTTAGTTTATTTAAACTTGTTGTTAAAATGCCATTTGGAAGGATTTATTCAAATTATTGCTTGAGGACAAGCAAGGTTCAAGTGTGGTGAGGTTTGATGTGCACTAAATTAGTTATATATTTCACACCATTTACATCCCGGTTATTGCCAATTTCTTTACACATTGATTGAATTTGTCACTCATTTAGCTTCAATTGTGTTTTCAGGGAATACTGAACCTAAAGCAACAAACGAGCGGAAAAGCGATGAAAAAACGAAGAAATTGTATAAGTCAGTAGGCAAAGCACGGGTCGTGCCTCCCTAGGCAGCCCCCGTGTCCCTTCCATGCAGAAAAGACAAACTGCTGAAGCACTTTTGTGTGACAAACACTCTGGATAGTGTCTTAGTTTATTATGCTTGTCTTGTATGTTTTGTCTTTGTATTGTAATGTATGTATGTATTAGTTACCGAGTTGTAATTTCTAATGCATGTCATTGTTGTAATTATTCTCTAAGTGTTTTGCGCACTTAGCATGTGCGCAGGAATTAGTTCCTGCATACTTAGCAAGTACGCAAGAATACTCTGCGTACTTGCTAAGTACGCATAAACAATTTGCCCTGCGCACTTGTTAAGTGCGCAGAGATCAGGTTTTGTATAAATAGAATAGGTTGACAGAAGATAAGTACGCAGACATTTGCACTCAGTATTTTCTCTTTGTAACCTTTCGAGTTTATAATAGAAGGAACTTTAAAGTGATTTCTTTGTCGGTTTACTTTGTGTTGTTTGATTCTCCACCTAGTCACGGGTATTCCGCACCCGGCCCGACTAGTCACACACCCACACGTAACGATCCGAGACACCCGGGGACCTACAAGTGGTATCAGAGCTTAGCTCTTGATTTCGAGTGTTGTGAGTGTGTTAGGAGTATCTTCTACACATCCTACAGAGTTTTTGCAAGCAAAAGTGAGTGTTTTTGTTGATTTTTGTGATAAAATAGGGGTAGCTCTTGAGCACTATTTTAGAAGCAAAAATCACTCAAAAACCGACTTTTGTTGTGTATTTGAGTGCTTTGAGCATCAAAGGTTGGTTAGAAATGAGTTTCTGACCCTTTGGCTCATTTTGTTTGGTCACATTTTCGATTTCTGCCATCTCCGGTGAGATTCCAGTGACCAGAAAAAGTTGGTGAGAGTTGGTGAAAAAGTGACCTGCGTACTTACCTTATTTGGCAAAAAATACAGTCTTGCTGCATACTTACCAAGTATGCAAGACCATATTTGTAGCGTACTTACTTAATCTCCTGCGTACTTATCATTTACTCCTGCGTACTTATCAAGTACGCAAGAGCAAATTCTAAATACGCAAGACTAGGTTTGTTAAGTGCGCAAAGCTAGAGACAAGTGCGCAAGTTTCTTTGACTTTCTAAAATTTGACTAAGTGTTCAACATGTCAAATCTTCAGAACCTCGGTAACCTTCTGATCTATGACAACGAGATCGGAACCCCACAGAAAGCCCCAAAGCTGCTTAATGTAAATGATTATTCAAACTGGAAAGCACGCTTTGAACATTATATTTCTTATACCGATTCTTCGTTATGGATACCCATTCTAGAGGGCTATAAGCATCCCACATACACTTACCTTGATGAGGAAGTTCCCAAGCCTATCTCTAAACTTGATGAAGAAGAAAAGAAAGTTTATGATAGAGAGAAGAAGGCACACGGATCTCTCACTATGGCCTTGACCAAGGAGTTATTGCATAGCTTCAGAGGATACGATAACTCCAAGGATCTCTGGAAGGCGTTACAGAAAAGATTCGAGGGTAACAGTGACATCAAGAAGAGTAAACGGGATCTTCTCAGGAAGCAGTATGAGTGCTTCAGATATCTGGAGAACGAATCCATAGATGAGCTCATCTCTAGATTCTATCATTTGCAGACTGAGTTGAAAGCTTTTGACCTCATCTATCCAAATGAGGAATTAGTTGAAAAATTTCTGGATGCTTTGCCACCCAAATTTGAGATGTATACTACCCTGATGAGAGAGAATTCTAAGTTTTATGAGATGACAATTGATGAGGCAATTGGAAAGGTTCAAGCACATGACATAGACCTCAAATACAAGACCCTTCTATGTATTATGGGACGTCTTCTACAACCAAGTCATCGGGCTCTGGAATTGCCCTTTTCTCAAGAAACTCTCATGAGGAAGAAACTTCAAAGGCTTGTGGTGGTCATGCGTGCTATGCAGCATCTGGTTCTGGATCTCATCACCAGAACTCCTCAAGAAATCCTTCTCCCACATCTTCAACTAACCAATCAGCAATAGCCAAGATAGCTGAAGATCATGTGGCTTTATTCTCATCATGCATGCTTGCCTATGAGAACTTCATTGGCGGTAAGCTAACGGATCCTGAAACCATCGAAGAAGACTTTGATCAGGTGGATCCGGATGATATGGAGGATATGGATATTCAATGGAATATGGCCATGATCTTGAGGAGGGCGAAGCGTTTCCTGAACAGAACTGGCCGAAAGTTCATTGGTGGCCATTCTAATGCCAAGTTTGGTTTTGACAAATCCAAGGCTAAGTGCTACAAGTGTCTGAACTTTGGACACTTTGCTCGTGAATGTTAGAAGGACAAAGCACCTGCTTATGGATTCACAAGACCAAGCCAGGGAAGCAATCAAGGAAACAACCAAGGGTACAACTCTAACAACTGCAATCAAAGTCAAAGTGGAACGTCCAATGCATTGGTGTCTCAACAGGACGAAAGCTTTGATTGGGGTGTTCACTTGGAGGATGACCTTATTGCACAAACACAGGTTGGTCTCATGGCTAAGATTATGGAGATGATGGAAGCCGAGGAAAGGGAAGCTTCTGTGGCTGATCAAGAAGAGTCTACAACTGCAGTTTCCCTCATGTCTATTGGAGAGGCATCATGTTCATCGAATGAGGTAGATTCTAATCATTTTGCTGTCATTTCTTGTTCCAAATGTCTAAGCTTAAAGGTTGAAAACTCTAAGCTTCAAGACAAAGTCGAACCCCTTCGTATTGCAGCGTTAAGCTACAAGGAAAATGAAAAATGTTATAAAGATTCAACTAAAACTTTGAAGAAAGAAAAACGTGATTATTCACTTAAAATCAGCGATCAACAGTTTCATTTGGATGTTGCGTACAAGGGGTTAGAAAAAAGGAACAATGAGATTAATAAGCTGCAAAATGAGATCTTGCAGTTGAAAGATAATATTGAGAAGTTGAAAAATTCTCGTTTTGTGGTGGAACACTACGAGTCTGTAGTGAGGCAAGTGAATGGCTTAGGGCTGGGTACTAATGCCATTCCTCCACCAGTTAGCGGGAAATTTGTCAACGGCTTATATGACATTGATTTGTCTTGCCTTGATGAGTCCTCAAGTCAGGATGATTCCTCTAACAAGGATGATTCCTTAAGTAAGGCTGACTTTGCAGCTAATGAAGAGTTCTTTACTGCTTCTGATGATGGGTCTGAGAACACCTGCCCTGAAGGAGTAGTCTCTGAGGAGTTGTTAAGTGAACAGAAAGTTAAGAAAAACATTATCACTAATAGTGATAATTGTATTTTGACTGAACCCGATATCATTGAATCTAATGAGAAATTGAAAGTGATGCTTTATGGAGGATATAAAAACATTAATCAAGTTAAGAAAGAAGCTTTTCACATTTTGGGCTTGGTTATCAAGAAAATTTGCAAAAAATTTATACTCCTAAAAGCCAATCATCATCGGGTCAAACCATTGTTCACCAAACAACTTCTCCTGCTCATCATGCTGAGTCATCTAATGCCAGATCAAATGAGCATTACAGGAGGACTTACAAAGAAAAGAGATCTTCCTTTCACTGTGGTATGGTTGGTCACATTCTTATGAACTGTCCTACTAAGAACCAAGGGAAACGGCCAATTGTTTCACAACCGGCTGTTATCCCTAAGTCACCACTAGTGAAGCATTCCAAAAGTCCAAAAGCAAATGTGGTGAAACCACCAGTAAAACCTATGGTAAAGCCAAAGATCACTTCTGAGGCTAAACCATTTGTTTCAAAAAGGGGGAAAGCTACCAGCTAAACCTAGTGCATCTAGCTCTGGAAGTGTACAAACTGGTGTGAAACCTGTGGTGAAACTCTCTAAGCCACAGAGGAGAAGAATGAACAAGAGATTGAGAAAGCTAGAACAGCTGGCTGAAATTCAATCAGGTGAAGCTTCCACTAGTTCACCTGCTGCTGTTGAATCTAAGTCTACTGTTCTAGTTAAGAAAAAGAAGAGGTCCTGGAATAACAAATCCAAATGTTCTCAATCTCCTGATCCTAAATTTTCTAAAGATTCATCCATTTTTTACAGTCACGACTGTGAGTTAATTGAGGTTGTTTATTTTGAGAAAGACGGACGACCCAAGACCACTATGGCTTGGGTCTCCAAATCTAATTAATTCTTTTTGTGACTCGTGCAGGGACATCCGAATGGTACTATCTCTAATCGTTGGTATGTAGATAGTGGATGCTCCCGACACATGACAAGTAATATGGCCTTGCTTCAAGATGTGAAACCATTCAGAGGCGGCTATGTGGCCTTTGCTGGAGAGAAAGGCGGTAGTATCACATGTCAAGGCGTGGTTTCAAATGGTTGTGTCAGCTTTGACAATGTCAACTACTGCGAGCAGCTGAAGCATAACTTGTTGAGTGTCTCCCAGATGTGCGACAAGGAGTACTCAGTGATGTTTGACAAGAATGAATGCTTGATACTCAAACCTAGTTTTGAGGTTCCTGGAGAATGGATTCTGATGAGAGCGCCAAGGACAAACGACACCTATCAGATTGATATGAGCATCGCAACAACCACCTCATCAGTTGTTACTTGTTTGCTTACCAAAGCGACAGAGCTTGACTCTATCTTGTGGCATAGGAAACTTGGACACATTTCTTATCGAAAAATGAATCATCTTGTCCGAAAAACGGTTTGGTAACCGGTGTTCCTAAACTGAGATTTACCGTTGCGGATGACTGTATGCCTTGTAAAAAGGGCAAACAGCAACGGAAGTCTTACAAGCCCAAGATCCAAAACTCCATCGATACCCCTTTGGAGCTATTACATATGGATCTGTTTGGCCCCATAAGTATCAGGAGTATTGGAGGTAAGTCATTCTGTCTGGTTGTAACTGATGATTTCTCGCGTTTTTCTTGGGTGCATTTTTTAGGTACGAAGGACGAAACTGCTGACATTCTTCAATACCTGATCCTGAGCTTGGAATCTCTTTGCAAGTTGAAGGTTAGATAAGGAGTGACAACGAAACTGAATTCAAGAATTATTTGATGGAACTTTTCTATCTCAAGAAGGGGATCCGTCACGAATTTAGTGCCCCGTACACACCTCAGCAGAATGGAGTCGTAGAACGGAAGAACAGAACCTTGATTGAGACTGCAAGGACAATGCTGTCAGATGCAAAGCTTCTTGTCACTTTCTGGGTAGAAGCAGTTAGTACAGCTTGTCACGTCTTGAACAGAGTTCTGGTTGTGAAGAGGCACAACAAGACTTTTTATGAGTTGATCAACAATCGACCTCCCAATCTTGACTATCTAGTTCCTTTTGGTAGTCCATGTTCCTTATTGCTACAATACAAAGACCGAAAGTCTAAGTTTCATGCAAAAGCGGTGGAAGGCATCTTCTTAGGATATGTTGCCAACTCGCCTTGCAAGAGTGTGTACAATAAAGGAACTCGTACTGTCGAGGAATGGTTTGAAGTGAATTGTAGTAAACACAGCATTCCACCAGAACCAACTGGTCCAGCTTGGGGTTTTGATTATGATGCGCTATTCAAATCTTTCAATCTTTCTAATTTGTCTGCAAATGATGCCGCAAATGTATATTAATTATTTGGTGGCGGTGATGACTCCAGTTTCTCAACATGTGCTACTGTACCGATTGTAACTCCTGATTCCTATGTTGCATCTGCATTTGGAACTCATGACGGTGATAACAGTGAAAATGTTCATGTTGACGGAAATAACGCTCAAGCGAATCCTAACACTCGTGTAGGAAATGAAGCTCCAGCTGATCCAATCAACATTGAATCTTCTTCTTCTGGAACACAGGATATGGGGTAGTTAATCACGAACCTTGATTCAGAAATTCAGGAACCGAATATACCAGAGATGAGAGTGCATAAGAATCATCCAATTGACAACATTATTGGTGATCCTCATGCCGGTGTTCAAACTCGTCATCGAACCATTGCTGAGAACACTAGTCTTTACTCTGAGATACTTGACACTGATGTCATGGAAACATCTCTGCATGCTGCATTCGTGTCCCAATTAGAGCCAAAGAATGTGAAAGAGGCTCTCGCTGACAACTGTTGGATTGAGGCAATGCAAGAAGAACTGTCTCAATTCCAAAAGTTGCATGTGTGGGATTTGGTTGACTTGCCAAGGGGCGTACAACCAATTGGCACCAGATGGGTGTTCAAATGCAAGACGGATGATCGTCATGTTATGGTGAAGAACAAAGCAAGGTTGGTTGTTCAGGGTTTTTATCAACAAGAGGGCTTAGATTACACAGAAGTATATGTCCCAGTTGCTAGACTTGAGACCATTCGACTGTTTCTGGCTTATGCCTCATATGTTGTCTTCAAGGTCTAACAACTTGATGTGAAGAGTGCTTTCCTGTATGGAAAAGTTCATGAAGAGTCTATGTCACTCAACCTCCCGGCTTTGAAGATCCGCATAATATCAATAAAGTGTATAAGCTCGACAAAGCACTTTATGGTCTTCATCAAGCACCTCGGGCATGGTATGAGACATTATCTAAACATCTACTGTCTAATGGTTTCGACCGTGGACAGATTTACTCGACCCTCTTCATACGGAAAGCAGGAGGTGATATTCTTCTTGTACAAGTGTATGTCGATGACATTATCTTTGGGTCTACAAATGAAGAGATGTGTAGGGAATTCGAACAGGTGATGAAGTCCAAGTTTAAGATGAGTAACATGGGTGAATTGTCGTTCTTCCTGGGTCTGCAAGTCAGTCAAAGAGAGGTGGCATTTATCTACATCAAACCAAGTATGTGCAGGACATCTTGTCAAAATACAAGATGAATGATAGCAGTACTTATGGCACACATATCCCCGTCAATCATGGTCTGCATCCTGACAAAGATGGAAAGGATGTGGATTGCAAATTGTACCGTGGGATGATCGGATCTCTTATGTATCTCACAACTTCAAGGCCCGACATAATGTTTGTTGTATGCTTGTGCTCAAGGTTTCAGTCATAACCGAAGGAGTCTCATATGATAGCTGTAAAGTGGATTTTCAGATACTTGAAAGGGAAACCCTGATTGGGTCTTTGGTACTCTAAGCAGCAGTCATTTGACTTCAAAGCCTACACTGATTCAGACTATGGCGGTTGTAACCTTGATAGAAAGTCAACTTCTGGTGGATGTCAATTCTTGGGAGACAGACTGGTTTTTTGGCAGTGTAAGAAACAGTCAACGGTTTCTGTCTCAACATGTGAAGCAGAATACATTGCTGCAGCTAGCGGTTGTTCTCAGATATTGTGGATTCAACAGCAATTAAGAGACTACGGCTTGAACTTCACTGGAAATCCTCTGTTCATTGACAACAATGCCACCATGTCCATCACAAACAACCCGATGAAACATTCCAAAACTAAATATATTGAAATTCACCATCATTTCATCCGTGATTGTGCTGAAAAGCATCTCATTGAACTTGTAAAGGTTCACACGGATGAAAACTTTGCTGACCTTTTCACTAAGGCATTTGATCGATCCCGTTTTGAGAATCTTGTCAACTTGATAGGAATGTTCAATCCAGAGTGAAAACTTGTTTTTCTTAAATCAATTCAATTCATGAAAGTTAAATTTTATTTATTTTAAGATTTATGTATAGTTCTTTTAATTCTTTTTAATATTTTACAAAAATTCACACAAAATAGAAAATGGAGAAAATTTCAAAGTAATCTTGAGAAAATAGGAAAATCACTAGTAGTGTGGAAACTAAATCTAGACTACAACTGTGATTTGATCCCATGTATGCATGTGTCCTTGTGTAAAAGAATACAAAAAGATCATTATCAGATAAAGGATGTAAGATTTTAGCAAATATTTTCTTAAGAGACCAGTTTCGGGTTATGTCTTTAGCACAATTACTGCGGTTCATCTCACTGACCATACTCACAAGTATGTAATGAGAGATTGAATCAAGACATGTCTTTACATCAACCGTTGAGCATGTATTCACCCTAGAATCATACCTGATTCAATGAAATCAAATCCAGATAAAAGTTGGATCACCTTACCTAAATCCTCAGACTCCATATCTATTAACCTGAATCATCATATGATATTCATAGAAGAAAATCCAATCAAACCAAGACATTTGAATCACTCGATTCTGAATCTTATGATTCTTGATAATCCTTATGAATTCTGCTTGATTTTTCTGTGCTAAACGATGTAACTTCATTCTGGAGATTTCAAAATCTTTGGAAAAATCTTAGATGCCTTGAGATAGTGCAAGTTACATTTCTATAGCATATCAGTGGGGTACACGTTATATATCCTAAAATTAATACCTTAACACACAAGAACGTGATACAAAGATGCTTATGGTTTCAAATATCATAATATTGCCAACTTGAATTACTTGTTTATGTGCTTATTACGTATGAATAAATTGTAATTCATGACATGATCCATTATTCTTTGACGTTTATCTTGTATCATTTTTGCTAAAGTTTAGCATGATATGATCCTCTGCTCGTGTCTTTGAGCAAAAATAGTGTGTTTGTATATACTTGTATATTTCTATCTAGAAAAGATAAAAAAGATTCTAAGTTTGTGTACAGTTCAATTTTAATCAGAAAAAATATTTGTGTTTAACCTTCTTGAATTGATTTTGAATACTCTTGATTGAATGTGCTTATCTTGTTCGTTAATTGACTTGAAATCTTCATAATTTGAGTTGAAAGTTTGAGTACACAAGGGTCTCTACGTACTTAGTAAATGCGTTTAAATAGTAGAAAATGCCTTCGTCAAAATTAATTCGAAAAGTTTTACAAGCTTTAAGGATGAAAAATTGGATTTGAAATGATAATAATAATAGACAGAAGATTAGTGTCACCAATTATGTCATACTTTGTTATCATTGTTGCTTTGAAAACTAAATAATACGCAAGACTTAAGTTCATGTGTACTTAGTAAGTACGCAGGAGTTAAGTCATGCGCACTTAACAAGTACGCAAGACCTAATGTGTTTGGCTATTTAAACAGGTGTTAGAATTTTTTTTAACTTTCTCATTCAAACATCGACCACTATTGATTACCCTCTGCCCATCTTTTCCTCAAAAATTTAGTGTGTTCCAAAGAGATTTTTCGTCCCGATCATTGTTTCATCTACGGATAAACATCATTTGGTGAGAATCTTAAGGAATTTCATCCGTTAAATCGCCTGTTTGGGACTGATTTCTGCCCTCAAGAACTAGGGTTTGATGATGTTTTTTGGACCGTTTTTGGTTGTTATTGACTAAAATTGTGACCTAATACATGGTTAAATGCATTAATCGAACCTCAATCCTCAAGAAATCGTCCTTAACTTGTCCTGATTTTGGTTTTGATCTAGTGTTTGAACCGATGACACCGTTGGTTCACACTTAGGTCAAAATGGCCATCTTATAGTACTTTATTGGGTTAGAATAGGTTACATTCTTCGTAAACATAGTTTGCGACGTAATGGCAACCATATTCAACATCAATTTCACAAGTTTCTGATTTTGACTTTTCAAAATTTTGTCCAAGTGTTAAGTCATGCGTACTTAACAAGTACGCATGACATTAGTCATGCGTACTTGCTAAGTACGCAAGACCTAAACCCTACGTACTTGCCAAGTACGCAGGAAGGCTTTTTCTGAAATTTTTCTAAGTCTGGTTTTCAGTTCAGTGTGAATGTACTATATTCGGTCATGTGTTTTTAATTCCAATGAATCTTCTTGTTTTAATTATGTTTACGGTTTGTCTTTGCAATGATGGCTCGTGCCTTTACCAATGAGTTCAATCTCCTTGCACTTACAGAACCGGAATGGAAGGGTGCTGCACTATAATACAGAGAGATAGTTGATTTCTTGAATCGTTCAAAGATCAGCTATACTATATCAGCAGATCCAATTGTATCAAGACCGTACCTGGAGCAGTTCTGGGATACAGCGGATCATGACTGCACGGTAACCCCTAACGTCATTCGGGCTACTATGGCGGGTCATGACATTTCTTTTTCTGAGGACACAATTCGAAGGGTCTTACAGTTTCGGGATCTCGCCACTGACCCAACTGCCTATCCTGATTACTTTGTGGATGGCTGTTGGAGGCAGCGTATGGGATACGTCGGTGTACGAGATTACTCTTCCTACAAGAAGATGTGGGTGCTAGATCAGTGGAGGTACTTTGCCCACATGATGATCATGTGCATCTCTTCCAGGAAGGCGGGGAAGGATGCTATGGGACATGATCTTGCAGCAGCCATGGTTGGCTTGTCTCTCAACAGGGGCTATAACTTCTCAAGATACATTTTCAAGGCCTTAACTGATCAAATCAATACGGCTGAGAGGTTTAGATTCCTGTTATACCCAAGATTTGTGCAACTATTGATCAATGATGCGTTGCCAAATCTGACTGCTATTGGGGAGAGACTGCAAGTCAAAAGGGTGGACAAGAGAGTGTTTGCGCAATTTATAAAGCCAGGCAGTGTAGAACCTACCCCTGAGCATACCCCACTCTTTGGCCACCTGATTAATGAAGCGTATGTGGCACCAGCTGATTGGAGATGGTTTAGTCATGAATCTGAGCCAGAACTCAGTGAACATTCTGATGAGCAACAAGAAGATGAGGAAGTTGAGAGTGAGGATGAATTGTCTGAAAGAAGAGACGACGAAGTGGGTAATGATGGTGCTGAAGAATCAATTTCCGAAGATACAGAGTCTGATTCATCTGATTCTGATAATGCACCATTACAGGCACACCCGAGAAGACTAAAGAAGGTGACCCTTCCCGAGTCATCTTCTAAGAGAAAGCGACAATCGACTAGCAGTGAATACGAACCAGATTCTGATTCAGACACTGTTATACAAAGACTTAGGAGAGAAAGTATCAATAAGCAACGGGGGGATAGGCCGCAACAGGCTATCCTTCGTGAGGTAGAGGTCAGTGCTCAGACGCAAGTAAATGTATCGGCTGCGATTACTGATTCCGCTTCTACCCACCTTCACAACAGCTGTACCGGCGACAGCGGAGGAGGCCACAGGTTACACCTGATGTGGCTGTCACTGCTATCACAGCGGATGTTCCTGTAATAGTGTCCCTCCCTGTAACATCTGTCCAATTGGCGGTGACTGCTCCGATTCTTACCGAGTCAGTCACCATCACTCCTTCCACCACTCCTACAACCACCATCCCATCATCAATCCCCACTACCACCATTGAACCTATCAGTCAACCCTACAACTTTGGAGACTTTTACTAGGTTTTTGACTTTGATACGATCTTCTCATCTCCCCTCCACAATGCTGAAGCCTCTACGTACAGGAATCCTGATCCAAATGATGCCAGGATTGACACTTTGGAAACACAAGTCGCTGGTCTACTTGAAACAGTTCGGAAATCAAGGGAAGAATCTGAGGCTCAACAGGCTCAAATAAATTTGTTGGTGGACGAAGTTACTATTCTAAGAAGCCAGCGGACTGGAACTAAAGAGAGACTTGCAAATGTGATGGCCCAGAATGAACAACTGATCAAAACTAATAATATGATTCTGGGACACAGAACGTCCTTAGAGGTATGTTTTGACATGCAGCGGAAAGAACATGAAATGATGGTTAAGTTAGTAGCTGAACTGACCAAGAAGCTTGCTGCTTAGGGGGAGAAGGAGAAAGAAAAAGAGAAGCAGAAAGAAAAAGAGAAGGAGAAGACATAAAATCTACAGGTGATGAGGCTTGTCATCCGGTTGATTTAACAAAGGATGATGACAAAGACAAGGATCTTGAAGTTGGTCCTAGTGGAAGTGAGCAACAAGCTTTGGCGATAGTGCCCATTTCTGTTGTTCCAATGGCTTAGGGGGAGTCGACTCACAAGGAAGGTGGTGATGCTTCAGGTGGAAATAAAGGAAAGTCTGTAGCTGACGTTTTGAAGGATCTATCTGACGATGTGTCGGATAATGCGATCTTATTCTTAGAGCCAGACTATTCCAAAGAAGCACAGATCGAGGCTCTCTGCAATCTTGAAGAAGGAGATATCGACTCTGGTGACGATTGGGATGAGGAAGATGATGATGTGGTGATAGAAGTTCCCAAGGGCGACGGGGAAGGAGAGTATGAGCTTGAAGATGGAGAGATATTCGAAGTTCCATCCTTTGAATCTTATCTTGACACAGGTTCAGTCGAGCCTGCTAGTACTATTGAGGCGTCGACTGAAGCCTCCCCTGCCGACCCTACACCTGTGGATCTAGAGGCAAAGAAAGACAAACATATGCCTGAAAGTTCATCTAAGGATCCGACTCCGGTATGGCAAAAGACTTCAATCATAGACAAACACGAAGCGACAGGGATGATCTTAGCTGTGAGGTTCGATGAGGATAAGAAGTTGTTTGCAATCAAGCGAGTTGGAGGGATTCAATACTTGAAACCAACCAGCGAAGCTTTCAACTCCATACCAAGATACGACCTCGTGAACCTAGTAAACCGTGAGTTGCTGGGTCACTCAAATAACGCAGTAGCGATGGGTTTGTGGCAGGTTCTACAGCGTGAGGTAAGATCTGGGAAATTCAAAACGTTTAAGCCTCAAGTGCCCAAGCTAGTCAAGGACAAGAATGCTAGACATCCTGTGACTAAGAAAAGCTTAAAGAAACTGATATACAAGCCAGTGTTATGTGAAACCAAGATTCCCATCAGCAAGTTATCTCAGGATACCCTCGGTAACATATGGTACTGGTACGTAGATCCTAAAACGGGCGAGGCGGTAGTGATTGTAAAGGTGTGGTCCGATAGTGGAAGCTTAGTGCCAAGGGAACTGATCAGAGTGTTTGATGAAGTCTGCTTCATAAACTTCTCTGTGAAAGATCTGGAGGCACTAGCTGTCAAGTACTACATGTACACGGACGAGTGGACAAAGTTTCTTGCTTCTAAATACGACAAGGTGAGCAAGTTCTGCCTTGACTACAAGAAGAAGATGGAAGCTAAAGCTGGGGAGCAGTGAAGACCGAATACATTCCAGAGCTGTTGTCAAGGGGGAGTTTGTTGAAGCACTTTTGTGTGACAAACACTCTGGATAGTGTCTTAGTTTATTATGCTTGTCTTGTATGTTTTGTCTTTGTATTGTAATGTCTGTATGTATTAGTTATCGAGTTGTAATTTCTAATGCATGTCATTGTTGTAATTATTCTCTAAGTGTTTTGCGCACTTAGCATGTGCGCATGAATTAGTTTACGCAAGAATACTTTGCGTACTTGCTAAGTACGCATGAACAATTTAACGATCAAGTTTTGTATAAATAGAATAGGTTGACAGAAGATAAGTACGTAGACATTTGCACTCAGTATTTTCTCTCTGTAACCGTTCGAGTTTATAATAGAAGGAACTTTAAAGTGATTTCTTTGTCGGTTTACTTTGTGTTGTTTGATTCTCCACCTAGTCACGGGTATTCCGCACCCGGTCCGACTAGTCACACACCCACACGTAACGATCCGATACACCCGGGGACCTACACAAACAAGAAGCAGCCAAGCACGGGCCGTGCCTCCCTAGGCACACCTCCGTGGTCAACCAGAAGTATTGTTGTCTCCCGACCAGGTGTAACATGGGGTCATGCCTCCCTAGGCACGCCCCTGTGTCCAGTACCTAGACAGTATATTCGCGAAAAAAGGAAAAACGGTTATGACGTGGTCCAACACGGGGCCGTGCTCCACTGAGCACGGGCAATGCCCCATGTCCCAAACAGTATAAAAAGCCACCTTTGGTTCATTTTTGAGGGGTTGGTCTTTTGGGAAGAAATCACTCACTTGTAACACTCGGGAATCAGACTTGGAAGACCATTTGGAGGCTTAAGAAGGTCCATTTCACCAACAAATTCCACCTTGAAGATCTGGTTATATCCTTGAAACTTACCATGATTTGCATGTATTTATATCGTGTAATTGTAGTTTGCAAGCTCACCATGAGCTAAACATCTTTTAATCATCCTAGTTTGATTAAGCTTAATTAATTATGTTGAACTTATGATTATGGCAAAATATTATGTTATTGTTATGATAATTTTATGTTAATCTCTCCATGGATATGTATGCTTGAATGTTTATAGAATAATTTAAGGTTTATAAATGGGAAATCATATCGTGTTGAAAAACTTATGAAATTAACATTTATTCATAATTTTATATATTTAGGTATGATTTTATGGCTAAGTATTAGGAATGATCTTTGAAACCTTGGTTATGAAATAAATACTAAAGCATGCATCCTGTTCAATCATGTTTGGAAAAACTACAGTATATGTTATGAAACATCTTTGACAAGATTTATGTTAATAAAAGTATGGATGACTCAAGCTTACTATTTGCATAAGTTTATCTTGGAATTTCATGATTTAAAAAGTTACATAATCTTGATCTAATTAAACTAACTTTAAGTGGATGTCATTGTAACATCCCAAAAATAAAACGACAGTTAAATGACGAAATAAACGAACGAGGCATGTCGGGTCGGGTCGGATGGGCCGGCGGGCTGGAAGGGGAGCCTCCCCTATAAATAGCCAAGGTCACCACCCTTTTCTCTCATTTGCACCTTCTAGAGAGAGAAAGTTGGCGGATCGACCCGAGATTTCAGCAAAGTGTTACTCCATAACTCGTGAGAAGAACCTCCGGATCAGAAGCTCGATTCAGGTAACGATCCGACCTAAATCTGATTTTAGTTCGTTTTTGGGTTTTTCGGGTTTTGGGTGAAAAGGTAACGTTTTCACGGATAAAACTGAAAGATAAACATAGATTTGAGTTCCTTAATGGAAAACGAACGTTTTGGATGCAAACAGGTTCGAGATCTTGACGTGATCAGACCTGAATGCGAAAGTTAGGGTTTTGCGAAGAAACAGATCGTGCGCACTTACCAAGTGCGCACGGAGCAGGTCCTGCGTACTTATCAAGTACGCAGGAAGACGGGTCTGCGCACTTGCTAAGTGCGCAGGCATCAGGGTCTGCGCACTTGCTAAGTAAGCAGGAAGCAGGGTCTGCGCACTTGCTAAGTGCGCAGGCATCAGGCTGATTAGGAAAAGTCGGTATGTTTAGAAGGTTAAACCGTTAGAGTCGGGATTGGGTCTGATGTGTATTTAACTAATCAATTCAGATCAAAAGTGACGTTGTTGGGCCTTTGTTTAGGACAACCGAGACTAGCTTATAAGGTGAGTTCTAGAAGCCCTCTTTTAAATGTTTTATATAATGTTTTTGGGCTGGTGTGCATACATATGAAATGATGTTTTATGAAATGATGTTTATGAAACTATGATTATGAAATGAAATGATTTGGAATGAACGGTTTATGGAAAGAAAGTTTTATGCATGGAATGTTTACGAACGAATGTTTAATAAGAAATGGTTTAAAGTAAAGGTAAAGGGTTTTGAAAACGAGTGAAAGGTTTTATGAAAGGGAAAGAAAAAGGGCAAAGGTTTTAAAGAAGTCATTACAAATCTAATCTGTCAAATGAATGGAATTGACGAATGAAGTCTGGGAATGAGATTCCCAGCCTTGTGGTAGATTATGGACAGCGAGCCATAGTTACCATAAGAACAACGGGGGCAGTGTCTTAGTGGCCTGCCAATGGTTTGATGTTGTACAACTGGTATGGATTAACGACGGTTACTCAGGGGTTAACGTGACCCTACGTCAGGTTAAATTATGATCCTACAGTGTTATGGCTGAGAGCCATAGCCGTCGATGGAAATTTTCGGTCTATGGCTGAGAGCCATAGCCTTCAATGGAGGTTGTCGGTCTATGGCTGAGAGCCATAGGGGGCAACTAAATGGGTATTGTCGGTCCTCGTGCAGTTAGCCTTGGGGGCAATACCAAAAAGGGAATTGACGGAATGTTGTGGCAATGATGCGATACGTAACGGTTGTCCATGACATGTAGGGTTCCTTCGGGGACACAGAGACGCGTAAAGAAAGATACAGATCTTAGATAGTAATGTATGACTTAAATGAATGTTTAAATGTTTTAAACAAATGATCCGTTCAATGTGTTTAAATGTTTGAAGGTTTACGAATGAAAGGCCCTGTTTTCTTATACGTGATGTTAAACCCTATTGAATGTTTTGAATGATGAACCATTTCTTAAATCGAACGAAAACTAGAACTCACCAGCGTAGCTGACTTTTTAGTGTGCACATTCAGGTTAAGGCATGTTATGAGGATGGACGGTGATGCTTGGCTAGAGATGAAGAGTTACCCGACTGCTTTTGAAGACTAACAATCCCGTTATGTTTTGTTTTAGTTTATTTTATGTTTTAAGCAATGTTTACGCTTCCGCATGTATGAACAATGTAATAGTTATGATTTAATGAAGTATTTTCCGCTGCGTTATTTGATATTCATGTTTAAGAACTGTTTGTAAATGAGTAAATCCAACAAGTGAGGCCTCCCGGGTTTGGGGCCTTACAAGTTGGTATCAGAGCAATAGTTTGAGAGATTCGGACACTCCCAGTGTCTGAACTTAAACTGTGAATGGAAACGAAAGCGGATGCCAGTACGGGTAACTCGAGCCACAACATCAGGTATGAAAAGCAGAGTATGTGTATGTAGTATGCCTTAGAAAGGGTTAGGAAAGGACTTGTGTTCTGATGAAATCACAAAGGTGGTCAAATAGAAATCGAAAGGTAGTGTAATGGTTAATTGCAGATGGCCAGTGTATATTAACATCTTACAGTACTTATTGAATTTTATTTGTTAACTAGCGTGATGAAATTGGATTCTTGTCTTATAGAACAAAATGGCAAGAAGAGGAAACGGAAGGCGTGGTGGCCGTACCGGTGGTCGTACCGGCGGTCGAAATGGTGGGCGTGGCAGGATCCCTGTGTCACACCCCGAAAACGACGATTCGCAGCGGAAACGAGACGTAAGCATGGTGGTCACATAAGTTGGAGCCCAATGATAATAAGCAAACACATTTAATTTAAAACATCGAAAATGTTCAACGAGATAAAAGATAAGTCTTACAATTATCCAAACTTGAAAGCATTAAAATTTAAAACACGAGTTTTAATGATCCAACACACGAGGATCCAAAATAAAGTTTAAAATGTCCCAACAGAAATCCGATGCAAGCGTTTGCCCAAAAGCCCGTTTTCATAACCGCGCGAGAGCATCTAAGTACCTGAAAAACATGCTTAAAAACATCAACATAAAGTTGAGCGAGTTTCACGGGTTTAACGATAACATAAACGAATTTAACGAACTATCAAGTAACTTGGACAAACATGTGATATGTCATAAGCTTGCAAGGAATACAACATGATGACAGTACCTAGAGCTTATAATCAAACCGAGACACGAATACAACATATCCCCACGAATCCTTTCAAAATATATTCTCTCGTACGAACGACCGATCAGCGCTACTGATCACGAGAGTGGGCAGTCAGTCCCAAATAGATCTATCAACACACCTTGCGGCCTACACGAGGCTAATGATTATAACGGCGGGGCTATTCATGAACGACATACATGAACACATAACGAAAGCCCTTACTCGAGACCATCAAACGAACACATAACGTAAGTCCAGTATCATGATAAACGAACGAAAGCATGTTCTTCCCCCATAGTTTATAAAGCAACAAAATAGTTTAAAAAGGGGCCGTGAAAACTCACCTTGATAACGAACGGCGGAAAAACGAGTGTTAGCAAAAATACGCCCACGAACGCTAACGGTGCCCTAAACATGAGGGGTACATTACTAATTGAAACTCACGTCTTACTAGCAAGTTGTTCACCCAACCTACTTAGACTTGTAATATTTTTAAGAAAATATTTATTTGAACGACCCGTTGGTGACTTCGACACGCGGTTATGTTTTTAACGAAAAATGGTGTATCATACACACATACGAAGACTTCAAGTGTTATTACCTAACAACGATCAACATGAAAGTATGAAACTAGTAACATATATATATCTACTCATACATATGCTTATGAGTTCTAAATCACATGTGAAAACACTAAAATCACAATATTTGCACATAAGCACTTTTCAAGCAAAACGACTAACTTTTAAGGAACAAACTTCCAAATTTCTAACGCATGAGTTCATATAACATCATATATCATCAAAATATACTTAATAAAATATATTTCATCAAACAAAACAATCTTTCATTATTTTGACATAAAGTACCTATACATGGCAATTTCTAGCACATATGCGATAACCGAAACATCATACCACATAAGTAAACACATGGGTCATAACACTAACTCATCATATACATTATTAGCTGAAAATATGTCATAAAATAAGTTTAATTTGCTGTTTGAAATCAGACCTAACTAGCATTCATTTTTCAAGGCGAAAAACACCGATTTTACGACTAGTCATGCCTAAAATGTTATCCAAAAGCATCAAAACACCAAGGATCATATAATTTATTAAAAATATGGATTTTTAACATAAAATATAATCTTTTTACAGCCATATAATCAGACCTAACTTATCCATCATTTTACATGTAATAATCCATCATTTAAGCACCCTTTTTGTAACAAATCATGGTCAAAACTCTAGCTAATCATCACAACATAAAATACCCTTTTAGAGCTGATCATTATACATAAAATACATCATATTTATCACCTTATTTCCAGATTTCAAATAATCCTAACAATTCATGTACAAACCTAGCTTTTATCATGCTTTTTAAACCACAATCTTTAGTAACAAGCATCCAAACGTAGAGGTTTAAGATCCATACATAAAATAACAAGTTTTTATGTAATAATACACTTTATTTTTCTGTTTTAACATGGTCATAACAAAATATTTGTTTGCATGCAAGAATCTAACATTATTCATCATCATTTTGCAAGATATGAACACATAAACACACATTCATTCACATGACTACATGCATGCATATATAAATACTAAAACCCTTTTATAAAAACTCTTATTTGCTGAATTTTAATGGTTCATAAAAAGTCTTTTAGTTGGTGATGAACAACTCTTGCAAAGATCACTATTTTTATCAAAGAAAAAGAAAGAAACGAAAGAAATATGAGGTTCATACCTCTTGAACTAAATCAAGGGAGATACTAGAACAAATAGAAGATGATGGATGATGATTTCTTGAATACTTTCTCCAACTATGTCCACCAAACTTGCAAGAACTTGCAAAATCTCCACCAAAAAGCAAGGTTTCAAAGTTGAAAATGATGAACACCTTGAGAGAACTCTTGCAAATTCAAAGATGAATTTTTGTGTGAAATGAAGGAGGTGGGGTGGAGGGGGACGATTTCTAAGAGGGTGGGGGAGAGTGGATTGGTTGATTTTGGGAGGTGAGTAATAATGAGGGAGATGGAGTGTGGTGTTGGAAATATGTGTAAGTGAATAAAATGATTAATATTTTTGTGGGAAAAGAGGGAGTGGGACCCACACTTGGCTGATTTATGGGGGAGAGAAAAGATGTCATTTTTTTATTTTATAAACCTCTACACACATGTAGGTGATCTTTTATAAAAACCACAACACTTTTATAAAATTCTACCACTTTAAACATGGTTTTTCATCAAAATAAAAATATATAAAATATCCACTAATTATTTGCTATCATAATTAGTAAAAATAATAATTTTTACTAACAGTTCATTTTAACTCATCCGGTACGCGATTGTACCGGGTAAAACGCAACGAAAATCGCCAAAAGCGATATTTAACACATAACACATAAATTTCACACATAATCCAATAATATAGACCAGTTTATATAATTTTCATCAAAACTGATATTTTTAAGGTTAACCGGGTCGTCACCAACGTTAAATACGGACATTTTACCGATACGCGGTATCGAAATTTCTGAAATTTCACGAAATGCAAACCTATGCATACGAAGGGCTTTGCTAGACTTTATAATAACCTAATTGACTGAAATTAAGTCTAAGACACACACAATTAAATTGCAAACGCGTTCTAAGGTTTAACGGTAAATAACCTGAAAATTGCCGGATGTCACAGCCTCCCCTCCTTAAAGAAATTTCGTCCTGAAATTTTACGCTACGAAGCCTGGTTACGTGCAGACTTAAACAATTGAGGGTACTTCCGTTTCATCTCATCTTCACGTTCCCACGTGAACTCGGGACCACGCTTTGAATTCCATCTGACCTTGACTAACTTAATACGGCTTCGCCTGGTCTTGTGAATCTTCCAATCCGAGACCTCCACGGGCTCTTCACGAAAATGAAGCTTGTTGTCAACACACACTTCCTTTGGAGGTATCACGAGAGTCTCATCAGACAAACACTTTTTCAGATTGGACACATGGAATACGTTATGAACTCCACTTAGTTCTCGCGGTAACTGCAGTCGGTAAGCAACTGGTCCTACACGAGCAATAATCTTGTAAGGTCCAATGTAGCGGGGGCTAAGCTTATCATGCTTGCCAAACCTAGCTACCCCCTTCCAAGGAGAGACCCTCAGCATAACTCTGTCTCCCACTTGGAATGCTAATGGTTTCCTTCTTCTATCAGCGTATTTCTTCTGACGGTCCTGGGCAACCTTCAAACGATCACGGATCTTGAAAACCTTATCGGTAGTTTCCTGGATAAGCTCTGGTCCAGTTATATGCTTGTCACCAACTTCTGCCCAACAAAGCGGTGAGCGACATTTTCTCCCATACAGGGCTTCAAACGGAGCGGCTTTCAAGCTAGTTTGGTAGCTGTTATTGTAAGAGAACTCAGCCAACGGTAGGTGAGTATCCCAACTTCCACCAAAGTCAATTACGCAGGCACGGAGCATGTCTTCTAAAATCTGGATGGTCCTCTCACTTTGACCATCACTCTGTGGATGATACGCAGTGCTTAAATCCAAACGAGTACCCAAGGCTTTTTGTAGTGACCGCCAAAACTTCGATGTGAAACGACTATCTCTATCGGAGATGATCGAAGTCGGAACACCATGTCGGGATACTACTTCCTTAAGGTATATGCTGGCCAATTTCTTCATTCGGTAAGATTCTTTCACGGGTAGGAAATGTGCCGATTTCGTCAAACGATCCACAATTACCCAGATGGAATCATAGCCACTAGACGTTCGGGGTAATTTGGTGATGAAATCCATGGCAATACAGTCCCATTTCCACTGCGGAATCTCCGGTTGTTGCAGAAGTCCAGAAGGCTTTTGGTATTCGGTCTTGACTTTTGCGCAAGTCAAACATTTACCAACGTATGAAGCAATATCACCCTTCATGTTCGGCCACCAGTAGTGCTCCTTGATATCCTTATACATTTTTGTCGATCCTGGGTGAATCGAATATCTTGATTTATGGGCCTCATCCAAAACCATTTCTCGTAAATTGCCTGCCAGAGGCACCCATATTCTATCCATGAAGTACAAGGCATCGTCAGACTTGGGTATAAGTTCTCTAACCATACCACGAAGATTTTCATCCTTTAAATTCTCTTCCTTTAGAGCTTCTTGTTGTGCATCACGAATCTGAGCTGTGAGGTTTGTGTGAATGGTCAATCCTAACGCACGCACGCGTAAAGGCTTGACTCGCTCCTTCCTACTCAAGGCATCGGCCACGACATTAGCCTTGCCTGGGTGATAACGAATATCACAATCGTAGTCATTGAGCAATTCCATCCAACGTCTCTGCCTCATCTTCAGCTCTTTCTGGTCAAAAATGTGCTGGAGACTCTTATGATCTGTAAAAATTGTGCACTTAGTACCGTAAAGGTAGTGCCTCCAAATTTTGAGTGCAAAAACCACCGCACCCAGTTCCAAATCATGTGTCGCATAATTCTGTTCATGCACCTTGAGTTGACGAGACGCATAAGCTATGACCTTTCCATTCTGCATTAGGACACAACCAAGACCTTGGCGAGAGGCATCACAGTACACCACGAATCCATCTGTCCCCTCAGGAAGAGACAAGATAGGGGCACTGCACAGCTTCTTTTTCAACAATTGAAACGCTGCCTCTTGCTTTTCTCCCCAGATATACTCCTTGTCCTTCTGGGTCAATAGCGTTAGGGATTGCGCTATCTTGGAGAAATTCTCAATAAACCTTCGATAGTAACCCGCCAAACCTAGGAATTGTCGTACCTCGGTCGGACTCTTCGGCGCTTCCCAATTTTTAATTGCCTCAATCTTTGCTGGGTCCACGTGTATACCCTTCTCATTGATAACGTGTCCAAGAAAATGAACTTCTCGGATCCAGAACTCGCATTTGGAAAGTTTAGCATATAGCTTCTCATTCCTCAACATCTCCAAAATCAGCTTCAGATGGTGCTCGTGCTCTTCCTTGGTCCGTGAATAGATGAGTATATCATCGATAAACACTATCACGAACTTGTCCAAGTATGGTCTGCACACTCTATTCATGAGATCCATGAATACCGCAGGAGCGTTTGTCAAACCAAAAGGCATGACCAAAAACTCGTAATGACCATACCGGGTTCGGAATGCAGTCTTCGGAATATCTTCTTCAACAATCCTCAATTGATGGTAGCCTGAACGTAAATCGATCTTCGAATAATAACTCGATCCTTGCAGCTGATCGAACAAGTCGTCGATTCTCGGTAATGGATACCGATTCTTGATGGTAAGCTTGTTCAATTCTCGATAATCGATACACATCCGCATAGAACCATCTTTCTTTTTCACGAATAAAACCGGCGCTCCCCAGGGCGAGAAACTCGGTCTTATAAAACCTTTATCCAACAATTCTTGCAATTGCTTGGATAGCTCTTGCATTTCAGATGGTGCCAAACGATAAGGAGATCGAGCTATCGGCGCTGCTCCGGACACTAGGTCAATCCTGAACTCGACTTGCCTTTGCGGTGGCAATCCAGGTAACTCTTCAGGAAATACCTCCGGATAATCACGAACTACAGGGATCTCTTCAAGCTTCTGCTCCTCAACCCTAGTGTCAACCACGTGGGCTAAGTATGCTGGGTATCCTTTTCGCAAATACTTCTGAGCTTTCATCATATTAACGATTCTCAAAGGGGCACTCTCATCACCTTGAATTTCCAACGGTTCACCAGTCGGAGGTAGAAGACGAACTATCTTCTTATCGCACACAATCTCTGCATGATTCTTTGATAACCAATCCATGCCAATAATGACATCTAAACTTCCAAGTTCTACTGGTAAAAGGTCAATACTATACATACGATCTCCCAAACGCAAGGTACACTCACGAAAAACTTCGTCGGCTTCTATTAATTTTCCGTTAGCTAACTCTATAGAATACTTAACATCTAATTTACTTGATTTTGAGCTAAGAAAAGGCTCAAAGTTTTTGGAAACAAAACTTTTATCGGCTCCGGTATCAAATAAAATGTAAGCATAACGGTCATTTACGAGAAACGTACCGGTAACAACCGATGGATCCTTTCGTGCTTTCTTGGCCTCCATCACGAATGCTCTGCCACGATTTCCCTGGTTCTTCAGTTTTGGGCAATCCTTCCTAAAATGCCCTACAGTTCCACATTCAAAACATCCATGGTTCGATTCTTCTTTCTTCACACCCAATTTCACACGGCAGGTTTGGGCTTGATGTCCAAATTTGCCACAACGTTCACAGACGTTGCACTGACCAGTGTGAAAATAACCACATTTGTTGCACTTTGGGTTAGGACCCTGATACCTTCTTGTTTCCATGGTGTTGGCTGCATACATCCTTCCCTGATTCCTCCTTTTGTTCTGAGAGTTACTAGCATGACTCCCAGATCCTTCAGACCACTTACGCTTTCCTTCAGTTGGCAGTTTTCCTTTCTCAGTCGTTTTATCAACAACTTCCACTGGCTTCTTCCCTGAACCACTCTTCTTCAATGTCCCCATACGAACAGCATCGTCAGTCAAGGAGTGTGCTAACTGCACAGCACTCTGAATAGTCGTAGGGTTTGCTGACGTCACCATACTACGGATCTGAGGTGCCAAGCCCCAGATATAACGCTCAATTCTTTTGTGCTCCGGTGTTACGAGATGGGGTACAAGTCGTGCCAATTGATGAAACTTGGACGTGTATTCCCTTACCTCAGCATCTACCATGGTCAAATTCCAGAATTCCGCTTCTAATTTTTGAATTTCGTTGCGTAGACAATACTCACGCAGCAACATTTCCTTCAACTGATCCCAAGTGAGACCATAGGCATTAGCCTCACCGAGACCCTGAATTTGAGTATTCCACCAGGTTAGAGCTTCATCCTGAAATGAACTTGTTGCATACTTCACGCGTTGAGCTGCAGTACAGTTAGTTATGATCATCACAGACTCCATTTTCTCAATCCAGCGGACAATGCCGATTGGTCCTTCAGTTCCAGAAAAGAGTCGGGGCTGACATGCTTGAAAGGTCTTGTAAGAGCACCCTTCAATATGGTTCGCCTGGTTCACGTTCCGGTTGGCCGCTTCGTTAGCAAGGGCGGTGTTGACATGTTGCGAAATCAACTGGGCCAATTCCTCGGCCGTAGTGGGGAGTGGGTTAGCATATTGGTTTTCTCTCCGCGGTGGCATGTTCCTTTTCCCAATACAAATAATACAACGAGTGAGACAATATATATCACGCAATATCCATGCCATTCATGTATGTACGAAAATAACTTAACAAACACCACGATAAACCAAAATCAACCACTTCATGTCATTTTTGTTAAAAATTAGAGTTCAAACTTAGATACATCATTAAACCAAATGATTACAAAAATGGGCGTGGTATACGACCAAACCCTAACAAGTTTCTCTAATATAACAAAATGAAAAGACATGAAATCAAAAGAAACAACATCCCCAAAGACATGAACTAACGGGTGTGGCGCGGGAAAACACCGATGCGAGCAACAGTGGCGGCGATCAGAACACACGTAACTGCAAGGGCTAGAGAGTCCTCGAGGCGCTCCTCAAGTGCATCCACACGCTGTAAGGCCTCAACCTCTCTGACTTCCGCTTCCATGGCTCTCGTGGTAGCCTCCTCGGCCATCTTTATTGCTTCTTCGGCCTTCTTCTCGCTCCCTTCCAACCTTCTCCTCAATTCAGCCATATCTTCTCGGGCCTGAACTTGATCTTTCTTCATAAGTTTCACATAGCCATCCACACGCTTAAACCTACGAGTAATCCTATCCATGCTAACTCCAATGGAATCTATCCTCGACTCCTCACGGGCACATCGAGCAGCTAGCAAGGGCACTGTGCGCTCGATGGGCTGACCAGTGAGGGGTAGCACCCTCTGAGAAGAAGAGGACTCACCAATATGGCGAATAATCGGTACGCCCTCTTCATTCGTCCATTCACGCACTTGCTCGGACAGCCAATCCCATTTTCTGGCGACAAAAGGTCTTGTCCTCTTAGGAGGACGCTCAACGATATAACCAACGGTTGCCGAATCATCATCATCTCTTTCGGCTAGCTTTCTCTTCTTAGCCGGTGACACTGATTTCCTAGCAGTAAACTTCAGAAGTGGACCTTCAGGATGTTCACGATAAGATAGATGAGATGGAAAACGTAATTCTACCGTTGTTGGCCTAACAGGCTCAATGGCAGTCATAGCGTCATCGTTCTCATGGACAAGGCTAATAGTCTCGGGGATCACTGGAATAGGCTCAACACTAGCTGGAGTCTCCTCCATAGGTTTCTTAACCAAAGGACTTGTCTCAACTGGCTCTTCCTCACTAGACTCCTTTTCATCATCAGATTCCTCTTCGCTAGACTCCTCTTCATTATCAGATTCCTCTTCGCTAGGCTCTTCTTCATTAGATGGTACCTCTTCATCTTCAGATTCTCCTATCCACCCATTCCCATAATACGGGTGATTAGCAAAATCTGGCATGTTCGGGTCAAATCCGAAATCAAATACCGAATCTGGAGACATCGGTGAAACTGGTGTGAACTCTGGCTCACTATCAGACGAGATCGAGATGACGGAAGGTGAAAGAGACATCTGTGACATGAAATATATACATGGTGTGAATAATTTTGCCAATAAATGTAAGCACGTACGTATGCAACACATTTAAGGCACGTAAGGGGTAAAGAGGATATCTTATACGTAAGCACATACGCATGCATACAACTAATGCACATAAGGAACAAAGGAATATTCTATTATATCTAATTAATAATAACACTTACTCCTAATATAAGATGCATGCGGTATGAAAACGTCTTTAACCCAAAAACCCAATTTTAAAAGTTATAGTCTAGATTTTTAAGAAAAACATTTTCTAGTTCGCTAACCTTGGGCTCTGATACCAACTTCTGTCACACCCCGAAAACGACGATTCGCAGCGGAAACGAGACGTAAGCATGGTGGTCACATAAGTTGGAGCCCAATGATAATAAGCAAACACATTTAATTTAAAACATCGAAAATGTTCAACGAGATAAAAGATAAGTCTTACAATTATCCAAACTTGAAAGCATTAAAATTTAAAACACGAGTTTTAATGATCCAACACACGAGGATCCAAAATAAAGTTTAAAATGTCCCAACAGAAATCCGATGCAAGCGTTTGCCCAAAAGCCCGTTTTCATAACCGCGCGAGAGCATCTAAGTACCTGAAAAACATGCTTAAAAACATCAACATAAAGTTGAGCGAGTTTCACGGGTTTAACGATAACATAAACGAATTTAACGAACTATCAAGTAACTTGGACAAACATGTGATATGTCATAAGCTTGCAAGGAATACAACATGATGACAGTACCTAGAGCTTATAATCAAACCGAGACACGAATACAACATATCCCCACGAATCCTTTCAAAATATATTCTCTTGTACGAACGACCGATCAGCGCTACTGATCACGAGAGTGGGCAGTCAGTCCCAAATAGATCTATCAACACACCTTGCGGCCTACACGAGGTTAATGATTATAACGGCGGGGCTATTCATGAACGACATACATGAACACATAACGAAAGCCCTTACTCGAGACCATCAAACGAACACATAACGTAAGTCCAGTATCATGATAAACGAACGAAAGCATGTTCTTCCCCCATAGTTTATAAAGCAACAAAATAGTTTAAAAAGGGGCCGTGAAAACTCACCTTGATAACGAACGGCGGAAAAAACGAGTGTTAGCAAAAATACGCCCACGAACGCTAACGGTGCCCTAAACATGAGGGGTACATTACTAATTGAAACTCACGTCTTACTAGCAAGTTGTTCACCCAACCTACTTAGACTTGTAATATTTTTAAGAAAATATTTATTTGAACGACCCGTTGGTGACTTCGACACGCGGTTATGTTTTTAACGAAAAATGGTGTATCATACACACATACGAAGACTTCAAGTGTTATTACCTAACAACGATCAACATGAAAGTATGAAACTAGTAACATATATATATCTACTCATACATATGCTTATGAGTTCTAAATCACATGTGAAAACACTAAAATCACAATATTTGCACATAAGCACTTTTCAAGCAAAACGACTAACTTTTAAGGAACAAACTTCCAAATTTCTAACGCATGAGTTCATATAACATCATATATCATCAAAATATACTTAATAAAATATATTTCATCAAACAAAACAATCTTTCATTATTTTGACATAAAGTACCTATACATGGCAATTTCTAGCACATATGCGATAACCGAAACATCATACCACATAAGTAAACACATGGGTCATAACACTAACTCATCATATACATTATTAGCTGAAAATATGTCATAAAATAAGTTTAATTTGCTGTTTGAAATCAGACCTAACTAGCATTCATTTTTCAAGGCGAAAAACACCGATTTTACGACTAGTCATGCCTAAAATGTTATCCAAAAGCATCAAAACACCAAGGATCATATAATTTATTAAAAATATGGATTTTTAACATAAAATATAATCTTTTTACAGCCATATAATCAGACCTAACTTATCCATCATTTTACATGTAATAATCCATCATTTAAGCACCCTTTTGTAACAAATCATGGTCAAAACTCTAGCTAATCATCACAACATAAAATACCCTTTTAGAGCTGATCATTATACATAAAATACATCATATTTATCACCTTATTTCCAGATTTCAAATAATCCTAACAATTCATGTACAAACCTAGCTTTTATCATGCTTTTTAAACCACAATCTTTAGTAACAAGCATCCAAACGTAGGGGTTTAAGATCCATACATAAAATAACAAGTTTTTATGTAATAATACACTTTATTTTTCTGTTTTAACTTGGTCATAACAAAATATTTGTTTGCATGCAAGAATCTAACATTATTCATCATCATTTTGCAAGATATGAACACATAAACACACATTCATTCACATGACTACATGCATGCATATATAAATACTAAAACCCTTTTATAAAAACTCTTATTTGCTGAATTTTAATGGTTCATAAAAAGTCTTTTAGTTGGTGATGAACAACTCTTGCAAAGATCACTATTTTTATCAAAGAAAAAGAAAGAAACGAAAGAAATATGAGGTTCATACCTCTTGAACTAAATCAAGGGAGATACTAGAAGAAATAGAAGATGATGGATGATGATTTCTTGAATACTTTCTCCAACTATGTCCACCAAACTTGCAAGAACTTGCAAAATCTCCACCAAAAAGCAAGGTTTCAAAGTTGAAAATGATGAACACCTTGAGAGAACTCTTGCAAATTCAAAGATGAATTTTTGTGTGATATGAAGGAGGTGGGGTGGAGGGGGACGATTTCTAAGAGGGTGGGGGAGAGTGGATTGGTTGATTTTGAGAGGTGAGTAATAATGAGGGAGATGGAGTGTGGTGTTGGAAATATGTGTAAGTGAATAAAATGATTAATATTTTTGTGGGAAAAGAGGGAGTGGGACCCACACTTGGCTGATTTATGGGGGAGAGAAAAGATGTCATTTTTTTATTTTATAAACCTCTACACACATGTAGGTGATCTTTTATAAAAACCACAACACTTTTATAAAATTCTACCACTTTAAACATGGTTTTTCATCAAAATAAAAATATATAAAATATCCACTAATTATTTGCTATCATAATTAGTAAAAATAATAATTTTTACTAACAGTTCATTTTAACTCATCCGGTACGCGATTGTACCGGGTAAAACTCAACGAAAATCGCCAAAAGAGATATTTAACACATAACACATAAATTTCACACATAATCCAATAATATAGACCAGTTTATATAATTTTCATCAAAACTGATATTTTTAAGGTTAACCGGGTCGTCACCAACGTTAAATACGGACATTTTACCGATACGCGGTATCGAAATTTCTGAAATTTCACGAAATGCAAACCTATGCATACGAAGGGCTTTGCTAGACTTTATAATAACCTAATTGACTGAAATTAAGTCTAAGACACACACAATTAAATTGCAAACGCGTTCTAAGGTTTAACGGTAAATAACCTGAAAATTGCCGGATGTCACACCCTGCGCGCCAAGAGAATAATGAAGAAGAAAGTGTTCACACTGAACCGGCGGTTAGTGTGCACGGAACTGAGCAGACACTAGTTGAAGAACCACCTTTCACTTTTGAACCAGAAGTGAGAGCAGCTATAGCTCGAGAGTTCACAGAATTGATGAAGACTTCTCTACCAGGTCTGTTGGCAGAAGCATTGAAGAAGGTTAATGGGGAAGGTGGGTGTAGCGCGGCAATAGGTGCTCAGAACAACAAGACCGACAACGCACCGCCTGCTCACGGATGCGACTACAAGTCATTTAAAGCATGTGACCCACCGGTCCTCACTGGAAAGAAAGACGCGGTGGCTACGTTTGATTGGGTGATCCGTATGGAAGCTGCCATTCGTCTGAGCGAGTGTCGAATGGATGAAGTTGTAAAATTTGCTGCTAACACCTTGAGGGAGGAAGCATCCCATTGGTGGGAAGGTGTACGTCAGGAAAAAGGGAGTGAGATTGTGGATGCGATGATGTGGGCTGACTTGAAAACTTTAGTTATTAAGAATTTTTGCCCAAGGAACGAGATTGAGAAGGTGGAGAGAGAATTTCTGAATTTAAAGGCTGGTAATATGACTCACCGTCAATACACCACCCGGTACAACGAGTTGGCACGCCTGGTGCCACATTTGATCACCACTGAGGAGAGAAAAATTATCTGCTACGTTCAGGGGTTGCCGGACCAGGTCCGCACCTATGTTAAGGCAAACGCCCCTACTACCTACGATTTGGCAGTAGAGCTAAGTGACGTGGTATTTGACGATCTGGCACTGAATGTTGTTACCGTTGAAGAGCAAAAGAAGAGACCGAGCTTCTCAAACAAGCGAACTGGGGGAAAGATGTTTGGGGCTCGTGACAAGAGGGCTCGGGTGGATTAGCCGACCGTTTGTAAGAAATGTGGGGTAAGACATGCAGGCGAATGTAGACTGGGATCTAACTTGTGTTTCAAATGTGGCAAGACCGGGCACTACGCCCGTGAGTGCACACAACACTACAAGTGCTACAACTGTGGGGATGTCGGTCATCTGAGTAGGGACTGCCCGAAGCCCAGGATGGGGGAAACCGGGAAGGGAAAGGGGCCGGAAAAGAAGGGATAGGGATCTCGTGCGAAGACGCGAGCGTACGCACTGACGCAGGATCAGGCTAGGAAGGATCCCGATGTGGCGTCAGGTACGTTCATCCTTGACAACACTTTTGTTTCTGTGTTATTTGATTCAGGTGCCAGTAAGAGTTTTATATCTGCGACTTTCTGTAAACGAGTGAAGTACACTGTCAGTAAGCTAGAAAGGGCCTTTAGCGTAGAAACCGCTGAGGGTAGGACTGCGAGAGTGACCGATGTAGTTGACAACTCCACAATAAAAATAGAAGGACATAGGTTCCCTGTCAGATTGTTTGTTATGGTTTTGGGTGGGTTCGATGTTGTGTTAGGTATAGATTGGCTAACTGCCAATGAAGCACAAATTATATGGAAACGAAAGATAATCCGACTCAAGGCTCCGGACGGTAGCAAATTCGAGGTTCTTGGAGATCGTGACGCCCCGATGCCAAACGTCATCTCGATGATTAAGGCAGCAGATTACTTGAGGCGCGGATGCGAGGCTTATCTGGTGTACGTAATTGACGAGTGTAAGGAAGTGAAGGAGCTAAATGATGTACCCGTGGTACGTGAGTACCCGGAGGTGTTTCCAGAGGACTTGCCTGGGATACCACCCGACAGAGAGATCGAATTTCGAATCGACTTAGTACCAGATGCCCATCCCGTGGCTAAGGCTCCATATCGACTAGCACCAGTGGAGATGAAAGAGTTAATGGCACAACTAGACGAGTTACTTGAGAAGGGATTTATCCAACCAAGCATCTCGCCGTGGGGTGCTCCGGTGTTGTTTGTGAAGAAGAAAGACGGTTCGATAAGAATGTGTATTGATTACCGCGAGTTGAATAAACGTACGGTGAAGAACAAGTACCCTTTACCAAGGATCGACGACCTGTTCGATCAATTACAGGGCGCAAGTTAGTTCTCAAAAATCGACCTTCGATCCGGGTACCATCAGTTGAAGGTGAGGGAAGAAGACATACCGAAAACCGCATTTCGCACGCGTTATGGACATTTCGAGTTCCGCGTGATGTCTTTTGGATTGACGAACGCCCCCGCAGCGTTCATGGATTTGATGAATAGGGTTTGTCGACCGATCGGTAATCGTGTTCATCGATGATATCCTCATCTACTCCAAGAATGAGGGTGATCACGCGTGTCACTTGAAGGAAGTATTGGAAGCTCTGAAGAAAGAAAAGTTGTATGCTAAGTTCTCCAAATGCGCGTTCTGGCTTAGGGAAGTCCAATTCCTAGGTCACGTCATTAACCCGAACGGCATTATGGTTGACCCAGCAAAGATAGTGACTGTAAAGGAATGGAATATTCCTAAGACGCTAACTGAAATCCGCAGTTTCTTGGGATTGGCAGGCTACTATCGGAGATTCATTCAGGATTTCTCGAAAATAGCTTCGCCATTGACAAAGTTGACTCGGAAAGAGGTTAAGTATGAATGGGGTTCGACCCAAGATGAGGCGTTTAAGGAATTGAAGAAGAGGCTAACCCAAGTATGAATGGGGTTCGACCCAAGATGGGACACCCGATTCACATCGAGGTTCTGGAAAAGATTTCATGAAGCAATGGGCACGAGGCTTAATATCAGCACGGCATACCACCCACAAACGGACGGTCAGTCTGAAAGGACCATTCAGACATTGGAGGATATGCTTCGTGCTTGTATTATCGATTTTGGCGGCAGTTGGGACAGTCATCTGCCGTTATCCGAATTCTCCTACAACAATAGTCATCACTCGACGATAGGCATGCCGCCTTACGAAATGTTGTATGGGAGAAGATGTAGGACCCCGGTTTGTTGGGGTGAGATTGGACAGAAGGAATTAGGAAGTCTTGAAGTCGTAAAAGAAACGTCGGAAAGGTTTGATCAAATCAAAGCACGAATGAAGGCCGCACAAGATCGTCAGAAATCCTATGCGGATAAACGACGAAGGCCTATCGAGTTTGATGTTGGGGACAGAGTAATGTTGAAAGTGTCACCCTGGAAAGGAATAATACGATTCAGGAAGAGAGGAAAGTTAAGTCCGAGGTTCGTCGGACCATTCAGGATAATGGCACGGGTTGGTGAAGTCGCTTATCGGCTAGAGTTGCCTGATGAGTTGAGTGGGATTCATCCTACCTTCCATGTATCACACTTGCGAAAGTGTTTGGCGGATGAATCAGCTCACGTACCACTTACTGACATCGAGGTCGACAACAACCTTAATTACATCGAAGAACCCTTGGCCATCTTAGACAGAAAGGAGAAACGTTTGCGTAATAAGGTTATCCAATTGGTTAAAGTCCAATGGAAGCATCGAAAGGGATCAGAAGCCACTTGGGAAACGGAGACGGAAATGAGGGAGTCGTACCCTCAACTATTTGACTTATGATAGGTTTGGGGGATGAAACCTATTGTAAGGGGGGTAGACTTGTAACATCCCAAAAATAAAACGACAGTTAAATGACGAAATAAACGAACGAGGCATGTCGGGTCGGGTCGGGTCGGATGGGCCGGCGGGCTGGAAGGAGAGCCTCCCCTATAAATAGCCAAGGTCACCACCCTTTTCTCTCATTTGCACCTTCTAGAGAGAGAAACCGTAGAGAGAGAAAGTTGGCGGATCGACCCGAGATTTCAGCAAAGTGTTACTCCATAACTCGTGAGAAGAACCTCCGGATCAGAAGCTCGATTCAGGTAACGATCCAACCTAAATCTGAGTTTTAGTTCGTTTTTGGGTTTTTCAGGTTTTGGGTGAAAAGGTAACGTTTTCACGGATAAAACTGAAAGATAAACATAGATTTGAGTTCCTTAATGGAAAACGAACGTTTTGGATGCAAACAGGTTCGAGATCTTGACGTGATCAGACCTGAATGCGAAAGTTAGGGTTTTGCGAAGAAACAGATCGTGCGCACTTACCAAGTGCGCACGGAGCAGGTCCTGCGTACTTATCAAGTACGCAGGAAGAGGGGTCTGCGCACTTGCTAAGTGCGCAGGCATCAGGGTCTGCGCACTTGCTAAGTGCGCAGGAAGCAGGGTCTGCGCACTTGCTAAGTGCGCAGGCATCAGGCTGATTAGGAAAAGTCGGTATGTTTAGAAGGTTAAACCGTTAGAGTCGGGATTGGGTCTGATGTGTATTTAACTAATCAATTCAGATCGAATTATAAGGTGAGTTCTAGAAGCCCACTTTTAAATGTTTTATATAATGTTTTCGGGCTGGTGTGCATACATATGAAATGATGTTTTATGAAATGATGTTTATGAAACTATGATTATGAAATGAAATGATTTGGAATGAACGGTTTATGGAAAGAAAGTTTTATGCATGGAATGTCTACGAACGAATGTTTAATAAGAAATGGTTTAAAGTAAAGGTAAAGGGTTTTGAAAACGAGTGAAAGGTTTTATGAAAGGGAAAGAAAAAGGGCAAATGTTTTAAAGAAGTCGTTACAAATCTAATCTGTCAAATGAATGGAATTGACGAATGAAGTCTGGGAATGAGATTCTCAGCCTTGTGGTAGATTATGGACAGCGAGCCATAGTTACCATAAGAATAACGGGGGCAGTGTCTTAGTGGCCTGCCAATGGTTTGATGTTGTACAACTGGTATGGAGTAACGACGGTTACTCAGGGGTTAACGTGACCCTACGTCAGGTTAAATTATGATCCGACAGTGTTATGGCTGAGAACCATAGCCGTCGATGGAATTTTTTGGTCTATGGCTGAGAGCCATAGCCTTCAATGGAGGTTGTCGGTCTATGGCTGAGAGCTATAGGGGGCAACTAAATGGGTATTGTCGGTCCTCGTGCAGTTAGCCTTGTGGGCAATACCAAAAAGGGAATTGACGGAATGTTGTGGCAATGACGGCGATACGTAACGGTTGTCCACGACATGTAGGGTTCCTTCAGGGACACAGAGACGCGTAAAGAAAGATACAGATCTTAGATAGTAATGTATGACTTAAATGAATGTTTAAATGTTTTAAACAAATGATCCGTTCAATGTGTTTAAATGTTTGAAGGTTTACGAATGAAAGGCCCTGTTTTCTTATACGTGATGTTAAACCCTATTGAATGTTTTGAATGATGAACCATTTCTTAAATCGAACGAAAACTAGAACTCACCAGCGTAACTGACTTTTTAGTGTGCACATTCAGGTTAAGGCAGATTATGAGGATGAACGGTGATGCTTGGCTAGAGATGAAGAGTTACCCGACTGCTTTTGAAGACTGGCAATCCCGTTATGTTTTGTTTTAGTTTATTTTATGTTTTAAGCAATGTTTACGCTTCCGCATGTATGAACAATGTAATAGTTATGATTTAATAAAGTATTTTCCGCTGCGTTATTTGATATTCATGTTTAAGAACTGTTTGTGAATGAGTAAATCCAACAAGTAAGGCCTCCCGGGTTTGAGGCCTTACAGTCATGTAATTTGCTCATCAATATCTTTCTTAATTGTTATGGAGTTAGTCACCTTGACGAGAATCTAATTCGACCGCTTGAACAAACATTAATATAATTATATATATATATATATGCCATTCATTTGTCTCAATATAATTAGTAGATTCTAAACTAGAATGATTGTTTCACAAAAAAAATTGTTATTTTCATCACTTGAAGAATTTGTAATCTTTAAATTAATTGTTATTATTTTAGTAAAAACTTTGAAAACAAAACAAAAAATATTTTCTTAATCAATAGGTTAAATTAATTGTTTGGATTAAATAGTTAAACTGTGTCCACGGATTGATATCCGGTTCTTATCGATTCTATATTACCACCTGACAGATACACTTGTCTTTGTGTGTGTAGTATAGTTTAGGTGAAAACCATTTTAAAACCAGTATTTGTGTGAAAAATCTGTATCAAAAATATATATAGTTCACGCACATCAATAGGTCATCACCATAACTCACTTACAAAACAGTTAAACGTACATACAAAGTCAGCTACGATTAATGAGTTCTAATAGTTTATAATAAACAGAAAACCTTCCCGTTGCAAACATCTTTATATTAAAACTAAGCCCTTTCACTTCAATTGTAAAATAATTTACCATACACACCGGTAACCCAAGTCCCCTAAGACACTCCAACTCCCCCTAGGGTTCAACGACCCTAATTCAACCCATATCCATAACCCGTAAGTCTCACCGATTTAGATCGAACTTACCAAAACCACAATCCTGTGACTTAACACCCATATCAACCGGAAGACTCTCCCAAGATTATGAACTTGCTTTTGATCCACCGTTCAAAAAACCACATCACAGTATCAAAATAAATTTATGAACTCCTTTGTGTGTATGTCCCGCCAAGGTTATATCTTATATGCAGCCAAATCTCAAATGATTTGCAGCCTTACACCAAACAGATTTTGCAGCCTTACACTTGTTCATATTATCTAACTAAAAAAACAAAAAATAGGTTACAAATCATATATGATTGAACAATAAGAAAGAGGCATTGCAAACCATTGACCCTTTTTAATTTCTAGATAATTTAAAACACAGATAAAAAACACATACAACCCAAACAATGTATTTGTAGTTGTACAGTACAACCATCTCTATGCAACGTGTGCTGTTCTTGAAAATGAATACAATGTTACTGGAAAACCCTGATTGAAAGCACTAATTTGTTTTAAAACTCAATTTTCCTCAGGTTGCAGGTATCATTTATAAAAAATGTGATAATTTACAAACAAAAGTTTTTCGGGCTGTGATAAAAACGTACACGTTCCGACCCGTTACCTTTCTACAAGATTAAGATGAAGGTAAAGCAGAATTAAAAACATCAGAAACAACTATTAAAAAAAGAAATAAATAAAAATAATAATAATAACATCAGAAAGAGTTGAATATATAAAATAGTTGAACCTGTAGTAGTGCATATAAACAGATGTTTATAACATTAATTGCTGCAACAGGTACAATTTCGACTTAAACAAAGTAATGCTTAATTAATTTGGACCATGTACACCTAAGTTTGTTAAAAGGGGTTATTTGAGTTGGGAAAGTCAATGTAGGAACGGGATGATTTGTCATGGAAATGCTGGTTTATGGTATATGCAGCGATATAATAGTAAGAAATAGAAAAATGATTACCATATCATTCTCCAGACAAGAGGGGTTGTAGGCACGTTTATTGGAGCAGTTGGGAAGAACGCCGGACTCTTTCCTTTTTCAATCATTAGAAAAAGGAGCTTGGCCAGCCATGTTTCATTGTTCCCTACATACCATCTCGTTTCCTATTCTTCGCAACCGTCCGTTCAGATCAATCTCATGTACGGTCATTGCACTCCAATTGTTGTATCTCCATAAGTTCATCGTTACACTCAGCATAAAATTGAGAATTTATGATGTAAAAATATTAAACTATCAATGGTCTGTAGGTTTTTAAAGTACATTAAGAATTTTAAAGGTTTTAAACTACATTCTTTCGCCACATCGCGCGGGTTTAAACCACCAAGTTGTAAATATGTAATCATGATGCCCTTTAAATCGCCAAAAAATACAGGAAATGATCACTACCATACGATATTAGAAAGTATGTATTATAATTTGATTTCACCAAGTTAATTTTTCCATGAACAGATTATTCAAAATGACACAAGACTCTATTTCCTTTCACATAATTTGTTGAGAATATCTCAAAATCAAACCAAATTAGGTTAAAATTCTATTATAAATAATCGATGATTTATCACATACACAAAGAATTCTTACAAGATATATCAAGATTATTCCAATTAAAAGCAAGAATGCCCTGTTTGTCTTGTATCTCTAAGGCCTAATACATTTTATTTTTCCTTCTTTTTATTTTTTCTGGTTCACCTTAGAGACTTAGATCAACAAACTCTAATGTGCTAGTTCCTCAGATATCACCGTATTATTTCAGAAACTGTGACCGTTAATATTTAAAAAAAAATACTTAACTTCTATTCCTGTGAAGTAACATTAAAATTGAACGTGAATATCTAAGCTCACTTATGATACTGCTACACAAGATCAAAGCAAGACCACTCAATCGCATAAGACAAATAAAATGGAATAATCCTAACAAACTACTGTCTTAAATTTAGGAGTTCAAAACAACATTCAAACATTAACATAAAAAGGAGCGTTTTTATCATAAGACATGACCAGTAAGCAAGTTTACCAAATTCTCTGCACCAGGAAGGTTTCCTCATTTGGCAAGATTGACTGCAAGCTCCAGGTTGTTTAACTGCAATAACACATCAAATTAATAGCTTAAACCAAAATCAGCATACCAATAATTGAGGGAAGAAACTTTTATCAAAGGCACGATTGTCGCTGTATTCACAGTAGTAAGTAAAGCATGTCCACGTCTATTAACAGCATAGAAGCCTCCAACTAACGAAGGGTTAGTCTGATTAAATGAATAGGCACACCTACATAATCATCAAGTTGGTTAAATATCACAGGATCCCCAATTTCTATCATAGAATTACCAAAAGTAAAAAAAACAAAACAACAACAATTAGTGACAAACCAAGCCTATTAAACAACATTTTCACATCAAAAGAATACCTTCACCATCAAAACCAAAACCCAATTTCAAACTGGTCGAAACAACCGAAGAAGCTTCAATTAATTTAAGGAAAAAAAAAACCCTAAAACATTTACCTAAGTGGCCGAGCAAATCATAGTCTGTACGAAACATACCTTGGATAAGGGAACATGTCAAGAACGTAAAATTTAGGTTTAGATGTGTCAAGTTCATCAGCAGCGACGGTGGCTATTGCAGGCCGAGAGGAGGCAACTATGTCTTTTTTACAGAGGTTTTGGTACCTCTCAGCAGGCATTAGATCGAGTAGATCTCAGAGAGGGAGAATCGAGGGTGAGGAATGTTAGGCTTTAGAGGGAGAGGCCGATGGTGAAGATGAGGGAGAATCGGGGGTGGGGAGGCTTCCGAAGAAGCAGAAGAAGTAAATCCTTTTGAATTTTGAAATTTAAACGCTTCTGACGAAGCAAAGGATTTAGGTAGGGCTTGAATCCCTTGCAAGAATTGGTTGTACCTCAAGCTTTAAAGATGGTAAAACTCTTAAATTTAAGACATTTTGATAAAATAACAATTTTGTCCTTCCAATAAATATTATAATATAGTGTGTATATATATAATCTTTAGTCGTATGAATTACTAAGGTTCCTTTGTTTTTTTTAAAAGGGGTAAGGTTCCTTTGTTAACCATACATTAGTGTGTTAACCCTTTAACCCTATAACACCCCCAAAAATTTCCTAAAAATTAAAGAACCAAACTTACCAAGTTTCAAAGTTAAAGGGTTGATTTATAAATAAGCAAAGTTCAAGGACTTAAAATGAAAATTCTAAAATTTTAAGGGGTAGCGGACCGCTACCCAGGGCTTAGCGGTCCGCTAGGTGCTGAGCAAGGGAACAATGATGACGGACCACGTGCCATGCCTACTCAAACCCTATAGCGGACCGCCAGGTATTTATTAATGGTCCGCTACGGACTTAACGGTCCGCCAAGGACCAGTAACGGTCCGCCAAGTACCAGTAACGGTCCGCTGCTTGGTCCCTAAGGCAAATTTGCGGCTGAAGGCGGTGGTGGACCGCCACCACCTAGATTAGCGGTCCGCAACGGGTCCCCATTTAGCCCTATAAATAGATCGACGAATTCAGTCATTTAAGCACCCTCTACACCTCAAATTTCACACACAAACACTCTGAAGTTTCCATCTCGAGCCCCGGTTCGTGTACGAGAGATCGGTTTCCAACGTTTCGACTCCAAATTGCCGTAGATAGTGCAGAGGTAAGGTTCCGACCTACTATTAAGCTTTGGTTATACACCATTAAGCTAGGTTTGTGTGATTAAGTAATGTCCTTATAATATAGGAGCTTTGTCCGAGGTGCTTTCCATATTTCTGATTTGATAAGCCGAATTACTGCCGAGGTGAGTTCTTAAACTGTGATGCATGAACCCAATCATGACCTTGTCTGGCATGATTGATTTATGAAAACATTTTGAGTATCTTGAATCGATTGCACCGATTGTTTATATATAACGTATACTAAGCGCTTATTGTATTTCACTTCCCCGTGGAACGACATGTTAGACAGGACCTGTGGAATGGTCTTTGGTTATATATATACTGAATGATTGTTCATAGTTGTCTATGAATTTGGGTGTTGAAGCCCATGAATGTGTTCAAGATACTTTGGCGGGTCGTTTTAATAAACTATTTTAGTTTATGAATTCACCAACTTTGTGTTGACCCATGTTTTATCAAATGTTTTTGAACGCATCATAGGTAGTCATTAGACAAGGCATTTCCAGGACTAGAATGAAACGATGAACGATCCAGATGATGGGCATGCTTGGAACTATAAGTCCCGAATGATATGTTCCTTGTTAGGAACGATGATAAAATGTTATGTAACATTTTGATTCCACGAATGTAAACAATGTTTTGATAAAATAAAAGATGATGTTTAGTTTCCGCAGTGTGTTTTTGATATCAACATCACAGTAACTAGAAGGCGACCTTCTGACCAGTATGTAGTTATCAGACAAACGGAATGTTCTGTTTAAGGAAAGAGTGGTGTATAAATCTCTCCTAGACCCGTCGTTCTTTCCCGGGAACATCTCTGTTGGAGGTACTACTCTGGTTAGATAATTGTTCTGTGTTATGGGTGTGACAAGTTGGTATCAGAGCCTCGGCTTAAGGGATTTAGATGCTACAGGAATAGTATCTAGACTTAAACTAGGACTCTGAGATTTGTCTGGAATGCCTCAAGATAAGTTAGGTGTATACATTCGGTACGACCTATAACGGGAAATGCCTAGAAATCAAATAATTAAAGGCATTTTTGGCTAAGTGTTATTAATTTCTGAATTTCTAGATTATGACCAGTTATACGAATTCTGATGCTATACATCTATATGTAGGTACAAATGGCAGGATATGGTAGAGGACAAGGCAGAGGTAGGGATAGGATGCCCAACACTAGGTCCCGTACCCGTGACACGATAAACACAACCACTGATCCAAACGAGAACATGAAAACAAATACTGGACCTGAGCAACATGTGGAATAAGTCATTATGACTGAAGCTCAATTCCAAGGAGCGGTGGCATCTGAGGTCACCTGAGTTCTTCAAACAACTCTACCTGGAATCCTTGATGATGCTTTAAGAAGGAGGGAAAATGCTAACAATTTGGGAAATCAGAATGAAAGAATGAGTGGTGCTATTCCTAGAACAGAAGATACCCTTCATACCACTCCTGTAGGAAATAACATCGGAACAACTCAAACTCATGAAACAGTTGGGATAACAAACCATAGTACAGGAATACATGGTCAAGGATGCAACTACAAAAATTTCAGTGACTGTCCCCCTAAGCCATTCAATGGGAAGAAAGATGCCATTGCAGCCTTACAGTGGATCACATCTATGGAAGCGGTAATCAAGATGAGCGAGTGTAGGACAGATCAAGCTGTAAAATTTGCTACACATTCATTTGAAGAGGATACTATTGACTGGTGAGAGTCAGTCAAGCAAACAAAAGGAGAAGCTTACACTGATAGAATGACTTGGGAGGATCTTAAGTCCCTGATTATCAAGAAATATTGTCCACAAAATGTCGTGGATAAGATTGAAGCTGAATTTCTGCGGTTCGAAGCTAGAACCATGACTCACCAGGAGTATACGACCAAGTTTAATGAAATGGCCAAGTTGGTGCCACATCTGGTTAATCCTGAGTCAATGAGAGTAAAATGTTATATCCAAGGTTTACCTCCTAAGGTTCATACCTTAGTAAAATCTATCGCACCTGAGACGATAGATTTGGCTGTTGAGAAAAGTGCAGTAATGTTTGATGAGGTGGTAGCCCAAGAGCCACCAAAGATTGATCACAAGAGGAAACCTAAAGAAGTTATTTACAAATTTAAACCGAGAAATAGTAAATTTCCCAGAAGAGGAGGGTTTAATCCTAACCCAGATAGAACTGCCTAGGGAATGAAGTGCCAGACTTGCCCAAAGTTTGGACACTTGGCAACCCAATGCCTGAATGTTAAGTGTTTTAACTGTGGAGAAATAGGGCACTATAGGACTTCTTGTCCTAAGCCACCTAAACAGAAAAATAGGTGGTCAGAATAAAGGGATAGGACGTGTATTCATCCTAGGAAGTGGAGATGAACAGAATAATAAGGCCAAAGAAGTGGCAGGTACTTTCTTAGTTAACAATATTTACGCCAAGATTTTATTTGATACAGGGGCGAATAGAAGTTTTGTTTCATGTGCATTCACCCCATATTTAGGCGTAAAACCGATTCCACTTATTCATGCCTATGTCGTTGATACGGCAAGTGGCGAACAGATTAGGATAACCGAATCATACCCTGATTATGTCATCAAATTTGGTGACGATAAGGTATTAGTTACACTAATGCTGATAAACATGAATGAATATGAGGTTATCCTAGGGATGGATTGGTTAAACCAATACCAAGCCCAAATTGATTGGGACTAGAAAACGGTCAAGATTAAGAAACCAGATGAAAACTATTTTATGATTCAAGGTGATAGTGAAACCAATAAGATTGAAATTATTTCGATAGCAAAGGTTAAGAAAGAATTAATAAAGGGAGACGGTATAATCTTACTCCATGCTTTAAACGTTAAAACCGAAGCACGGATTGTGGATATTCCCATAGTCTATGATCACCCGGATGTTTTTCCGGAAGAATTACTCGGTCTTCCACCTGATCGTCAAATCGAATTCCGAATCGAACTCATTCCTGGAGCTAAACCTGTTGCGAGATCCCCTTATAGTCTAGCTCCTTCCGAACTGAAAGAATTGATGAAGCAATTCAAGAACTCTTAGACAAAGGGTTCATTCGTCCAAGCACTTCACCATGGGGAGCACCGGTACTATTCGTTAAGAAGAAGGACGTAAGCATGAGGATGTGCATTGATTATCGGTAATTGAACAAACTGACTGTGAAAAATAGATATCCATTACTGATAATAGATGATATGTTCGATCAGCTACAAGGAGCCAAGTACTTTTCAAAGATCGATCTTAGATCAGGATATCTTCAGTTAAAGGTACAAGAAGAAGATATACCTAAGGCTGCTTTTAGGATCCGATATGGTCACTACAAATTCCTGGTCATGTCATTTGGTCTAACAAATGCCCCGCAGCATTTTTGGACCTAATGAACCGAGTTTGTAAACCTTACCTTGAAAAATTTGTCATCGTTTTCATCGATGATATTATTATCTATTCCCGAAATCAAGAAGAACATGCTAAGCATCTTAGAATCATTCTAGAAACCCTAAGAAAAGAAAGATTGTACGCTAAGTTTTCCAAATGCGAATTTTGGAAACGAGAAGTACAATTTCTTGGGCACGTTGTGAACGAGCATGGAATACAAGTGGACCCCAGTAAGATTGAAGTAGTTATGAAATGGGAAACCCCAAAGACTTTAACAGAAATCAGAAGCTTTCTTGGATTAGCCGGTTACTACAGAAGGTTCATTCAGGACTTTTCCAAGATTTCCACACCTTTGACTGCTTTAACTCAGAAAGCAACAAAGTTTTAATGGGGCACGAAATAAGAAGAAGCATTTAGTACTCTCAAAGATAAGCTCAGTCATGCACCGATCTTAGCACTACCCGAAGGAAATGATGATTTTGTAATCTATTGTGATGCTTCCCGAACTGGTCTAGGTTGTGTGTTGATGCAGCGAGACAAGGTTATTGCCTACGCATCACGCCAACTTAAAATTCATGAGAAAAACTATACCACGCATGATTTAGAACTTGGTGCCATAGTGTTCGCTCTAAAGATTCTAAGACACTATCTGTATGGTACCAAATGCGTGATATATTTAGACCATAAAAGCCTCCAACATATTTTAAATCAGAAGGATTTAAATATGAGGCAAAGGAGGTGGATGGAACTTATCAATGATTACGACTATGAAATCAAATACCATCCCGAGTGTGACATTTCGGGTTTTATTCACGCTTTTATATTATGTATCCTGTAAACATTTTCTATTCAATGGAATGCAAGTGTTTTTATTTAAATTTTTGTACAAAGTATATATATATATATATATATTTAATTTATGGATTTAAAATAAATAAAATTTTATATAAAAATATAAAATTTAATAGGTATATATAAATAAATAATTTGACTAATATAAAGTAACTAATTTTTATAAAAAAAATTAGTTTATGAAAATCATTTAAATTCAAATTAAATTAAAATTGATTTTTAAAATAAATTAAATTAAATAAAGTTTTGGGGCAGATTTAAAATAAACAAAACTTAAAGGTTTTAAAAGGAAAATAAGTCAAGGGACCGAATAGGGACAAATCAAACCACAAGGGCCCATCCGTAATTACCTCAGGGACTTGATTAAAACAGAAACAAACTCCAGGGACTATTCTTGCCAATTTCCAATTCGTAATTCAGGTTGTCTCCTCCATTGTCCGGCGGTCCAAGCCATTTTCCGGCGACCCCCTCGACACGCCTGTCCCCTACACCTCGACAGCCGAAAATGGTCTCCCTGACCTCGTCGTCCCCACGCGAACAAAAGCCCCCGACCAATTTGTCTCCCCAACATTCGAAACGTCTGATTGTGTTAGTGGCCGAAAGCCCACGCCACGCAATTGGCCCCGACAGTAGACCTCCACGCCTGCAAGATGGCTCGTTAGCTTCGTCTTGTCCAGACGAATGTCTGGACATACTCAATTGCATGTTTTATTATAGGGATCGAGCTCGGCTATAAATAGCCATTTACGGACCTGCTCGAGCTTGCCACCCCTCCTCCACCCACTCTCACTCAAAATTGAAGCCAGCATTGTGTTCGTCATCTCTGTGAGAAGCTGACCAGAATCTCAGAGCCCAATTCCATCCCGAAGCTTGAATTCCCGATCTTGGTATGTTCGGATTAAAGGCCCTGTCGTCCAGCCCCTTCACGACCTAGTAGGTACCTCGAATTCGTTCCTTTGCCTTCTGTTATCCTCTGGCAATCTGTACTAATTGAAATCGTGACTTCAAACCACCGATTACCGGGCAAACCAATGTTCTCGGACACGGTATGCCGGTTGCCGAGAACCAGCGACCAGTTTCGCGTAAGTGGTTATCAATTAAACGTTACACACATAACCAGTGATGGGCGATAGCCCGGCTGGTTATGCGTGTGTGTGTTTGAGTCTTAGGTCGCGGGTTCGATCCTTGTGGCCTCCGGCCCAACCATTTTTTTTGCTGTTTTATAATATCTTTTATTTTATTTATTTTGTTTATTTTATCTCACTTTATTTTATTATTTTCTATACACATTAAAAATTATTACAAACCGGTTGACTCGTTCGTTTATTTTGGAAACCATTAAACGACTTTTACACATATTTAACACGTCAAATTTTTATAAAATAATAAGTCCTATATTTTTATAAACTTGTTTAAATAGTTTTAACGCACAAAATATATAATAATGATAATATAGATAAACAAATAGAAACTTTTTTTTTATATAAATACAATAAACATAATAACTATTTATTTATAATATTTTAACAAGATTAAAATATATATTTTTAGATGTTAAATTTTATAAAAAAACCGTTATCATTTTACCATAATATTTTATACAAATAATTTAAAGGAATGTTTTATTTGTAAACCCATACACGTTTAAAGTACGAATACACATATATAAACATACAATAATACATATTTATCTACAGAGGGTTTCAACGTGCCTAGATATCAATATCCTTATCACCTACACACGTGGATTAAAACATCCGCTAGCCTGGTGAGTTACATAGCCCCTATTTTACATTTTTACATATTTTGGGGTGAAACATTATACATGCTACTCATCAAATTGTTTATACGTGTTATACATGTGAATTATATGCTTGTTCATCGTGAATGATCTTGGGTGTACACTTATTTATTTTAAACACAAGAAAACCAACAGTATTATTAATAGATCTATTATGCCTGACCAGCCCACCCATGTAGGGTGTTTATTACTGCATACTCGGATATAGCCGCGAGTTATATTCAAACATATCAGATATAGTGGGTAACTATATTCAAACATACCGGGCCTAGCTGTGTGCTATGCTCAAGCGCGTCAATCAAGGTTTGAATTGTGCTTAGATAAACATGAAGGATACAACTATATATGTTATGTTTAACAAGATAAACAATGAGTTGCAAAACGTTTTTATCTACTATTTATCGGGTCCACAAAACCTATGTACTCACCAACTTTATAGTTGATACTTGATTTAAATAATGTTTCAGGTTTGGATATGTGATTGCTTGCTGAAGATTCTTCCACTTAAGAACTTATGGACCTAGTTAATTAAATCAATGTTTTGGAATAGACTAGGTTATTTGAATTGTATGGTACTTGAATATTTGTTGTTTTTAATTAAATTAATGAATTATGCAATATTTTAGCTATCATGTGCTTTTGAACAATCATTCCATTGTCCGCCTCGATGATTCCGCCATCGGTCGGGGTGTGACAGATTGGTATCAGAGCCATGGTTATAAGGAATTAGGTTATTAGACACAATGACCTAGACTATAACCCTAGGACTCCCTTTTACGTGTTACGTGCTAAATGATTGTTTGCTATGTGAATTATTTGTAGTTAGGTATTATTTGAATTTTCCCAAGTTTAGTACATGAGACTTATACACATACATACAAGGCCTTAAACATACAATACATACTTTACATACACATTTGACAAATAAACATATGCAAACAAATACACTACACATCCTTATCCATACTCTTTCCTCATCCATACTATTTGCAACATTCCTACATATTTTATACTCGTAGACTCACAAGTGTATTAAATTTTTGAAAATCTCGTCAACGACTTAATATCTTGAAAACTAGTAAAGGACATGTGCAATCTGGAAGGGTGACACCTGTACATTGGGTTTTCTGTCTAGGAAAGCATTTCGTATAAATCCAAATAAACGGACCCGTATGCTTTCCTGGGAATTCCCGAAGTGAGTGTTTACCTATAGGCTAAAGCATGTCTCCTTGAAAGTTTTGAGGGATTACTTAACGTTGATAAGTCATTGTATTCGCAAGAATACGATCCAAACCTAAACTCAAAATTTGGGGACATTATAGTAAGATAGGAAGAACTAGACGAACATGCAAAGCAAATCATTATTACGGGTGCACACGTAATAACGATTGTAGTGCATGCGAATCCCGACGATTCCTATTGCGCGAATAATGATCTATGACATCATCTCCTACCCGGAATAAATGACTTATTTTCCCCATCAACCTTGAATAAATACACATACATTGGCACGCGACATGATGAATCCCGCATTTCTGCTTACATTATTTCCCACTATAACTCATATATATCCACTTTATCTAAAATATCATTGTCTTTTCTTATGGTGTTAGAATGCCTCCTCGATGTGCAAACTCTAGCACTTCCAACCCGGATCTTGCTACTCTTCTTGCCCAATTGGTGGGGCAAATGACCCAAGCCAATAATAACAGTAACGGGTCTCACAACATCCAAGGAAACGGTGGTACCAACCCGCCTCAATGCACGTTTAAGCACTTTAACTCATGCAACCCTACAAAATTTTACGGGACTGAGGGTGCTACCGGCCTACTACAATGGTTTGAAAGCATGGAGAGCACATTCCTAAACAGTGACTGTCCCGATAATCTTCGGGTTCGCTATGCCACAAGTGTACTTCAAAAGAGAGCCCTCACCTGGTGGAACGGTGAGAAACGCACTCGTGGTGTTGAGGTTGCTACATCCTTATCATGGGATGACCTGAAGAAAGCCATGACTGATGAATTCTGTCCTCGAAATGAAATAAGGAAGCTCGAGACTGAGTTTTGGGATCTTGCCCAAGACAGCGGGGATAATCTGGCTTACACCACCCGATTTCAAGAGCTGAGCCTATTGGTGCCTCATATGATCACTCCTCTTACTCGGGAAATTGAAAAATACATAGGCGGGCTGCCTATACAAATTCAGGATACTGTGTTAGGAAGCAATCCTCCTACACTTGAAGCTGCTATCCGTCTATCCGCTACGCTATCCGACAACCACGTCAAAGCCGGAACCTTATCAAGAAAGGGTTCCAAGAAGGTTGTTTCTACTCTTGTGGCCGTCAAAGATATAAAGCCCGAGTCTTCTAACCGCAACAAGAAACGAAAGGGTCGAAACTTCGTAGCTGTAACTCCCACCGCACCTGCTATTCAAGTGGCACCTTTAGGTCAAAACCCAAAACCTTATTTGGGCCCAAATCCCCAATGTCAGACCTGCAAATACCACCATCCTGCCAACTTACCATGCCGATTGTGTTCAAGCTGCGGATGATATGGACGCGTGGCCACTACTTGCCGTACCCGTCCTCCCGTCCATCAAGCTGCTCCAGCCAATCGTCCAAACTATCCGACACCTCTCAATGGTCGGGCATGTTACGAATGTGGAGACCGAAACCATTTCCGTGACCGATGCCCAAAAATTCATCAACAAGGTGGTCCTCAAGGACGATCGTTTAATATAAACATTAATGAGTCACAAGCAAACAACGACGTGATAAACGGTACGTTTCTCGTAAACAATAACTATGCATCCGTTTTATTTGATACCGGTGTCGATAGGAGTTTTGTGTCTCTTACCTTTGAATCTCGACTTGCTAAACAAAGAACGAAACTTGACAATTCTTATTCCGTGGAGATAGCAAACGGGAAATCTATTGCTATAAATTCTGTTATCCGCGACTGCAATCTCGATCTTAATAATCATGAGTTCTCTGTTGATCTCCTTTCGATACAATTGGGAAGCTTCGATATTTTAATTGGCATGGATTGGTTATCCAAGCACCATGCCGAGGTTATTTGCTATGAAAAGTGCATTCGTATACCTCTCCCTTCGGGCGACACGTTAGTTATTTTCGGTGAAAAACCGTGTCGTGGTCTTCAACTCATGTCTTGCACATTGGCACAAAAGTACTTGCGGAAAAAGTACGTTGCCTTCTTGGCCCACGTAGTTGACACGAAAGACAAGGGTAAGAAATTGCAAGATATTACGATCATTCGAGACCTTCCCGAGGTATTCCCCGAGGATTTACCCGGTCTTCCTCCCCCTAGACAAGTAGAGTTTCGTATTGACCTTGTGCCCGGAGCAACTCCCATGGCAAAAGCTCCTTATCGTCTCGCACCTTCCGAGATGCAAGAGCTCGCAAGTCAATTACAAGAGCTCTCATCCAAAGGTTTCATCCGACCAAGCCATTCACCTTGGGGTGCACCCGTGCTGTTCGTAAAGAAAAAAGATGGATCGTTTCGAATGTGCATTGATTATCGACGATCTTTTCGATCAACTTCAAGGTTCAACATGTTTTTCCAAGATCGACCTTCATTCCGGATACCATCAACTTCGTGTTCTCAATGAAGACATTTCGAAGACTGCCTTTCGGACTAGATATGGTCACTACGAGTTCATGGTCATGCCTTTTGGTTTGACTAATGCACCTGCGGTTTTCATGGATCTCATGAACATTGTATGCATACCTTATTTGGACAAGTTCGTGATCGTTTTCATTAACGACATTCTCATCTATTCTAAAACAAAAGTGGAACATGAACAACATCTTCGTTTGATTTTGGAGCTCTTGAAGAAAGAAAGACTATACGCCAAGTTCTCCAAGTGTGAATTCTGGCTAAAGGAAGTTCAATTTTTGGGACACATAGTCAACGAAAAGGCGATTCATGTGGACCCGGCAAAGATCGAGGCGGTAAAGAATTGGAGTACTCCTAAGACTCCTACCGAGATTCGTTCCTTCCTTGGACTAGCGGGTTACTATCGCCGCTTCATCTCAAATTTCTCCAAGATTGCGGTCCCGCTCACTGCCTTGACTCACAAAGGAAAACCTTACGAGTGGGGACCCAAACAAGAGGAAGCTTTTCAAACTCTCAAGCTCAAGCTCTGCAATGCTCCTGTTCTAACTCTTCCTAGTGGTAATGACGACTTTGTCGTTTATTGCGATGCATCCAACCAAGGTCTTGGTTGTGTTCTTATGCAGCGTGGACAAGTAATTGCATATGCATCACGTTAGCTCAAAATCCATGAGAAGAACTATACGACCCATGATCTCGAGCTTGGTGCTGTCGTTTTCGCCTTGAAAATTTGGAGACACTATCTTTATGGCACCAAATGCGTGGTTTTCACCGACCATAAAAGTCTCCAACATATTTTCAATCAAAAAGAGCTTAATATGAGGCAACGACGATGGGTCGAACTTCTTAACGACTACGACTGCGAGATTCGCTACCACCCCGGCAAAGCAAATGTTGTAGCCGGCGCTTTGAGTTGTAAAGAACGTATCATGCTTCATAGTGTTCGTATTCATAGTGATATCCAAGCCCGCATTCTCCAAGCACAACACACCTCGATTACCGAGGGAAACATGTATCACGAGATGGCATGTGGTGTGGAACTCTTGTTAGAAACTAAAGCCAACGGCCTGTTGTATTACTTGGATCGTATCTGGGTTCCCGATCGCAACGACCTTCGTATATTTTTGATGAACGAGTCCCACAAGACTCGATATTCGGTACATCCCGGAGCTGATAAGATGTACATGGGTCTTCGTCAACAATATTGGTGGCCCGGCATGAAAAAGGATATTGCCCTCTTTGTGGCAAAATGCCTAACTTGTTCTAAAGTAAAGGCCGAACACCAGAAGCCTTCCGGACTCCTCGAACAACCTGAAATTCCCATATGGAAGTGGGAGAACCTTGCTATGGACTTCAGCACCAAACTCCCATGCACTTCTAGTGGACACGATAGTATCTGGGTTATTATCGATCGACTCACAAAGTCTGCTCATTTCTTGCCTATTCGTGAGGACTATCGAGTCGAGAAATTGGCTCGGATCTACATTGATGAGATCGTAAGTCGGCACGGAATCCCTTTAAACATTATCTCCGATCGTGATTCATCTTTTACTTCCCGATTTTGGCAATCATTACAATCTGCGCTTGGTACTCGTTTGGATTTAAGTACGGCTTACCATCCTCAAACTGATGGATAAACCGAGCGAACAATCCAAACTCTCGAGGATATGCTTAGAGCTTGTGTCATTGACTTTGGCGGCAATTGGAATTCTCACCTACCACTGATCGAATTTTCCTACAACAACAGCTACCACACAAGTATTAACATGGCACCGTTCGAAGCTCTTTATGGACGAAGATGTCGTTCACCAATTTGTTGGAGCGAAATTGCTGAAGCACAAATTACCGGTCACGAGCTTATCCAAGAGACCTCTGATAAAATCTCTCTTATTCGTGACAACATTCGAGTAGCGAGGAGTCGGCAGAAGAGCTATGCCGATAAACGACGAAAACCTTTGGAATTTCAAGTTGGGGATATGGTTCTTCTAAAGGTATCACCTTGGAAAGGTGTAGTCCGATTTGAAAAGAAGGGAAAACTTGCACCTCGATATGTGGGTCCATTCAAGATACTCGAAAGGGTAGGAAAAGTGGCCTACAAACTCGATCTTCCTTCAGAGCTCAGCAATGTCCATCCGACTTTTCACGTGTCTAATTTGAAAAAGTGCCTAGCCGACGAGAATCTCCACATACCTCTTGATGAAGTGCGCATTGACTAGAAAATGCACTTTGTTGAGAAACCCATGGAAATCATAGACCGTGAAGTCAAGAAACTCAAGCGTAGCCGCATCCCCATTGTCAAGGTCCGTTGAGAGTCTAAACGTGGACCCGAGTTCACTTGGGAACGTGAAGACCAAATGAAGTCCAAATATCCGCATATCTTTTCATAACCTCCATTAGTTGAATTTCGGGGCGAAATTCCTTTAACATTGGGAGACTGTGACATTTCGGGTTTTATTCACGCTTTTATATTATGTATCCTGTAAACATTTTCTATTCAATGGAATGCAAGTGTTTTTATTTAAATTTATGTACAAAGTATATATATATATATATATATTTAATTTATGGATTTAAAATAAATAAAATTTTATAAGTTTTAAACTTATATAAAATTTTATATAAAAATATAAAATTTAATAGGTTTATATAAATAAATAATTTGACTAATATAAAGTAATTAATTTTTATAAAAAAAATTAGTTTATGAAAATCATTTAAATTCAAATTAAATTAAATTTGATTTTTAAAATAAATTAAATTAAATAAAGTTTTGGGGCAGATTTAAAATAAACAAAACTTAAAGGTTTTAAAAGGAAAATAAGTCAAGGGACCGAATAGGGACAAATCAAACCACAAGGACCCATTCGTAATTACCTCAGGGACTTGATTAAAACAGAAACAAACTCCAGGGACTATTCTTGCCAATTTCCAATTCGTAATTCCGGTTGTCTCCTCCATTGTCCGGCGGTCCAAGCCATTTTCCGGCGACCCCCTCGACACGCCTGTCCCCTGCACCTCGACAGCCGAAAATGGTCTCCCTGACCTCGTCGTCCCCACGCGAACAAAAGCCCCTGACCAATTTGTCTCCCCAACATTCGAAACGTCTGATTGTGTTAGTGGCCGAAAGCCCACGCCGCGCAATTGGCCCCGACAGTAGACCTCCACGCCTGCAAGATGGCTCGTTAGCTTCGTCTTGTCCAGACGAATGTCTGGACATACTCAATTGCATGTTTTATTATAGGGATCGAGCTCCGCTATAAATAGCTATTTACGGACCTGCTCGAGCTCACCACCCCTCCTCCACCTACTCTCACTCAAAATTGAAGCCGGCATTGTGTTCGTCGTCTCTGTGAGAAGCTGTGACCAGAATCTCAGAGCCCAATTCCATCCCGAAGCTTGAATTCCCGATCTTGGTATGTTCGGATTAAAGGCCCTGTCGTCCAGCCCCTTCACGACCTAGTGGGTACCTCGAATTCGTTACTTTGCCCTTCTGTTATCCTCTGGCAATCTGTACCAATCGAAATCGCGACTTCAAACTACCGATTACCGGGCAAACCAATGTTCTCGGACACGGTTTTCCGGTTGCCGAGAACCAGCGACCAGTTTCGCGTAAGTGGTTATCAATTAAACGTTACACTCATAACCAGCGATGGGCGATAGCCCGGCTGGTTATGCGTGTGTGTTTGAGTCTTAGGTCGCGGGTTCGATCCTTGTGGCCTCCGGCCCAACCATTTTTTTTGCTGTTTTATAATATCTTTTATTTTATTTATTTTGTTTATTTTATCTCACTTTATTTTATTATTTTCTATACACATTAAAAATTATTACAAACCGGTTGACTCGTTCGTTTATTTTGGAAACCATTAAACGACTTTTACACATATTTAACCCGTCAAATTTTTATAAAATAATAAGTCCTATATTTTTATAAACTTGTTTAAATAGTTTTAACGCACAAAATATATAATAATGATAATATAGATAAACAAATAGAAACTTTTTTTTATATAAATACAATAAACATAATAACTATTTATTTATAATTATTTAACAAGATTAAAATATATATTTTTAGATGTTAAATTTTATAAAAAAATCGTTATCATTTTACCATAATATTTTATACAAATAATTTCAAGGAATGTTTTATTTATAAACCCATACACGTTTAAAGTACGAATACACATATACAAACATACAATAATACATATTTATCTACATAGGGTTTCAACGTGCTTAGATATCAATATCCTTATCACCTACATACGTGGATTAAAACATCCGCTAGCCAGGTGAGTTACATAGCCCCTATTTTACCTTTTTACATACTTTGGGGTGAAACATTATACATGCTACTCGTTAAATTGTTTATACGTGTTATACATGTGAATTATATGCTTATTCATCGTGAATTATCTTAGGTGTACACTTATTTATTTTAAACACAAGAAAACCAACAGTAATATTAATAGATCTATTGTGCCTGACCAGCCCACCCATGTAGGGTGTTTATTACTGCATACTCGGATATAGCCGCGAGTTATATTCAAACATATCGGATATAATGGGTAACTATATTCGAACATACCGAGCCTAGCTGTTATGCTATGCTCAAGCGCGTCAATCAAGGTTTGAATTGTGCTTAGATAAACATGAAGGATACAACTATATATGCTATGTTTAACAAGATAAACAATGAGTTGCAAAACGTTTTTATCTACTATTTATCGGGTCCACAAAACCTATGTACTCACCAACTTTATAGTTGACATTTGATTTAAATAATGTTTTAGGTTTGGATATGTGATTGCTTGCTGAAGATTCTTCCACTTAAGAACTTATGGACCTAGTTAATTAAATCAATGTTTTGGAATAGACTAGGTTATTTGAATTGTATGGTACTTGAATATTTGTTGTTTTTAATTAAATTAATTAATTATGCAATATTTTAGCTATCATGTGCTTTTGAACAATCATTCCATTGTCCGCCTCGATGATTCCGCCATCGGTCGGGGTGTGACACCGAGAAGGCAAATGTAGTGGCAGATGCTTTAAGTCGGAAAGAACAAAGCCAACCGTTTAAAGTAAAAGCACTACGGTTAGATCTGAAGTTAGATTTGCCATGAGATTCGATCATGAGATTCGATCAAGAGCCTTGGAAGAAAGGAATATCAAGAAAGAACGTATGGTTGGGAAACAGAAGTTGTTATCCAAAAGAGAAGATGGAATCATGAGATTCGATCAAAGAATCTGGATTCCAAAACTTGTAGAAATTTGATGAAGCACACAAATCAAGATATTCCATGCATCCTGGTGCAAACAAGATGTACAAAGATCTGAAGATACATTACTCGTGGCCAAATATGAAAAGATCAATTGCCCAATACATAGATAAATGTTTAACGTGTCTTCAAGTTAAAATTAAACACTAGAAACCAGCAGGCCAGTTACAACAATTAGAGTTACATGTCTGGAAATGGGATCGCATTACCAAGAACCCAGAAAGGGCATAATGCAATATGGGTCGTGGTCGATAAACTGACCAAGTCAGCCCATTTCATACCAATTAATAAAACATACTCATTAATGAAACATACTCTATGGATAAGTTAGCCAGGATCTATATCAATGAAATTGTGAGCCACCATGGCATACCACTGTCTATTATTTCTGATATAGACAGTAGGTTCACATCTAGATTCTGGACGAGTTTTCAGAAAGAATTGGGAACCCAACTTACCATGAGTACTGCATATCATCCCCAGGTAGATGGATAGAGTGAATGTACAATTCAAACTCTGGAAGATATGCTGAGAGCCTGTGTTATAGATTTCGGAGGTAATTAGGATAATCACCTACCGTTAATCGAATTCTCCTACAACAACAGTTATCATTCAAGTATTAAAGCTGCACCATTTGAAGCACTATACTAAAGGAAGTGCAGAACCCTGATCTGTTGGACTGAAATAGGAGACAATCAATTATCTGGACCTGAAGTTATACAAGAAACAACTAATAAGATAGTCCAGATTAAACAACGATTAAAAGCTGCTCAGGATCGACAGAAGAGTTACGCTGACAAACGACATAGATCTTTAGAATTCTAAGTTAGAGATTTTGTAATGCTCAAGGTTTCACCTTGGAAAGGTATTGTAAGGTTTAGGAATCATGGGAAGTTAGGACCAAGATATATCGGACCTTACAAAATCATTCAAAGGATCAGAGCAGTAGCCTACAAGTTAGATCTACCTGAAGCTTTACAAGGAATTCATAGTACATTTCACGTATCCTGCTTAAGCAAGTGTTTAGCCGATCCAACTCAGGCTATTGCACTCGATGATGTGCATGTGGACGACAAACTTCATTTCACTGAACAGTCGATCAAGATTTTGGATACTCAAGAACGAAAGATAAGAAAAAATTAATACAGATGGTTTTGGTTCAATGGAAAGGTCGGCTTGGAGCCAAAAAAACTTGGGAATTAGAGGATCAGATGAGAATCAAGTATCCTCATCTACTCACATCTTAATTTCGAGGACGAAATCTCTTAAAGAAGGGGAGATTTGTAACACCTCGAAAATTTCGTAGAAATTAAAGAACCAAACTTGCCAAGTTTCAAAGTTAAAGGGTTGATTTATAAATAAGCAAAGTTCAAGAACTTAAAATGAAAATTCTGAAATTTTAAGGGGGTAGCGGACCGGTACCCAGGGCTTAGCGATCCGCAACGTGCTGAGCAAGGGAACAATGATGGCGGACCACGTGTCAAGCTGACGCAAACCCTATAGCAGACCACCAGGGATTTATTAACAGTCTGCTACGGACCTAATGGTCCGCCAAGGACCAGTAACAGTCCTCTACTTGGTCCCTAAGGCAAATTCGCGGATGAAGGCGGCGGCGAACCGCTACCACCTAGCTTAGCGGTCCGCTACGGGTCCCCATTTAGCCCTATAAATAGATCGAAGAATTCAGTCATTTGAGCACCATCTACACTTCAAATTTCACACAAAAACACTCTGAAGTTTCCATCTCGAGCCCCGGTTCGCGTACGAGAATTCGGTTTCCAACGTTTCAACTCCGAATTACCGTAGATAGTGCAGAGGTAAGGTTTCGACCTACTATTAAGCTTTGGTTATACACCATTAAGCTAGGTTTGTGTGATTAAGTAATGTCCTTTTAATATAGGAGCTTTGTCCGAGATGCTTTCCATATTACTGATTTGATAAGCCGAATTACTGCCGAGTTGAGTTTTTAAACTGTGATGCATGAACCCAATCATGACCTTGTCTTGCATGATTGATTTATGAAAACATTTTGAGTATCTTGAAACGATTGCACCAATTGTTTATATATAACGTATTCTAAGCGCTTGTTGTATTTCACTTGCCCGTGGAACGGCATGTTGGATAGGACCCGTGGAACGGTCTTTGGTTATATATATATATATATATATGTATATATATGTATGTATATATATATACTGAATGATTATTCATAGTTGTCTATGAATTTGGGTGTTGAAGCCCATGAATGTGTTCAAGATACTTTGGCGGGTCATTTTAAAAAACTAGTTTAGTTTATGAATTCACGAGCTTTGTGTTGATCAATGTTTTGTCAAATGTTTTTGAACGCATCGCAGGTAGTCATTAGACAAGGCATTTCCAGGACTAGAATGAAATGATGAACAATCCAGATGATGGGCATGCCTGGAACTATAAGTCTCGAATGATATGTTCCTTGTTAGGAACGATGATAAAATGTTATGTAACATTTTGATTCCATGTATGTAACAATGTTTTGATAAAATAAAATATGATGTTTAGTTTCCGTAGTGTGTTTTTGATATCAACATCACAGTAACTAGAAGGCGACCTTCTGACCAGTATGTAGTTATCTGACAAACGAAATGTTCTGTCTAAGGGAAGAGCGGTGTATAAATCTCTCCTACTCTCCTAGACCTGTCGTTCTTTCCTGGAAACATCACTGTTGGAGGTACCACTCTGGTTAGATAATTGTCTTGTATTACAGGTGTGACAAACCCACATCCAATGGTTGAAAAAAAAAATGAATGGACTAAATCTTGCCAAGTGCCTAGCTTATTTTTTAACATCAAAAGGGCAATTTGGACATTTCATCAATCCACCAAAAATCATATTCAACTAGAGTGTCACACCCCCAAATTCCACTAACGGAGTTTTACCATTTGGAAGGTGACACACCAGTCATTAGTTACATCAAACGACACTATATGGGACTTAAAAGTCATAACATAAAAGCTCAGAGTTAACGCGAAAGCGTAAACGTTAATATGAAATCAAAAGTAATTACACGCAACAAGAGTCAATCAATAAGTAAACTGTTTAAAATGTTTGAAATGAATGATATGACAGTAGGACTCCATGCATGTCCTAAGTGTGCAACCTGTGCCAAAGCGACCTGAGAAACATGTAAGAAAAAGTGTCAACACGAGGTTGGTGAGTTCACATGTTTCAAGTTTGTAATAAGAGAGTGTTTGCCAGATTATGTACATTCAATATGCATATCTATAGGTAGCTAGCCTATGTTCATGTCTTACTAAAGCGCTCGCAACCGAAGCTGACTGTTTGTTTATTTGCCTCCTGCCAGGTCCATCAACACTGGCAAATGTGAGTAGGCTAACATTTCACCCGTTCGATCTCCAATCGAGTTAGCGCGACTAACGCGGGTGGGATTTGTCAAACCCAGTAGTACTACTAAACATTACCTCGCTAAGATCCATATTAACAGTTCGATGTATGATGAGGACTTTCTGTGATAGTGTGTCACGCTTAGCCTCAACAGTAATAACATATGAATTACAATAATCTAAAATAGTTGTGTCATGTTCTCTCCCCCAACGGGAAAAACATGTAACATAATGTTTGTCTGCGTACCTGTTTCTCCCCCACGGGGAAAACAAGTAAAAGTATGATAGTTGGTGTACATGTTTGTTTCTCCTCAACAGGAAAACAAGTAAAATATGTTTGTGTGTAAGCATGTTTCTCCCCCAATAGTAAAACAAGTAAAAAGGGGCCGTGAAACTCACCTGAGTTGTGTACGAGTAGATAGCACCACACAAGGATGCAAGTAGGAAACACACGAGTTTGTCTGTGAACTACATAAGTATGTCTAGGAATTATAAGCATGATAGTCAGGGATACAATGAGATTTTTGTGACGATGACACAGAAGGATTTGAACGTCCTAGAACATTTTAAGGATCAACGAGTAGACGAACTTGTCCACGGGAATAAGGGTTTCTTAATATACTTATTAAGATAAATACGTTTCGTGTCAAAGGTTTCTTAATTATGAATATAATAATAATTAAATATATCTGTGGGTTTGTACCATTAAAATAATGGCTAGGAAAATAATATAACTAATATATTATTTTTAGAGAAGTAACATGATTATTTAAAATGTGTGACAAAAATAATAAAGCTATTATTTTTATTCGAGGATATTAAACATGGGTAAATAACATAAATAATTATATTATTTATTAGTTTGAAACGTTACATGAAGTATATAAACGAGATGAAAATAATATCTAAATATATATTATTTTTAATTGGAGTCACGGGTTGAAAATAATATAAATATACTATTTTATACTGAGTCGTGGTTTGAAAATAATATAAATATATTATTATAAAAGTGGGTAATGATATTCAAATGAGTTATAAAATCAAACCCGAGCCTACGGGTGTTTTCGGGTTTCAAAACAAGTTAACATATTAATATAATAATATAGCATTTGATTTTATATTAAAATAGTTATTAGAAAATAAATAAAAAACGAAACAGGGGTGAGGAGACTCGAACCCGGGTCTCCTCCCCATCGACACACACTTAACCAGTCCACATGCTAAGGCAATCGCAACATGAACCAGATCAGGTTTGTTTTAACACCCAACCCACTGTGTTCACCCACCTTTACGCGAGCCGAACCCAAACCACCCTCAATTTCCTTGAATCCGATCGCGATAGAACCAAATGACAAAGGGGTTTTGTAAATCAGTATTATACGAACATGTTGACAAGTTTAATCGCAAAGACATCGGGTTTATAGTCGTTAATTTCAGTTTGAACATACCGAAACCCTAGGTTTTGATCTTGGAATCAAATTGACTAAAACTGATAATGTATGTTGTTGGATTCATAGGGCTTTCAAAGAGTATGAAATTGCCAAACTACTCATATCATTTAATTTGATTGAAACTGAGTCAAGGGTATCGTTCGATTAAACCGAATTGGTTATGAACCCTAGAATTGGTTCGAGTTCAATTCGTTGTTATAAGCCCTAGATTTGTTAGGGCTTTCGTTATAGGGATGAAGGCGAGTCTGAGGGTATGATTAGATACCTGAATTGTTTTCGAATTGATGGTGCTCGGCTAGAACCCAGTCGCGATTCCGACGAGTGGTCCCCGGCGTCTCCTAGTGTGTATCCAACCGAATTGAATGGTGCAACAGGTTCAGGAGGGTGCGAATTAGATGTTTAGAGTATTTGATTTCAACATTGTAATGTCTAATGATCGAATTCGTTGGATTCTTGATGAGTAGTCGACGGTTTCGCCTTCAACAGAATTTATGGGATTAATTCGAGTTAATAGCAACGTTAATGGACCAGTGATGGTAGATAATGGTATTAATGTCCGTTTCGGTTATGAATTCAAACGAATTTCGGGTATATCTCGCGAATTTGGATAAAAGGTTTGCGGATTTGACTTACAAAACTCAACAGGGTATGAAACACCTGATTTTTGACTTTCCTAAGTCAACATGATTGACTTTGGAATTAGTACAGCCTTAGTCCTTGTAGTTTGAAGTTTAGATAAAGACAGAATTAGGCCCTATGGTTAGAAGTGAGTTAAAAACTTGGTTAATTGACTTTATAAAGTCAACAGAAATACAGAATTTGGACTTTGACCTCAAAAGTCAACAGGGTTGGAGTTTGGTCTAATGTCATAACTAGTCCTTATAGTTTTAGTTCAATTAATGAAAGAAACAGTCCCTGAGGTTTAATATTCAGTTAACTGGATTAGGACTTAACAGGGTTTTTAACGGAATTGTTAACGAAGTTAATTTGAAAAGTCGGATTGTCACATGGAGTGTGACATGTGCCACGCTCTTAAAAACCACAAATTTCCTTTTCATTTAAAAAGATTATCCCTATATTTTTTAGAACCCTCATAACTTTTTTGTATTATGTTATTTTTTTATAAAAATTGTACCGTTAAAACATCACATTTTTATCTTTAATTCCATTATAGTTTCGACAAAAAAATTAATATAAAAGGGTTATTAATTAATTATGAATTAATTAATTAATTATATAGTTAATAGTTAATTATTATTTAAATATTTGATTTAAATATTGAATTTGTAACACCCAAAATTTAATTTTCAAAATACGCGGAATTTAGGTCCCATAGAACACTCTTGACAAACAACACATTTTAAAAAACAACCAAACAAGAACGACAAGTTTTTGTTTTAACACATCTAGATGACATCTCCAAAATGACAACGAGTTTTAAACATCTATGAGATGACTCAAACAAGTTTAAGACTCCAACCATTAACAAAATAACCGAGAATCCAATTCATCACGAAGCTTGGCCCGAGACATCAAACCGGAGTTTTACCTATAATGAAACACCACAAAACAACCATTAGTAATGATATATAAGATCCCCCAATCCTCGAAGGGTAACACTGTGACACCCGACATTTCAGGTCAATATCCATACATACTATAAACAAGTTTACATTTTAATTGTTTTTATGATTTATTTAATTTCACAAACGAGGACATTAAGGTCTAACAAAAACCGTACATTGTCTCATTTCATATTTTGGTAATTCTAAGAGTTACCGGTTCACGTGTCATATAAACCGACTAATACGAACGAGAGTGGTTAATAACCAGAAAAATATCTAGACGTATATGCTACACAAATTTTACGATTGGTCAATAATTTATTTTTAGAATAAATCATATAATATACGTAAAAGTAAACTAACGAACTCTTTCGAAAATGCTATCGTGTAGCATCACCTTTAGGTACGTATACCTACAAATAATCACCTCAACGAATTATACAATCCAAGATTTCAATATCTTTCGTTAACGAGCCATAAACTTAATAAATTTATAATACCGTGGAGAACCTAAACCAAATTAAATTACCATTTGAAACTCTAATTAATATTAATACACTTAATGGATTAAATAAATTTACACTTAAAATCTAATTATTTGATTAATTAACCCCAGCCCACCCTTGACTTTCTCGGCCGAAGCCAGAGAAGACCCCCCCATTCACACTACTATTTTCCTCTCATTCAAATTCTTTATCTTTAAACCCATACCTCATGACTTCAAAACTCAGATATAAACCATACCACCTCAATCACCATTCTCACGAACCCCTTTCATCATTCTCACTTTCTTACGGCAATCTCCCCAATTTTCTTCAAGTCGAAGTCAAGTTTTAAGGCAAAATCCACCATATTTCGTTATTATAAGGAGCTTCCAAGGATTTCTAACCAAGAGAATTCAAGACCATCTTCTCTGTTTCTCTCAAAAATCATCATCTCTGTTTAGAGGTAAAAACTCAATATTATTCATATTATTTTCTTTAAAACCGTAGCTAAACATACAGTTTACTCGAACGAAAGAAAAATAACCAGAAAAGTGTGTCGAATTCAAGATTAAAACATGAATATATGCGTATATGTATGAATAAAGTTTTGAAACTGATTCTGTCAATCAAAATTTCAGTAATCGAAACTATAGTTTCGATACCTGTTTGCTCAATCGAAACTAGGTAGTTTCGATACTTATTACTCAATCGAAACTAGGTAGTTTCGATACCTGTTTACTCAATCGAAACTAAGTAATTTCGATACCTGTTTGCTCAATCGAAACTAGGTAGTTTTGATACTTATCACTCAATCGAAACTAGGTAGTTTCGATACCTGTTTACTCAATCGAAACTAAGTAATTTTGATACCTGTTTACTCAATCGAAACTAAGTAATTTCGATACCTGTTGTTCAATCGAAACTAAGTAGTTTCGATACCTATTACTCAATCGAAACTAGGTAGTTTCGATACCTTTCTTACCCAATCGAAACTAGGTAGTTTCGATACCCAGTTTTCTCAATCGAAACTAGGTAGTTTCGACATCTGTTCTGTTCAATCGAAACTAGGTAGTTTCGATACCTGTTTCAAGCCCATTGGGCAGTAACTTAGAACTATTTTATAACGAAACAAGTGTTGAAAAACTAAAAAGATATTTAAACAAAAGCAATCAGATTTGCTAAGTCAGTGAACAATTTGCATATGAGACATTCGGTCATAACACGAATTACCCTTTTTGTAATTAGGGTACGAATAGTCAAGTTTGACTAGAACAATTATCATTGCAAGCATACACAAACTCAAGGTGAGTTTCACGGCCCCTTTTTACTGTTTTCAATATTTGGGGGAAGAACATACTTACAACTATTTTTATGTGATAACAAGAGAATAAGACTCGACTTTTATGTTTACATGAGTTAAACGATTTTAGGCCGCTAAAGTCCCCTAGAACAATTTAGTAACCATTAACTGTAGCCTAGGGTCCTATGAATAGTACTATGGAGAGTGACGTCTCCTGGTCATGGTTAGTCGCTCTAACCACAATCTGGAGGATTTATGGCCGCATAGAACCGGATAACGAAATTAGGGGCGAAGAACAATTGTCATGGTTTGGTTACGGCTCATGTAGGAACATATTATTTGTATTCCTAGCTAGTTTACAAATGGGTCAACAATTCTTATTCTGATTATCACATGCAACTGGAACTATTTACGAACAATTGAATTTTACAAAGATCTATTTGATTTAAACCTGTGAACTCACCAACCTCGTGTTGACAATTTTAAGTATGTTTTTCAGGAAATTGACGTGATCGCAAGGTTAGCAATGTAGATTACATGCATGCACGATGGATACAACTATTTGGGGGATTTCTCTTGTATAACTCATTGTAATAGAGTCATATTTGTGAAATCTTCACTTTTGTAAACCCAATTTACATTTTTGAAATGTAAAACTTTAAACTTGTTTATGTATCCATTTATCATGTATGTGTTTGCGGTAATCATATGCTTTGGAAACCATGAACGTTACGCCTCGCGTTTCCGCCTTGGCGGGGTGTGACAAACACTGTTCAAGCAATTCTTGTGACAAGCACTCTGAAGATTGTTCTTGCTTATGTAATGTCTTTATGTATTTGTATTTGTATTTCAGCGTCTGTATGTATTGGTTATCGAGTTGTAATCATGTTCGTAGGTACTTGTCGTTGGATTCGTCTTGTTAAGTGTTGCACGCACTTACCAAGTGCGCAGGTTGTTTAACCTGCGTACTTAGCAAGTACGCAAGAGCATTGTCTGCGTACTTGCTAAGTATGTATGAACAAAGCCCTACACACTTAGCAAGGGCGTAGGCAACATGTCTTAGTATATATAGGCAGTTAGTGACAGTCTTATGTACGCACTCATTTTGCACACTGTAACCGGCTGTGATTATCAATAGATGAAGTTTAAAGTATCTTATGTTTGTTGTCGGTTTACTTTGTGTTGTTTGATTCTCCACCTAGTCACGGGCATTCCGCACCCGGTTAGACTAGCCAACGCACTTGCATGTGATGATCCGAGACACCTGGGGACCTACAAGTGGTATCAGAGCATTGGCTCTTGATTTCGAGTGTTATGAGTGTGTGAGGAGCATTTTCGACACAATCTACAACCTTTTTACAAGGAAAAGTGACCGATTTTGGTGATTTTTATGATAAAATAGAGGTAGCTCTTGAGAGCTATTTTAAAAGCAAAAATCCTTCAAAATCCGACCTTTTTGTTGTTTGTTTGAGTGTTTTGATCATCAATGGTTTGTTAGAAACTAGTTTCTAACCTTTTGGGTTGATCAATTTGTTTAAAACTTCAATTTTTGAAGGTTTGATCATTTTTCGGCGACCGAAAAAAGTTGGTAGAGCAGGTGGATAAAGCATTCTACGTACTTACCTTATTTGGCAAAAAGGACAGTCCTCCTGCGTACTTGCTAAGTACGCAAGACCATTCTTGTGCGTATGTAACTTTTCTTCCTGCGTACTTAACATTTACTCCTACGTACTTGTTAAGTACGCAAGAGCAAATCACAAGTGCGCAAGATCAACCTTAAGTGTGCAAGACCATTTTCACAAGTGCGCAAGTTGTGTAAAATTTCTGATTTTTGACTAAGTTAATCACTATGTCAAAAATTCAGAACATTAGTAGTATGCTGAACTATGACAACGAGATAGGGACTCCAAAGAAACCACCAAAGCTGCTTAATGTAAATGATTATTCGAACTGGAAAGCATGCTTTGATGAGTATATCTCGTATACTGATTCCACCTTATAGATACCCATTCTTGAGGGATATAAACATCCAACATATCTGTTTCTTGATGAAACTGTTCCCAAACCTATCTCCAAGCTAGATGAAGAAGAGAAGAAGGCTTATTACCGAGAAAAGAAGGCACATGGCTCTATAACTATGGCCTTGACTAGGGATCTATTTCACAGTTTCAGAGGTTATGATACTTCTAAGGATCTTTGGAAGGCTTTGCAGAATAGGTTCGAGGGAAACAGTGACGTCAAGAAAAGCAAGAGAGAGCTATTGAGGAAGTAGTATGAGTGCTTCAGATATTTAGAAAATGAATCTATTGATGAACTTATTTCTAGATTCTATCAACTGAAAACAGAGCTAAACTCTAATGAACTCAAGTATCCTGATGATGAATTGGTGGAGAAGTTTCTTGATTCTTTGCCACCAAAATTTGACATGTATACCACACTGTTGAGAGAGAACCTGAAGTTTTATGAGATGACAATTGATGATGCAATTGGAAAGGTTCAAGCACACGACATGAACCTGAAATAGAAAGAAAGTTCTGGAAGACCTCAGATTCAAGATCCTTCTATGTATTATGGAGTGTCTTCCACAGCAAATTCATCGGGTTCTGGAATTGCCTTGTTCTCTGGGACTCCTTAGGAAGATGATAATTATAATGGTTGTGGTGGTCATACTTGTTTTGCTGCATCAGGATCTGGTTCATACCACCAACATTCCTCAAGAAGCCCCACCTCTACCCCTTCAGCAAACCAATCTGCTATTGCTAAGATAGCTGAAGATCATGTGGCACTGTTCTCATCCTGCATGCTTGCCTACGAGAACTTCATAGGTGGGAAGCTAACGGATCCTAAAACTATTGAAGAAGACTTTAATCAGGTGGATCCGGATGATATGGAGGATATGGTTATTCAATGGAACATGGCCATGGTCTTGAGGAGGGCTAAGCATTTTATGAACCGAACAGGTAGGAAATTCATTGGTGGGCATTCTAATGCCAAGGTTGGATTTGATAAATCCAAAGCAAAGAGATACAAATGTAATAACTTTGGACATTTCGCAAGGGAATGTCAGAAGGATAAAGCACCAGCTTCGTGTTTCACTAGACCAAGCCAGGGAAACAACCAAGCGTTCAACAATCAGAACAACCGCAATCAGAGTCAAGGTGGAACGTCCAGTGCATTAGTGGTTCAACAGGACGAGCGCTTTGATTGGGGTGTTCATCTGGAAGATGCCATACTTGCATAGACTCAAATAGGTTTAATGGCAGAGATTGTTGAATTGATGGAAGCTGAGGAAAGGGAAGCATCTGTTGCTGACCAACAAGAATCTACATCTGCATTTGCTCTCATGGCTATTAGAGAAGCATCAAGTTCGACAACTGAGGTAGATTCTAATTCTTTTGCTATTGTTTCTTGTTCCAAATGTCTTATCTTGAAGGACGAAAATGATCGTATCCATTATCAACTCGAACCCTTACGTATTGCAGCTCTAAGTTATAAAGAAAATGAAAAACTGTTTAAAGATTCAATTGAAAATCTTAAGAAAGAAAGACACGAGTTTTCAATTAAAATCAGTGAACAACAATTTCACTTAGATGTTGCATACAAGGGGTTAGAGAAAAGAAATGTCGAGATCGCCAAACTGCAAAATGAAATCCTGCAGTTGAGTAGCAAACTTGAGAAGTTGAAAAACTCTTTCTTTGTGGTGGAACATTACGAGTCTGTGGTGAGAAAAGTGAGTGGCAAAGGTTTAGGTACTAATGCCATTCCTCCACCAGTTAGCGGCAAGTTTGTCAACGGGCCGGTGGACATTGATTTGTCTTTCTTGGATGACTCTTCGAGCAAGGAAGAATCCTCTAACAAGGATGATTCCTCAAGTAAGGTTGAGTCAATTCCTGATGAGGAGTTCTTCTCTGATGAAGGTTCTGAGAGCACCAAGGTCGAGGGTGTTGTCTCAGAAGAGTTGATTGATGAACATAAAGTTGAGAAAAACATTGTCACTAATCGTGACAATTGCATTTTAACTGAACCTGATACAATTGAGTCCAATGATAAACTAAAAATGATGCTTTATGGAGGTTTCAAGTCCATAAAGCAAGTAAAGAAAGAAGCTTTTGTTAATCATTTGAGTAAGAACCATCATGAAAACAGGGAAAAACATTTTACTCCCAAAAGCAAATCAGGTCAAGCACAAGATGTTGTTAATGTTCATCAAACAACTCCCATTGCTCATCAAGCTGATTCATCTGCTTCCAAAATCCAAGAGCCTTACATGAGGATGTATAAAGAAAGAAGAGCATGCTTTCACTGTGGTACGATAGGTAACATTCTGGTGAACTTTCCTGATAAGAACCAAGGGAAACGACCAGTTTTCCCACAACAAGCTGTTATCCCTAAGACACCACAAGTGAAGCAACCCAAGAGCACCAAAACAAAAATAGTGAAGACACCAGTGAAACCAATGGTTAAGCCACCAGCAAACACATGTGGCTGAACCATCTGTTCCTAAAGGGGTAAAGCAAGTTGCTAAACCCATTGTATCTACCTCTGGTAGTACACAAACTGGTGAGAAGCCTATGGTGAAACTTTCTAAGCCACATAGGAGAAGAAGGAACAAAAGGTTGAGAAAACTGGAACTAAAGCTAGCTGAATTTCAACCAGGTGAAGCTTCTACTAGTTCACCTGTGGTTGATGAAGGCAAGCCCAAAGTTCTAGTGAGACAAAAGAAAAGATCCTGGACTAAGAAAACCAAAAGTGCTCAATCTTCTGATCCTAAATTTCCAAAGGATTAACCCATTTTTAACAGTCATGATTGTGAATTAATTGAGGTAGTTTATTTTGAGAAAAACGGATGACCCAAGACCACCATGGCTTGGGTCTCCAAATCTAATTAATTTCTTGTGACTCGTGTAGGGACATCCGAGGGAACTATCTCTAACCGTTGGTATGTGGATAGTGGATGCTCCAGGCATATGACAGGCAATATGGCTTTGCTTTAAGATGTTAAACCATTCAGAGACGGCTATGTGGCCTTTGTAGGAGAGAAGGGAGGCAGTATCACTTGTCAAGGTGTGGTTTCCAATGGATGTATAAGCTTCGACAATGTCAACTACTGTGAGAAGCTGAAGCATAACTTGTGGAGTGTATCTCAAATGTGCAACAAGGAGTACTCGGTTATGTTTGACAAGTCTGAATGCTTGGTTCTCAAGCCTGATTTTAAGGTTCCTGAAGACTGGATTCTGATGAGAGCACCTAGAACAAACGACACCTATCAGATCAATATGAGCGTGGCGACAATCACCTCATCAGTTGCTACATGTTTACTTACCAAAGCGACAGAACTTGACTCGATCTTGTGGCATAGGAAACTCGGACACATTTTTATTGTAAAATGAATCATCTTGTCCAAAACGGTTTGGTAACCGGGATTTCTAAGCTGAGATTTGCCGTTGCAGATGACTGTATACCATGTAAAAAGGGCAAACAGCAACGGAAATCTCACAAGCCCAAGATCCAAAACTCTATCGATACCTTTTGGAGCTCCTACACATGGATTTGTTTGAGCCCATAAGTATCAGGAGTATTGGAGGAAAGTCATACTGTCTAGTTGTAACTGATGATTTCTCACGTTTTTCTTTGGTGCATTTTTTAGGTACCAAGGATGAGACTACTGAAATTCTTCAATACCTGATTGTGAGCTTGGAAACTTTATGCAAACTGAAGGTTAGAAGAATAAGGAGTGACAACGACACGGAGTTCAAAAACAACATGATGGAGCTTTTCTGTCTCAAGAAGGGTATTCGTCATGAATTCAGTGCACCGTATACACCACAGCAGAATGGAGTTGCAGAGAGGAAGAACAGAACTTTGATTGAAACTGCAAGGACTATGCTGTCAGACGCCAAGCCTCATGTAACATTCTGGGCAGAAGCTGTCAATATAGCGTGTCACAATTTGAACAGAGTTCTGGTGGTTAAAAGTCACAACAAAACTTGTTATGATTTGATCAACAATCGACCTCCCAATCTTGACTACCTAGTCCCATTTGGTAGTCCCTGTTCCTTATTGTTACAGTACAAAGATCGCAAATCCAAATTTCATGCAAAAGCGGTGGAAGGCATCTTCTTTGGATATGTTGCCAATTCACCATGCAAGAGAGTGTACAATATAGGAAATCGTTCGGTCGAAGAGTGGTTCGAAGTGGATTGCAGTAAACACAGCATTCCACTAGAACCAACAGGTCCAGTTTGTAGATTTGACTATGATGCTCTTTTCAGGTCCTTTAACCTTCCTGATTTATCTGCTGAAGATGCCGCTCACCTGTATGAGTTCTATAGTGGCGGTTATGACTCAACCTTCTCAACCAGAGCTACTGTACCTATTCCAGCTACTGATTCTAATGCTGCATCTGCATCTGGAACTCATGAAAGTGAGAACGAAGATGTTGTTCAAGTTGAAGGAGATGACGCTCCAGCTGATCCTAACACTCGTGTAGGAAATGAAGCTCCAGTTGATCCTATCAACATTGAATCTTCTTCTGGTACACATTATATGGGGGAGTTAAGCACAAACCTCGATTCAGATATCCAAGAACCTAATGTACCGGAAATGAGAGTGCATAAGAATCATCCAATAGACAACATTATTGGTGATCCTCATGCCGGTGTTCAAACTCGTCACAGAACCATTACCGAGAACACCAGTTTGTATGCTGAGATACTTGACACAGGCATCATGGAAAAATGTTTGCATACTGCATTCGTATCCCAATTGGAGCCGAAGAATGTGAAAGTGGCTCTCGCTGACAACTGATGGATAGAGGCGATGCAAGAAGAACTGTCTCAATTCCAAAAGTTGCATGTGTGGGATTTGGTTGACCTTCCAAAGGGTATGCATCTGATTGGAACTAGATGGGTGTTCAAATGCAAGACGGACGATCGACTTGTTATAGTGAAGAATAAAGCAAGGTTGGTTGTTCAGGGTTTTTATCAGCAAGAGGGCTTGGATTACACAGAGGTGTATGCCCGAGTTGCTAGACTTGAGGCCATTCGACTGTTTTTGGCTTATGCCTCCTTTGTCGGCTTCAAGGTCTATCAACTTGATGTGAAGAGTGCTTTCCTATACGACAAAGTTCATGAAGAGGTCTATGTCACTCAACCACCATGTTTTGAAGATCTGCATAATATCGATAAAGTGTACAAGCTGGATAAGGCACTTTATGGTCTTCATCAAGCACCTAGAGCATGGTATGAGACTTTATCAAAACATCTATTATCCAATGGTTTTGATCGTGGACAAATTGACTCGACCCTCTTCATACAGAAAGCAGGATGTGATATTCTACTTGTGCAAGTTTATGTCGACGACATTATCTTTGGGTCTACCAATGAAGAGGTGTGTAGAGATTTCGAGAAAGTGATGAAGTCAAAGTTTGAAATGAACAACATGGGTGAACTGTCATTCATTCTGGGTCTGCAAGTCAGTCAAAGGGAGGATGGCGTTTATCTACATCAAACTAAGTATGTGTAGGACATTTTGTCAAAATACAAAATGAATGATTGTACTACTTATGGCACACCAATCCCAGTCAATCATGGTCTGCAGCCGAAAAAAGATGGAAAGGATGTGGACTGTAAATTGTACTGCGGGATGATCGGTTCTCTAATGTATCTCACAGCTTCAAGGCCCGATATTATGTTTGTTGTCTGCTTGTGCTCGAGGTTTCAGTCACAACCGAAGGAATCTCACTTGATAGCTGTGAAGAGGATCTTCAGATACCTGAAACGGAAACCCCGATTGGGTCTTTGGTACTCCAAGCAGCAGTCATTTGAATTCAAAGCCTATACCGACTCTGATTATGGCGGTTGTAACCTCGACAGAAAATCAACCTCAGGTGGATGTCAATTCTTGGGGGACAGGCTGGTCTCTTGGCAGTGTAAGAAGCAGTCAACAGTTTCTGTCTCAACATGTGAAGCAGAGTACATTGCTGCCGCGAGCTGTTGCTCTCAGATATTGTGGATCCAACAGCAATTGGAACTCCTTTATACATTGACAATAATGCCACTATGTCCATCACGAACAACCCGGTTAAACATTCCAAAACTAAGCATATAGAGATTCACCATCATTTCATCCGTGACTGTGCTGAAAAGCATTTGATTGAACTTGTTAAAGTTCACACGGATGACAACTTTGCTGACCTTTTCACTAAGGCGTTTGATCGTACCCGTTTTGAACATCTTGTCAACATGATAGGAATGTTCAGTCCTGAGTGAAAACTCTTTTTCAAAATCAAATCATTTCTTGGAAGTTAAACTTTATATCTTTTAAATGTTTTCTGTACAATTCGTTTTCTCTTTAATTAACATTTTCAGAAAATCCAAACAAAATAGAAATTCAAGAAAATTTCAGAGTCATTTGAAGAAAAGAGGAAATGATTGCACATCAGTAATGATCTAAACGTCTTAGACTGCACATATGTGAAATGATTGCGTCATGCTTACTTGAAAGTTTAAGTTGTTTCAGTTTTAATTTGAATATTTTCAAGTGATTTAAATTGTGAGTAGGCTATAAGTCTTTGAATCATTAGTAGTGTGGAAACTAAATCAATGTACTACAACTGTGGTTTGAACCCATGTTTGCATGTGTGTGTGTGTAAAAGAATGCTAAAAGGTCATTATCAGATAAAGGATGTAAGATTTTGGCAAGTATTTTCTTATGAGACCAGTTTCGGGTTATGTCTTTAGCACAATTTTTCGGTTCACTTCACTGCCCATACTCACAAGTATGCAAATGGGAAGTTGGGCCAAGATATGTCTTGACAGCAACCGTCAAGCATATGCTACCCTTTGGATCACATCTGATTCATTGAAGACATATCCAGATAACAGTTGGATCCCCTTACCCAAATCCACAGACTCCATATCTATTAACCTGAATCATCATCTGATATTCACATAAGAAAAACCTATCAAACCAAGACAAATGAATCACTCGATTCTGAATCTTATGATTCTTGATAATCCTTATGGATTCTGCTTGATTTTTTCTGTGCTAAACGATGTAACTTCATTCTGGAGATTTGAAAATCTTTGGGAAAATCTTAGATGCTTGAGATAGTGCAATTTAATTTTCTGTAGCATAACTGTGGGGTACACGTTGTATGTCTAAAATTAATACCTTAACACACAAGAACGTGATACAAAGATGCTTATGGTTTCAAATCTTATAATATTGCCAACTTGAGTTAACTTGCTTATTGCATATTACATATGAAAAAGTAGTAATCCATGACATGATCCCATATTCTTTGGTGTTTATTTTGTATCATTTTTGCTTATAATAGCCTGATATGATCCTTTGCTCATGACCTTGACCAAAATAGACTGTGTGTATATTCTTGTATATCCATATCTGAATCTTGTGCATACTATCTTTATTCAGAAAGGCTCAAAAAAAAATTTAAGTTCATGTACAGTTCAATCATTATCGAAAATGACAAAAAGATTTTAAGTACAGTTTATCAAAAGTTAAGAAAAGCCAAAAATATTTGTGTTTAACTTCCTTGAACTGCTTTTGAATCCTCTTGATTGAATGTTCATATCCGGTTCGCTATTTGACTTGACATCTTTATAATTTGAGTTGAAGTTTGAGTACATAAAGGCACGTGCGTACTTACTAAGTGCGCAAGTGTTAAGCCCTGCGTACTTATCAAGTACGCATGAGTTAAATCCTGCGCACTTAGTTAAGTACGCAAGACCCATGTGTGTGGGGTATATAAGCCGCAGTTAGACTTTTTCATCAGTTTCAAACACTCAAACGCTTGTATACTCCCTGCTCCTTTTTACTCAAAATTTTCAAGTGTTCCCAAGTCTTTTTTCATCCCGATCATTGTTTCATCTTCATCTTACTAACATTTGGTGAGAATCTTGGACCATTCCATCCATGAAATCCCAGTTTTGGACCGATTCTTGAATATTTGGACCAAGGGTTTTGATGATGATTTTTTGACCGATTTTGGTTGTTCTTGACACAAATTGAGACCTAAAACTGGTTTAAGATCATTATACGAAGCTTTTTGGAACCAAAATTTTCCTTAATAGTTAGTTATTTTGGTTTTGACTCCTTGTTGTGCCGTAAGTTTGCGTCAGACCAAGGACAGGTCAAAACGACCGGGTTTTAGCATTGCATTGGTGTTGGTCTTGGTCCCATAGGTCTTAAACATGTTTTTCGACATTGTGGTGACCACTATCATCATCTAAAACTTTGAATCTCTTGATTTTGGATTTTGTAAAAATTCTAAGTGTTAGTTACTACACACTTATTAAGTATGCAAGAATTAGCTCCTGCGTACTTACTAAGTACACAAGAACAATTTCCTGCGTATTCGTTAAGTACGCAGGAAGGGCAACTTAGAATTTTTCTAGGTTTGAAATTCAGTTCATCGTGCAAGTGATATACCATGTCATGCTTATTCTATTCCAATGATTCTGTTTGATCTAATGTTGTTTCTCTTATGTTCTTGCAGAGATGACTGGTGATGGAGGTGATGAAGAAAAAGGAGGAGATGGTGCTGAAGAGTTAGATTCCGAGGCAACTGAATCTGATTCGTCTGACTCTGATGATGCACCAGACCAATCACACCCACGGAGAATGGCGAAGGTTTCCCTTCCTGAGTCGTCCTCCAAGAGACAAAGACAAGAGAGTTCAGACAACAAGTATGTCCCTAAACATGAGACTGAGATGTCATTTGAGTTGCTGATGTGGAGTGCGTTAGCCATGCTGGCGTCGGTTTCACAGAGCTCAAATTTGACATAGTTGTTCTTCAGCTCACGGATTTTGACCTTGGGGAACCTCTGGTCACGAAGCTCAAATTTGACATGGTCGTCCTTTAGCTCACGGATTTTGACCTTGGGGAACCTCTGGTATGATGTTGTTAGACAAATACTATTTGCATACATATGATATAGACTGAAGACATCTCCAGAGCTGTTGTCAAGTGGGAGTTTGCTGAAGCAATTCTTGTAACAAGCACTCTGAAGCTGATAGAGACTGAAGACATCTCCAGAGCTATTGTCAAGGGGGAGTTTGTTGAAGCAATTCTTGTGACAAGCACTCTGAATTTTATTTCAACGTCTGTATGTATTGGTTATCGAGTTGTAATCATGTCCGTAGGTACTTGTCGTTGGATTCGTCTTGTTAAGTGTTGCGCGCACTTACCAAGTGCGCAGGTTATTTAACCTGCGTACTTAGCAAGTACGCAAGAGCATTGTCTGCGTACTTGCTAAGTACACATGAACAAAGCCCTGCGCAATTAGCAAGTGCGCAGGCAACAGGCCTTAGTATATGTAGCCAGTTAGTGACAGTCTTATGTACACACTCATTTTGCACACTATAACCAGCTGTGATTATTAATATACGAAGTTTAAAGTATCTTGTGTTTGTTGTCGGTTTACTTTGTGTTGTTTGATTCTTCACCTAGTCACGGGCATTCCGCACCTGGTTAGACTAGCCAACGCACTTGCATGTGACGATCCGAGACACCCGGGGACCTACAAACACCCAAGAAGAATGGTCAAAACGCATAAAAGCTTCGAAACAACGTTTTAGAACTCCATAACAACATTTTGAAACTCCAAAGTCTAGTGGCGTTTTGGCAGCGTTGGACAGTGAGTTTCTCCAGCACTCTTTACTACAGAGGCGTTTTGAAACTCCACAAGGGCGTTTTGACATTCCCCGTTGTCATACACTCCATACATCACTTATTACATACACATAACACCTATGTATATCACCTCTAATTGTTTATCCTCTCACTAACCCGACCATACATCCTTGTGAGGTTCTAAAGACCTCAAACATCACAAAACGACTATGTGAAGTTCATGACCTCAAATGACTTCCGTGTGAGGTTCTTAGACTTCAATCACCATAAAACGACTTGTGTTTTTCATGACCACAAATGACTACCGTGTGAGGTTCTTAGACTTCAAACTCCTTTATATGATCATATTTTTACTCCCATGTGAGGTTCAAAGACCTCAAATAACAACGATAATTAGTGAAGTCCATGACCTCATTTACTACCGTGTGAGGTTCTTAGACTTTAATACCGACTCTTTAACATACAAACAAGTGTACAAACATGATACCAATCTATATTTATAACCCATACGTTATTTACCGACATGTGGGGTTCAAAGACCCCAATTCACCATTTCCATTTGTGAAGTTCAAAGACTTCAAAACACACTTTCACCCTCGCAACCCTTTCATACAACATAGTCATACCAGTATTACTACATAAACAATTAACAATCAAATTGTATGACCTACTCCTATCATTACTAAATAAGTTCAAAGCACTTACCTTGTGCTTTAGATGATTCCGGATTAGCTTTAATCTTAGCCACATGATCACCTAAACAATTTATCTCAACATTAGTCTAGGCATCCCAATATACACCAATTGAGGTTCTAACACACTCTTATCACCAATTAACCAAAATTAACATTTGTCTAGGTTAGATTAACATAATCAAACCCTTAACACCCATCAAACACCCCCTTAACCCAAATGACCCGTTTATGAATCACCCAAGTTCCACCAAAACTCCTATTTGACAAATCACCATAAAAATTGGGGCTTTATGGTTAATGTAGGTCCCTCGGGTGTGTCGGATCGTCACATGCAAATGGGTCTACTAGTCGGACCGGGTGCGAAATGCCCGTGACTAGGTGGAGAGTCTAGCTAAACAAAGTAAACCGACAAGAGAAAACACTTTAAACGTTCTTTGTATTATAAACACTTGAAGGTTACAGAGAAAAGCACTTAGGTTACAATCTACGTATTTGCACTAAAGCCTGCGTACTTAACTTCTGTCAACCTATCCTACTTATACCTGACCTGATGTATGCGCACTTAGCAAGTGCGCAGGGCAAAATGCTCTTGCGTACTTAACAAGTACGCAAAGGTATTCTTGCGTACTTGCTAAGTACGCTTTGCGTACTTGCTAAGTACGCAGGAGCTTTCTCCTGCACACATGTAAGTGCGCAAAACACTTAGAAAGAAATGCAACATTCAATATGTAAAAGTAAATACAACTCGATAAACTAATACATAAAGACTCTTACATACAAATACATTTACAGACATGAAAATACAAACTAAGACTCTATCCAGAGTGTTGTCACAGGAAAGTGCTTCAACAAACTCCCCCTTGACAACAGCTCGGGATCTTCATCGTCTTCAGTCTTCACAGCTGTGCATCATTAGCTTCCATCTTCTTCTTGTATTCAAGGCAGAACTTGATCACCTTGTCATATTTAGAAGCAAGGAGCTTTGTCCATTCGTCCGTGTAGACGCAATAGTGTTCTGCTAGTACCTCCAGATCTTTCACAGAAAAGTTGATGAAGCAGAATTCATCAAATATTCTGATCAGTTCTTTTGGCACTAAGTTCCCACTCTCGGAACGTCCCTTTCCCATGATCACAGCCTCGCCCGTCTTTGGATCTACGTACCAGTACCACATGTCACCAAGAATATCCTGAGATAACTTGCTCAGAGGAATCTTAGTTTCACATCGCACTGGCTTGTATACCAATTTCTTTAAGTGCTTCTTAGTCACAGGATGTACAGCATGCTTATCCTTGACTCTCTTGGGAACTTGAGGCTTGAACATATCGAACTTCCCAGATCTTGTTTCCCGCTGCAGAACCACCCACAAACCCATCGCCACTGCGTGATTGGAATGACCCAGCAGCTCTCGGTTTGCTAGGTTCACCAGATCGTATTTGGGCAAGGAGCTGAACGCTTCACTAGTGGGTTTCAAGTATTGAACCCCGCCAGATCTTTTGATGGCGAATAACTGCTTGTCCTCCTCGAACCTTACAGCCAAGATCATCCCTGTTCCTCCATGCTTGTCTATAATAGACGTCTTTTGCCACACCGGAGCTGGACCCTTTGATGAAGTGGAAGGCATGTCTGTTTCTTTTGGTGCCTCTGGGTCCACAGGTGTAGGGTCAACTGGGGAGGCTTCAGTCGAGGCTTCTACATTGCTGGCCTGCTCGACTGAATCTGTGTCGAGTGGAGCGTCGAAGGATGGAACTTCAAAGATCTCTCCATCTTCTAGCTCGTACTCTCCTTCCCCGTCACCCTTGGGAATTTCGATCACAACATCTTCGTCTTCATCATCCCAATCGTCACCAGAGTCGATCCCTCATTCTTCTAGATTGAAGAGAGCATCGATCCGTGCTTCTTTGGAATAGTCAGGCTCTAGATATAGGATCTCATCATCAGATAAGTCCTTAAGTACTTCAGCCACTGACTTTCCTTTATCACCACCACCACCAGAGGTATCACCACGCTCTTGCTGAGTAAACTCCCCCCCAACCATTGGAATAGCAGAGATGGGCACAATTGCCAAAGCTTGGTGCTCACCTCCACTAGGACCCGCTTCAGGATCCTTGTCTTTATCGTCATCCTTAGTCAAGGCGACTGGATGACAAGGCTCAGCACCAGTGGATTTCTTTTCTTTCTCTTTCTCTTTCTCCTTCTCCTTCTCATTCTCCTTCTCCCCCTGAGCATCAAGCTTCTTGGTCAGTTCTGCAACTAATTTGACCATCGCTTTGTGCTCTTTTCTTTGTAAATCCAGCCTTAGCTCAAGTGAAGTTCTGTGGCCTAGAATCATTTCATTTGTCTTCATTAACAGTTCGTTCTGTGCCATTACGTTCTTCAGTCTCTCATTAGTCCCCGTTCTCTTGCTATGTAGAATCCTAACTTCATCGGCCAGTGAATTAATCTGTGCTTGTTGAGCATCAGATTCCTCCTTTGACTTCTGAATAGTCTTCAGCAGTCCAGCAACTTGGGTTTCTAGCACATCGATCCTTGCATCATTCGGATCAGGATGTCTGGATGAGGACGCCTCGACAGTGTGAATAGGGGAGGAGAATATGGTATCAAAGTCAAACCCTTGCGTGAAATCTCCATAATTGAAGGGTTGACTGAGAGGCTCAGTGGTGGTAGTTTGGATGGAAGATGTGACGAGAGTTGTTAGGGTAATGGTAGGGGTAATGGTGACAGACTCCGTGACAATTGGAGTAGTCACTGCCACCTGGACGAATGTAGTAGGGAGTGTCTGTGACACCCGACATTTCAGGTCAACATCCGTACATGTTATAAACAAGTTTAAATTATAATTGTTTTGTGATTTACTTAATTTCACAAACAAGGACATTAAGGTCTAACAAAAATCGTACAGGGTCTCATTTCACATTCTGGTAATTCTAGGAGTTACCGGTTCACGTACCAGGATAACCCGACTAAATACGAACACTAGTGGTTAAATTTACACTTAAATCAAATGGTTTGATTTATTTAACCCCACCCACTCCCATTGACCAGAAATCTCGGCCTCAAGGCCATGTGGGTCCATCCCACACCCTAAATTTCAACATCTTCTACTTTCTTAAGCAATCTCCCATACCACCTCATTTTCTATCAATTCATCAAGAGCAAAAACCCTCAACCCCTGTCATCTCTCTCTTCTTCTACGACAACAACAAGAATACCTATCTCCACTTTCTTTTGGGGTTCTTCCATAATCGAAGACTCGAATCCTTTATTTCGGTGCTATAAGGAGAGTTCCAAGTGTTTTCTCAAAGGGTTTTAGCAGGAGAAGTCAAGATCATTCTCTTTTTCTCTCAAAAATCGTCATCTCTGTCCAGAGGTAAAAACTCGATATTATCCACTTTATTTTCTTTAAAACCGTATCTAAGCATACAAAGGTTCAATCGCAAGTAAGATAACAAGAAAAGTGTGTCAAATTCAAGATTTGAACATAAAAATATACAGGACGAATTCTGTCAATCAAAGTGCAGTAATCGAAACTAGGAGTTTCGATACCTGTTCAATCGAAACTAGGAGTTTCGATACCTGTTATTCAATCGAAACTAGGAGTTTCGATACCTATTCAATCGAAACTAGGAGTTTCGATACCAGTTTACTCAATCGAAACTGGGAGTTTCGATACTAGTTGTTCAATCGAAACTAGGTAGTTTCGATACATATTGCTCAATCGAAACTAAATAGTTTCGATACCCTTCTTGCCAATCGAAACTAGATAGTTTCGATACCTAACTACTCAATCGAAACTATGAAGTTTCGATACTCAATTGCCCAATCGAAACTAGGAAGTTTCGACATCTGTTCATCAGTCACATTGGGCAGTAACTTAGAACTGTTTTTTATAGCAAAACAAGTGTTGAAAATCTAAGAAGATATTTAAACAAAAGCAACTAGATTTACTAGGTCGATGAACAATTTGCAATATGAGACGTTCGGTCTTAACATAATTTACCCTTTGGTATCTAGGGTACGAATAGTCAAGTTTGACTACAACAAGTATCATTACAAGTATACACAAACTCAAGGTGAGTTCACTGTCCCCTTTTAACTTTTAATGTTTTAGAAACATCGGGGGAGAAACATACTTGCATAACACGTTTGAAAACACGAAACATCATTACTTGATACATCTTAGAAAACATGGAACACGTACATATAAACATTTTCATATGGTAACAAGAAAACAAGACCCGACCTTTATGTTTGCATGAGTGAACACGTTAGGAGCTCGTAAAGTCCCCTGACCATCATATTTTATAACCATTAGCTAAGGATAGCCTGGGATTCTATGGATAGTACTATTGGGTCTGACACCCCCGGTCATGGTTAGTCGCGCTAACCATGGGTCCCTCTGGCCAAATGACCGCATAGTGTTCTAATATTGCTCGTGAGGTACGAGTGAGGGGCAAAACACCTGGTCTTGGTTTGGTTATGCCTCATGTATGTACATATTATTTGTATTCCTAGCTAGTCTACAAATGGGTCAACATTACTTGTTTTGTTTATCATATTCATTGAAACGTTTTCGTGCAGATGGATCTGCCAATCACTTATACACAAATGGTTTTGCCATTCGTTTACGTGGAAATGTTTTCATCACATGTTTTCATTGAGAAAACTACTCGTTTTATGACTATGAAGTCATCACATGTTTTCATTGAGAAAACTACTCGTTTTATGACTATGAAGTCATCACATGTTTTCATTGAGAAAACTACTCGTTTTATGACTATGAAGTCATCACATGTTTTCATTGAGAAAACTACTCGTTTTATGACTATGAAGTCATCACATGTTTTCATTGAGAAAACTACTCGTTTTATGACTATGAAGTCGTCACATGTTTTCGAGGAAAACAACCTTACATTAAACCCGTGTACATATTTTCAATGTTTTCGAGGAAAACAGTTTCGTATCACGGCCATGTACACAATATCAATGTTTTCAAGGAAAATCACTTTACATTGCAACATTCAAACCTGTGAACTCACCAACCTTTGTGTTGACATTTTTAAGTATGTTTTTCAGGTAATTCATAGCCATGGCACGGTTGGAATAGGCTAGCTATGTTGGATCATTTCCTAGTAGCTGGAAGGACGTAAAATATCAAGTCTCAAGTCTATCGTTGATCTAGAAAAACTTAGATCATAGTATTACTTAGTTTTAGTAATTGTATATGTAATCAAGTCTTAGAAATCACTATTACAGCTTCCGCTATCGTGTAATGAACCAATCGTTACAACCTGTATTTATTTAATAAGTAAATAAATTTGGGGGTGTGACAGTGTCACCGTCACAGGAACCTCCTCTGTGACTGCCATGACTGCCACGTCAGCTTGAACTTGTGGCCTTCTCCTCCTTCTGTTTAACTGCTGTGTAGGTGGGGTAGAGGTTGAATCCGGACTGGTAGCTGAAACATGTACTTGCTGCATAATCGGTACCTCTACCACACTGGGGATAGCAACCTGTTGCCTATCACCCCTGTTATTATGAATGCTTTCCCTTCTTTGTCTTTATACAGCAGCGTCAGAGTCAGAATTTGGCTCATATTCGCTGCTTGAGCTTTGTCGCTTCCTTTTGGAGGACGACTCAGGTAGGGTTACCTTAGACGTTCTCCATGGGTGTACCTGCGATGGTGCGTCATCGGAATCAGAAGAATATGATTCTGTTGCTTCTGAATCGGATTCCTCAGCACCACCATCACCGCCTTCGTCGTCTCCATCCTCAGACGAACCATCATCACTCTCCATTTCCTCCTGTTGTTGCTCATCAGAGTGTTCACTATGTTCAGGCTCAGAGTTGAGGCTATACCAGTTCCAGTAATCAGGTGCCACATATGCTTCATTGATTAGGTGGCCAAAGAGTTCTGTATGCATAGGGGTAGGTTCTACACTGCCTGGCTTTAAGAATTGAGCAAATACTCTTTTGTCCACCCGCTTGACTTGCAGTCACTCCCCTATAGCAGGAAGGTTTGGCAATGCGTCATCAATCAAGAGTTGCACAAACCTAGGGTACAATAAGAATCTAAACTTCTCCGCTGTGTTGATCTGGTCATTGATTGCTTTGAAGATGTAGCGCGAGAAGTTGTAGCCCCTATTAAGAGACAAGCCCACCATGACTGCTGCAAGGTCATGACCCATGGCATCTTTACCAGCTTTCCTTGATGAGATGCACACGATCATGACATGGGCGAAATACCGCCATTGGTCTAATACCCACATCTTTTTGTAAGAAGCATAGTCCCCCGCGCCGACGTATCCAATTCTTTGCCTCCAACACCCATCCACATAGTAGTCTGGATAGGCTGTCGGGTCGGTAGCAAGGTCTCTGAACTGCAAGACCCTTCTAATGGTGTCTTCAGAAAAAGCGATAGCATGACCAAAAAGGGTAGCCCTTATGCCATTGGGGGATACCGTGCAGTCGTGTTCCGCTGTCTCCCAGAATTGCTCCAAATAAGGTCTTGACACGGTCGGGTCAGCCGAGATAGCATAGCTGATTCTGGAGCAGTTCAAGAAATCAACTATCTCCCTATATTGCAAAGCTGCACCTTTCCATTCGGGTTGAGTGTTTGCTAACAAGTTGAATTCGTTAGTAAACGCCCGAGCCATAATCTGCAAAAACACAATCAGAACAACACGTATCATTGGAAATGAACAAACATGACTCAGTATAGTAGTTACTCTTTGAACAGAATTTTCAGACTTAGAATTTTTCCCAAGTGTTGGTCCTGCGCACTTGCTAAGTGCGCAGTCTTTTCCTCTTGCGTACTTAACAAGTACGCAAGAAGTACTTCTTGTGTACTTGCTAAGTGCGCAAGAACACCACTTGACAAAAATTCCAGAATATTGACAAAATGACTGATCGTTCAAAAAGCGGGTCGAATAGGTCGCCACTAGGTCGGAATCAATGATTCTAACCTATGGGACCAGTATCAACACCACAAACTACCTACATATGACCAATTTTGACCTAAAAAGTCGCCCGACCCACTGTCGATTCATATTCAACCGACGGATCAAAATCGAGGACCAAAAGGGATGAATGGGAGTCGATTAAGTTTTCTAATCCGGTATTAGTGATAAGAAATTACCCAAACAACCCCAATTTTACCCAAAAATTCAAGAATAAACCTAAAAATTTTTTAAGTCGAGAATCGGTCCAAATGTAACGATTTCATTGATGGATTTAGCCTAGATTCTCACCAAATCGATGAAATGAGATGATGAAACTATAGACGGGACGAAAAGATGGTTTAGGAACACTTTGATTTTGAGTGAAATTTGCAGAGGGAAAATTTTTTCGTTTGAAAGCATGAAACTGAGAAAATTTTCTAAGTGTCACTTTTATAACCAGCCTCAATCGGTCGTGCGTACTTGTTAAGTGCGCACGAGTTAACTCTTGCGTACTTACAAGTGCGCAGTCTTTAACTCTTGCGCATTTACAAGTGCGCAAGCTTTAACTCTTGCGTACTTAGCAAGTACGCAAGTCTTACTTCGTGCGAACTTGACAAGTACGCACAACCCTTAAGTGCGCAAATTTTAAACTCAGAATTTATGAAGTATTTCAAGTCAAATAACGAACAAGATAAAAATATTCAATCAGGAGGATTCAAATAAAATTCAGGAAGGTTAAACACAAATATTTTTGGCTTTTCTGAATAAAATGTAACTATGCATAAACTTAAAATCTTTTTGATCTTTTCTAATAAAATATACAAGAATTCACACAAACTATTTTTGATCAAAGACACGAGCAGAGGATCATATCAGGCTATCTTTTAGCAAAAACGATACAATTTAAACATCAAAGAATATGGGATCATGTCATGGATTACTATTTATTCATACGTAATAAGCACATAAACAAGTAATTCAAGTTGACAATATTATAAGATTTGAAACTATAAGCATCTTTGTATCACATTCTTGTGTATTAAGGTATTATTTATAAGATATACAACGTGTACCCCACTGATATGCTATACTAATGTAAATTGCATTATCTCAAGGCATCTAAGATTTTCCCAATGACTTTCTAAATTTTTCAGAATGAAGTTACATCTATTAGCACAGGAAAATCAAGCAGATTCCATAAGGATTATCAGGAATCATAAGATTCAGAATTGAGTGATTCATTTGTCTTGGTTTCATTTGATTTTCTTCATTAAATATTGGTAAGATGATTCAGGATAATATATATGGTGTTTGAGTTTTAAGGTAAGGGAATCCAACTTTTATCTGGATTTGATTTCAATGAATCAGGAGTGATTCAAGGGTGAATACATGCTCAATGGTTAATGTAGAGACATGTCTTGATTCAATCTCTCCTTGCATACTTGTGAGTATGGGCAGTGAGATGAACCGCATTAATTGTGCTAATGACATAACCCAAAACTGACCTCAAAAGAAAATTATTGCCAAAATCTAACATCCTATATCTGATAATGATCTTTTCTATTCTTTTACGCACACACTCTTGCAAACATGGGTTCAAATCACAGTTGTAATTTAGATTTAGTTTCCACACTACTAGTGATTCAAAGACGCATACAGCCTACTGGCAATTTAAATTACTTGTAAATAAGCAGATTATAAACATAATAAGTTAAACAGTTAAGTAAGCATGACGCAATCATTTCCCATATGAGCAGTCTGTGACGTTTAGATCATTTCTGATGTACTATCATTTCCTCTTTTCTCAAGTTAACTTTGAAATTTTCTCCATTTTCTATTTTTGTTTTTGTTTTTGTAAAATATTTTGAAACTTAAAAGAACTATACAGAAAATTTAAAAGAAATAAAGTTTAACTTCCATGAATTGAATTGATTCAAGAAAAATTAATTTTCACTCAGGATTGAACATTCCTATCAAGTTGACAAGATGCTCAAAACGGGATCGATCAAATGCCTTTGTGAAAAGGTCAGCAAGATTGTCATCCGTGTGAAATTTTACAAGTTCAATTAAATGCTTTTCATCACAATCACGGATGAAATGATGGCGAATCTCTATATGTTTAGTTTTGGAATGTTTCACCGGGTTATTTGTGATGGAAATTGTGGCATTGTTGTCAATGAATAGAGGAATTCCAGTGAAGTTTAAGCCGTAGTCTCTCAACTGCTGCTGAATCCACAGTATCTGAGAACAACCGCTCGCTGCAGCAATGTATTCAGCTTCACAAGTTGAGACAGAAATCGTTGACTGCTTCTTACACTACCAGGAGACCAGTCTGTCTCCTAAGAATTAACATCCACCAGAAGTTGACTTTCTGTCAAGGTTACAACCGCCATAATCTGAATCAGTGTAGGCTTTGAGGTCGAATGACTGCTTCTTAGAGTACCAAAGACCTAATTGGAGTTTCCCTTTCAAGTATCTGAAAATTCTCTTCACGGCTATCATATGTGACTCCTTCGGTTGAGACTGAAACCTTGAGCACAAGCACACAGCAAACATTATATCGGGTCTTGAAGCTGTGAAATACATAAGTGAACCGATCATCCCACGGTACAATCTGCTATCGACATCCTTTCCATCTTTGTCAGGATGCAGACCATGATTGACTGGGATAGGTGTTCCATAAGTACTGCTATCATTCATCTTGTATTTTGACAAGATGTCCTGCACATACTTAGTTTGATGTACATAGATGCCATCCTCTCTTTGACAGACTTGCAGACCCAGGAAGAATGACAATTCACCCATATTACTCATTTCAAACTTGGACTTCATCACCTGCTCGAATTCCCTACACATCCCTTCATTGGTAGATCCAAAGATAATGTCGTCGACGTATACTTGTACAAGAAGAATGTCACCTCCTGCTTTCCTAATGAAGAGAGTCGAGTCAATCTGTCCACGGTCGAAACCATTAGACAATAAATGCTTAGATAATGTCTCATACCATGCCCGCGGTGCTTGATGAAGACCATAAAGTGCTTTGTCGAGCTTATACACTTTATTGATATTATGCGGATCTTCAAAACAGGGAGGTTGAGTGACATAGACCTCTTCATGAACTTTACCATAAAGGAAAGCACTCTTCACATCAAGTTGATAGACCTTGAAGCCGACATATGTGGCATAAGCCAAGAACAGTCGAATGGCCTCAATTCTAGCAACTGGGCATATACTTTCGTGTAATCCAAGCCCTCTTGCTGATAAAAACCCTAAACAACCAATCTTGCTTTGTTCTTCACAACAACATGACGATCATCCGTCTTGCATTTGAACACCCATCTGGTTCCAATTGGTTGAAAGCCCTTTGGCAAGTCAACCAAATCCCACACGTGCAACTTTTGGAATTGAGACAATTCATCTTGCATCGCCTCAATCCAGCAGTTGTCAGTGAGAGCCTCCTTCACATTCTTCGGCTCTAACTGGGACACGAATGCAGCATGCAGACATGTTTCCATGACACCAGTGTCAAGTATCTCTATATAAAGACTTGTGTTCTTAGTGATGGTTCGATGACGAGTCTGAACACTGGCATAAGGATCACCAATAATGTTGTCGATTGGATGATTCCTATGCACACTCGTCTCCGGTACAATCGGTTCCTGAATTTCTGGATCTAAATTCGTGCTTAACTCCCCCATTTCCTGTGTTCCAGAGGAAGAAGATTCAATGTTAATTGGATCAGCGGGAGCTTCATTTCCTACAGTTGTGTTAGGATTGGCTTGAGTGTCATCTCCAACAACAAGAACATCTTCACTGTCATCACTGTCATGAGTTCCAGATGCAGATGCAGCATTGGAATCAGGAGTTATAATTGGTACAGTAGCACGAGTAGAGAAGCTAGAGTCATCACCGCCACCTAATAATTCATAAACGTTTGTGGCGTCAACTGCAGATAGATCAGGAAGATTGAATGACTTGAATAGCGCATTATAATCAAAACCCCAAGCTGGACCTGTTGTTCGGGTGGAATGCTGTGTTTACTACAATCCACTTCAAACCATTCCTCGACAGTACGAGTTCCTATGTTGTACACTCTCTTGCAAGGCGAGTTGGCAACGTATCCTAAGAAGATGCCTTCCACCGCTTTTGCATGAAACTTAGACTGGCGGTCTTTGTACTGTAGCAACAAGGAACAAGGACTACCAAAAGGAACTAGGTAATCAAGATTGGGAAGTCGATTGTTGATCAACTCGTAACAAGTCTTGTTGTGCCTTTTCACAACCAGAACTCTGTTTAAGACGTGACAAGCTGTATTAACGGCTTCTGCCCAGAAAGTGACAGGAAGCTTTGCATCCGACAGCATAGTCCTTGCAGTCTCAATCAGTGTTCTGTTCTTCCGTTCAGCAACTCCATTCTGCTGAGGCGTGCACGGCGCGCTGAATTCGTGACGGATCCCTTTCTTGAGACAGAAAAGCTCCATCAAATTATTCTTGAACTCAGTTTCGTTGTCGCTCCTTATCTTTCTAACTTTCAGCTTGCAAAGAGATTCCAAGCTCAGGATCAAGTATTGAAGAATATCAGCAGTCTCGTCTTTAGTACCTAAAAATGCACCCAAGAAAAACGTGAGAAATCATCAGTTACTACTAGACAGAACGACTTACCTCCAATACTCCTGATACTTATAGGGCCAAACAGATCCATGTGTAGTAGCCCCAAAGGGGTATCAATAGAGTTTTGGAGCTTGGGCTTGTGAGACTTCCGTTGCTTTTTGCCCTTTTTACAAGGCATACAGTCATCTGCAATGGTAAACCTCAGCTTAGGAACCCCGGTTACCAAACCGTTTCGGACAAGATGATTCATTTGACGATACGAAATATGTCCGAGTTTCCTATGCCATAAGATAGAGTCGAGCTCTGTCGCTTTAGTAAGCAAACAGGTAGGAACTGATGAGGTGGTTGTTGCCACGCTCATATCGATCTGATATGTGTCGTTTGTTCTTGGCGCTCTCATCAGGATCCAATCTTCCGGAACTTCAAAACCGGGTTTGAGAATCAGGCATTCTGACTTATCAAACATCACCGAGTACTCCTTATCACACATTTGGGAGACACTCAACATGTTATGCTTCAGCTGCTCACAGAAGTTGACATTGTCAAAGCTGACACAACCGTTCGAAACCACGCCTTGACACGTGATGCTGCCGCCTTTTTCTCCTGCAAAGGCCACATAGCCGCCTCTGAATGGTTTAATGTCTTGAAGCAAGGCCATGTTTCCTGTCATGTGCCTGGAACATCCACTATCTACATACCATCGGTTAGAGATAGTACCCTTCGGACGTCCCTGCACGAGTCACAAAAGAATTAGTTAGATTTGGAGACCCAAGCCATTGTGGTCTTGGATCGTCCATCCTTTTCAAAATAAACAACTTCCTTTAACTCACAGTCATGATGACTGTTCAAAATTGATGAATCTTTAGAAGAAATAGAACTAGGAGATTGAGAAGTTTTGGATTTGGCAGTCCAGGATCTCTTCTGTTTCTTAACCGGAACATGAGACTTTGGTTCAACTACAGCAGGTGAACTTGTGGAAGCTTCACCTGATTGAACTGAAGTCAGCTGTTCAAGCTTTCTCAACCTCTTGTTCCGTCTCCTCCTCTGTGGCTTAGAGAGTCTTGCCACAGGTTTCTCACCAGTACGTGTACTACCAGAGGTAGATACACGAGGTACAGCAGGTTGCGTTACCTTTCTTGGAACAGATGGTTTAGCTTCAGATTTGATCTTAGGCTTTACCATCGGTTTGACTGGTGGTTTCACCACATTTTGCTTTGGATGTTTGGGAGATGGTTTCACTGGTGGCGACCTAGGGATAACAGCTGGTTGTGAAACAACAGGCCGTTTCCCTTGGTTCTTAGAAGGACAGTTCACAAAAAATGTGACCAACCAAGCCATAGTGAAAACAGTTCCTCTTGTCTACATAAGTTCTCTTGTAAGGCTCATTAGATCTGGCCTTAGATAACTCAGCATTATGAGAAGGAGGAGTTGGTTTATGAACATTAGTCTGAACCTTAACAGTTTGGTTTTTAGGAGTATAATATTTTTCCAAATTTTCTTTATACCCAAGCCTATAATGAGCTGAAAAAGCTTCTTTCTTTGCTTGGTTAAGACCTTTATACCCCCCATAAAGCATTACCTTTAGATTATCATTTGTTTCAATGATATAGGGTTCAGTTAAAATGCAATTATCACCATTAGTGATAACGTTTTTCTTTACCTTTTGTTCAGTGAACAACTCCTCAGATACTGCGCCTTTAGGGTAAGTGTTAACCGACCCATCTTTAGAAGCAGTAACAAACTCCTCACTAGATGTTGAGTTAGCCTTACTTGAGGATTCATCCTCATTAGGGGAATCATCCTTATCAGAGGACTCATCTAGACAAGTGAGATCAATGTCTATTAAACTATTGACAAACTTTCCGCTCACTGGTGGAGGAATGGCATTAGTACCCAAACCTAACTCATTCAGTTGTCTCACCACAGACTCGTAGTGTTCCACCCCAAAGCGAGAGTTTTTCAACCTCATTAGTGCATTTTAACTGCAAGATCTCATTTTGCAGTTTGTTGATTTCGTTGTTCCGTTTTTCTAACCCCATGTATGCAATATCTAAGTGAAGCTGTTGATCACTTATTTTTAAAGAATATTCACATTTTTCCTTTTTCAACGTTTCAATAGAATCTTTAAAACGTTTTTCATTTTCTTTATAGTTTAGAGCTACCAAACTTAGGGGTTCGATTTTGTCTTGGAGCCTAGAATTTTCAAGTTTTAGCCCTAGACATTTAGAACATGAAATAACAGAGAAAGGGTTAGAATCTACCTCAGACGATGAACTTGTTGCTTCTCCAATGGCCATGAGAGCAACAGCAGTGGTTGATTCCTCTTCATCAGCTACAGAAGTTTCCTTTTCTTCAGCTTCCTTCACCTCCTCTGTACCAGCTACAGAAGCTTCCCTTTTCTCTGCTTCCATCATCTCCATGATCTCATCCATGAGACCAACCTGGGTTTGCGCGATGATGGCATCCTCAAGATGAACACCCCAATCAAGGCTGTCGTCCTGTTGGGATACCAGTGCATTGGGCGTTCCACCTTGGCTTTAATTGTGGTGGTTTGGATTGTTGTGGCCATGGCTGTTTCCTTGGCTGGGTCGGGTAAAACCAGAGGCAGGTGCTCTGTCTTTCTGACACTCACGAGCAAAGTGTCCATAGTTTAGACACTTGTAGCATTTGGCCTTAGATTTGTCAAACCCGACCTTGGCATTAGGATGCCCGCCAATAAACTTTCTTCCTGTTCTGTTCAGGAAACGCTTGGCTCTCCTCAATAGCATGGCCATATTCCATTGAATATCCATGTCCTCCTTGTCATCAGGATCCACTTGATTAAAATCTTCTTCAATCGTCTCTGGATCAGTAAGCTTGCCACCTATGAAATTTTCATATGCAAGCATACAAGATGAGAATAGTGCTACATGATCTTCAGCTATTTTGGATATAGCTGAGTTGTTAGCTGAAGACGTAGCAGGAGGATTTCTTGAGGTATTTTGATGATGAGTCCCCAACCCTGATCCTAAAGCATAGCAAGCATGACCACCATACCCAGTTGAGTGGTCTTCTTCAGTAGGATTTCCAGTGAAGAGGGCAATTCCAGAGCCCGATGACTTGGATGTAGAAGTCGTCCCATGATACATAGAAGGGTCTTGTATCTGGGGTCTTCCAGAGCTCTCCTTTCTTCTTAGGTTCATGTCATGAGCTTGAACCTTTCCTATTGCCTCATCAACTGTCAACTCATAGAATTTAGGGTTTTCCCTCATCAGGGTTGTGTACATCTCAAATTTGGGTGGTAAAGCATCTAAAAACTTTTCCACCATCTTTTCATCCGGATACCTGAGTTCAAAAGCCTTCAACTCGGTCTGTAAATGATAGAACCTAGAGATGAGGTCATCTAGAGATTCGTTCTCTAAGAATCTGAAGCACTCATACTGCTTCCTGAGAAGATCCCGCTTACTCTTCTTGATGTCACTATTTCCTTAGAATCTCTTCTGTAAAGCTTTCCAGAGATCCTTAGAATTGTCATACCCTCGGAAACTGTGGAACAATTCCCGAGTTAATGCCATAGTGATCGAACCAAGTGCCTTCTTTTCACGATCATAAGCTTTCTTTTCTTCGTCAGAAAGCTTAGAGATAGGTTTGGGAATGGTTTCATCAAGATAGATGTGTGTGGGATGCTTATATCCCTCAAGGATTGGTATCCATAGTGATGAGTCGGTATAAGAAATGTAGTGCTCGAAACGTGCTTTCCAATTAGAATAATCACACGTTCAACAACTTCGGTGATTTCTGTGGTGTACCGATCTCATTATCATAATTCAGCAGGTTTCCAAGATTCTGAAGATTCGACATAGTGAACACTTAGCCAAATTTCAGAAAAGTCAGACACAGTTGCGCACTTGGTTTTGGCCTTGCGCACTTGAGAAATGGTCTTACGTATTTAGATTTCCTCTTGCGTACTTGTAAGTACGCAGGAGTAAATGTAAGTACGCAGGAGTAAATGTAAGTACGCAGGATATAACTTAAGTTCGCACAAGTTCAGTCTTGCGCACTTATAAGTATGCAGGAGATAAGTCTTGCGTATTTAGTAAGTACGCACAAAACTGTACTTTTTGCCAGAAATGGTAAGTACGCATGATACCTTTTCAGCAACTCTCACCAAACTTTTCCGGTCACCTGAAATTCGCCGGAGATGGTAAAAATTCGTCTGATGATCAATGCAAATGAGCCAAAGGGTCAGAAACTTGTTTCTAACCAACCTTTGATGCTCAAAACACTCAAATACACAACAAAAATCAGTTTTTGAGTGATTTTTGTTTCTAAAATAGTGCTCAATAGCTACCCCTATTTTATCACAAAAATCAACAAAAAATACCTCTTTTTGCTTGTAAAAACTCTCCAAACTCACTCACAACACTCGAAATCAGGAGCAAGTGCTTTGATACAACTTGTAGGTCCCTCAGGTGTGTCGGATCGTGACATGCAAATGGGTCTACTAGTCGGACCGGGTGCGGAATGCCCGTGACTAAGTGGAGAGTCTAGCTAAACAAAGTAAACCGACAAGAGAAAACACTTTAAACGTTCTTTGTATTATAAACACTTGAAGGTTACAGAAAAAAAACACTTAGGTTAAAATCTGCGTATTTGCACTAAAGCCTGCGTACTTAACTTCTGTCAACCTATCCTACTTATACCTGACCTGATGCCTGCGTACTTAGCAAGTGCGCAGGGCAAAATGCTCTTGCGTACTTAACAAGTACGCAAAGGTATTCTTGCGTACTTGCTAAGTACGCAGGAGCTTTCTCCTGCGCACATGTAAGTGCGCAAAACACTTAGAAAGAAATGCAACATTCAATATGTAAACGTAAATACAACTCGATAAACTAATACATAAAGTCTCTTACATACAAAGACAATTACAGACATGAAAATACAAACTAAGACTCTATCCAGAGTGTTGTCACTTGGAAAATGCTTCAACAGTTAATTGTGTGTCCACTAACTCCCTAGACACTTATCCAACCTCAATTTAACATTCTAACATCATTAAATAGAAAACCCCCAAATTTCCCTCAAGAACCCTAATACTTGAATCCACAAATTGAGTGTTTAAATGATGTTATCTACCTCCCTTTACCTTTAGTTAAGCTAGGTTATCTCTTAATTCAAGTTATTTACCAACGAAATAACCCAAATCAGCCCTAGTTCGGATTTCACCTAAAACCCACCAAGAACACAATCAATGGAGAATGAAGGGATGAAAGGAAAGCTTACTTGATGCTTAGAAGATGATGTGCACACCAAAATCTCCCAATTTCGCATGCAAAATCACCAACACTTGATCTCAGTTCTTACTCTTTCTCTCTTCTCTTTGCAAGACACAAAACACACACAAATGGTGTGTTTTGTACATCCCCCACCCCCTTTACAATCAGATTACCAAAAATTACAAAACAGCCCCTGGACTTCCCATTTTAGCTCTTTTCACCCAAACTACAAAAAAAGTCCATTTTGCAACTAATCTCCAACTTTCATTTTATTTATTTACACCCCTTATAATATGAATAACATATTATAATAATAAACCCAAAAGTTGGTTCGTTACAAATCATCCCCCTAACTTTGGGTTTCGTCCCCAAAACCCGCTTGCACAAATAAGTTAGGATAATACTTGAGCATTTCTTCCTCGGATTCCTAAGTAGTTTCCGCCCCCTTCCTATGCTTCCATTTAACCAACACTTGGCTAATCTCCTTGTTGCGCAAGCATTTCACCTTTATATCAAAAATATAAATCGGTTCCTTCACATAATTCAATTTCTCGTCCACCTCTATATCATCTATAGGAACAAAAGTAGACTCATCCGCCAAACACTTCCGTAAATGCAACATGTGAAATGTGTTATGAAGTTCACTTAGTTCCCCCGGTAGCTCCAAGCGATAAGCTACCTTCCCCACTCGATCTACCACCTTAAAGGGTCCAATAAAACGGGGACTTAACTTCCCCCGCTTCCGGAACCGGATCACACCTTTCCATGGGGAAACCTTCAACAACATGAAGTCTCCCACTTGGAATTCAATCAGTCTTCTCCTTTTGTCCGCGTAGGACTTTTGACGGTCTTGAGCGACTTTTAAGCTAATTTGGTCGATTACACTCGCCGTGTTTTCAACCACATCTTTAATACCAAGCTCCATTTGACCAATCTCACCCCAACAAAGGGGTGTTCGACACCGTCTTCCATACAACAATTCGAACGGAGACATACCAATACTCGAGTGGTAGCAATTGTCGTATGAAAATTCCGCTAACAGTAAATGATCATCCCAACTACCCCCAAAATCTAGCACACACGCCCGGAGCATATCCACAAGCGTTTGAATCGTTCTTTCGCTTTGTCCATCCGTTTGTGGATGATAGTGGTGCTAGGATTTAGTCTTCTCCCTAACTCCTCATGGAACTTCTTCCAAAATCGTGAAATGAACCGGGTATCCCGATCCGACACGATAGAAATAGGTATTCCATGACGTGACACAACTTCCTTAATATAAATTTCCTCCAATTTCTCTGATGAATAAGTCTCCTTAATCGGAAGGAAGTGCGCACTTTTAGTCAACCGGTCAACCACTGCCCAAATAGCATCATAACCCCTCTGGGTTTTGGGTAATTTGGTAATCAAATCCATCGTGATGTTCTCCCACTTCCAAAGAGGTATTTCAAGCGGTTGAAGCTTTCAATATGGCTTTTGATGTTCGGCTTTCACCCTTGAACACGTGAGACATTTTACAACATACTTGACTATGTCTCTCCTCATGCCCGGTCACCAAAAGTTAAACCTCAAATCATAGAACATCTTTGTCGCCCCCGGATGAACAAAATATTTGGATTTATGCGCCTCCTCAAGAATGGTAGTCAAAACACTTGACAACCTAGGAATCCAAATCCTATCAAAACACGTCCTCAACCCCAATTCTCCCCACGCTTGTCTACATAAGGAACCATCCGTTCCTTCTTTAAATCCCCTCCAAGAGCTATCACTTGAGCCTCCCGGATTTGGTCAACAAGAGATGATGAGATGGTCATCTTGAAAGATTTCACCTTAAGCGGTGTATGACTAGTCTTTCAACTAAGTGCATCCGCTACTACATTCGCCTTCCCCGGATGATAGAGTATTTCACAATCATAATCTTTGACCCATTCGAGCCACCTCCTTTGGCTCATGTTGAGATCTTTTTGGTCAAGGATGTATTTAAGACTATTATGATCCGTGAAGATTGTACAACGCACCCCATAAAGATAATGCCTCCAGATTTTAAGAGCGAATACCACGTGGGTCGGATAATTTTCCTCATGAATCTTCAACTGTCTAGAAGCATAAGCAATCACCTTGCCCCTTTGCATAAGGACACACCCCAGTCCGGAATGCAAGGCATCAGAATAGACAACAAAGTCCTCGGTCCCTTCAGGTAATGATAACACGGGTGTCTTGGTTAACTTCTCTTTCAGAAGTTGAAAGGCAGATTCCTGATCATGACCCCCAAACAAATTTTATCTCCTTACGAGTCAACTTAGTCATAGGCAAGGCAATACGAGAGAAGTTTACCACATGACCTAAGAATTGCATCTCCCGGAGCCAAAAGGCACACTTAGAGAATTTAGCAAACAACTTCTCCCGACGAAGAACTTCAAGAATATCATGAATATGGCACGCGTGATCGCCCTCACTACGTGAATAGATAAGGATGTCATCGATAAACACGATAACCGAACGATCAAGGAATGGTCTACACACCCGGTTCATAAGATCCATGAAAGTCGCGGGCGCATTAGTTAGACCGAAAGGCATGACAGTAAACTCATAATGACTACAACGAGTACGTAACGCCGTTTTAGGAATATCATCATCTTTCACCTTCAACTGATGGTACTCGGATCTCAAATCAATCTTGGAAAACCACGAAGCTCCTTGTAGTTGATCAAAGAGATCGTCGATCAGAGGTAAAGGATACCGGTTCTTGATTGTCAACTTGTTCAATTCCCGGTAGTTTATGCACATCCGCATACTCCCATCCTTCTTCTTCATAAACAAAACTGGAGCACCCCAAGGAGAGACACTCGGGCATATAAAGCCCTTATCGAGCAACTCTTGGAGTTGAGTCATCAACTCCTTCATCTTCGGTGGGGCTAACTGATAAGGAGCTTTAGCAATCAGTTTTGCTCCCGGGATTAGATCAATCCTAAACTCCACTTCTCTCTCGGGTGGAATCCCCGGTAACTCCTCCGGAAAGACATCCACGTATTGATTCACGACCGGAACATCATTAACCTTCACCACATCCCGACTTGAGTCCGTGACACAAGCCATAAACGCCTTACAACCGTGAACAATATACTTCATCGCCTTAAGATAAGAACACAATAGGACGCCCCCTATTCTTTCACCCCGAATATAAAGAGATCTTCCCGAAGGAGAGATAGGTTGAATCGCCTTAGGCCCACACATTGTATTGGCTCTATATCTAGAAAGCCAATCCATCCCCACAATAACATCAAACTCTCCTAACGTCATAGGAATAAGGTCAATCGAGAAGATTTCGCCTTCTACCTCCAACTTACAATCCACATAAACGTCAAACACCAAAAAGCTCCTATCATTAGCCACTTCAATTTCTAGTGGTTCACCAAGCCTTTTACTTAGAAACGAAGTATGATTGGCAAATTTCAAGGATATAAAAGAGCGACTAGCACCCGAATCAAATAAAGTAAGAGCGGGCAAAGAGTTAATCATGAAAATACCTTAAACAACATCGGGAGTTTTTTTCGCCTCCTCAGCCATGATTTGAAATGTCCGTCCCTTCGGTCTTGGAATCTCGATTTTTCTTCCTCCACTATCACCTTGCTTTAGCTCGGGACACTCATTCCGCATATGCCCGGGCTTGTAGCAGTTATAGCACAAGTTAATTGGACTGGAACACTGAGTAGCAATGTGTCCCGGTTTCCCACATCTATAGCAAGATTGGGTTTTCGCCCGACATTCCCCAGTATGCTCCTTACCACAAACCCGATAGTGGCGAGCACTAGTTTTCAGAAACTGCTTCTTGCTAGGACTAGCAAGCTTTGACTTCTTGGAGGCCACTTCCACCTCCTCTCTCTTCCTCTTCTCGCCCCTTTCAACTTGTCTTTTTATCTCCACCTCTCTTTCCCGACATTTGTTGATCATGTCAACAAGTGTCCCACACAATGAAGGAGTGACAAACTCCCTATAATCCACCAAGAGCATAGAGTAGAAACGGTCAATCTTCATTTTCTCTGTGCTCACTAACTCTTGACAAAACTGACTTTTTGTCATAAAACATACCCGCTAGCTCATCAATTGACTCATTAGCTTGCCTTAAACGGAGGAACTCTTCAGTAATACGGTCCACCGTTGCTTGTGGAGAATGATATTTCAAGAACGCCTCCTTGAATATCTCCCATGAGATACTTCCGACGCTACCCTTCTCCTTACGGAGATTATGCAACCAATCCTTAGCTCGCCCCTTGAGCTGCTTCACAGCAAACACTACCCAATCCTCCGGGTCACAGTGGTATGTCTCAAATGTGGACTCAATCTCCGTGATCCATCGTTGACTAAGTAATGGGTCCACCTCCCCATGAAAGTCCTTCGGTTTACAAACCATATAATTCTTGTAAGTACAAGGTCTCCTGTCCTTCTCCTTGCCTTTATCTTTATTACCGCCATCCACGATAATAATTTCGTCCTCCTTTTTTTTGTTCTCCCTTTCGGTGAAGGCTGCCTTAACCGCACCTTGAATTTCGGTTAGAAATATGTGCAAGGTTTGTTCAAATGCCTTAGCCACCTCTTCGGAAATTCGCCTTTCGATCGCTTCATCCACCTTATCACCCATAGGAGTATGAACGGATCAGTTTGATCCCGACCCGTTGTCATGCCCATCACCATCGGTCTTATCTTTATTCAAATCTCCTTGGTTAGCCATTCCTCGACTGAGATTTAAAACAAACTTGTCACATGTGCAAAGCATAAGTATAGGCATCTATCTTACGTCATGCTCCTATATGTATGCAAGTTCATCTACATCTATATACATATATAACCACCTTCACTTACTCCTTAGTGATGGTTATTATTACATGGTCACCATGAAGACACATAGACATGTTACATTACTAATCATCCTTGCTAGATATGATTAGTAATATACTATGCCTAGGTATATTCATTGCCCCCATGGGATAACTTCCAAGACAAGTTTCAGCACACATAATCACCTTGGACACCAATTAAACAATCAACAAATATCATTACTAACCTTTACCTTAGCCTAGTGTCTCGGTCATGCCTTCGTTGGATTCTCGTTACGCCTATCAAGAGCAAATAAGTTTGAGTTCGGTGTCTCGCACACCCGAATCCCTCAAATCATTGCTCTGATACCAAGTTGTATCACCCAAAATTTCAACCAAAATTTAACTTTCAAAATACGCATAATTTAGGTCCCATAGAACAATCTTGACAAACAACACATTTTAAAAACAACCAAACAACAACGACAAGTTTTTGTTTTAACACATCCAGATGACATCTCCAAAATGACAATGAGTTTTAAACATCTATGAGATGACTCAAACAAGTTTAAGACTCCAACCATTAACAAAATAACCGAGAATCCAATTCATCGCGAAGCTTGACCCGAGACATCAAACTGGAGCTTTACCTACAATGAAACACCACAAAATAAATATTAGTAATTATATACAAGATCCCCAATCCCCGAAGGGTAACACCCAAGAAGAAAGGTCAAAACGCATAAAAGCTACGAAACAACGTTTTAGAACTCCATAACAGCGTTTTGAAACTCCAAAGTCTAGTGGCGTTTTGGCAGCATTGGACATTGAGTTTCTCTAGCACTCTTTACTACAGAGGCGTTTTGAAACTCCAAAGGGGCGTTTTGAAACTCCCCGCTATCATACACTCCATACATCACTTATTACATACATATAACACCTATGTATATCACCTCTGATTGTTTATCCTCTCACTAACCTGACCATACATCCTTGTGAGGTTCTAAAGACCTCAAACACCACAAAACGACTATGTGAAGTTCATGACCTCAAACGACTTCCGTGTGAGGTTCTTAGACTTCAATCACCATAATACGGCTTGTGAAGTTCATTACCTCAAATGACTACCGTGTGAGGTTCTTAGACTTCAAACTCCTTTATATGATCATATATTTACTCCCATGTGAGGTTCAAAGAGCTCAAATAACAATGAAAATTAGGGAAGTCCATGGCCTCAATTACTACCGTGTCTTAGACTTTAATACCGACTCTTTAACATACAAACAAATGTACACACACGAGACCAATCTATATTTATAACCCATACGTTATTTACCGACATGTGGGGTTCAAAGACCCCAATTTGCCATTTCTATTTGTGAAGTTCAAAGACTTCAAAACACACTTTCACCATCGCAACCCTTTCATACAACATAGTCATACCAATATTACTACACAAACAACTAGCAATCAAATTGTATGACCTACTCCTATCATTACTAAGTAAGTGCAAAGCACTTACCTTGTGCTTTAGATGATTCCGGTTTAGCTTCAATCTTAGCCACGTGATCATCTAAACAATTTATCTCAACATTAGTCTAGGCATCCCAATATACACCAATTGAGGTTCTAACACACTCCTATCACCAATTAACCAACATTAACATTTGTCTAGGTTAGATTAACATAATCAAACCTTTAACACCCATCAAACACTCCCTTAACCCAAATGACCCATTTAGGAATCACCCAAGTTCCACCAAAAGTCCCATTTGACAAATCATCATAAAAATTGGGGCTTTATGGTTAATTGTGTGTCCATTAACTCCCTAGACACTTATCCAACCTCAATTTAACATTCTAACATCATTAAATAGAAAACCCCCAAATTTCCCTCAAGAACACTAATTCTTGAATCCACAAATTGAGTGTTTAAATGATGTTATCTACCTCCCTTTACCTTTAGTTAAGCTAGGTTATCTCTTAATTCAAGTTATTTACCAACGAAATAACTCAAATCAGCCCTAGTTCGGATTTCACCTAAAACCCACCAAGAACACAAGAACACACCAAAATCTCCCAATTTCGCATGCAAAATCACCAACACTTGATCTTATCTCTTACTCTTTCTCTCTTCTCTTTGCAAGACACAAAACACACACAAATGGTGTGTTTTGCGCAACCCCCACCCCCTTTACAATCAGATTCCAAAAATTAAAAAAACAGCCCCTGGACTTCCCATTTTGGCTCTTTTCATCCAAACTACAAAAAAAAACTCCATTTTGAAACTAACCTCCAACTTTCATTTTATTTATTTACACCCCTTATAATATGAATAATATATTATAATAATAAACCCGAAAGTTGGTTCGTTACAGAATTATAAATTTGAAATTCAAACCCTAACTTGTTCCATAAAGTTTAAGATATCTATAAATAGGGGAGGTGGTTTTGGAGAATATAACACACAATTACAAAACCCTAAATATCTACCGCCTCTATCTCTCCCTTCGTCGCACTCGCCGCCGACGTCGCGCCATCACTGTGCGTTGTTGCCATCACCCATTTGTGGGTTCGCGTTTTCTTGTTGCCAGATCTAGCGACCAAATTGTTGAGATCGGGGTTTTTCAACTTGGTTAGCTATCTTCGTATGGTACGCTTATCCACGGATTCAGGAATTTCCGCTAGGAGGTGGCAAAAAATGGATCGGTCGAAAATGGGTTAGGACGCAAGTGGTTCGGGTCAAATAAAACAAGAAACTATACAAGTATTCTGACCGCATGATTAACAAAGTCCATTTAACTTTAATAATCATTTTAAATTACTTAACCAAATAAGTAATAAGATTAACATTGAGAAATAAACTAAATAAGAAAAATAAATTTCTCAACTATATATCTAATCAACGCTTTATGTAAAAAATTCAAAACAATGGAAATGTCTAGTATTTTTTCTTATTTACGGTGGATGAAGTCAAAACAGGGTTCTGATATTTTATTTTGTTTTGTTACTGTATCTTTGCCCTTAATTATGTTTTACAATGTACCCTCTTACCCTTAATTTTGTTTTGTAGTGTGCCCCTTATTCCTTCCAGAATTAACCTAAATTGGTCTTTACAAACAAATTTTAAAAATTTTTAATAGAGGGTTGACTGACTTATGGGGTGCATGTGCACCCCCTCCCAATAAGCTGTATCCGCCTCTGCTTATCTGATATAATATATGGTTGGTTTTCTGTTTTATTTGGTTTGTATATAGACTCATAGAGGATAACGCGGATCAACAAACATATTTAAAAGAACATAACAGCATAAGAAATTTCAACTCACACTTTGATATAAATAACTTTTTAATAAATTATTATTTTACAAAGTTAAAAAATTTAAAGAAAGTATGAAATAAGTTGCTATTTTACATATAAAACACTACAACAATTAGGTCTTTGGCTCTTTGCCAATAAAAGAGAGTTAATTGAATACTTCCCGTGTGATTTGATTAAATTGTATGTTTAGTCTCAATGATTGAAAAATTAAAAACTTAGCCTAAATATTTATTAGCTAGTTGCACATTTAGCCCTTGACATTAATACCAATTAGTTTTGAATAGAAAATTATTTCATGTGTCATTCACGTGAGGGTAATTTAGATTTTTGTGCTTATTTTTTTATGCATGTTGGTTTATTTGCGTTTAACATTTTAAAAGTCTAAATTTCCCTCACGTGTATGGCACATGAGGTAATTTTTCGTTAAAAACTAACTGCTATTAGCGTCAAAAACTAAATATGCAACCAGCTAACAAATGTTTAAGATAAATTTATAATTTTTCAATTAAAAAATCCTGGGTCAAACATATAATTTGATTAAACCATATAGGTTATTTGTGTAATTAACTCAAACAGAAATCGAAAACTTGAACCATAGGGTGAAAGGATATTTTTGTAATTTAGTAATTAAACAAATAAACTATCGGGGAGATCAACCAATATTGAGATTGTCGTGTCCTCATCTCTCTGGTATACGAGAGCCACACATACACATGAAACCCCCCCTTTCGATCTGAACACGCCAGGCGTTCTCTTTCAAAACCCTCCCTCGGATCCATCCAACTTAACTCGTATATCCAAGAACAAGTAAGACCACTCTTCATCGTTCTCCTTCCAATTCAATAAATCTGTATATGTACATGATCTATTTGTCTTACGCATCCAGATCCGTGTAATTTATGTTTCTAGGGTATGAAAATCTCATAATAATGTTGCTATTGTTTTAAATTCCGAAGAATCAATAGATTTCTATCTTAGATTTTGATTTTCCTTCCTCATTATGATTGGATCAATAAATACTTGGATCGAGTTATCGTCGAGAACGTTCTGTTCATTGTTAGGGTATTTGTTTGATGTTAAGATGAGAGTTTTGTTTAGATCTCAATTTTGTTTCTTATCTGACGTTCGTTAAGTAACTGATCCCCCAATTTGATCGCCATTTATCATTGATTAGGTTTTTAAACTATCTTTACTAATTCTATGTATTTGATTTATTTGGTCAATCATATTGACTAAAAGCAGCCGATTGGGCATAGACCTACAGATTTGGGATTCTCATTGGACTGGCTTTTACATAATGCTGTCAATTATGAGATTTAAAACTTTGTTTAAACTTTATAATTTTGTAGGTTCTTTGGTTGCTGAATATGGGTGTTGCGGAAAACAATATCAGCATGGAGGAAGGAACACTTGAAATTGGAATGGGTAAGCTTATGTTACGATGTCAACATGTATGCTTCAATCAGTGAATCATTTATTTTTGGGAAAATCGATTGAATACTAAATCTGAAACTGTTCAATAAGAATTTCATACTAGAAGAATTTTATCGACTGATATATGTGGTGGCAAAAGGGTTTCGTATTTAACTATTTGTGTCATAAACATGAAAAATCATGTCTATTTGATTCCAACTCCCACATATGTATGTTTAAAGAATCAGTAACACTTATTATCGTAGCTGTATTCTGATCAGTTTGTAAATATCATTGATTGTGCTTGATTTTTGAACTCGTTGATTCTTAATATTTGTACAGAATACAGAACTGTCTCTGGAGTTGCTGGACCGCTGGTCATTCTTGATAAAGTGAAGGTTGGTTTCTGTGCTTTTCTTGTGTTATTTCTCCCCTGTTTTTTTCCCAGCAGTCTATAAGTTTATACCTTGTACATTAATCTGTATTATGTTTACTTCTGAATGCATTTTATGTAGATACGCATCATTGATAAGTGACATGTGCATGCCTCTTTATATAATGACAGGGACCAAAGTATCAAGAGATTGTCAATATCCGTTTAGGAGATGGAACAACAAGACGTGGTCAGGTTTTGGAAGTTGATGGCGAGAAAGCTGTTGTCCAGGTCTTCGAAGGAACATCTGGAATTGACAATAAATTCACAACTGTGCAATTCACTGGGGAGGTACATAAGTTTCATTTTGTGTTTCTTTATCTTTCATTTATCATACTCTTTTACTTAAAAGCACATTACATCTTTATACTATTTCTTTTGCTTGTATAACCTTTGCATGAATTTGCTTGTTTAACCTAAAATGGTAGTGATTGATCAAATATTAAAGCAATAATTTTGCATGCATAAGAAATTTTATGTTTTGGTAGAGGTAGAATGTGTATTTATACCACATTGTTACTTCACAATGTGTGCAAGGAAGCTCGACTCTAATTGATGATTTGATGCCTTATTGTATATTGGGTTTGCTAAGGCTGTTTGCACTGTAAGGGTTAGACACCTTTGTATCTCAATTATAGGCCTCTTAATTACAACTCTTGATTTAAAATGATTAACAGCTCAACTTTATTCATAGATTAGCATTTAAGTGTTTGTATAGAAAACTGCTGTGGTTAGATTAAAATTGTTCAAAACATATTTGTATTTGTGTAAACAATTCATCTTATTGAAGACGCGAGTTTTGAGTGTTTGCTATTGTTGTACGATTTGATTTGAACACTCAATTGCATCTGTTTGGATGAACTACACTAAAGCCTTTTTACTTATTTTATTTGATCTAAATAAAGAATCTATACATGTACAGGTCTTGAAAACTCCAGTTTCCATGGATATGCTGGGGCGCATATTCAATGGCTCTGGGAAGCCAATTGATAACGGCCCTCCCATTTTGCCTGAGGCTTATTTGGATATTTCTGGTAAGGTTTTATCTCTATCTTGTGTGAATTATATTGTTTCCTTCTTAGATTTGTATTGAGTTTTATGTTTTATAGAATGTATGAAAATATTTTTCGGCCTCAGTTTTTCTCAAAGATTTAAGATTTGATGTTAATGGTTTTAGTACTTTCTTCAGCACAATGAGCATTTTCTAATATATTTTATGTGCATTATTATTATAATAATTTTTCAGGAAGTTCTATCAATCCTAGTGAGAGAACATATCCTGAAGAAATGATACAGACTGGTATCTCCACAATTGATGTCATGAACTCAATTGCTAGAGGACAAAAGATTCCTTTATTTTCTGCTGCTGGTCTTCCCCACAATGAGATTGCTGCTCAGATCTGTCGTCAAGCTGGTTTGGTCAAGCGCTTGGAAAAAACTGATAACTTGCTTGAGGTATTGTTCTTGAAGATCCTTTTTTACTTTTGGTAATTTTTTAAAATATATTTGTATGTTAATTAAATAAACTTGACACTGAATTGCTTGCTTATGTGCACAGAGTGGTGGAGAAGAGGACAACTTTGCAATTGTTTTTGCAGCTATGGGTGTGAACATGGAGACTGCACAATTTTTCAAACGTGATTTTGAGGAAAATGGATCGATGGAGAGGGTCACTCTTTTTCTAAACCTTGTAAGTGTTATAATTTTATCTTATTAGTTATTATCATAATAGCTTGTTTTAAAATGCTTATCTTTGAAAACTGTTTTATAGGCGAATGACCCAACAATCGAGCGTATCATCACTCCTCGTATTGCTTTGACAACAGCAGAATATTTAGCATATGAATGTGGGAAACATGTTCTTGTTATCTTAACAGATATGAGCTCTTATGCTGATGCTCTTCGTGAGGTAATCATTACTATTTCAGGTGCTTTTTTCTTTACTCAAGAAGCAACGTTTTTTTAACTCTTTTTAATGAGTGATTGCAGGTGTCTGCTGCTAGAGAGGAAGTGCCAGGAAGGCGTGGGTATCCTGGTTATATGTATACTGATCTGGCAACAATCTATGAGCGTGCTGGAAGAATTGAAGGCCGAAAGGGCTCCATCACGCAAATTCCAATTTTGACCATGCCAAACGATGGTATCATTTACCCTTCATATTTCTTTTTTTTTTTGGGAAGTTATTTGTTATTTTAACTTTTATACTTGTGTACTTATTCCTTGTAAACTTTGTGCATCGATTCATCAGATATCACACATCCCACTCCTGATCTTACGGGTTATATTACTGAGGGACAGATATATATTGACAGGCAGCTCCACAACAGACAGGTTAGATTAAAATAAAGTGTTTATTTTTTGTATTCCTTGTCATAACTGTAGATGGCATAACGTGAGATGGAGAATTTACCAACTGTTATTATTTTGAATCAGTAAGACCCTCTACATAAATGGTTTCACCACTATTGAAAGGTTCTAGGATATAATCTCCCATTTTTAAATATTTTATAGTGAATGTTGAAAGTAGATTGACCCATTTACTTGTGATAGGGATAGGGTTATTCAGGTTATTTTTTTACTTTGTTTTTATCTCTCACATGTCAAATGGGTAAAATAAGAAAAAGAAGGTAGCTTAAAGGCGAACAGGTTAAAAGTTGCCAAAAGTGTGTTTAATGTGGAGGACACCTACTAAATTAGTTATAAAAAAAATAGACTTATTGAAATAATATAACTTTTGCAATCATGTCTGACACACTAATTAGTAACCAAACCAAACCAAACCAAACGTACCCAGTATAATCCCACACATAGCTAACGCTATTAGTAGGGTCTGGGGAAGGTGTGATGAGGGCAAACCTTACCCCTATCCCTAGGGATAGAGAGGCTGCTCCCGTTTAGACCCCCGGCTATCTATAAAAACGTGACACACTAATTAGTAATTATCTATAAAAACGTGAGGCCAAAGAATAACCCATTCGACCTACCTATTTTGCCACCTCTATTTGAGATGCTTGACTTGTTTATGTTGACGTCATTTACTATTTCACTCTAAAAACGTGAGGCCAAAGAATAACCCAAAACAAACATACTCTATGTTGTAGCAAAAACTATTATGATAGGTTGAATTATCTTCATACTGCAGTTACAGGATAGAAAATATTTGAGTTTATTAATGATGGTTGATTGGTCATTTATAATTTATTAAAACGCCTAAACTGAAAAATGTTGATATGATGAAATTGACAGATTTACCCACCAATCAATGTGCTTCCATCACTATCTCGATTGATGAAGGTAATCTCCCAAATCTCTTGATTAATTTGGATATAGCTTGTGCCATATACAGTTTGTAAGTTGGCAACTAAGCATGCAAATAGAAGGGATTTGGTTTAACTAAGGGTTGTATGATTGCAGAGTGCTATTGGTGAGGGGATGACTCGCAAAGACCATTCTGATGTCTCCAATCAGGTCAAGATTGTTTGTATTTCATCTATACACACACTCCCACTTCCCTTCAATAATAAATTCATAGTTTACTAGATTTGTCACACATGAAATTAATGATTTTTATTGTCATATGTTCAGCTATACGCAAATTATGCCATTGGTAAAGATGTCCAGGCCATGAAAGCAGTGGTTGGAGAAGAAGCTCTTTCTTCTGAGGATTTGGTCAGTCTCTCTCTCTCTATATATATATGTAAATGTTAGTTAGATGTGTGTTTAATGTTGTAAATGGAACAGCTATACTTGGAATTTTTAGACAAGTTTGAGAGGAAGTTTGTGGCGCAAGGAGCGTATGACACAAGGAACATCTTTCAGTCACTGGATTTAGCATGGACGCTTCTGAGGATCTTTCCCCGTGAGCTTCTTCACCGTATTCCAGCGAAAACCCTTGATGCTTTCTATAGCCGTGAAGCAAGCAACTGAAGCAACAGGTAGAGTTATTTGTTGGCAGGCATGGGAATAAAAGAAAAAGGGTTATGTTTTTTGTTTGATTTTGTTGAAAAGCAACCTAGCGGCTGTTGATGGCTTTCCATAAGAGGCAGTTAGGTTATGTAATGTATTGTTGGTTAAATATTTAGTGTTTTTTGCAGACACGGTCATCATTCATTCATTTGCCTGCTTGTACGGGACCTCCTGTTTATTGTTTGATTTGTTTTGCAAATTTATTTATATTTGAATAAATGAAATGATGTTTTATGACCTGTAGTTTTTGGTGGTCTTATTTGAAGTTGTAAACAATTTTTTTTTTTATATATTTTTGAATTTATATGTTAGGTTTTAAGATCAGTGTAAAGTACCAGATTGATTTTCAAAACAATACCTGAGTTAAATTACCGAGTTTCAACATCGAGTGACTTAATTAGGTTTGAGCGTGTTGTTGGTGCTTTTGTTGCGACTTCTGTTCAAACTTCTATACAAGGAAATTCCATTATTAACTTTTAAGTGGGCTTTTGAGGTTAGAGACTTGTTGGAAATGCATAAGTTTCTTTACGGTTCTAAGAAGTGGCGCAAAGCTATTCACCTAGTGTTATTGACTGCTTGTTTGGTGTATGTGGAAGGAAGACTAGGAATGATATGATTTTCAATCAGAGGCCGATCTCCTGGAAAAAAAAAACCTTAGAAGAGATAAAGATCCATGCTTTTCTTTGGTTTAAATCCCGCTCAAGGTCCGTTTCGTTAACATGCACTTTTGGTGGATCTAAATTTGGTGTACCTAGCTTACCGCTAGTCTTATAATATAATTGGGTTTTGTTGGCCATTAAAAAAAGTGGGCTTACACAACAAAATGTCGCCGAATGAAATTTAGCACATTTGTTTGATCGCAAACCGTGCAAAGACTTTGTTTGAACCATTTTTTTTTTAAATTTTGTTTTCAAAATCGTGTTGGGTTTTATTAAAATTTAAAAAAATACAAGCCAGTTCATAAATATTAATATTATACATATAATTATATTCCTTATATGAAGAAAAATATGTAGTTAATGTCAAACAGCACACGATTGTTAGATTGAACCATTAAACTGTCTTTCAAAATCGTATGTTTTTAACGCCAAAAGGTAGCATCTGCATTTAATATTGTATCACGAGGTGTTTGAACTTCAAATATGGTCAGAATAATCTATTACCACCAATACCATATGATTATATGATATACAAGACTTGTAAATATGAAGAATTCTCAGTTTCCACTTTATTCAACCACATAAAATTCATCTGTTTTTCAAATCCACAGCATATATAATGACATTCAGTACATTCGATCATCGGCACTCATGGCGTAATAATAAAGCTTGGTATCATTTAGCTGCATTTTCAATGTAACAAAAATATGCAGTTTTAATATTTAAAACAGTAGCAAATAAAGTGTTCAAAGTAAATAAAACTCCTAGAAATTTGATACTAGGGTTGTTCATAAACTGAGCAAACCATCCAAGTCAAACGGCTCGGCTGGTTTTAGTTTTATATGTTGGTTTGGTGGTTTAACAGTCCGGCTGATGATTTCAAACATGGAATGAACCCGCCTTTAACCTTTATTATTATTATTATTATTATTTTCACCTATGAAATACACAGTTACATGTATTTATTATATTCATCAACCATCTTTTATCATTTACTTTAATACAAACTAACGATTTTGAAGAAAAAAAATATTAGTTAAAACCGTCAACGGCCGAGTGGCAGACCCACCCAACCCACCCAATTTGGTTTGCCCTTTCCTGAAACCGCAATTAGCAAGTCGGCCCAGAAAACTCGTTAAAACCGGTCAGGTTCGTGATTGATACCCATATCCATGACTATTAAAAAGAATACCTTAACCAAATTAAATGCAGACACATTTAACTGCTTGCATAAAATCAGTTACACCATCGCTGTATTGATATAGACTAAATAATAATAACAGAAGCAAACAAGAAAATGTGTGACTTCTGATGCCAATTGGACTATCTTTTCAAATTAAGAACTGATACGATTCTTATTAAAAAATTACCCAATCAAAACACGCCATGTAATGCTACATCATTTTTACCCTAAACTACCCCCTTCACACGGGGTGGAACCCCTGAACCCGTGAACTGAAGCCGAGTAGGATTGGAGAATAACTGAAGCTTAAAACACACGGGTTGTAGAACCCGTGAAGCCGTTTAAGTTGCGGCGGTGTTGCCGACTTGCCGTCCCAACCCGAGCTCGAAGCCGAGCTCCACCCTTATAGATTATTAGATTTAACATCAACCATTCAACCTTTTTTTTTCCAATTTGTAGTATTTTTTGAAAGTTTGACTTGTTCAAATTTTTTATAAATTCAATGAAATGAATGAGTATGAAGTGAAGATAAAAGGGAAAAAATAATAAGTTTAATATTGAAAAAAATAATCACTAAATAGCAACCAAGTTTCATATATGTTAATTTAATTTAAAAAAAACATTTACGTTTATAAAAAAATTACTATAATGGAACAATACTGAAACTTGAGTGGTTTTTGTTGTTAAAAAAAAGGTGTGAGTGACTACTTTAGTGGAAAACTGAGCAACTTGGTTATTATTGGGTGGAATATTACCATATAAAACTACCCGGAAAGTCAAAAGTTAACTCCTATTTGGTCATACTTATTGATGAAAAATTACCATTGAAACTTTGAAAAAAAAAACTAGACATGTATTCATGAACCAATCTTGTTTTATTAAATACCCATAAAAGTTACACTAAATACATGTAATTAAGCATTAATTAATAGAGGGAAAATACATTACCTTCAATCAAGCTTCAGGATTACCCTTCCAGAATTGTACAAAGAAATAAAAGGTCAACATCTGATGAAGGTGTACATCCACCTAAGAACCTTCCTCTTCTGCCATAAAATCAGATTTTATAAATAAATAAGTGGATGTTTAGATGTGCGTCCTAAAAGTGATTATGTAATATTGAATAATTAAACTTAAATGATTAGCTGTAATAAAATGTGGTGCAGGGGATAGCATTTGGATATGCTTCGGTTGTTTAGATGAAATAAGTGTTTGGATGTGCTTCTGCTTCTTTGATGAAGAAATAGATAAAAATAAGGGTATATAAGTAATTTTACTCTACCATTTGATAATCAGCTTATGCAGGTAGTATGAAACTGATAATGAAAAACTAGAAGTGGAAAAATGGACAAAACCGGTAAAACTTTTGTAAGGGTTGAAATCGGTCAAATCGATTGACCTGAAATACTTTTGATCCCAAAGTTAGATTTTTCATAGATGATCAGTGTGTCGAACATGATTACAGAAATTCTACTATTTCAATGATAATAACATACTATCAGGATAAAAATATTTAGGAGGTTTCAAGCTTCTAAAAATACTCTGAAGTTTGATCAAGATTCTACCCACTAGAAAAACATATACCAAATCGACTCATTTGTAAGTAAATAAGTCAAAATTGGCACCTTTGTTCAAAACTGAATATTTGACCCCTATGTAACAAGATAATCATACCCATAAGTAGGTTACAGGAACATTTAAAACTGATTATTGCAATTTGAAGTCATAATCATGTTTCAAACGCACATCCAAACATCCCTAGATACATGATATCAATTTCAATGTTATCAGATATTATAATTTTATACAGATCACTTTCATTACCCCGAATCTTTTGTGGTTTGACGTCTTTGGCTGTTTCCTTAGTTAGAGACTGTAGGAGCGCCTTTTGTGTAGGTAATTCTGCTATGAAAAGAAGAGTTTGAGCCCAACCAGCATACTTCCCATATTTTTCTACAAATGCATCAGCCACATGGCTGCAAAGCTTGGGTGTCAAACGTTTGCCTGCCAGCTCGGGAATCAGGTATTTAGTTGCAATCTGCCACCAAAAGGATGTCCATATTTAATAATTGTGTTTCATGCAATAAAATTTATATCAAGAAATGATGTTCATTATGAACAGAGGTGGCATCATGGTGGACCAGAAAGGTTGGGTAACGGGTCAAAACGGGAACAGACTGGAATAGTCTGATACATTCGACTCTTTTACATATTAGCTACTAGCTTAGACCCCGTGTAATACACACGGGTGAAAAACATCAATACATAAATTTCTTAAATTTTATTTATGTATTTTACAAGTGTAAAAATGTATTACTGTATACTAAGGATATAAAACAAAATTCAAAATATGTAAAAAATAGTATATAATTGGGTTTCGGAAATACGTCAATTACTATTTAATGTAATTTGACTTTCATTTACTATTTGATTGAAAATAAAAATTATATAATTAGATTTCAAAGTTTTTTTTTATAATAAAGGATAATTTAAAATAAATGTGTTTTATTAGTATAATTAGTAATTTATTAAAAGATATGTGTGCATTTAATAAGAGAGAGAGGCGGGAAAATATTGATGAGATTGAATATGGTGGCGACACGTGGCACACAAAAACCTTTATTTATTATATAGTATAGATTTTCAATTTGACCCGTTTGACCTGTTTGAGACAAAACACAACCCAAATCAACCGACTCATAAAGCCACCGCTAATTATGAGGTTTCTTCCTTTTCTATAAGAAATGCACTATTTGAACAGTGACATTAACTGAACCAACTTTCAACGTCATACCACGACTTAAAAGTATGCGGGCCAACCCAACCCACTCCATTTTGACCAGTTACCCAACCCGTCTGTTTTGACACTTGTAAGATAAAGACATGTTAAGTGAAATCTTAGAATCTGACCTTCCAGACATGTGTATCAACAGGAACAGCACGATGTTGATCTAGAGAAAACAAAGCTATACAGGCTGCAACTTTGGGGCCCACACCAGGTAGACTCGTCAGAGACTCAATTGCACTTTCAAGATCTAATTTCCTGAGGGAAGTAAGCCACTCTACACCACCACCAGGTTTTGATTGCAGTACTTCTACAGTGCCTCTAATGTACTTAGCCCTGCTCCCTCATTTTAAAAGAGAAAAATAAATATCAGATTCTAGATCAAACAGAACTACATTTTGAATTATAATATGCATTAATGTAAAAACCTCTAGTCATGATTTTGGTAGAGGTGGCAAAGTGGGTGGATTGGGTAATAGGTCAAAGCAGGAAAATGAGTGGGTTGTGTAACGGGTTGACCAGATGTATATAATTAGTAGACAAGATGTGACTATATCTCAAGCAATAAAAATAATGCATGAACATATAATAGAGGTGACTATTTTGACCAATTTACTTAAGAATGAATCAATTTGGGTTATGTTGTATCCTAAAAGGTCAAATAAAAAATCAAGGTAAAAGAAAAATGGGTTGAACGGGTTGACCTTGAAGTGTACAACTACCTAAGTTGTTTTATTTAAATAGATAAAAAAGCAGATTTTATTGCAATAACATAGATTTTGATATCATATTTAAGGCATTAACTATTTACAAAGAAATAGGGTTGGCCTGAAAATCTGAAATGTATTTGTCCAAATTCTTTTATAAACCGTTAGTGTGTCAAACATGATCACAAAACTATATCTTTTCAATTAAATAAGGATGATTTAAGCATTTTAAATACACTTTAGGTGACTTTCAACTGGTTTGATTTTATACTACTTGTTTTTATTTACTTGTACAACATGTTATAAGAGATAAAACATAAACCTGAATTGACCCGTTTATAGATAAATTGAAATTGCCACCTCTAATTTTTTGGGGAGGGAGTATTTAATCCATGCTATAAAATCACAAAGATGTAACATAATCGACCTTTAGGGATCAAGATTCTAGTCAAACATTATTATCAAAATGTTAAAAAAAATCAAAAATAGAGGATTTTGATGATACATTTCTCAAGAAAGTTGTAGTGTTAAAGAAGATGCTGGAACTAGCTTCAAGAAATGGACACACTACTTCTACCATGTAAAGGAAACTATATACTTGCACATTCTTCTATCATTCTTATAGAACATTTTAAAAAACCAAACTTATCATTTTCTGTTTTTATGAAACATGAGAGTATGCCTAAATCTATCGTACTTGGAAACATATACAAATATATAGCTGATAACGGATTAATAAAATGGCTAGACTATGGAATCATGCAAGGGTTTTACCACCAAGTAATTTTTAAATGGTGTATATACAACTTATCCTTGTCTATAACTAGATGAAACTATGAAAAGAAAAAAGTCAATAACTTTATTATTTCATTCCACCAAGCAATGACATGGAATTTACATGATTCCCCTCGAAATACAAAATAGAAAAAGGAAATAACATTATCTTGCTTTCTATCTTCTTTGTTGGTGAATAAGCTTCATTAAGAACTATAGAACTTGTGAAAGTCTAAATGCAAAAAAGAAACCCTCAAACAAAATCTAATGACAGGAGCTTTATAGTTATTTATTTTCACTGTTTCATATCTTAATCTGGCTAATATCATTCAATGATGTTCAACATTAACAGACTAACGGTGAATCAACTTCAAATACAAACTATAAAAGTTCATCCATCAACATTTCCATTCAAGCCTAAGAACAATCTTCATGATAACAAGAAAACTCCTATAGTCCTATCTCTTGATTTAAAAGAAAAAGAGAAGAGGAAGCCATGTATACACAAAGCAGCACTTTCCAAACCTAAAGTTAAGCAAATTGCAACAAATAGCAACACATTTTCACTCCACAACTCACACCACCTCCCAGCTCCCGCAATCCCAAGTTTATCCACGTCTCTTTTTGCAAGTAGTAGTTAAATGCACTTTCTATTCAATTTGCATTCTCATTTAGCAGTTTAGCACTAGCCGTGATCCCATGTTACATATTTTTAGTTTTTAATTTCTTGTATTTAAGAAGCCTTGGTGTTGATGGAAAAAAAGCAAAAAATTGAGTAAAGTTTCTTGTCTTACATTTATTTACTTCCTGTCAAATTATTTGTTTACTAGGAGATTGCCGATCTCAAATCCGGCTCTATCAGTGTCTAATTTGATCACAACACGTCCTCATGACTATAACAACTATTAGTAAAACCATCCATCTTTTGAATGTCATTATAAAAAAGAACCATTCTACTTGGTATGCATGTCACATTTTTTGTCTATCAAAGTTCCCCAAAATAATCAACTTTGACCCAAAAACAAAAAAACACTAGCATTGCTGAGTGAAAGCAATGTTGATATTATTGCAATTTGTGTAAGTTTTGAATTTCATGGTTACTTGGATAATTCTCCTAATCGTGTTAGACACTTTTAGATTCGTAACTCGTATCAATATATATTCTAACTTCTCATTTGGTCTTAAGTAAATCCAACTAAACTAAAATGGCTTGATGATATCACCAACAATTTGCGTCCAAAGTTCATTTAGACTTTGTTACCAATACACAATCAACATATCTCCATTTCCAACAAAACTAGCAAACTTAACTAGTCACAAAAAAATTCAAATTCATAGCATATACACATTCAGTAAGTAATATAAAGTCCAACCTGTAGCCAAAACCCGCCTTTCGAAGCTGTTCCTCGGAAATTTTCGACAACTGATCCAAACTGGGAAACTCATAAAAACCAATCCCTTCAACCTCCCCCAGATAATTACCCAAAGATGACACAAAATCAACCATTTGTGTGATCCTCTTAATATTATTATTAGATGAACAAATAAACTGCATAAGACACTCAAGTGGGTCTTGCCTGAGCACTCTGGCACCACTCAAATGTTGTGCCAACTCAGCAAAACGAGGATCAGATGCAGAAAACTCGTCCCATAAATCACTCAAACAAATACTCATGTTAAGGAAATCCAAAAGAGCTGATTTAGCAGCAGCTTGGTTAGAAACAGGGGTATTGTGAAAACAATAAGAGACGCCATCTTGAAGATGTGTGAGGGAGACAAGGTGGGGGCCAACTGCACCGGTGTATTGAAAAGGGGAAGTTTGTTTCCATCGGAATGTTTGACCGGTGGGGAATGTGAGGGGCAAAAAGAGCTCTGATTTGGTTAAATTGAGGGGTACCCATTTGGGGGTTTCAGGGGGTGAAAGAAGGGGGTTTCTGGATTTCTTGGAGGAGTAGTATGAGGGTATGGTGGGTTTTGGGGTCCTGGTGGTTGATGACGGCGGCGACGGGAGGGGTCGGTGTCTCTTCATGTGTGTATCAATTTGAGTAATGATATTATTATTTTTTGAACGGCAAATTTAAGTAATGATATTTGGTCCGCAGAGATTCGATGATTGATATGTTTTGTCTTATAAATTATTGAGTAAATTATCGTTTGCGTCCATATGGTTTACACGATTTAGCACAATGCGTACTTAACACAAATTTTTAACGCTTTGAATACCCGTGGTATATAATCTGTAATACTCTGAGTCCCTGGATCTAACTTCATTAAAAAATTCCGTTTAAATTCAGGTGAAATGTCCATTGTACCCTTTTACTGTATAACAGTCTGCGTCCCTAGAAACATTTAATATCTGTTTGCGTCCTTGTCTGAGTCCCTGGACCTAACTCACCCCAAACTACTACATTCGCCCGAAACTACTAGGGACGCATTGTGTTAAATCGTGTAAACCACATGGACGCATTGTGTTAAATCGTGTAAACCACAGGGACGCATTGTTAAATCGTGTAAACCACCCTAGAAACTACTATTTTGACTAATAACTTGTTGACTTTGACTTAATGAACCAAACATCGTAGTTTTACAATTTATTTACAAAAAATGATTTCACACCACTCTCGTAATCAAATTGTTATCAAATCACTCTCGTAATCACATTGTTAGTTTTTAATCAGTTTTACATTTATTTTTGTTATGAACAAATATCTAAACCGAACTTATAAAAAAACAATATGATTTGTAATTAAATGATTCATAAAAAGTTCATCTAAAACAACAATAACCATGTACATAAATTTAATTAAGAGTTAATTACACGACTAGTTCGTATGGTAAACACATTTTACGGGTTTAGTTATCTCTTTCCGGAAATTACGGATTTTGGTCAGGAAAAGTGTGTGGGTGTTTACGGTTTTTAATATTTTTTAACACGAGTAGTAAAATTATCATTGGACATAAATTTAACATGTTTATTCAACATTCTTAACGATAAGGTATACAATTTGACAAAAAATAAAGAGGATCAATATTGTAATTTTTAAAAGAAAAAAATAATTAAATCTATAAAATGTGTTCATCATAAAAATTCATTTTGTGTAATTAACCCTTTGACTAGACTGTATAATTTTAATAATTTAAGTAGTTTCTAGGGTGATTTACACGATTTAACATAATGCGTCCATGTGGTTTACACGATTTAATACAATGCGTCCCTGTGGTTTACACGATTTAACACAATACGTCCCTAGTAGTTTCGGGCGAATGTAGTAGTTTCGGGTGAGTTAGGTCCAGGGACTCAGGCAAACAGATATTACATGTTTCTAGGGACGTAGACTGTTATACAGACGAAGTTATGTCAAGGGACTCAGAGTGTTACATATTGTATACCACAGGTACTCAAAGCGTTAAAAAATCGTGTTAGGGGCGCATTGTGTTAAATCGTGTAAACCACAGGGACGCAAACGATAATTTACTCTAAATTATTATATTTTCTGTAAATGTAAGTTTAGCAGATATGGTATGAAATTGTTTCATAATAAAACACTTACTCAAAATTATTGTATAAATTTACGATGGATACAATATAATAAATGCATGTGTGTAGGTTTTGAGTTTTATGATAACTTGGATTTTCTCTTAATCGTGTCAGATATTGTCAGATTTAAATATTTCGATCGTACTTATGAAATGATCAATCGGATAAGACAAAAATTTGTCAAGAACATATATGAAATTTTGTTATGAAATTGTACAAGAATTCATTGTGAATTCAATGTTGAAACCATACAAGATGATTCGTTTATATAGGGGGACAAAAAGTTACCATGGATCGTCACAACGTTTCATGAACAAGTATGACAGTTGATGGTTATAATCGTCCGTAACTGCATCAGTAGAAAGTACCCATTAGTAGTAACTTAGTTACTATGGACCATCAATACTATTGAAGTACAAGGTTGCTACCGAAGTATAGATTTGCTACCGCAGTTGCTACCGATGACAAAGTTGACACCGATGAACAAGGTTGATGCCAATGAACAAAGTTGCTACTGATGATCAGTAGCAACTTGCTACTGATTTATCAGTATTTTCCAACATCAATTTTATGTAACTTTCCACCAACAATGTGAGTCTGAACCATCTCGAACGCCATCAGGGGCTACCGCCCTGGTACCCCGCTACGAGGGACGTTGCCCCCAGACCCCCCGTGGTCTAGGGGCTTTTTAACAACCTTAGAGGTTCCTAAGTACCAAAGTTATCATAGTCTTGATGGAGTATGCACTCCGCACCTCAGCGTAGCTGACTTTGTATGTACGTTAGATTGTTTTATAGATGAGTTCCATGGACGACGTATCTTGGCTTGGGTGCGGTGCTACTTGGATCGGTGTGCATGCATTTGCACAGTAAGGTTAAGGACGAATAATGATTTTTAAAGATAATTACAATTTAAGTAAGACTTACGTTGTATGTTTTTATAAAGAGTTAAGTGTTTTTAAATAAATACCCTATGATGTGACCCAATTGTAGGGTGCTCGGTTTGGGGCCTTACACTCAGTTAGGTAAAACCTACCAATCCTCATGATCTTTTGAGAGCCAATGATGAGAGCTCCAGGCATATGTTTCCACATAAAATAGAGGAGATGATTACCACGAAAACTTAATATATAACTATTAGAGCATAACTAACATGGTTTTTGTGAGCTGATCAGGAATTCTTTAAAATTTTTTATCAGGGACACAACGCGACAGACTTACGTACCTTAACTTATGAAATATGTTGGACTTACAAGCATGGCGGACTTACATGCCATGCTTTTGTCAGGAGATCCTTTAATGAACAGTCACTTAAATCTAAAAAGGAAAATATTTACTAATAATATGTACGCACAAAGGCATATCTTTTTGGTATATGTCATTGCATATCTTTTGTTTTTATTCCTATAGCATGTCACTACCATTGCGTGTCTTTTTGCTAAGGATAGTACTTTGCAGATCAGTTTGCACTGCATTGAGTGTCTTTTGCTTTGCACAGTCAAAGGTGTTTGTAGAAAGAAAGACTGATGGCTACAAAATTCTCTAAGTACAAATGCTGCTGATCTCAGAGTTTGCTGCTGACCAACAAACTGCTGCGGATAAGCTTATCTACAGCGGATACTTGTTCTTCTGCTGAAGAACAAATCTACTGTGGATAGCCTTATCTGCTGAAGACTAGAGTTGCCGCGGATAGGCTTCTCAGCATCATCAACACTTGATGCTGCTGATAGGCAAATCATCAACAACTTTGGATGGTTGTGTCTTGTTGCTGATCAACAACTCTACTGCTGATAGTTATTCATCCATTGAAGATCAAACGTTGCAGCTGACCAGCCTTGCAAAAGCAAAAGTAACCATAACCACGGACAACTTTCTGCTGCACCACTGACACACACCACGCAGAAAGAATGTCACTGGTGCAGACAATAAAGCACTACAACGCTCTTCTCCAAGCATGTAAGCAATAATGCCTAAGAAGACGTTTAAGAAAAGTTAACTAGCATAGTTATTATTATTGTCTGTACATGTAGAATAGCTTCAATACAAGATCAACGGTTTGTGTTAGATCTGATCCTTAGAATCAAGGGTCTGTCTTGATTCTAAGTTACTATATAAGTAGTACTTAGAGTCATTGTACCTCAGTGCTTTTCTTAGAGTTTTTCTCTATAATCTTGTAACCATTGAAGCTTAATACAAATTGCATTTATCAGTACTTCCTGTGTTTACTTGTTTACTTTGATTAAGTTGTGATTGTTTCCGCCAATCTCAACTGGAATAGAACCATCTTGTATTTACCGATCCTACAAGTGGTATCAGAGCTTTGGCTCACAGATTAAACAAACTCACACTTGTTTAATCATTCTTCGCTTCTATTCTAAACTCTCTCTTTGGTAAAAGTCTCTCACTATCACAAATCAAAAATGGCTCAAAGCAATGGATTTGAAGATATTGGAAGCATCAACAGGCCACCAAGACTGGTGTCTAGGGAAGACTACGATATGTGGAAGAACTGGCTTTTTGACATAGACTCATTCACCCAAATGTTTGAGCCTCTCATCTTCTCAAATATGGAGTCTTCCTCCTCTCAAGCACCTGCTTCCACCTCCTTTGACTACAGACTGGATTTTCCAAAATCTTCTATCAGTCTGAGAAGACCATCCATTGATCCTCCATATGTTATGGAAGCCATTGAAGCAAGTGCAGCCAGAACCACACTCTCAAATGTCACCAGCAGCAGCTTGTCCGAAAATGAAAATTTTAATGAAGATTCTTCAGTAAATGCTGTAGATGCTGCAAACACTATCGCTGATAACACTGATGTAGCTGTTGATATTGGAGACTCTTTAACCATGAATGAAGAAATCCCTGATAAAAAATCAAAGCAATCTTGAACAAGGGATACAACTGGAGGTGGTACCAGATCAAAGGATCAACAAGGAACATCCTCTGGATAATATAATTGGCCAAGTTCACCAAGGTGTTCTAACAAGAAGCAAATCTCATGAGGCCAATATATGTTTATTTTCATGTTTTCTATCTCAGGTGGAACCCAAGAAGATAGATGAAGCTCTGCAACACAGCAGCTGGATTGAGGCAATGCAGGAAGAGTTGCTACAATTCAAGAGACAGCATGTCTGGAAGCTTGTTGATCTTCCACCTGGTCAATATGCCAATGGCACAAGATGGGTATTCAGGAACAAGCAAGATGAGAGAGGCATTGTAGTCAACAACAAAGCCAGACTTGTAGCTCAAGGCTACACTCAGGAAGAGGGAATTGACTATGATGAGGTCTTTGCTCCTATTGCCAGACTAGAGGCCATCAGAATCTTCCTGGCATATGCTGCATCCAACAATTTCATGGTCTATCAAATGGATGTAAAGAGTGCCTTTCTGTATGGGAAGATTGGCGAAGAAGTATATGTCAAGCAGCATCCAGGCTTTGTAGATCCTGCCCATCCTAACCAAGTGTTCAAACTAGACAAAGCTCTATATGGCTTACATCAAGCCCCAAGAGTCTGGTATGAAACTTTGTCTGGATATCTGCTAAGCAACAACTTCAGAAGAGGTGCCATTGACTAGACCTTGTTTATCAAAGATGAAGGGGAGAAATCTTACTGGTTCAAATCTATGTAGATGATATCATCTTTGGATCAACAAGGAAGAAGCTGTGTAAAGACTTCGAGATCCTGATGCACTCAAAGTTTGAAATGAGCTCAATGGGTGAGCTAAATTTCTTTCGGGGTCTTCAAGTCAAACAAGTCCCAAATGGAATCTTCATCAGCCAATCCAAATATGTCAAGAGCATTCTAGAAAGATTCAAGATGGCTGAGTGCTCTGCTGCAGGAACCCTATGCAAGTGCACCATCAGTTGACTCCAGACAAAGATGGTCAAGACACTGATCAACATCAGTACCGTGCAATGATAGGGTCTCTCATGTATCTCACTGCCTCAAGGCTAGATATCATGTTTGCAGTATGTCTCTGTGCAAGATTTCAAGCAGCTCCAAAGATTTCACATCTTCAAGCCGTCAAGAGAATTTTTAGATACCTAAAGGGAGCCCCAAGACTTGGGCTATGGTACTCTAAAAATGATAAGTTTAATCTTTATGCATACACTGACAGTGATTATGTGGGATGTAACTTGGACAAAAAGGCCACTTCAGGGGGATGTTAGTTTCTGGGAGGAAGATTTATTTCATGGCAATGCAAGAAGCAAACATGTGTTTCAACTTCTATAGCAGAAGCAGAATACATTGCAGCTTCAAGTTGCTATGCACAAGTCATCTGGATACAAAATCAAAAGTTGGATTATGGGATGACTTTCATGGCAACTCCCATTCATATTGACAACATAAGTGCTATATCAATCACAAACAATCAGGTGCAGCACTCCAAGACAAAGCACATTGACATCAAGTATCATTTCATAAGAGATCAAGCTGAGAAAAAGAGAATTATTTTAACCAAAGTTCATACCAATGAGCAATATGCTGATTTGTTTACAAAACCGTTTGATGAAGCTAGATTTAGATATTTAGTTAAATCTATTGGTATTATGAACCTTGATTAAAATATGTCTCTAAAATTTGTCTTTGTAAATATGTCTGTCTTTTGCTATAAATAAAAGTTACAAGTCAGCAACATCCATTTTTTTTGCTGCTGACAGGTTTAAAAATCAGCAGCAATGATTTTGCCACTGACTGCTTTAAGTTATCAGTAGGAATAAGTTTCCTGCGGATAGCTTTAAGGCAGTCAGCAGCAACTCCCTTGCTACGGATCATTGCATCCATCAGCAGCAATAGAGTTTGCTGCTGGCAGACTTAACTATCCGCTACAACCAAGCTTGCAGCGGATAGGCTTAACCATCAGCAGTAACCAAGTTTGCTGCTGATGGGTAAAAATAAGTCTAAATTAACTTTTACCCGCTGTAAAAATTCCTTTCAGTCTTTACCATGACTTCTATAGTGTATTACAACTGTAACAGTAAAAAGTGAATGAGTTTTTACTGTACAAGTCCCTTTGCTTTTCCCTCCTCTGTCGTTATAAGAACAAATCAAATTTCTTCACCACCCCTTCACATTCAATTTCGCCCAAACTTCCATCACTTTCTCTCAAGCCCCCACCATATTCAAAGCCTTCCATTCCTAACCACCCTTCAAAATCTTTCCCTTTTCCTCTAAACCAGAAAAAATGACAGACATAAACAATCCTGATGATAAGTTCTCCCCATATCACAACCTCACGGCATACTTAACTAAAGGAAAGAAGTCCGAGGGATTCGATGATATGATCGACTTTCTGTGCCAATCAAAGATACATTTTGCACTAACAGTCAACCCTACCATTTATATTCCTCATATGGAGGATTTTTGGAATACCGCAGTCTACTCTACCGAACAGGGGATTCCCCAAATAAAAGCCAAGGTAGTTGGCAAGGACATCATCATCTCTGAAGCTACTCTCCAAAAACATCTTCAGCTTCAAGATGAGGGGGCAGCCATCTCATACCCAAAGGAAGAATACATGAGGACCTTTGTATCCATAGGGTACACTGGAAATCAAAATGAGTACACAATAGAGAAGGCACTGATGGGCCCTCCATGGAAGTATCCCTGCAACACTCTTCTACAATGCATATCTCATAAGAGAAGTGGATGGCATCAAGTGAGCTCTACACTTGCCTTTGCTGTTCACGGTATGATCACTTGCCAAGATTTCAAATTTGCACACCTCATCTTTGAGGGTTTGAGATATAACTTTCAAGAGGGTGCAAAGCAACAATTTTTTATGTACCCCAGATTCTTGCAGGAGGTTTTCAACTAGGAACTAAAAGATCTCTCAAAAACCTGCAAGAATCTACATCATGTTGGGTCATAAAAATAATATTTTTCAAAGTATGAGAACTGTTTCCAAAAAGTTCTCAGGGATCAATGTTCCATTGTTATCTACAATGGTGAACATACAAAGTACCCAGGGTGACAGTTCAGCAATCCCAGCTGATACTGATCCCACACCCTCCACTTCAAATCCTAAACAACAAGCTGCTTCCATTGCTCAAACCCATGTGCAAACTACTAAGGATGCACAGGTACAAAAATCACTTACATCTTTTTTGGATGTTATCGTTCAACTGGAACAAAGGGCCCCAGTTGCAACGACATACATTAGAAAAAGGAGCAAGAAGACTCCTTCTCTTCTTGTCTCACAGGCCCAATCCCAACCTAAAAGCCCTAATTTAGAATCCCAACATTCTGATGAGAATATCAAAAAGGATAGCCACACCATTAGAGAGACTTCCTTGGAAGTTTCTCTATTAGGATCAGGATCACAACCCGGATCCATAGAACAACCCGCTGAGCCATATCATTATTTCTCTTCTCTGAACTTAAGTGCCGAGGCACCTAGTCAAGATGATATACCTTCTCCAACTACCACTATCTTGGAGGTATTGATTGACTTGGCTGCTGGTGCACCTAACCCAAGTTCATCACCCAAGAAGGTTCACTCTAGTGGTACTGACAGAGTGAATGTGGAAAGGGCTGTCACTACTCCTGGTACATCAACTGCCCAGGAGGACAGTGACAACATCACTAAGACCCTAACCACGACAACTCACAGTGAGGATGTTTCCTTTGAAATACTCTTCACTGAGAGGAATCCTAGGCGCCAAGAAAACCAAGGTGATGGGGATGTAGAGGCTAGGCCTAAGGCCCCATCTAGCTCCAAGGATTCCACAACTGTGGATGAGGACAGACTAAAACTTCATAATATGGAATTAACGGCCAGGGTAGCTATGCTAGAGGCTGAAGTGTCCAAACTAAGGCACCAAGTCTCTATGCATGAAGCCCATCAATGCCCAACTGTGCCTACTCCCTCCCTTGTATCAGTGGGCACTCAAACAGATAGCACTCTATGCACTGATGCAACCAAAAAGGGGGAGGTAGTTACCAAGGAAGATGATGCGGATAGCCTAGAAGAATGGATATAAGAGCAGACTGTGTTTCAAAGTTCGTTATACAAACCTGCTTTTGTTCAAATCCATGACTTGCCAGACTCAGTAGATGAAGAGGAAGATATCACTGAGGATTGGAAGTTAGTTATCCGAACTATTGATGAGGTGTTGCAAGATGAAACTCTACATGAAGACACACCTCCATCATTCAGCATATTCCTGAAGCTGCATCCATAATAAGTCAAACATCTACTCCCCAATTCTCACTAACTTCAAACAAGCTAGAATTCGACTCCATTCTAGCTTGGGGGTATGATGGCATATGGGAGTTTAGTGGAGTAGAAGAGCTAAACTGGAACACTCTTAATGCCCTCCAAGTTCTTAATCTGTATCTGACAAGATGTATCAACACTTCATCAGATCTCTCAGCAGAACTTGCAATCAACAGGTTCTATGACTTGATGGAGGATAATATGCCCTGGTTTGAAAGACTACTAAAAGAAGTAAATAGGGTGGCTTATCCTGAATCTTCATCAACAGCAGAACAAAGATTGGCTCCAAGAAGACTTGACTTAATCAGGAGCAGTGCTTTAACTGAAGAAGAAGTTATCTGCTGGCAAAGATTCCTGTACAACATCATAGTCAGGGACTTGGAAGTGCTAGGATGGGAGAGCACTGATTCCTCTGACTTCACCTTCTTCCTAAGCAATGGATCTTCTCTCTCAATCAACATCAAAGAGATCTTACTTCTACCTTCAGACTTCCTACACAAGGTCTTTGAGCTCAGATCACTCATCTGCAACATTAATTCCTTAGAAAGTCAAGAAATGATCAAACTCATCAAGGCTTCTCTGTATAAGGAGGAATCGCCTGCAATGAATGACTCTGACTCAGATCTATCCCTTCCCTCCTCACCAACTGTCATTCTAAATGCAGCAGAAGGGTCAAGAAAAGTGGCTGCTTAGAATGTCAAAGAAGCCTTTAAAGCTATATATGGGAATGAATGGGAAAAGGAAGAGAGTGAAGCCGTCCTTTCCTTTGTGTCTACTCCTCATCATGCCAATGAAGCTGAAGCCAAGATCCCAACAGCATCTCTTACATCTGCTGTTGTGGTCCATGAAGCTGAAGCAGAGGCATCCAACAAAGACAAGGGGAAAAGACCTATGACAGAAGAAGATGAAGAAAAGTTACTGAAAGAGAAGAAGGAAACGAAGGAAAGAAGAAGAAGAGAAGAAAAGGAGATGGCTAAACTAGGAAAAGCTCAAGAAAGAAAAGCGGCCATTCTCCTCAGAGAACAACAGATCCAGCTGTATGCCAAACAGCTGGATGATCTGAAAGTCAAGATTCCTGCAGTCTATCAAATTCAAGAAGATGAAGCTCTTGCTCTTCAACTACAGGAACAATTTGATAAAGAAGAAAAAGAAAGAGAGAAGAAGAAGGAAGAGGCCAAGTTCAGAATAACTGATTCTTAACTAGCCAGAGAAATGAGAGAGGAGTGGATAGAGGCTCTGATTTCTCAAGGTGAGGATGCGGACTACCTTGAGAAACTATCAAATAAAAAAATCTACAGAGCCTTCATGGGTCAGCAGGGTCAATTGGGAAACAAGAAAAGGGCTGAAGAAGAAGAAAAGGCCAAACAGAAATCCAAGAAGACCATTGCTTTCAATAAAAGAACCAATGCAGAAAGGAAGGTCAAGATTGACTTCCTAAAGGCTAGAGGAGAGAATGGAAAAAGGCTGGGTCCCATGAATTTCATGAACCTGCAAGCCCTTTACCTTAAAGTCAAAAAGGAAGAGGAAGAAAGACTGGGGAAGAAAGTCTCAAAGAAGAGGGTAATCAATCAAGAAGAAGAAAAGAAACCTAAGAAGCCCAAGCCTTCTCCCTCATCCACCACTTCCTCTATCCAACAACCTTCCACTCTCCATCCTAGACCTCCCTCCTCTCCACCCACAAAGTCCAAATCCTCCCACCCAGCTCCTACTCATCAACAACCTCCCAAGAAGAAAAGCAAACCTACTACTAAACTAGAAGACTCAAGAGAAATTGTCAACTGGTTCTACAACACTCAAGATCAAAGGTTTAAAGTCTTCAGGGGAAGAACAGAAGAAAGAAGATCACTTTATGCAACTGTTGATGAGATATTGCAACTTCCAGATTCAGATCTAAGAAGAATAATGGAGCTGGGTGAAGCTCATGAGCCCGAGAATGAAGATGGGAGACATCTGTTGCTGGTGATCAAACATCACTTCAACCCTAGCAAAGATGAAATCATTGATGCAAAACCTCTCAAATCCCACTCTCCATTCATCAGTTGGTCCTACAATGCTGAAGAAAATGAGTTCACCTTGACAGACGTTAAAGGACAGAAGATGAGGTGTCTAAGCAAGGCTATCTTCAAAATGCCAAGCAAAGATATCAAGACTCTATCTGAGCTTCCTCTTAACAATCCCAGCAAGGACCCAAGAGGCTATGAGGTTGCAAGAATCGTCAGCCACATGCAAAAACTTCAGCAACAAAAGCAGTAGGAGAGTTTTGGTAGCATCAGTCTAGGGGGAGTTTGTAGAAATAAAGACTGATGGCTACAAAATTTTCTAAGTACAAATGCTGCTGATCTCAGAGTTTGCTGCTGACCAACAAACTGATGCGGATAAGCTTATCTGCAGTGGATACTTGTTCTTCTGCTGAAGAACAAATCTGCTGCGGATATCCTTATCTGCTGAAGACCAGAGTTGTTGCGGATAGGCTTCTCAGCATCATCAACACTTGATGTTGCTGATAGGCAAATCATCAGCAGCTTTGGATGGTTGTGTCTTGCTGCTGATCAAAAACTCTGCTGCTGATAGGTATTCATCCACTGAAGATCAAACGTTGCAGCTGACCAGCCTTGCAAAAGCAAAAGTAACCATAACCACTGACAACTTTCTGCTGCACCACTGACACACACCACACAGAAAGAATGTCACTGGTGCAGACAATAAAGCACTACAACGCTCTTCTCCAAGCATGCAAGCAATAATGCCTAAGAAGACGTTTGAGAAAAGTTAACTAGCATAGTTATTATTATTGTCTGTACATGTAGAATAGCTTCAATACAAGATCAACGGTTTGTGTTAGATCTGATCCTTAGAATCAAGGGTCTGTCTTAATTCTAAGTTACTATATAAGTAGTACTTAGAGTCATTGTACCTCAGTGCTTTTCTTAGAGTTTTTCTCTATAATCTTGTAACCATTGAAGCTTAATACAAATTGCATTTATCAGTACTTCCTGTGTTTACTTGTTTACTTTGATTAAGTTGTGATTGTTTCCACCAATCTCAACTGGAATAGAACCATCTTGTATTTACCGATCCTACAATGTTTTCTAATCACAAATTGCACTCATCAGTGTCTTTTATTCTTCATGTCATTGCATGGTATATATATATAGGGTTAGGTTATAATGTAAACCCACTTGAGTTGAGAAACCCGTGAAAACCTTATCAAATATTAAAATGTTTTTTATGGTAGTTTCTATTTATAATTTCAAGACTTAAAAAAAAAGTTTTAAAAACGTCGAGTCAATTTTTTTTAAAAAAAATTTACATATGTAACATCTTGATTTACATATGTAACACGCTGAATTTACACCAAAAACGAGATTTTTTTTTTGAATTTTTCATGATTTTTTTTAAAAAGTGTTTGGCGCTTTTTTGTTTTTAAAAAGTGACGAAAATGGGTATAAAACCTACATTTAAAAAAATATATAGATATAAAAGTTATATAGGGTTTTTACGGGTTTTTTCAAGTCAAGTGAGTTTGCATTTTATACTTTCCCTATATATATATATATCGAGAGAGAGAGGTTAGTTCTTCTACAAAACAGATTAATCATAAAAACAGTAGGAATAAATCTTAACCTTTAATCAGCATTAATCAATAGTTATGATTGCAAGAGTGGTAAAATAGTAATTAAGATGTTGGTATATTAAATAGAAAAGGGTATTCCAGATATTTCGTTAATTTAGTAAATAAAAAAAGTCTCTCTCCTCCTTAATATACGGTTTTTGATTTTGATTAGTAGCTGATCAATTCTCTCTCATCCGATCTCCTCGTTTCCTCCTTCAATCACGAATCAAATATCAACAAATGATGAATCTTATCACTAGATTATCGCTATTGAAGAATCGTAAGTAGAATGTGTTGTGTTGATCAATAATTTTCTTATTTAAATCATAGTTCTTAACATTTTTAGTATCAACAGGGAAGAAAAAAAGGATGAAGAAGCTGCGCAAGGATTATAGTATGAAGAAGATGAATAAAGCATTGAATAGTACCAGAAAACATGGTTTAGGTACGTAATATTGTTTAAATCTCATATTTGTAAGATTAATTAACCTTTAATCTAAGTTAGGGTTTTCGATTTGGGCGTTGTGTTTTATATATTGGGTGTTTTTATGTACTGAAAAATGGTTTTGATTTTCCTTGAATATGCAAAGAATTTGTTTTATCTCGGCTTATGATGAGTACAGAGCACTATAATGAGTAAAAATGGCTTTGATTTTCCTTGAATATGCATTGAATTTTTTTTTGATCTCGGCTTATGATGAGTACAGAGCACAACACCGAGTAAACACCAGTGTTGTTAAAAGTCAACACCTTATTTTTTATATTTTTGTTAATGATAAAGATTTCTTTTGTTTATGGTTTATTATGTGTTGTTAAGTATTTGAAAACCACAAATGTAAATGATTTTCAAATAGGACAGTAGATGATTCAACAGTTGTTGAAAAAAACATTTGTGGTTATGTTGTGTGAAGTGTTGATTACTAATATGAAAACAAATTATGTGATCAATTGTGTTGTCTATGTGATACATTAGTTCAAGTATAAAAACATTTCATGTTAAATAAACTACAACAAATATATATAGTGTTTGAAGATCATCCAACATTGAAAGACCAAAAAAAAAAACTAATTTTTATGACATTGTTGTTTATTATACTTGAAAGGTTAATATATCTGGTACTAATAGTCAAATTAATTGTGTTGATAATAAAACTTGTGTAATAAAATTGTTTGTTTTTTCATATAGCTTTGTTTTTATTTGAAGGTATTGATATATACATTATTGTGTAGCCTCTTCAAGTAGGAAGAAGGCGGAGGTAGTTGAAGATCAAACAACTACATATGTTGATGTTAACTACATATGTTGATGTTGACCACACTAAAGGAAAAGGTATGAAATTTATGAGAAATGTGTTGTTATTGTTTTTAGGATAATACTAATGTGTAGGTCAAGGAACATGAAATTTATACCACAAAATTGGGGAAAAAATGCGAATTACAAATTGTTGTTTAGTGAAGTGGAAATGTCTTTGGTTTAAACAAGGATTATAATAATGGAGTGGTATATAAATGAGGATTGGTTTTTATGGAAATGTCTTGATACTTGGACATTATGGTGTAGCATCTTCTAGTGGGAAAAAGAGGAAGGAACGTGAAGAACAATCAATGTCAGATGTTGATGTTGGTAAAATGAAAAAAAAAAGGTATGTCTGATTTTATAAGGGTTTATTATTGTTTGTTTTCACATACACAATGGCCATTTACCTAACCATCTTACTTTTATTATTTTGAGTGTATATGAACAAGGGAAAGGGTAAGCAAATGTATATACCAAAAGATCCAGATAGTGATTTTGAAACACCAAAATCCAGAATATGTAGCAGTGTTAACAGAAATTCGAAGAAGGCATCTGCTAAGAAAATGAAACGACTTCCAAAATCTAAAGAGAGACTTAGGATTCGGACACAACCTTGTCATCTATACAATTTGATTAAAGATCTAACTGAAGAACAGATAAAAGTCGTATCACAAATGGGTTTTGCTAGTATTCAACACTTCAATGTTGTCCATATTCCAAGTTGGTTAACGATGTTCTGGGTATTCCTATGGGATCCAAAGAAGTAACAGAGATGAAAAAGGTATGTTATAATAATGCAGTTGTAGCAGAGTGGAGAAACCAGTTTGGTGTTGGATCACCTTTGAAGAAGGTGAATGAAGTTGCAATAGAATCAAATCATCTGGAGATAATGGGAGAATGTTTCAACTGAATTTCATGGTCGTGTATAACACTGTGATGTGTCAGATTACCAAGATGAACATTGTTAATATTCAATTCCTACCATCATTGTTACCTGGAGCTGAGGTAAAGGATTTCGATTGGTGCAGTTACACAATTAAATGCTTAGAAAGGACTAAATCAAGCTGGAGTGGTTCAGAACACTACAATGGGCCAATCACATTCCTAGCTATACATTTAATTGATGTTTACATAGTATTTAATGTTTGTATGATATTTTAAATGTTGGTTAAACTTCTTTGATACATTTTTTATATGCTCATGAGAGAGGGAAGACCATATGTACTACATTACCAGCATTACAACACTACGATACAGATTGTATTACAGAACTTGAGGCTGATTTAATAGTAGATGATGAATCTGGGTTCTTAAGATACCTTCAATCTAGGAAGGAGAACAACATGGGTAATAATGATGTTGATTTAGTTGTAACCATGGAAGGGGTAGAACATCAAGCAGTAGATGAAAGAGAGAATGTAAAGGAAAATGATGTTGACGAAGTGGACCTGTTTGACGATGATATTAATAATGAGGCGTTTGAACAAGATGTTGGTATCCGATTGCCAAAAGTGACAGAGCCAAATATCCTAGTTTCACCAGTGTCTAAACAATCACAAAATATGGACGTTGAGGTATTTGTTTATTTTATGCAATATTTAATTTTTTTGAATTTAATATAGGTAATGTGTGTATCATTTGATAAAACTGTAGGTTTTGTAGAATTCAATTCAAGAAAAGGTGAGGGAAATTGTAAAACTTAGTAAAGACGTGGAAAACCTCATCAAGGAAGGAATAGAACAACATCGAAATGATGAAGAATTCAAAACACTAGTGGCTGAATGGGAGGCAAAGCATAACAATAAACCTGCCATGCAAACAGGAGAAACAAGTGACAAGGTTGAACATACAACTGAAATAAACGACAACAACATTAAGGTTGGGTTTGATTTGTCTCAGTACGATATTACTTGTTCAATGATGGAGGAACTTGAACCGTGCTTGAATGGTAGTGTGAAAAGTATAAGGGAAACTGAGAAGAAATCAGCAAACACCGGAGAGTTGATATCCGCTAATTTTGATTTGAATATTACACAAATGACACCAATTGGACAAGCCAACTATTCATTCAACATGGAAGAAAGGGAAATTGCAGAAGAAACATAAGCATAGGGATACGAAGATGAAAATGTTACATATGCTAACACAGTGATAAAAACAGGTTCGTTGTTAATGTTAACGCAATTCAGTGAAGCGAAAACTGATACAGACAAGGGGAAAAACACCTCAAGCTACAAAGAGATTAGTGATGATAAGAATGATGTCAACAAAGGTGATAAAAGCAGAAAGGATTATGATGTTACTGAGAAAGGATGTCAAACAGTAAAACCTGATGTCCACAGAGATGGCACCACATAAGTTAATGTTTATAAACATGAGGATTTGATGGATGCTGCAATTCTTGATCAAATAAGACAAAGGCCAACTCGTAATATAAAATTGCCAGATGTCTTACGTTCACCATTTGTGCGAAAGACGGTTAGCCTGGTCTTAAGAAGGTCAAAGATCGAAGATAACACCGTAGACACAATATTTGCTGCGTTAAGGGATGAGTGGTATTAACACTAACATTTTTGTTGATTTTTATTTAATAAGAAGATATAATATATGTTTTCATTACATTATAATTTATATTATAAAACATGAATTACATGTTTCAAACTAAGGATGGGCCAGCAGTGCCAAGAATATCCTTCGAGACACTATATTCAGGGATATACGTTCAGATAAGTGTTTTGAAAAGTTGGTCTTCGGTGCTGAACAATGAGGAACAATATAGAAACATAACTGATCCATTGAGATTATTCTGTTCCTGTAATATGCTGGTAAGAAACAATGTGATAATTTAGTTATCAACACAACTGATAACTAAATTATAATTTTGGTAATTTTGAACAGTTATCAACACAACTAAAAATTATTATTGTTTTGGTTAATTTGAACAGGCACATGAAGATTTTGATTTAACGGTGGGCGAAACACGACAAGTAATGATTTTTTCTAAAAATATTCATATTGTGCTAAAGGATGCCGGGCGAGAAAGTCTTATTGGTATCGGATTACTATTTATACCAATTTTGCACTCAAAGCACTATTATGTCATGTGTTTCAATTTGAAAAAGGCACAAATTGAAGTAATTGACAATCTTGGGAGCAATGCTGATTTTAATGCAGCGTACGCATATTAGCCATAAGTAATGGTAAATATATTTGAAAAGTTATGATTGTTTTGTAATAATAAATGCCTTTCATATGTATAGAACAGTATGATACTTAATATTATTGTAAAAAACTGCAGCAATCAACACTATGCAACTATCTGTCAATTACGTCCCACACTATTGCAGATGAATTGAGAAGATGTGAACCCAAAAGAATATCACTGCCATGGAGGACCGTAAACAATTCTGTAGATTGTGGCGTGTTTGTAATGTGCCACATGGAGACTTACAAAGGTACACCAATAAAGCAATGGAAGTGTGGGCTTGAGAAAGAATCAGAAGTGAAGAAACACCAACTCATTGATCTTAGGTTGAAGTATTTTACGAAGATACTGCTGTCAGAAGTAAACTTGCACAAAGATGCTGTTAAATCAGAAGTACGCGAGTATATTCAGATGGAAGATGCGTATAAAAAGAAACTGAAGGGAAATGTATTTGAAAGAATCAAAGAAAGGGTATCTAAAGCCTTTTAGTATGAAACAATGATGTGGTTTTTTGATTTTGTTTATTTAGACTGTTTATGTTTATGTGAAACTCTTTTATGAATAATGGTGGTTGTCTTGCATGGGATTATTAGGGATAATATGTAGTTGGTTGGATTTTTATTTTTGAAAACTTATGGTTAATCTAATGGATAATTATGTTAATGTTTATTTATTTGTGTGGTTTGTACTATTATATGGTCTTGCATTTAGCAGTGTTTGAGATTAGGATCATTACTATTTTTTTAGGTGTTGATTAATATGAATTATGTGTTATAACGACAAAGAAATAAAAACTGTTTAACAAGGTTTATCACACGATAACATGGATTATTAGAAAAAAATGGTATATAATAGAATTACAGAATATTATAAGCATCATAATTAATTTATAAAAACTGGTTAACCAAATAAAAATCGATTTAGTTATTTTAAATTGGTTCACTTTTTTGGTTTAGGATAATTTGTAACAACACAGAAATAAAAACTATATCACAAGGTTTTAGACTTAAAAATGTATATGGGTTATGAAATTATGTGGATGAAGATAAATTTATTTACATGAAGTATCATGGATTCTTAAAAAAAGTTATAATTGTAGTATGATTATAAGAATCCATTTGGTTGTTTGAAATTGGTTAACTTTTTTGGTTTAGAATCATTTGGGTATTGTAATAGATCATTAATGTAATGCTGTTTAATGTATAACGGACCATTATGTGAAATTAAAAGATAATAATATTTGCAATTTTTATGAGAATAACGAATTGTAAACTATAGAAGATAACAATAATTTAACTGGAAAACAAAGAAACTACTTTTATAATCAAACTAAAAACATAACCGGAAAACGAAGAAACTACTTTCAGAATCAAACAAAGAAACATAACGGAAATAACATATTAAATCCAAAACCAACATAAACAACCATTTTTTTAATAAAAATTGAATCATTGAAACTTAATTTGCTTCTTTATCTGCATTTTTCATCATGCAAGTATGTCTGTCATGCTCCTCTGACCCACATATATGAAAAGCCCTTGGTCTTCTTGGAGGTTTTTTTGCGAAATGTTTTTTAGATCCACATCCTTTAGTATTGATGCCGAAAGGAACGTAGACGGATGGTTCTTCTCGTTGGTTATAACCGAGCAATTTTGCAACCCTGTCAGCTTTAGGAATGGATTGTGAGATGCCACACGAAGCATCTGTTGCAACCATTTTTCCTTTTAATTCATTCCGATAAATAACTAATTGATCCATATTATGGACAAGACGATTAACAAGGTATTCAGTAGTAGACATTATCTCACGTACAACCCCTTGAACACCATCAACATTTTCATTTTCAACATCTACAAGTTTAGGAACTGCGTCTCTAGTCCATACTACTCATACCTATTACAGCTACATGAAATAACCATGTCCCCTTCTCTGTACAAAACCTATAAATAAGAGTTAAATTAAAACACGTAATGTTTGTGTGTTTAACAACATGATCGATAAAGTAATATTACCTGATACAATTCTGATCCTTCAAGCTTTAAATCCTTTATTGAAAACCTTGCAAAATCACCAACTTGAGTAACGCACAAGGACGTGATATGATGAACAACTTCATAAATCTCGGCTTGGACATCATTGAATATGTTATGAGTGTAAATCTGATCTGCTTCCCGTTCGAGTTCATAATCAGTATTCCAATCAGGTTTGGTATTCCTGGTATCATGGTCGTTCTTAAGGTGTTTATACCTTTGTGCATCAATTGCAGACTCGAAATGGGCCAGAAACAAATGGGCCAGAAACTCGACTAAAGTTAGCCTACTGTTTGTAACTTGCCCGAAAAAATGTTTCTCGCTTTCAGATCGTGAAGTTGTTCACATAAGACTTGACTTGTGTTCATGTCGATAATACGCACTCATCTCTAATACCAAAAATATCGTTCAACCATTTGTTAGAGGACAGATTGAATTTTGTTATTATTTCCTTCTATTTTGTCTCAAACACGACTGGCTCTATGCTGTCTTTCCACACGATATTACATATCTGTTTTTTAAAAGATTCGTCACTATGCAAAGTTCTACCAACCTGAAAAATGTGGTAATAAAAATAATATTAGATTTAAAATTGTTGTAATTAAAATATAAACATAACATAAATATAAAGTTATATAAAAAAATGTTATAAACACAATGACTTAACTATGAATGTTGTACAAAAAATGTAATACTATTTATCTACACCTTATGTTAAGGTTATCAACACGGTGAAAAAAATGATCAACACGATGTGTTTTATTTAAAGAGTATACATTTTCACCTGAAAAATAAAAGCTAAAGTTGGTACCTTTTCAACAAGTTTCTACCTGATGTGCCACATACACAACCTATGCCTACTCATAGTGAAAACCTGCTGTATAGCTTTTTTCATAGCAGGGTCCTGGTCTGTGACAACGACGAGAGGTTCCCTGCCAAAAGCTTTCTTGAATGCTCGTAACAACCAAATATATGTATATGCGGTCTCAGATCCTAACAAAGCAGCCCCCAATGTCACATTTTGATGATGGTTGTCGATGCCGGTAAACGGGACAAACAACATGTCGTATCTGCATGGATACAAATACATGTTGATAACAAAAATAATATTTTATGCAGATCAAAGAGTTAATGAACTTAAAAATAAAATTATTAAAAAAATTAATATACATAGGCTTACTTATTTGACCGATACATAGCATCAAATGATACGTCACCAAACATAGTGTAATTACGTTTCATTTCTTGGTCAGCCCAAATGTAACATCTCAAAAATAATAAAACGAATAAATATAGCGAGACCAGTGATTTAGTCGGAATATTTAAACAAAAGGGAGCGGGCTTGGGCTCGGCTTCAATGGGCCGAGGGAAGCCCGTGTATATATATAAGGCAAGGCAGCCCTCTTCCCTGCTCATTCCACACTCACGCAGCTTCTAGAGAGAGAAAGGAAAGCTCGGGTCTAGAGAGAGAAAGTCGACGGATCGTCACGAGATCGGAGGAGCACGTTACAGCTGAGCCCGTGAGCAAAACCTCCGAATCAGAATTACAATCCAGGTAACGATTCGACCACACTATGAGTTTTTTTGTTCGTTTTGGGAAGTTTCGGGTTTTGGCTAAAAAGATAACGATTTTGCGGATGAAACTTGAAAGTGATCTTAGGTATAGCATCTAGAATGAAAAACGAACGTTGTGATCAAAGAAAAATTTAAATATTGATTCGATCAGACTTGCATGCAAAAACTTCAGATTTTTGGGGAAGACGATGTGCAGACCCATCGAAACTACTTAGTTTCGATATGTGCAGTAGTTTCGATATGTGCAGACCTATCGAAACTACTCAGTTTCGATATATGCATACCCATCGAAACTACCATAGTTTCGATATAAGCCCACGATTTGAAGCTAAGATTACACCTAAGTTACCTATCGAAACTACCAAGTTTCGACAGAAGCAACCTATCGAAACTACCAAGTTTCGACAGAAGCAACCTATCGAAACTACCAAGTTTCGAAAGAAGCAAATATCGAAACTACCAAGTTTCGATAAAGCAAATCCATCGAAACTACTAAGTTCAAGCATAGTAATGTCTAATGTCATCTAGGAGCACTACCTTACGAGTATGACTATATTATACAGATCATGAGTGACATTAGTGACGCTCAGTAGCCAGCTTAGTGTATTTCAGAAACTACTCATCAGGTGAGTTCTATGTGCCCCCTTCTATGTTATGTGCAAATGATTTATAAATGTTTTGGGGCTGAAATGTATACACTAAATGAATAACAGTTATGAATGTCAATGTGATCATATGTGGTATATATATATATATATATATATATATATATATATATATATATATATATATATATCTTTGCACGAAATAGAATTATGAATAAAGAATGAAACGTATGATTTTTTTAAGAATGAACGAAAGTATGACATAACGTGTAAAGAAGAAATCTTGCTTTATATCCATGTATATATTGCTTGCCAAGTATAAGAAAATGTTATGGACACTTCGATGATAACGGCTACTTCGGTAGACGGACGACCACGTGACTATCGTACAACCGGGACAAGTGCGTTCCTTCATCAGCTAGGACGTACGAATGCCACAAGTGCGATCTTTCATCAGCTAGGACGTACTAAAGTTATTAACGGATGGTCTAAGAAAAATTGGCATCTTATAGAAGAACGGTTGTATAAATAATAGTCGCATGGGAAACGGATACCTTCGGGTAGACGGGCGAATTACGGCCTACGACGGTAGGACGGTTGTAAGTCATGACAGACGGATAAAGGTTGCCGGACGGTTGTAAGAATAAAATGACGCACGACACTTGTTGCCGGACGGTTGTAAGTATAGGTGGGCCATGACGATGGACCGCGGCGATTGTCTTTGTGACCTTCGCAACCAAAAGACGGGTTGATCACCCTTAAGAGTATTACCCATGAATGTAAAGAAAAGAAAAGAAAAGGTGAATGTATATATATATGCAATCACAAAATAAAGAAGAATGATAAATGAGAAGCAATTCACGTCAATTTGTACTTATATAGACGTATATATATACTTATGCATACTTATAATGAAAAGAATGTTTATACCTAATTGCATTAAACTAGAACTTACCAGCGTTAGCTGACTTTTAGTATACATTTCAGGTAAAGGAAGATGAGGTTGTGCGATGGCGTGGAGGTTACCCGGCACGAGACTGACATCCCTCTTTTGTTTTATATGTCTTCGAACAATGTTATGTTTTTAATTGTAAAGACTTCCGATGTTATGATTATGTAATTGGATGACGAATGTTTTTAATATAAATTCAGTATTTTATGACTATGTTTATGAGTAAATCCAACAAGTGAGGTTACCCGGGAAAGGGGCCTTACAAGTTGGTATCAGAGCAATAGTTTGAGAGATTCAGACATCCCTAAATGTCTGGACTCAAACTGATAATGGGACCAACGCACGGATGTCAGTATGGGTAACCAACGCCAACGCCAGCACGATAAGTAAGTAATAAAGTTAATGCTCTTGCATAAGAATAGATACCATAACTTAGAACAAATAGATGTTAATGCCATGACTGATTTGAAGAGTTTTGAACCCGAAAAGCAATGTAAATTAGTAATCACAAACCGGTCACTGTAATTAAGAATTTGCCTTGCTCGTACTGTTCGAAACTACGATCTGAAGAAATGACATTGATGTATTCCCTTTTTAACTATCAGGAAATTAAGAGCTATGGCTGGTGGAGGAAGAACAGGACCTCGTGGCGGTCGCACTGGCCGACGAGGTAGACCTCCGTTGAACCAAAGAATTGAAGAAGAAGGGAGTGTGCACGCAGAGCACACCTAAAGTGTGCACGAAACAGAAGTGACCCCAATTAGGGACGACAGTCCAGGGCCTATACAGTTGGAACCTGAAGTCAGGGATGCTATTGCCCGTGAATTTGTGCTCACTTTGAAGAAGGTATTGCCTGATCTACTATCCGAGGCAATAAAGAAAAGTAAAGAGGATGATGAAGGAGACAAGGAAGAGAAAGTATATGATAGTGATGGGGATGAAATAAAGATAGGATCGTGCAACCGTGGGTGTACTTACAAAGGCTTTAAGGACGGAGACCCACCCAAGTTCGATGGGAGCAAGGATTCAGTGGTAACGCTTGAATGGATTGAGAGGATGAATGCTGTAATCAACATCAGCGAGTGTCGACCAGACCAGGCTGTTAAGTACGTTGCTCATTCTTTCACCAACGAAGCACTAAGTTGGTGGAGGAACATTCAGATAACTAAGTCACCAAATGCTATAAACAGAATGACATGGGACGACTTGAAGAAGCTGATCATCCAAAAGTTCTGTCCACAGAACGAAATTGATCGAGTGGAAAATGAATTCCTAAACCTTAAGGCTGGAAACAAGACGCACCGCCAGTATACTTCGAGATTCAATGAGCTAGCTCAACTAGTACCCCACCTGGTAGAAATTGAAGACCGTTTGATCAAGTACTATGTTAAGGGGTTGCCGCAACGGGTCCGTGTTCATGTAAAAGCTAACCTACCCTCGACCTTCGAGTCGGTAGTGAATCTGAGCGGAATCGTCTACGACGACTACGCCAATGAGCACCCGGCACCGGAGACACAAAAGAGAAAGTGGGAGAACCCGTCTAGAGGTACCGGAAGGGGGAACGTAACTACTGAAAATAAGAAACCAAGGTCGGATAAATATGAAACCTGTAAGAAATGTGGAAGGCAACATTTTGGCGAGTGCCGGGTCGGCTCCACCACATGTTACAGGTGTGGGAAGGCGGGGTACTATTCTCGTGACTGCTTAAGAGACACCAAATGCCAAGGATGTGGACTGTTTGGTCACCTGACTAGGGATTGCAGAAAAACCAGACAATCTGGTTCGGGAAAAGAAAAGGAACAGGAACAACCAAAAACTAGGACTCGAGCTTACGCCCTGACTGAGGAGGAAGCAAGGGGAAATCATGATGTTGTGTCAGGTACGTTCCTAGTTAATGATGAACATGCGGCTATATTATTTGACTCGGGTGCTAGTAAAAGCTTTATATCAAATGCATTTAGTCGTAAACTGAATTGCACTATCAACACAGTAGTAAAGGCCTTTAGTGTACAAACTGCCGTTGGTAAAAATTCGGCAGTATTCCAAGTAACAGAGGATTGCATAATAGAAATAGAGGGTCATAAGTTTCCTTCAAGATTATTCCTTCTCACCTTAGGAGGATTCGATATAGTATTGGGTATGGATTGGCTAGCTGCCAACGAAGCTCAAATCATATGTAAACGTAAGAGGATACACCTCAAGGCTCCAAGCGGCAGCCCAATTATGGTTTATGGGGGATTGGAATTCCACAATGCCGAACATCATCTCGATGATCAAGGCCGAAAGTTACATGAGGCGCGGTTGCGAAGCTTATCTGGCATATGTTATTGATGATAGAACGAAAATAAATGAACTCAAGGATGTACCCATGGTGTGCAACTTTCCGGAAGTATTCCTTGAGGATCTACCTGGGTTACCACCCGATCGGGAAATAGAATTTCAGATTGACTTACTGCCAGGAGCTGAGCCCGTTGCCAAAGCCCCCTACCGATTGGCTCCGTCAGAAATGAAAGAATTGATGTCTCAACTAGAGGAACTAACCGAGAAAGGATTTATTAGACCGAGCATATCACCATGGGGCGCTCCGGTACTATTTGTAAAGAAGAAGGACGACAGTATGCGCATGTGCATCGACTACCGCGAATTGAACAAGAGAACAGTAAAGAACAAATACCCACTACCTAGAATAGACGACCTTTTTGATCAACTGCAAGGTGCGAGTTGGTTCTCAAAGATCGATCTTAGGTCAGTTGAAAGTAAGAGAAGAAGACATACCAAAGACCGCGTTTCGCACGCGTTATGGGCATTATGAGTTTCTTGTGATGTCCTTCGGATTAACTAACGCACCAGCAGCGTTCATGGATTTAATGAATAGAGTGTGTCGACCAATGTTAGATCGATCAATGATAGTTTTTATAGACGACATACTGGTATATTCGAAAAACGAGGGTGATCACCACTGTCACCTAAGAGAGGTTCTGGAGGTGTTAAAGCAGGAGAAGTTGTACGCGAAATTCTCCAAATGCGCGTTCTGGCTTAGGGAAGTTCAATTCCTAGGTCATGTGATAAACCCAAACGGCATCATGGTGGATCCTGCAAAGATCGAGACAGTAAAGGAATGGAACATCCCAAAGACACCAACAGAGATACGAAGTTTTCTAGGATTGGCAGGCTACTATCGAAGGTTCATTCAAGATTTCTCAAGAATAGCCTCGCCACTGACTAAACTGACACGGAAGGAAGTAAAGTATGAATGGGGTCAGACCCAAATCAACGCGTTTGAAGAACTTAAGACACGATTAACCCAAGCTCCAGTCTTGACTCTACCTGAGGGAAATGAAGACTTGGTAGTCTACTCTGACGCTTCGGGGCAGGGTTTGGGTTGCGTACTTATGAAACGAGGAAAGGTAATTGCTTATGCCTAACGACAACTAAAGATTCACGAGGTTAACTACCCAACGCACGATCTAGAGTTAGCAGCAGTGGTTTTCGCGTTGAAAATATGGAGGCACTACTTGTATGGAGTTAAATGCACCATCTACTCCGATCACAAAAGCTTGAAATATTTTTTCGAACAAAAGGAACTAAACATGAGGCAAAGAAGGTGGTTAGAACTACTGAAAGACTATGACTGTGAAATATTGTACCATCCAGGCAAGGCAAACGTAGTGGCTGACGCTTTAAGTAGAAAGGAAGAATCGACACCTATCCTGATCAAAGCGTGTCAGCTGATTATAACGCCAGATTTGATGGGTGAAATGGCAAAAGCATAAGATAAAGCACTGTTAGAAAGAAATGTGAAACGGGAAAGAATAGTAGGACAACAAGGGGACTTAGATGCAAATGCATACGAAGTACGAACATGGTTCGGCCGGATGTGGATACCTAAGATTGGCGAGCTTAGAGCCAAAATACTCGATGAGGCCCATAAGTCTCGTTATTCTATCCACCCCGGGACGAACAAAATGTATCAAGACTTAAAGAAAGAGTACTGGTGGCCCGGCATGAAGAATGATGTGACAGAATACGTGAGCAAGTGCCTAACGTGTTCTCTAGTTAAGGCCGAGCACCAGAAACCATGCGGTAAAATGCAACCTCTACCAATACCGGAATGAAAGTGGGAGGAAATCACGATAGACTTCATTACCAAGCTACCGCGAACAGCTAAAGGCAATGATACCATTTGGGTGATCGTCGACCGCTTGACAAAGAGTGCTCACGTTTTGCCAATACGAGAAACTTCTTCTTCGGAAAAGCTAGCAGAAATATTTATCAAGGAAATTGTGAGCAGACATGGTATGCCGCTGTCGATTGTGTCCGACAGGGATACTAGATTCACCTCAAGGTTTTGGAAGAAATTCAATGAAGCGATGGGCACTAGACTGAACATCAGCACCGCTTACCACCCTCAGACCGATGGTCAATCTGAAAGAACCATTCAGACCTTGGAGGACATGCTCCGGGCCTGTATCATTGACTTTGGTGGGAGCTGGGACAGCCATCTACCATTGGCATAATTTTCATATAAGAACAGCTATCACTCAACTATTGGCATGCCGCCGTTTGAGATGTTGTATGGGAGGAGATGCAGAACCCCAATTTGTTGGGGGGGAAATTGGGCAGAAGGATTTTGCAAGTCTCGAAGTGGTCAAAGCTACTTCCGAGAAATTTGATCAAATCAAGGCTCGAATGAAAGCCGCAAAAGACAGACAGAAATCATACGCGGATAAGAGAAGAAGGGATTTAGAGTTTCAAGTAGGGGACATGGTACTGTTAAAGGTATCACCATGGAAAGGAATCATCCGATTCAGAAAGCGTGGCAAACTAAGCCCAAGGTTTGTCGGACCTTTCAAGATTCTAGCAAGAGTGGGTCAAGTTGCTTACAGACTCGACCTACCCGTTGAGCTTAGTGGATAACACCCTACGTTTCACGTGTCGCACCTACGCAAGTGCCTAGCTGACGACTTAGCTCACATACCTTACGACGAGATCGAAGTGGATAACAGTCTAAAATATGTAGAGGAACCGATAGCCATTCTTGACTGAGCTGAGAAACGACTACGCAATAAGTCGATATCGTTAGTCAAGATACAATGGAAGCACAGAAAAGGGTCAGAAGCTACGTGGGAAAAAGAAGACGAGATGAGGGGACTATACCCTTAATTGTTTAACGTATGAACAGTTTCGAGGACGAAACCTCTTTAAGAAGGGTAGACTTGTAACATCCCAAAAATAATGAAACGAATAAATATAGCGAGACCGGTGATTTAGTCGGAATATTTAAACAAAAGGGAGCGGGCTTGGGCTCGGCTTCAATGGGCCGAGGGAAGCCCAGGTATATATATAAGGCAAGGCAGCCCTCTTCCCTGCTCATTCCACACTCACGCAGCTTCTAGAGAGAGAAAGGAAAGCTCGGGTCTAGAGAGAGAAAGTAGACGGATCGTCACGAGATCGGAGGAGCACGTTACAGCTGAGCCCGTGAGCAAAACCACCGAATCAGAATTACAATCCAGGTAACGATTCGACCACATTATGAGTTTTTTTGTTCGTTTTGGGAAGTTTCGGGTTTTGGCTAAAAAGATAACGATTTTGCGGATGAAACTTGAAAGTGAGCATAGGTATAGCATCTAGAATGAAAAATGAACGTTGTGATCAAAGAAAAATTTAGATATTGACTCGATCAGACTTGCATGCAAAAACTTCAGATTTTTAGGGAAGACGATGTGCAGACCCATCGAAACTACTTAGTTTCGATACGTGCAGACCCATCGAAACTACTTAGTTTTGATATGTGCAGTAGTTTTGATATGTGCAGACCTATCGAAACTACTCAGTTTCGATATATGCATACCCATCGAAACTACCATAGTTTCGATATAAGCCCATGATCCGAAGCTTAGATTACACCTAAGTTACCTATCGAAACTACCAAGTTTCGACAGAAGCAACCTTTCGAAACTACCAAGTTTCGACAGAAGCAACCTATCGAAACTACCAAGTTTCGACAGAAGCAACCTATCGAAACTACCAAGTTTCGATAAAGCAAATCCATCGAAACTACTAAGTTCAAGCATAGTAATGTCTAATGTCATCTAGGAGCACTACCTTACGAGTATGACTCTATTATACAGATCGTGAGTGACATTAGTGACGCTCAGTAGCCAGCTTAGTGTATTTCAGAAACTACTCATCAGGTGAGTTCTATGTGCCCCCTTCTATGTTATGTGCAAATGATTTTTAAATGTTTTGGGGCTGAAATGTATACACTAAATGAATAACAGTTATGAATGTCAATGTGATCATACGTGGTATATATATATATATATATATATATCTTTGCACGAAATAGAATTATGAATAAAGAATGAAACGTATGATTTTTTAAGAATGAACGAAAGTATGACATAACATGTAAAGAAGAAATCTTGCTTTATATCCATGTATATATTGCTTGCCAAGTATAAGAAAACGTTATGGACACTTCGATGATAACGGCTACTTCGGTAGACGGACGACCACGTGACTATCGTACAACCGGGACAAGTGCGTTCCTTCATCAGCTAGGACGTACGAATGCCACAAGTGCGATCCTTCATCATCTAGGACGTACTAAAGTTATTAACGGATGGTCTAAGAAAAATTGGCATCTTATAGAAGAACGGTTGTATAAATAATAGTCGCATGGGAAACGGATACCTTCGGGTAGACGGGCGAATTACGGCCTACGACGGTAGGACGGTTGTAAGTCATGACGGACGGATAAAGGTTGCCGGACGGTTGTAAGAATAAAATGACGAACGACACTTGTTGCCGGACGGTTGTAAGTATAGGTGGGCCATGACGATGGACCGCGGCGATTGTCTTTGTGACCTTCGCAACCAAAAGACGGGTTGATCACCCTTAAGAGTATTACCCATGAATGTAAAGAAAAGAAAAGAAAAGGTGAATGTATATATATATGCAATCACAAAATAAAGAAGAATGATAAATGAGAAGCAATTCACGTCAATTTGTACTTATATAGACGTATATATATACTTATGCATACTTATAATGAAAAGAATGTTTATACCTAATTGCATTAAACTAGAACTTACCAGCGTTAGCTGACTTTTAGTATACATTTCAGGTAAAGGAAGATGAGGTTGTGCGATGGCGTGGAGGTTACCCGGCACGAGACTGACATCCCTTTTTTGTTTTATATGTCTTCGAACAATGTTATGTTTTTAATTGTAAAGACTTCCGATGTTATGATTATGTAATTGGATGACGAATGTTTTTAATATAAATTCAGTATTTTATGACTATGTTTATGAGTAAATCCAACAAGTCACCCGGGAAAGGGGCCTTACACCAAAAAAGCCGGGCAAGTGAATTTTCAGGACCATTAAAATAGTCACAAGAGAAGTCAGGTATGTACTTCTTTCGCAAAAGTCGTTTGATAACCATATCAGCATCGTACCTACCAATAAAGGTGTTGATGTCCCTTTTAAAATTCTTACAATCGACAGCTGTCACACCGGTTTTATCGAACCCACCATAATGTGTCCTCATAATGTTAAAAGACTTAACAGGTCCAATATTTAACTTCGAAAGACTGTATATCAAATCTTCTTTGTTATATGACAACTTCCGAGCAGCACTAAGAAATTGATAGTCATATGAATCAACAAAAGTATGGTTGTGGTCTTCAACAAAACCATACACCTTATATTGGTTATTATGACACAGCTGCAACCGCAAATGAGCTTGACAACCTGTTCGAATTGATGGTCTATTCCTACGTTATTTTACTACAGAGTTTGGATCATTACTTTAGGATAAAGTATCAACTTTACGAAAAATTTTCTGACCTTCTTTTGAGCACACAAAATATTTTAGTGTAACAAGGCCATGTTTTGTCACCTGTTTGTTTTTCCTAACAGTAAAACCTCCAGTTTTAGCATATTCCCCATAAAAACGAAATGCTTCATCTAAAGAAGGAAAAATCATCCCTATTTCGGGGAGGGTGGACAGAGGAACATCGGGCCTATAATACTTTCGACCTGTAATAGGAGATATCCGCTCAATGCCAACAGTAATCCTTCCTTGTGGACTATGATCTGAATCTACACAATTCGAACAAACAAAAAAAACACATTAGAAAAACATCGTAACAACACAAATTTATAAAACAACAGGGGGAAAATGTATCAAACTAAAAATATGCACTACAAACACACAAACAAAATAATCAAACATAATTCTGTTTCAAGCAATCAATCATAACAATATAAAATTAAAAAACAAAAGAATAAAACAGGAAATGATTATAAAACTTGTTGGAAACTAAGAGAGAATAGGAGAGAAAGCTTCATATTATTCATGTCTAATGGTTTGGTTTACATATACAATATATATAGTGGTATAGATTGAAACCGACTCTATAATAAATGTATTACTAATGAGGGGTATAATGTCGGTATTAAGTGTGTGAAAGTGGAAGTTTCATAACACTCACCCTCAGACATATTACCGATATTATACACTATTAACAACATATTTCATGATGAAAAATACTTGTTTTGTTTATCATATGCGCTTGGAATTATTTGTTTACAAGGAATTCATCACCATGTTTTCGGGGAAAACTACTTACTTTTATGACTGTGAGGTCATGTGCATGTTTTTGGGAAAACTACTTATTTTATGACAGTAAGGTCATGTGCATGTTTTCGGGAAAAAAACTACTTATTTTATGACGGTAAGGTCATGTGCAGGTTTTAGGGGAAAACTACTTGTTTTTATGACTGTGAGGTCATGTGCATGTTTTCAGGAAAACTATTTATTTTATGATGGCAAGGTCATGTGCATGTTTTCGGGGGAAAACTACTTATTTTATGACGGTAAGGTCATGTGCATGTTTTCCGGGAAAACTACTTGTTTTTATGACTGTGAGGTCATGTGCATGTTTTCGGGGAAAAACTACTTATTTTTATGACTGTGAGATCATGTGCATGTTTTCGGGAAAAACTACTTGTTTTATGACTATGAGGTTATCATCATGTTTTCGGGAAAACTTCTTTGAACTGAAACAACTAACTCTGTGAACTCACCAACCTTTGTGTTGACACTTTCAAGTATGTTTCTCAGGTAACCCTTAGCCATGGCGCGGTTGGAATAGGCTAGCTATGTTGGATCAAATCCTAGTAGCTGAAGAGGCATAGATTATCAAGTATCAAGTCTATCATTGATCTAGAAGGACTTAGATCATTGTATTACTTAGTATTAGTAATTGTATATGTACTCAAGTCTTATAAATCAATACTACAACTTCCGCTATTGTGTAATGAACCAATAGTTGCGACCATTATTTATTTATTAAGTAAATAAATTTGGGGGTGTGACAATATACTTCATGATGATGTTAAACTGGTACTTCAGGGATTATAAGATAAACTGATGCTACTGAATCAGTTATGTTGCCTCATTATAAACCTTACTAAGAAAATCCAAAGGGTCAAAACTTAGTGAAGGGGAAAAGAGTGCAACATGTAATATTATTACTATCGCTAGCACATGTACAAGAATGCAATCACGCTTAAGTACGGTACTTCTGGACCATGTACTTCTTCGCCCTCTTATTTGGGGAAGTAAGGATCATTGTGTATGTTTAACGATCAGACAATCATGGGTGTGCTTAGCAGATAACTTTTGTGTGACAACCCGACATTTCAGGTCAATATCCGTACACATTATAAACAAGTTTACGTTATAATTATTTTTGTGATTTATTTAATTTCACAAATAAAGACATTAAGGTCTAACAAAGACCGTACATGGTCTCAATTCACATTTGGTAATTATAGGAGTTACCGGTTCACATACACTTATAACCCGACTAAATTCGAACACTAGTGGTTAAAATAAATAACCAGAAAAATATATATATACATATATATATTATTTTACACAAACTTTACGAGGAGCAGTAAATTATTTTGGAATAAATTTATAATACCGTGGAGGACCTCAACCGAATTTATTTACCATTTGAAACTCTAAGTAATATTAATACACTTAAAACTAATTGTTTGAAAATTAACCCAACCCACATATTTAATCGGCCGAAATCAGAGAAGAAACCCCCCCTCTCTAATCCTTGACTTTCTCAACCAATCTTCAGAGAAGGACCATACCTCATACCTTCGAAATTCAAACAAAACCATACCCCCCTCAATCATTTTTCTCACAATTCCCATTTATCTCTCATTTTCATACGGCAAACATTCCAATTCTCTTCAATTCGAAGTCCAGTTTCAAGGCGAAATCCACCATAATTTGCTGTTTTAAGAAGAATTTCAAGTGTTTCTGAAAAGAGTTTAGCAAAAGATTCAAGATCACTTCTCTGTTTTCTTCATCATTTTCATCTCGGTTTTAAGGTAAAAACTCGATATTTTTCATATTATGTTCTTTAAAACCGTAGCTAAACCTACATCTTATTTAAACGCAAGAAAGATAACAAGAAGAGTGTGTCGAATTCAAGTTTAAAACATAAAAATATGCAGGACTGATTCTGTCAAACAGAAGTCCAGTAATCGAAACTAGGAGTTTCGATACCAGTCAACTCAATCGAAACTAGGAGTTTCGATACCTGTTGATCCATCGAAACTAGGAGTTTTGATGCCTTTTACTCAATCGAAACTAGGTAGTTTCGATAGCAAATACTCAATCGAAACTAGGTAGTTTCGATACCTTTTTCTCAATCGAAACTAGGTTGTTTCGACTCCTGACCACTCCATCGAAACTAAGTAGTTTCGACACACATATGCCCAATCGAAACTAAGAAGTTTCGACACCTGTACAACAGTCCCAGTTGGGCAGTAACTCAAAACTATTTTATAACAAAACATGTGTTGGAAAACTAAAACGATATTTAAACAAACACAATCAGATTTACAAGGTCGGTGAACAATTTACAATTAAGACGTTGGTCTTAACAACAATTTACCCTTGGTATCTAGGGTACAAATAGTCAAGGTTGACTACAACAAGTATTATTATAAGTATATACACAAACTCAAGGTGAGTTTCACGGCCCCTTTCTTTTTACTGTTTTCAAATATTTAGGGGAGAAACATACTTACAACTATTTTATGGGATAACAAGAGAATAAGACACGACTTTATGTTTACATGGGATGAGAACAACATTGGAGGCCGCTAAAGTCCCCTGGAACAACATAGTAACCATTAACTGTAGCCTAGGGTCCTATGAATAGTACTATGTAGAGTGACGTCTCCCGGTCATGGTTAGTCGCGCTAACCACAATCTGGAGGATTTATGGCCGCATAGAATCTGATAACGCTTAATAGGGGCTCACACATGTCATGGTTTGGTTACGCCTCATGTATGAACATATTATTTGTATTCCTAGCTAGTTTACAAATGAGTCAACAATTCTTATTCTGTTTATCACATACACCTGAAACTATTTACGAACAATTGAATTTTACAAAGAACTATTTGATTAAACCTGTGAACTCACCAACCTCGTGTTGACGATTTTAAGTATGTTTTTCAGGTAACTGAATGTGATTTCAAGGTTAGCAATGTAGATTACATGCATGCACGATGGATACTACTCAAGGAGGATTTCCCCTGTATAACTCATTAAATTGAGTCATATTTGTGAAATCTTAACTTTTTGTAAACTCGGATTACATTTTTGTAATGTAAATCTTTAAATTTGTTTATGTATCCATTTATCATGTATGTGTTTGCGGTAATCATATGCTTTGGAAACCATGAACGTTGCGCCTCGCGTTTCCGCCTTGGCGGGGTGCGACATTTTGTCCATATTAGAATATGTTAACGTCTTCTGGATGTAATTTGATTTGTGGACACATATACAGTCTCATATATACTCGATCATCAGGTCGAGGAATACTTTAGTCATGTCAAATTTCTTACTCTAGTAGTTCGATAGAGTCTCTCGATGATGCTTAGATCATCACTGTAAACTGCGATTATAATTAACTTTAAGAGCGAAATTTTGATAAATAGATATAGCTGATATTTATCAAACTTATACCCCTCATTTTCAAAATATATACCGAGTCGATTGTACCACATACGGCCAGTTTTCTTGAGATTTTATTTATAAAACACATCTCGGGGTACTAATTATAATGCTTCAAGCATTTCTAGTCGTTTAGGGATTTTCAAGTAGATGTCACTTTTAGCTTTTCATACAAATATGTGGTGGCAACATCCATAAGTTTTCTAAAGTCCTTCTAAGACTGCGAGGCCGATTGAACATCTTAAGGTTATCGCATCCACTACAGGGGAACACGTTTCCTCATAATAAACTTCTAGGATTTGGGAAAAACCTTTATGTTACAAATCGTGCCTATATCGCATAGTCTCATAATTTTCGTTTCCTTTTATTTTAAAGACACCCATTTATAATCTACTGGTTTGACGTCTATGGGTGTTCGAACTACAGGTCCAAAAATGTTTCGCTTGTCATGCAAATTTAGTTCAACCCTTTAGGCATCTTGACATTTTTAGGTTGTCATATCTGTGTATGTACTCTTATCGAGTTTTAGATACGTAATCTTTTTCTTCGATTACATTTGTTGCTATAGCATATGCAAATATTTCAAACACGTGTTTTATTTAGGTTCCATATTGTACAACTTTGTACATAATTTATAGAGATCTCATATTCATTTAATACCGGTGTTATATTCCTCTTTCGAGGCATTATCATTTTCTTCTAGAAATGTATTAGTCTCTTCTAGGATATTACATCTTTTGGAGTTTTATAAATAACCTTTTCTGGGTTTCATCAATAACCTCTTCTGGGGTTTTGAATGTATCCTCTTATGGGTCTTCTAAGATTATATCAATAACCACTTCTAGGGTTACTTTTATAACCTTTTTCCAAGGTTTCACCAACTGCGTTATTTTGTTTTTTTGTGGGTTCTTGTCTTTGGAACCATTTTATTTCCCACGTTTTCTTTACATGGTAATCCTTATGGGATTACTTCAATTCGAGCAAGTGTATTTGATACTGGTGTATGTGACTTTGTCACTATATTTGTGTTTGTGAATGCATCTTGTAATTGATTTTCTATAATTCTGCAAAAGCATGACATATTAGACTTCAGACTCATATTAATCACTTCAGGGGTGATGATGATGTATTTGATGTTTTTGTTTTCATGTATTACCAGTCTTTCCTTTCTTTATCCAATCTCCCCCTAAGACTGGGAATAGTCTCTTATTTAGATAAATATTATGTTGTAAACATGTCTCATTATGGTACATTATGATGGCGGTATTGGTACATAGATCGCACAACAAAAATATTTATTGTTGAGACAAACTTAATTCTTTTCCGGAGAATATTTGTATTGGGGAGTATTTGTGATCAGCAGTTGGTTTTGAACTTATTAGTGCAGCGGTAGGCCCTCATGTAGAAGATGGCTATTTGCATTTTATCAACAGCTGTCTAGCTATTAACAATAATCATGTAGTTAGTAATTTAGCAAAAAACTTATGTTTGAACATAATCTGCTGGATGTTCAATATTTATCCATATAGACATACAATAACCGGGCAAATACTACATATATGGTAGCTAAAAGACTCACACGTGACCATATAGAGATGTATCTCTTAAGATCATAAAATGCTGAAAATGGTCCACATGGAGATTAACGTGCTCGCATATGTACTCTTGAATTATTCCCAAATATAAGAAGGATTCTTTATAAGAGTTTGTTTCATAGAGCTTAAAGATTAATTTGCTGAGAGAACTCACTACACATGATAAATCTTTTGGTAGCAAAAAAAAGTTAAATTGTTGAGAGGGCACTTATTGGTACTTTTGATCATTCACCTCATCACGATGCTACCTCGATGACCTATTTGGTCATGTTGTATGATGAAAAATATCTTTGGCTAGTAATTTCTGGTTACTCACCATATTTGATTTTTTTATTAGATTATTTTGTACAATATATTTCTAGATTGTAAAACCTTTAATTTTCTAGTATGGTCTTCTAGTCATGTTTGTAATTTGGAGATATCCAATACCGTTTCTGGTCACAGTTTCAATGTGATAATCGTCGAGTCGATTGATAATTTTTGTTTAGAATTTACTATAATATAAGACATTTCTTCTAATATTTTTGTGACTATGCTCTTCTGGAGCATTCAATAAGGTCACCACATGAAATAGTACCAATAAGTATCTCTGCTAGAGACTGGTAAAAAATTTTCTTCTGCTTTAGGATAGCATTAATAGTTTCATCTGACATTCATCACCAACTGTAACCATAATTTTGCTGGATATTGTACCATACGTAAGTAAGATGACCATGCTCTCCTAGAGCATTCTATAGGTTATAAACAATATCATATACTAGGTTTTCTTCAGTGATGGCTAAACAACAATATTCAAATGAAGGGGTAATAACGGGGCATGGGTGCCCTCAATGAGGATTGTTTCAATATCTTTCCCCCTTGTATTTCATTGATTTATGATAGAGATAATTCAGTTGGTCATTCTGTATTTGTACAATGCTCTCCCGCCACCGGTCCCGGCACACGACCTCTACCGGGACCTCCTTTTCTCCTCCATTCGCCCTCAACAGTAGTCACATTTGCTACAGGGAATGGGCTAGCATAGGTTGGTTACGAATAGAGTTTATTATTTTGTTATGTGACCTAATAACACGATATTCTTTTCGAGTGTTTTTGTGGAACCACGTCTCGGTAGTGCTACGACAGGAGCAAGTTAGAAGACTGATTCCTAGAGTACATCTTTTCAAACATGTCAACATCAGTGATCTCTATGTAGTTTCAATTCGGATGTAATGTGGAAAAAAAAATCAGAGCTCGCTAACCATCTTAAACTTATACAATCACGAGGGTACAAATTTATAGCTAGATTTTGTTAGGGGGGATTGTTGTGCTCGAATATGTTGAGTTTGACAAACCCGAGTCTGGAAAGATTTGACACTGTATCATATGATGATACGTCTTATTGTGGTTAAACATATGTTTTTATATACATTTGGAAGAACTTTAGGTTTTCAAAGTATCTTGCAGGTGAAAACTTAACTTTGAAGAAGATCCATCAATCATATATGTACATGTATGGATATAATAGTAATTGGAAGGATATTTTACTCCATAAATCTAACAGCTGAAGCTTAATAGCAAGTGTATCTTCTCGAATCAAGATATATACCATATCTATGTGTTCGAAGGTCATACAAGTACTAAAATTTCTTAAAGTTTAGACGTCATATGCATGTGTATGTATATAGACAAAATATTGATTGTGGTGACATCTATCAAGGGTGTCTCTCAGCTTAATGTTACAATGACAATAATATTCATCAGATATGAAATAAAAAAAAGTCACCGAATTTCCTACTATAAACTCAAAAGGAATGGGGTGCCTTAATTGTTTAAACATTCACACCTACAAAGTCTTTATATGTAATTTAAATAGAACAATTTATTCTATTAAGCAAGCAGCAAGACTGTATTTAAAAGGCAAATGGTGTGTAATTAGCGACTGGTTCTTTAAGTCGTAATAATATTAAATTTATTTTATATTGCTTTAGGTCCTAAATAAACTTTTGATTTATAAGCATGGATTATTATCTCCGCAATTAACGTATAAGATATTTGGAGTTTCAAATGGTACCTTCTTAACCGAAGCCACCAGAGTGTTTATCGCACAGAAAAGAGAGGTTGGATGAGATATACGTTTCTGTTGTTGACCTGACCCTTGACCAGATCTTTTTCCTTCCTTATTGAGCGAAACAGACATCCGAAAATCATGGGATCTTCTCTTTCACGCAGCTCCTGATCCCTATCGGTTCATAGTTTTCTAAATTGACGTAGGTCATGTAGGCATACGTCAATGCGTCGTGGGTTTTTCTGATTGTGTGGGATTGATGGGTATTCTGGATAGAAAGACGTGGATTCTTCACGACGTTGGCGGTAGTCTGTGACTCTGTGGGGACCTTCGTGTGATGCGACAATCGGTGTACGGCTTAGGTTGGTACAGTGTTGGTCATACAGATCTCTGCTTGGTGTAAGAAGCCAGAAAGAGAGTCATAAAGGCATTGAAATTCCTTATAGGTAGTCGATCGAAGAGAGTCGTGTTTCCTGGCTTAGTCGGTAGATCAAAACTGCTGTGGGGTTTGCAACGGTACCACGATTTCCATACAGTAGCTTCTACATGGGTTATGAAGAAGATGGCTACTGTTAGTTCTAGTTTAGTTTTTGACGGTGTTCTTGGACAACAGGGTTTTAGAGAGAGTCGTGCTGATAACGTATTGGAAACTAAGAGAGAATAGGAGAGAAAGCTTCATATTATTCATGTCCAATGGTTTGGTTTACATATACAATATATATAGTGGTATAGATTGAAACCGACTATATAATAAATGTATTACTAATGAGGGGTATAATGTCTGTACTAAGTGTGTGAAAGTGAGAGTTTCATAACAAAAATAATATTATGACAACCCGAAAAAAAAATCTCGATCGATTACATACACTCGAAAACCAACTGATGAGCAATTACCAACATATGAATACGTATCAGTTGAATAATCAACTACTACTAACAGAAACACATGATGATAAAAAACAACATTTTTACAGAATAACATTTATGATTCAAATAAAATAAAAGGATGAACTATTAACAACACAAATAGGATAATAACAAACATAATCAAAATTACCGGGGTCTAAACAATCTGCTTCCTTTTGGTTTGCATCACCTTTTGCATTTCTTGGATGAACGATAATCATAATATTATTAGGTAGAATAAACTCTCAATATAGTAACAGTTTTAATTAAGAACGTAAGAATATGAATATTATGATTGAAACACGAAAAAAAAATTCTGAACTATTAACAATACACAATAAATATTAACAATCTTCTGATCAATATTACCATAATCTAAACCATCTTCTTCCATTTGATTGTGAATCGGCATTTGCATTTCCAGATTGAAAGATTTGTAAATTGTTTTTAGGTGGATTGAATCTAACAATATTGTAGGGGATTTAATTTCAAACGTAAAGTTTGATTAGATAACAATTTAACACAATTCAAGGGATATCGAAAATTAAATAAATGGGGTAAATGTCTTAAGTACCCTTTAGCTAAATATCCATAATGTACACGTGGCATTTGCTTAATGGTTCCTACGTTTTTAGGATAAAACTGATTTGTATCCGATCCTACCTCTATACACACACACACACACACATATATATATGACTATAAACAGTCGGCTCGCAACCCCCTTGTGAAAGGTTTCAGTTTGTGCAGACCGATACTGAGATGGGAAACCATTTATCATTGATCGTTATGTTTGATCACAAAGTAACTTTTTTAGTTTGGTTGAAATGCTGAGTCTACTGACATATCATCAATTGTAGCTGCATTCTCCTTCAGATCCTATTCATGTGATAACATAAGCAAGTTAGTTCCTATCATTTCTCAAAGGTTCACAGAACACAAAGATGAAATATCATTCATAACTTTTTGTGACGTTTTTCTTTTTCATAATGGCAAGAACTATGTACAACCCACTTTTCTTTTTCAAAGATGATATCTCCCCCGAAAATTTTATTTATAGCCAGTGAAACAGACGATTTTAAGCACAACGGAAGACTCAAGAAACTTAAAAATGATTTTTTCAAATAAGGTAAAAGAAAAGATAATGAAGAACAGATAAGCGTGCGAAGGGTCTGAAAATCTTTTTGGGTTTTGAAAGACTAAAATAAAAGAAACCGAACAGATAGAAGATATGCACATATATAAACAGTATGAACAAGATAGAGAGAGAAACATTAATTAAAGGATATCAGTCCCAAAAGTTCAACCAAGGATAAAAACTTTGACTTGTTAAAGGCCTTAGTGAAAATATCCGCCTTTTGATCGTCAGTGGTTACTCACACCACTTTAACATATCCCTTCTCAAATGCATCTCGAATAGCATGAATCCGCAACTCAATGTATTTTTGTAAGGCCCCATTTCCCGGGTGACCTCACTTGTTGGATTTACTCATAAACGTAGTCATAATCACTGAGCTTAAATTTAAAACTTTTGAATTCGTTCATTACATAACGTAACATGATATGACTTAACATCGGAAGTCTTTTAAAATTAAGTACATAACGTTTGTCTTAACATATATAAATATGGGATGTCAGTCTTGTGCCAGGTAACCTTCACGCCTTCGCACGACCCTTCCTTTCTGTACCTGAAATGTATACTAAAAGTCAGCTAACGCTGGTGAGTTCTAGTTTAAAACTATTAAGTATGATCAATCTTTTCTTTATAAGTATACATAATTATATACATACATTTCTACAAATACGTATTCATTGCTTTTACTTTTCTTTCTTTATTCTTATGTGACTACATAGGTATGTATTCACCTTTTCTTTCTTTATTCTCATGTGACTACATAGGTATGTATTCACCTTTTCTTTCTTTATTCTTATGTGACTACATAAGTATGTAGTCACATACATATGTATGTATTCACCTTTTCTTTCCTTAACATTCATTGGTCATACACATAAGGGTGATCAACCCATCTTACGGTACGTATATCACAAAGACATACGCCCTTGAGCTACCGTCGTAGCCCTTTTACTCGTCCGGTCCTAGAAACCGTCCGCCTTAACTTTGGTCCGGCCAACCTTCGGCCGTCCTTCTTTACCGTCCTACCGTCGTAGTCCGTCATATTCGCCCGTCTGCTCTAAGGCATCCGTTTCCCACACGAACTATTGATTATGCAACCGTTATACTATTTTAGCATTTACTTTTGTAAGGCCCCTTTCCCGGGTGACCTCACTTGTTGGATTTACTCATAAACATAGCCATAAATACTGAACTTAAATTAAAAACCTTCATCATTCAATTACATTACATAACAGCGGAAGCCTTAACAATTAAAAACACAACATTGTCTTAACAAACAAAAGTGGGATGTCAGTCTTGTGCCGGGTAACCTTCACGCCATCGCACGACCTTTTCTTCCTTTACCTGAAATGTATACTAAAAGTCAGCTAACGCTGGTGAGTTCTAGTTAAAAACATTTAGGTATGAACATTATTCATTTATAAATACTTACGTATAAATATATAAATATAAATACACATTTACATATCCTTTGCTTTCTTTTATCATTCGTATGTGAGCACATAAATATGCATTCACCTTTACTTTCATTAACATTTATTGGTCATACTCATAAAAGTGATCAGCCAACATTCATTTATGCGTAAGTCACGAAGACATACGCCCGTCCTACCGTCGTAGTCCGTCCTCCACAACATCCGGCAAACCTTCGGCCATCTGTTATGCTATACCGTCCGGCAAACCTTCGGCCGTCCGTCTTAACCGTACTACCGTCGTAGTCCGTCATATTCGCCCGTCTGCCCTAAGGCATCCGTTTCCCACGTGAACTATTATATATGCAACCGTTCTACTTATCATTGATAAGGCAATTGCTTCGACCGTCCATTAGTGCCTTTCAGACGTCCTAGCTAATGAAGGAACGTGTTTGTCCCGATTGCAAAATAGTCACGAGGTCGTCCGTCTACCGAAGTAGCCGTTATCATCGAAGCGTCCATACATTTACATGCATTCGTAACAAGCAATATATAAAATATAAAGCAAGATTTTCTTCTTTTTCGTTATGTCGTTCGTTCATTCATTCTTTGTATACATTCGTTTCATTCTTGTTCATCATTATTTTACGTATGATCATATTAACATTCATATATATATAAGTATCACATATGATCACATTGGCATTCATAACATTTATTCACTTAGTGTATACATTTCAGCCCCAAAACATTTGAAAACATTTGCACATAACATAGAAGGGGCACATAGAACTCACCTGATGAGTAGTTTCTGTAATACACTAAGCTGGCTACTGGGCTTCACTAATGTCACTCACGATCTGTATAATAAAGTCATACACATAAGATGGTGCTCCTAGATGACACTAGACATTACTATGCTTGAACTCAGTAGTTTCGGGAGGTGGGTCGCATCAAAACTATGGTAGTTTCGAGCTATGGTCTTACACTCGAAACTAGGTAGTTTCGAGTCATAATCCTTCTATCGAAACTAGGTAGTTTCGAGTCATGAGATCCTATCGAAACTATGGTAGTTTCGAGTCATTAACTTATGAAAAATCTTAGTTTAGGTTCAAGGTGACACTCGAAACTAGGTAGTTTCGAGTCCTGAGTTCCTATCGAAACTATGGTAGTTTCGAGTCATTGGCTGCTATCGAAACTAGATAGTTTCGAGTCAAACATGACTATCGAAACTAGAGTAGTTTCGACGGGTCTGTATGTATCGAAACTATAGTTTCGAGTCATGGGTCTGCATCTTCCCTGACCAGAACCTTGCTCCAGCCAACTTATTTCCAATCGATTAAACCTTGAGCATTTTACGTTAAACACCTTCCTTTATCGTTCTTGAGTTCAAATACGTGATTTGTTTCAAGTTTCGTATGCAAAAATCGTATCTTTATTTGATTTAAACCCGAGACATGCAAAGACTCATAATCAGAGGCGATGCTTACCTCAACAGGCCCGATTTCTGTTGCTATGCGTTGAAATGGTGGAGTCGGATGATTCCCGAGCCCTTGAGTCTTCTCCTTGCGGTTTTCTTCACAAGCCGATCGCTCTCTCTCTCTCTCTCTAGTATTCTTGCGCAGGAAGATGAAATGAGAGGGGTTTGGGTTGAAGCTGCTGTTTTGTAATGGGGTTTCCCCCTTTTCTTTTCGGCCCATGGGCCGAAATTTTGGCCAAGCCCACTTTATTTCCCTTTTCTATTTGTCTTGTCATTATTTGGGATGTTACAAGTCTACCCTCCTTAATGAGGTTTCGTCCTCGAAACCTGTTACACGTTAAACAACTGGGGATACAGTTCCTTCATCTCGTCTTCTTTCTCCCAAGTAGCCTCGGACCCCTTTCTGTGTTTCCATTGTATTTTGACTAAAGGAATCGACTTATTGCGTAATCGTTTCTCAGCTCGGTCAAGAATGGCTATTGGTTCCTCTACATAATTTAGACTGTTATCCACTTCGATCTCGTCGTAAGGTATGTGAGCTGTGTCGTCAGCTAGGCACTTGCGTAAGTGCGACACGTGGAACGTAGGGTGTATTCCACTAAGCTCGACGGGTAGGTCGAGTCTGTAAGCAACTTGACCCACTCTTGCTACAATCTTGAAAGGTCCGACAAACCTTGGACTTAGTTTGCCACGCTTTCTGAACCGAATGATTCCTTTCAACGGTGATACTTTCAACAGTACCATGTCCCCTACTTGAAACTCTAAATCCCTGCTTCTCTTATCCGCGTATGATTTCTGTCTGTCTTTTGCGGCTTTCATACGAGCCTTGATTTGATCAAATTTCTCAGAAGTAGCTTTGACCACTTCGAGACTTGCAAAATCCTTCTGTCCAATTTCCCCCCAACAAACCGGGGTCCTACATTTCCTCCCATACAACATTTCAAATGGCGGCATGCCAATAGTCGAGTGATAGCTGTTGTTATATGAAAATTCTGCCAATGGTAGATGGCTGTCCCAACTCCCACCGAAGTCAATGATACAGGCCCGGAGCATGTCCTCCAAGGTCTGAATGGTCCTTTCCGATTGTCCATCGGTTTGGGGGTGGTAAGCGGTGCTGATGTTCAGTCTAGTGCCCATTGCTTCATTGAATTTCTTCCAAAACCTTGACGTGAATCTAGTATCCCTGTCAGACACAATCGACAGCGGCATACCATGTCTGCTCACAATTTCCTTGATAAATACTTCTGCTAGCTTTTCAGAAGAAGAAGTTTCTCGTATTGGCAAGAAGTGAGCACTCTTTGTCAAGCGGTCGACGATCACCCAAATGGTATCATTGCCTTTAGCTGTTCGCGGTAGCTTGGTAATGAAGTCCATTGTGATCTCTTCCCACTTCCATTCCGGTATTGGTAAAGGTTGCATTTTACCGCATGGTTTCTGGTGCTCGGCCTTAACTAGAGAACACGTTAGGCACTTGCTCACGTATTCTGTCACATCATTCTTCATGCCAGGCCACCAGTATTCTTTCTTCAAGTCTTGATACATTTTGTTTGTCCCGGGGTGGATAGAATAGCGAGACTTATGGGCCTCATCGAGTATTTTGGCTCTAAGCTCACCAATCTTAGGTATCCACATCCGGCCAAACCTAGTTCGTACTCCGTATGCATTCGCATCTAAGTTCCCTTGTTGTCCTACTATTCTTTCCCGTTTCACATTTCTTTCTAACAATGCTTCATCTTGTGCCTTTGATATTTCACCCATTAAGTCTGGCGTTATAATTAACTGACACGCTTTGATCCGGATAGGTGCCGATTCTTCCTTTCTACTTAAAGCGTCAGCCACTACGTTTGCCTTGCCTGGATGGTACAATATCTCACAGTCATAGTCTTTCAGTAGCTCTAACCATCTTCTTTGCCTCATGTTTAGTTCCTTTTGTTCGAAAAAGTATTTCAAGCTTTTGTGATCGGAGTAGATGGTGCATTTAACTCCATACAAGTAGTGTCTCCATATTTTCAACGCGAAAACTACTGCTGCTAATTCTAGATCATGTGTTGGGTAGTTAACTTCATGAACCTTTAGTTGCCGCGATGCATAAGCAATTACCTTTCCTCGTTGCATGAGTACGCACCCTAAACCTTGCCCTGAAGCGTCAGAGTAGACTACTAAGTCTTCATTTCCCTCAGGTAGTGTTAATACTGGAGCTTGAGTTAATCGTGTCTTAAGTTCCTCAAACGCGTTGTTTTGGGTTGGACCCCATTCATACTTTACTTCCTTCCGTGTCAGTTTGGTTAGCGGCGAGGCAATTCTTGAGAAATCTTGGATGAACCTTCGATAGTAGCCTGCCAACCCTAGAAAGCTTCGTATCTCTGTTGGTGTCTTTGGGATGTTCCATTCCTTTACTGTCTCGATCTTTGCAGGATCCACCATGATGCCGTTTGGGTTTATTACATGACCTAGGAATTGGACTTCCCTAAGCCAGAACGCGCATTTGGAGAATTTTGCGTACAACTTTTCCTGCTTTAGCACCTCCAATACTTCTCTTAGGTGACAGTGGTGATCACCTTCATTCTTTGAATATATGAGGATGTCATCTATAAAAACTATTACTGATCGATCCAACATGGGTCGGCATACTCTGTTCATTAAATCCATAAATGCTGCTGGTGCGTTGGTTAGTCCGAAGGACATCACAAGAAATTCATAATGCCCGTAACGTGTACGAAACGCAGTTTTCGGTACATCCTTCTCTCTTACTTTCAATTGATGGTAACCCGACCTGAGATCAATCTTTGAGAACCAACTCGCGCCTTGCAGTTGATCAAAAAGGTCGTCTATTCTAGGCAGTGGGTATTTGTTCTTTACTGTTCTCTTGTTCAATTCGCGGTAGTCGATACACATGCGCATACTGCCGTCCTTCTTCTTTACAAATAGTACCGGAGCGGCCCATGGTGAGATGCTCGGCCTAATAAATCCTTTCTCTGTTAATTCTTCAAGTTGGGACATTAATTCTTTCATTTCTGACGGAGCCAATCGGTATGGTGCCTTGGCAACGGGCTCAGCTCCTGGCAGTAAGTCAATCTGAAATTCTATTTCCCGATCGAGCGGCAAACCAGGTAGGTCCTCTGGGAACACTTCTGGAAAATTGCACACCACGGGTACATCTTTTAGCTCTTTCGTTTTCATTCTATCGTCAATAACATATGCCAGATAAGCTTCGCAGCCGCGCCTCATGTAACTTTCGGCCTTAATCATCGAGATGACGTTCGGCATTGTGCAATTCCAATCCCCATAAACCGTAATTGGACTGCCGCTAGGACCTTTGAGGTGTATCCTCTTACGTTTACATATGATTTGAGCTTCGTTGGCAGCTAGCCAATCCATACCCAATACTATATCGAATCCTCCTAAGGTGAGAAGGAATAATCTAGAAGGAAATTTATGACCCTCTATTTCTATTATGCAATCCTCTGTTACTTGGAATACTGCCGAATTTTTACCAACGGCAGTTTGTACACTAAAGGCCTTTACTACTGTGTTGATAGTGCAATTCAGTTTTCGACTAAAGGCATTTGATATAAAGCTTTTACTAGCACCCGAGTCAAATAAAATAGCAGCATGTTCGTTATTAACTAGGGATGTACCTGACACAACATCAGGGTTTCCCCTTGCTTCCTCTTCAGTCAGGGCGTAGCCTCTAGTCCTCGCCTTCTGTTGTTCCTTTTCTTTTCCCAAACCAGATTGTCTAGTTCTCTTGCAATTCTTGGTTAGGTGTCCAAATAGTCCACAACCTTGGCATTTAGTGTCTCTTAAACATTCGCGAGAATAGTGCCCCGCCTTCCCACACCTATAACAGACGGTGGAATCAACTAGGCACACGCCTTGGTGTTTCCTCAAACATTTCTTACAAGCTTCGTATTTTTCAGTTCTTGGCTTCTTAGCCTCAGCTATATAGTTCCCCTTTCCAGTTCCTTTAGATGCGTTTTCCCTTTTCCTTTTATGTGTCTCAGGTAATAGACCAGGCAATATGCTCTTTAGTGTCAGTACAACCTCACGGGCAATAGCATCCCTAAGTTCGGGTTCCAATCGTAGTGCCCCTTCATTGTCACCTCCCGGTGGGGTCACATTAGTGTCATGCACTCTCTCGGTGTATTTCACGTGCATGCTTTCTTCTTTCTCTTGTCTTTGGTTCATTGGCGGTCTACCTACTCGGCCCGTATGGCCGCCTTGGCGTGCAGTTCTTCCTCTACTTGCCATAGTTTTCTAGAAATTTCTGATATGAAAAGGGAATACATCAATGTCATTTCTTCAGATCATAGTTTGGAACAGTACGAGCAAGGTAAATTCTTAATTACAGTGACCGGTTTGCGATTACTAATTTACATTGCTTTTCGGGTTCAAAACTCTTCAAATCAGTCGTGGCATTAACATCTATTTGTTCTAAGTTAAGGTATCTATTCTTATGCAGGAGCATTTACTTTATGACTTACTTACCGTGCTAGCGTTGGCGTTGGCTACCCAGACTGACATCCGTGCGTTGGTCCCATAATCAGTTTGAGTCCAGACATTTAGGGATGTCTGAATCTCTCAAACTATTGCTCTGATACCAACTTGTAAGGCCCCTTTCCCGGGTGACCTCACTTGTTGGATTTACTCATAAACATAGCCATAAATACTGAACTTAAATTAAAAACCTTCATCATTCAATTACATTACATAACAGCGGAAGCCTTAACAATTAAAAACACAACATTGTCTTAACAAACAAAAGTGGGATGTCAGTCTTGTGCCGGGTAACCTTCACGCCATCGCACGACCTTTTCTTCCTTTACCTGAAATGTATACTAAAAGTCAGCTAACGCTGGTGAGTTCTAGTTAAAAACATTTAGGTATGAACATTATTCATTTATAAATACTTACGTATAAATATATAAATATAAATACACATTTACATATCCTTTGCTTTCTTTTATCATTCGTATGTGAGCACATAAATATGCATTCACCTTTACTTTCATTAACATTTATTGGTCATACTCATAAAAGTGATCAGCCAACATTCATTTATGCGTAAGTCACGAAGACATACGCCCGTCCTACCGTCGTAGTCCGTCCTCCACAACATCCGGCAAACCTTCGGCCATCTGTTATGCTATACCGTCCGGCAAACCTTCGGCCGTCCGTCTTAACCGTACTACCGTCGTAGTCCGTCATATTCGCCCGTCTGCCCTAAGGCATCCGTTTCCCACGTGAACTATTATATATGCAACCGTTCTACTTATCATTGATAAGGCAATTGCTTCGACCGTCCATTAGTGCCTTTCACACGTCCTAGCTAATGAAGGAACGTGTTTGTCCCGATTGCAAAATAGTCACGAGGTCGTCCGTCTACCGAAGTAGCCGTTATCATCGAAGCGTCCATACATTTACATGCATTCGTAACAAGCAATATATAAAATATAAAGCAAGATTTTCTTCTTTTTCGTTATGTCGTTCGTTCATTCATTCTTTGTATACATTCGTTTCATTCTTGTTCATCATTATTTTACGTATGATCATATTAACATTCATATATATATAAGTATCACATATGATCACATTGGCATTCATAACATTTATTCACTTAGTGTATACATTTCAGCCCCAAAACATTTGAAAACATTTGCACATAACATAGAAGGGGCACATAGAACTCACCTGATGAGTAGTTTCTGTAATACACTAAGCTGGCTACTGGGCTTCACTAATGTCACTCACGATCTGTATAATAAAGTCATACACATAAGATGGTGCTCCTAGATGACACTAGACATTACTATGCTTGAACTCAGTAGTTTCGGGAGGTGGGTCGCATCAAAACTATGGTAGTTTCGAGCTATGGTCTTACACTCGAAACTAGGTAGTTTCGAGTCATAATCCTTCTATCGAAACTAGGTAGTTTCGAGTCATGAGATCCTATCGAAACTATGGTAGTTTCGAGTCATTAACTTATGAAAAATCTTAGTTTAGGTTCAAGGTGACACTCGAAACTAGATAGTTTCGAGTCCTGAGTTCCTATCGAAACTATGGTAGTTTCGAGTCATTGGCTGCTATCGAAACTAGATAGTTTCGAGTCAAACATGACTATCGAAACTAGAGTAGTTTCGACGGGTCTGTATGTATCGAAACTATAGTTTCGAGTCATGGGTCTGCATCTTCCCTGACCAGAACCTTGCTCCAGCCAACTTATTTCCAATCGATTAAACCTTGAGCATTTTACGTTAAACACCTTCCTTTATCGTTCTTGAGTTCAAATACGTGATTTGTTTCAAGTTTCGTATGCAAAAATCGTATCTTTATTTGATTTAAACCCGAGACATGCAAAGACTCATAATCAGAGGCGATGCTTACCTCAACAGGCCCGATTTCTGTTGCTATGCGTTGAAATGGTGGAGTCGGATGATTCCCGAGCCCTTGAGTCTTCTCCTTGCGGTTTTCTTCACAAGCCGATCGCTCTCTCTCTCTCTCTCTAGTATTCTTGCGCAGGAAGATGAAATGAGAGGGGTTTGGGTTGAAGCTGCTGTTTTGTAATGGGGTTTCCCCCTTTTCTTTTCGGCCCATGGGCCGAAATTTTGGCCAAGCCCACTTTATTTCCCTTTTCTATTTGTCTTGTCATTATTTGGGATGTTACAACTTTGACCGCCCTTTTATGCTTTTTGTACGTCCTAGCTTACGAAGGAACGTTTCTTTCCCGGTTGCAAAATAGTCACGTGGTCGTCTGTCTACAGAAGTAGACATTAGCTTCGTTTCCGTCCATAACGTATACATATATTCATAACATGCAATATAAATAATTATAAAGCAAGATTTCATTTATTTACGTTATGCCATTCTTTCCTTCATTCTTTGTAAACATACGTTTCATTCTTTGTTCATAATTCATTCTCTTATATATATATTAAATATATTTTAGTACATCACGTATGATCACATTAGCATTCATATCATTTATTCATCTAGTGTATACATTTCAGCCCCAAAACATTTAATAAGGTTTGCACATAACATAGAAGGGGCACATAGAACTCACCTGATGAGTAGTTTCTGAGATACACTTAGCTGGTTACTGAGCGTCACTAATGTCACTCACAATCTGTATAATAAAGTCATACACGTAAGGTAGTGCTCCTAGGTGACACTAGACATTACTATGCTCGAACCTAGTAGTTTCGATGGATTTGCTTATATCAAAACTTGGTAGTTTTGATAGGTTGCTTATGTCGAAACTTGGTAGTTTCGATAGGTTGCTTATGTCGAAACTTTGTAGTTTCGATAGGTTGCTTATGTCGAAACTTGGTAGTTTCGATACATCAGTCTTCCATCCCAAACAATCCCAATCCCTAAAGAGGACGTCCATATTTAAAATATATACTTCTTTAATCCTAATAAAATTGGGCAGAGTCTCGTTTGTTTTTATCTAAAACCCGACAATATAACTTGTCTATTTCCATTACCAAATCATAACCAATAGTCCGAAATAATCGGGTTTTATCTTCTAGCATCAAGGTCAACCTTTCTATACTTTTATTAAGTTACCCTTACCAAAAATAATTATAATCTTGTCGCTTATTATTTATTATATAAGCTCATTGCTATACGTCCTCTAATACGATGTTCATATTAAAGCTAATATTCCTAATTATCATTCTACGGTTTAAGAGATATACCTTCCATAACGGCTACTTCGGTAGACGGACGACCACATGACTATCGTACAACCGGGACAAGTGCGTTCCTTCATCAGCTAGGACGTACGAATGCCACAAGTGCGATCCTTCATCAGCTAGGACGTACTAAAGTTATTAACGGACGGTCTAAGAAAAATTGGCATCTTATAGTAGAACGGTTGTATAAATAATAGTCGCATGGGAAACGGATACCTTCGGGTAGACGGGCGAATTACGGCCTACGACGGTAGGACGGTTGTAAGTCATGACAGACGGATAAAGGTTGCCGGACGGTTGTAAGAATAAAATGACGGACGGCACTTGTTGCCGGACGGTTGTAAGTATAGGTGGGCCATGACGATGGACCGCGGCGATTGTCTTTGTGACCTTCGCAACCAAAAGACGGGTTGATCACCCTTAAGAGTATTACCCATGAATGTAAAGAAAAGAAAAGAAAAGAAAAGGTGAATGTATATATATATGCAATCACAAAATAAAGAAGAATGATAAATGAGAAGCAATTCAAGTCAATGTGTACTTATATAGATGTATATATATACTTATGCATACTTATAATGAAAAGAATGTTTATACCTAATTGCATTAAACTAGAACTCACCAGCGTTAGCTGACTTTTAGTATACATTTCAGGTAAAGGAAGATGAGGTCGTGCGATGGCGTGGAGGTTACCCGGCACGAGACTGACATCCCTCTTTTGTTTTATATGTCTTCGAACAATGTTATGTTTTTAATTGTAAAGACTTCCGCTGTTATGATTATGTAATTGGATGACGAATGTTTTTAATATAAATTCAGTATTTTATGACTATGTTTATGAGTAAATCCAACAAGTCACCCGGGAAAGGGGCCTTACACCAAAAAAGCCGGGCAAGTGAATTTTCAGGACCATTAAAATAGTCACAAGAGAAGTCAGGTATGTACTTCTTCTTTCGCAAAAGTCGTTTGACAACCATATCAGCATCGTACCTACCAATAAAGGTGTTGATGTCCCTTTTAAAATTTTTACAATCGACAGCTGTCACACCGGTTTTATCGAACCCACCATAATGTGTCCTCATAATGTTAAAAGACTTAACAAGTCCAATATTTAACTTCGAAAGACTGTATATCAAATCTTCTTTGTTATATGACAACTTCCGAGCAGCACTAAGAAATTGATAGTCATATGAATCAACAAAAGTATGGTTGTGGTCTTCAACAAAACCATACACCTTATATTGGTTATTATGACACAGCTGCAACCTCAAATGAGCTTGACAACCTGTTCGAATTGATGGTCTATTCCTACGTTATTTTACTACAGAGTTTGGATCATTACTTTAAGATAAAGTATCAACTTTACGAAAAATTTTCTGACCTTCTTTTGAGCACACAAAATATTTTAGTGTAACAAGGCCATGTTTTGTCACCTGTTTGTTTTTCCTAACGTAAAGTATCAACTCAATGTATGTTGAAACTTGGTAGTTTCAATAGGTTGCTTATGTCGAAACTTTGTAGTTTCGATAGGTTGCTTATGTTGAAACTTGGTAGTTTCGATAGGTTGCTTATGTCGAAACTTGGTAGTTTCGATAGGTTGCTTATGTCGAAACTTGGTAGTTTCGATACATCAGTCTTCCTTCCCAAACAATCCCAATCCCTAAAGAGGACGTCCATATTTAAAATATATACTTCTTTAATCCTAATAAAATTGGGCAGAGTCTCGTTTGTTTTTATCTAAAACCCAACAATATAACTTGTCTATTTCCATTACCAAATCATAACCAATAGTCCGAAATAATCGGGTTTTATCTTCTAGCATCAAGGTCCACCTTTCTATACTTTTATAAAGTTACCCTTACCAAAAATAATTATAATCTTGTCGCTTATTATTTATTATATAAGCTCATTGCTATACGTCCTCTAATACGATGTTCATATTAAAGCTAATATTCCTAATTATCATTCTACGGTTTAAGAGATATACCTTCCATACACGAACCCGTAATGTAACCGAGACCCGAACCGCTCTTTTCGACAATACCCACAACTAGACCCATTATGAACCACCTTCATGTGACTATCATTATCATCATTATATCATCATCTTCATCATAGAACTTCAAAACTGCTATCAACCACCACCATCGTGACCACCACCGTGAACCCCGTCACTGCCCGAAACTACCGTCGCGAACTACCGCTACCCAAAACTATTTTTGTGAATCATCATCATCGAAACTACTACATCACCATCATCGAAACTACTAAATCATCATCATCGAAACTACTGCATCACCATCATCGAAACTACTAAATCATTATCATCGAAACTACTAAATCATCATCATCGTGAACCACCACCATGAACCACCTTCAGGTTGCCATAACATCACCACCATTCACGCTCACCCGAAACACCACCATCATAACCTGTTTACTTCGTACAGCCCCACCTTTCGGCTGTCACCATTTCCCGAAACTACTGTTATTAGCCACCACTCGGACCATCACCATCCACCCGAAATTATTGCTGCCAGATTCCGTTCACCGCCGTTAACCGCCGTAACCGGAAACACAGAGGACTTCACTGCTGCTGCCGGAGCCATGGCAGCAGCTCACACCACCTTCACTGTCGTTAGCTAGGACGAACCACCACCTTTAGCAGCCGTGAACCACCATTAACAGACCTGAAATGCTAAGAAACATCGCTGTCACCTGTTTCTGTTTGTTATCGTCCTCGTGAGCTTGAAACGGAGCTGAGAACCGAGCAAGTTTGATGTCTAAACGGTCGGATTAGGGTTTTCATGGTGAAGAGGTGTGTGGGGGGTAGTATTGCCGACGAGAGGGAGAAGGGAATGGAGTTGCAGGTTCACAAGAATGGGAGTGAGGGCTGAATCGTTGATGGCGGCTGAGAGGAAATAAAATGGGTTTAGGTTTTAGTAATTTTTCATTTTTCCCCCTTTACTTTGTATAATTCTCATTTTTCAACTGTTAATTAACTTGGTATTTAACTATCATGCCAGACTTTCGTTTTGATAACATTAGTCTTAAACGAACCCTCACGTTTTAAGTGTTAGAGAATTTGGGATGTTACAGTTTTGTCTTTGAATGTTGCACATGATTCTTTACGATACCGAGAGCAGCCGTAGAAAATCGGAGTATGCATAAAGTTAATTCCATAATCCAATAACTGGTGTTGAACCCAGAGGACTTGGGAACAACAACTAGATGCAGCGATGTATTCAGCTTCTGCAGTATATATGGACAATGTGGTCTACTTCTTGCACTGCCAGGAAACAAGTCGATTCCCCAAGTATTGACAGCCGCCGGTAACAGATTTTCTGTCGAGCTTACTTCCACCGTGATCGCTATCAGAATACGCACAAAGCTCGAAATCACCATTCTTAGGATAATACAACCCTAGCTTTGGTGCTCCTTGCAAAGAGCGAAATATTCTTTTAACAGCAACCTCATGTGATTCCTTGGGATCCTATTGATACCAAGCACAATCACAAACTACGAACATTTTGTCTGGATGACTAGCAATCAAATACATTAACGACCCGATCATAGAACGATAATAATGCTGATTAGCCGCTTTGCCTTTGAGATCTGCTGTTAAAGGAGTTTGTGCTGCAAATGAAGTGTAAGATGGTGAATAGTCAGACATCTTGAATTTCTCCAAAATATCGTTGACGTATTTTGCTTGATGAATCAGAATCTCTTCGTCAGACTGAACGACCTGGAGCCCGAGAAAGAATGCCATTTCTCCCATAGAGCTCATCTCAAACTTGGTTTTCATCACCACCTCAAGTTCTCTGTAGAGAGTCTCATTTGTTGATCCAAATATTATGTCATCCACGTAAACCTGAACCATGAGTACATCTGCTCCGACAGTCTTGCTAAAAAGCGTCATATCTATAGTGCCCCGGATAAATACGTTCTTAAGAAGGTGTTTGGACAGGGTTTCATACCTTGCCCTTAGAGCTTGGTGGAGTCCAACCACAGCCTTATCCAACTTATAGACTCAGTCTGGGAACTCTGGATCATCGAACCCTGGTGGTTGGCAGACATACACCTCTTCGTGCACTTTGCCATACAGAAATGCGCTTTTCATGTCCATCTGGTAGACTTTAAAATTCTTGAAGGAGGCGAGGGCAAGAAATATATGAATAGCCTCCAGTCTTGCAATTGGAGCGAACAACTCTTCGTAGTAGATTCCTTCTTCTTGGTAGAATCCCTGTACAACTAGACGTGCTTTATTCCGAACCACAACCCCTCTATCATCCTTCTTGTTACGGAACACCCATCTTGTTCTGATGGGGTATTTGTTGGCTGGAAGATCAACTAATTCCCACACCTTGAGTTTTCAGAATTGCTGTAGTTCTTCTTGCATCACATTGACCCAGCTTGGTTCCACTAGTGCAATTGAAATGTTTTTTGGCTCAACTTAAGACAGAAAGCATGACTACAAACATTCGTTGATCACACCCGACCTACTTCTTGTTTGAACGCCGTCAGGAAATCGAACCAATAACATTATCGAGTGAATGACCACTGAGAATCCTGGAGTGAGGGCTGGAATGAACTTCGGTGTGTATAGGAAGATTCGATAAATGCTGATCATGAATAACTTCAGCTTCATGAGATTCAGACACATCCTCATTCTCTGGAGTAGGTAGATCAATAATAGGCATTTGATCAGTCAGAATAGTAGTAGAATTATCTACGACTGTTTGATCAATTACTGCATCTCCAGAACTATGATCATGGATAGAAGACACATCAACATCTTGTGAAGTAGAAGGAGCATTCTGAATAGAAGAAACTGGATCTGGTACACGTGGAGTAAGACGAGTCAAGAATGGCAAATTCATAACCTAGAAATCCTCTGAAGTGGAAGAAGTACTTTCAATTGGAGGTGGGAACTCTGGTAGGTTGAAGGAGTTGAAAAATATATCCACATCATAGAACCAATCTGGACCTGCTCCTGTATTGGTTGCATTCCTCTCCTACCAATCGATATAGAATGATTCTTGGATGATCTTCGTGCATTTGTTATACATAATATAAAACTTCTGTGAAGAAGAGTAACCGACGAAGAAGCATTCATCAGATTTGGCAGCGAATTTATGTAACCGATCCTGAGTGTTAAGCAACATGCAGGAACATCCAAATGGTATGAACAAATCAATGAGCGGCTTGCGCTTGTGGAATAGTTCATACGAGGTTTTCTACTGAGCCTTAACTGCTAGAATCTGATTCAAGACATAGCAAGCTGTGTTGACAGCTTCTTCCCAAAAATAATAGGCAACTTTGAATCGACCAGCATGATGCGAGCATCTTCAATAAGAGTACGATTTTTGCGCTCAGCTACCCCATTCTACTGCGGTGTTCTGGTAGCATTGAATTGATGAGAAATTCCCTTGGTGGTACAAAAGGGATCCATATCAGAGCTCTTGAATTCAGTCCTGTTATCACTTCTTAGAGTCTTGAATTTCAGATTTGAGATAGTTTCGACTTTCAAGATAAGGCTTTTCAAGCATCCGACAGCTTCATCCTTCTTTTCGAGAAACATGAACCAAGAGTGTAGGATCGGTAAATACAAGATGGTTCTATTCCAGTTGAGATTGGCGAAAACAATCACAACTTAATCAAAGTAAACAAGTAGACAAGAAGAATACTGATAAATGCAATTTGTATTAAGCTTCAAGTGTTACAAGATTACAGAGAAAACTCTTAAGCAAAAAGTACTTTTACAATGAATCTAAGTACTACTTATATAGTAACTTAGAATCAAGACAGACCCTTGATTCTAAGGACCAGATCTAACATAGACCGTTGATCTTGTATTGAAGCTATTCTATATATACAGACAATAATAATAACTATGCTAGTTAACTTTATTCAAACGTCTTCTAAGGCATCATTGTTTGCATGCTTGGAGAAGAGCGTTGTTGTCTTTTATTGTCTTGTTCCAATGACATTCTTTCTACTTGGAGTGTGTCAGTGTAGCAGCAGAAAGTTGTCAGTGGTTTTGGTTGCTTTATCAAGAACAGTCAGCCGCAACGTTTGATCTTCAGTGAGAAGGCTATCAGCTGCAACTTTGATCTTCAGTGGATAAGGCCTATCAACTGCAACTTTGGTCAGCAGTAGATAAGGCATATCAGCTGCAGTTTTGGTCAGCAGCGGATAAAGCCTATCAGCTGCAACTTTGGTCAGCAGCAGATAAGGCTTATCAGCTGCAACTTAGTCAGTAGCAGATAAGGCATATCAGCTGCAGTTTTGGACAGCAGCTGATAAAGCCTATCAGCTGCAACTTTGTCGATCCACAGCAATCTTTGAGATCAATAGCATTTATACTTAGAGAATTTTGTAGCCATCAGTATTTATTTCTACAAACTCTCCCTAGACTGATGCTACCAAAACTCTCTTACTGCTTTTGTTGCTGAAGCTTTTGCATGTAGCTGACAATTCTTTCAACCTCATATCCTCTCTGGTCCTTGCTGGGATTGTTAAGAGGAAGCTAAGATAGAGTCTTGATGTCTTTGCTGGCCATTTTGAAGATAGCTTTGCTTGAACACCTCATCTTCTGTCCTTTAACATCTGTCAATGTGAACTAATCTTTTTCAGCATTGTAGGACCAGCTGATGAATGGAGAGTGGGATTAGAGAGGTTTGACATCAAGGATTTCATCTCTGCTGGGGTTGAAGTGATGTTTGATTGCCAGTAGCAGATGTCTCCCATCTTCATTCTCAGGCTCATTGGCTTCACCCAGCTCCATCATTCTTCTTAGATCAGAATCTGGAAGCTGTAGTACCTCATCAACATATGTATAAATTGATCTTTTAACTTCTGTCCTCCCCCTGAAAACTTCAAACCATTGGTCTTGAGAGCTGTATGACCATCTGATTATTTCTCTTGAGTCTTCTGGTTTGGAAGTAGGTTTGTTTTTCTTTTTGGGATGTTGTTGTTGAGTAGGAGTTGGGTGTGAGGATTTGGACTTTGAGGGTGGAGAGGAGGGAGGTCTAGGATGGAGAGTGGAAGATTGTTGGATTGAGGAAGTGTTGGGTGAGGGAGAAGGCTTGGGTTTCTTTGTTTTCCTTTCTTCTTCTTGAATGATTACCCTCTTGTTGGAGCCTTTCTTCCCCAGTCTTTCTTCCTCATCCTTTTTAACTTTAAGGTAGAGGGTTTGCAAGTTCATGAAGTTCATGGGACCCAGCCTCTTTCCATTCTCCCCTTTAGCCTTAAGGAAGTCAATCATGATCTTCCTTTCTTCATGGGATCTCCGGTTAAAGGCAATGGTCTTCTTGGACTTTTGTTTGGCTTTTTCTTCTTCTTCAGCCTTTTTCTTGTTTGCCAATTGACCCTGCTGACCCATGAAGGCTATGTAGATTTCTTTATTTGATAGTTTCTCAAGGTAGTCTACATCCTCACCTTGAGAAACCAGAGCTTTTATTCATTCCTCTCTCATTTCTTTGGCTAGTTCAGAATCAGTTATTCTGAACTTAGCCTTTTCCTTCTTCTTCTTCTTCTTCTTCTCTATCTCTTCTTCTTCTTTGTCGAATTGTTCCTGCAGTTGAAGAGCAAGAGCTTCATCTTATTCAATTTGATAAACTGCAGGAATTTTTACTTTCAGATCATCCAGTTGTTTTGCATACAGCTGGATCTGTTGTTCTCTGAGAAGAATGGCTGTGAGTCTGTCTTGAGCTTTCTTTAGTTCAGCCATCTCCTCTTCTTCTCTTCTTCTCCTTTTATCCTCCTTTTCTTTCTTCTCCTTCTCAATTCGTTCTTCATCTTCTTTGGTCATTAGTCCCTTTCCCTTATCTTTGTTGGACGCCTCTGCTTCAGCTTCATGGACCACAACAGTAGGTGTAGTAGATGCTGTTGAGATCTTAGCTTCAGCTTCATTGGCATGTTGGGGAATGGACAATGGAAGGGAACTTTCTTCATCTTCTTTCCATTCCGTACCTGTTTCTTCTTTCCATGCTTCTTTCATCTTTTCCTCGTCTCTTCTCTTTGATTCTTCTTCTGTTTTTAGTCTAACTGTTGGAGAAGAGAGAACGGATAGGTCTGAGTCAGATCCAGATTCCTCCTTATAAAGAGAAGCCTTGATGATTTTGATCATTTCTTGACTTTCTAAGGAGTTGACATTGAAGATGAGCTCAAAGACTTTGTGTAGGAAAGCTGAAGGTTGGAGCAAGATCTCTTTGATGTTGATTGAGAGAGGATCCATTACTCAGGAAGAAGGTGAAGTCATGGGAGTCAATGCTTATCCATCCTTGCACTTCTACATCCCTGACCATTATTTTGTACAGGAATCTTCTCCAGCAGATAACCTCTTCTTTAGTTAAAGTACTGCTCCTGATTATACCAAGTCTTCTCGAAGCCAGTCTTTGTTCTGCTGCTGATGAAGATTCAGGATAAGCCACCCTTTTTTGCTTCTGTTAGTAGTCTTTCAAACCAGGGCATATTATCCTCCATTAAGTCATAGATCCTGCTGATTGCAAGTTCTGCTGAGAGATCTGATGAAGTGTTGATGCATTCTGTCAGATACAGATTGAGAACTTGGAGGGCATTGAGAGAGTTCCAGTTTAGCTCTTCTACTCCACTAAACTCCCATCCAATCCAGAATCTCTCAGCTATTCGATCATACCCCCAAGCTAGAATGGAGTCAAATTCTAGCTTCTTTGAAGTTAGGAAGAGTTGGGGGGTAGATGAATGACTTATTATGGCTGCAGCTTCAGGAAGAAGGCTGAATGATGGAGGTGTGTCTTCATGGAAAGTTTCTTCTTGTAGCACCTCATCAACAGCTCGAACAACTAACTTCCAATCCTCAGTGACATCTTCTTCTTCATCTACTAAGTCTGGCAAGTCATGGATTTGAACAAAAGCAGGTTTGTATAGGGAACTTTGAAACACAGTCTACTCTTGTATCCAATCTTCGAGGCTGTCAGCATCATCTTCCTTAGTAACCACCTCCCCCTTTTTGGTTTCATCAGTTAAAAGGGATATATCTGTTTGAGTTCCCACTGATACAAGAGAGGGAGTAGGCACAGTTGGGCATTGATGTGCTTCATGCATAGAGACTTGGTGTCTTAGTTTGGACAGTTCAGCCTCTAGCATTGCCACCCTGGCCGTCAATTCCAAGTTATGAAGTTTCAGTCTGTCCTCATCCACAGTTGTGGAATCCTTGGTGCTAGATGGGGCCTTAGGCCTAGCCTCTGCATTCCCATCACCCTGGTTTTCTTGGCACCTGAGATTCCTCTCAATGAAGAGTGTTTCACAGGAAACATCCTCACTGTGAGTTGCCGTGGTTAGGGTCTTAGCTATGTTATCACTGTCCTCCTGGACAGTTGATGTACCAGGAGTAGTGATAGCCCTTTCCACATTCACTCTATCAATACTACTAGAGTGAACCTTCTTGGGTGATGAACCTTGGTTGGGTGCACCAGCAGCCAAGTCAATCAATACCTCCGATATAGTGGTTGTTGGAGAAGGTATATCATCTTGACCAGGTGCCTCTGCACTTAGGTTCAGAGAAGAGAAATAATGGAATGGCTCAGGGGATTGCTCTATGGATCCAGGATGTGATCCTGATCCTAATAGAGAGGCTTCCAAGGAAGTCTCTCTAGTGTTGTGGCTATCCATTTTGGTATTCTCATAAGAGTGTTGGGATTCTGAATGAGGGCTTAGAGGTTGGGTTTGGGCCTTTGAAACAAGAAGAGAAGGAGTCTTCTTGTTCCTCTTTCTTGTTTATGTTGTTGCAACAGGGGCCCTTTGATCCAGTTGAACGATAACATCCAAAAGAGGTGTAAGTGATTTTTGTACCTGTGCATCCTTGGTAGTTTGCACAGGGGTTCGAATGGTGGAAGCAGATTGTTGTTCAGGATGTGATGCGGAAGGTATGGGATCAGTATCAGCTGGGATTGCTGAACTGTCACCCGGTGTACTTTGTATGTTCAGCATTGTAGATAACAATGGAACATTGACCCCTGAGAACATTTTGGAAACAATTCTCATACTTTGAAAAATATTATTTTTATGTCCCAACATGATGTAGATTCTTGCAGGTTTTGAAAGTTCTTTTAGTTCCTGGTTGAAAACCTCCTGCAAGAACCTTGGGTACATAAAGAATTGTTGCTTTGCACCCTCTTGAAGGTTATATCTCAAACCCTTAAAGATGAGGTGTGCAAAGCTGAAACCTTGGCCAGTAATCATACCATGGAAAGCAGAGGCAAGTGCGGAGCTCACTTGATGCCATCCACTTCTCTTCTGAGATATGCATTTGAGAAGAGTTTGGCAGAGATACTTCCATGGAGGGCCCATCAACGCCTTCTCTATTGTATACTCATTTTGATTTCCAGTGTACCCTATGGATACAAAGGTCCTCATGTACTCGTCCTTTGAGTATGAGATGGCTGCTCCCTCATCTTGAAGCTTAAGATGTTTTTGGAGGGTAGCTTCAGAGATGATGACGTCCTTGCCGTCTACGTTGGCTTTTATTTGGGGAATCCCCTGTTTGGTAGGGTAGACGGCAGTATTCCAGAAATCCTCCATATGAGGGATATATATGGTAGGGTTGGTTGTGAGGGCAAAATGGATCTTTGATCGGCATAGAAAGTCGATCATATCATCGAATCCTTCAGATTTCTTTCCCTTGGTTAAGTATGCTGTAAGGTTATGGTACGGGGAGAACTTGTCGTCAGGGTTATTGATGTCTGCCATTGTTATTTGATTTTGGAGGGAAGGGTTGAAGGTTTAAGAATATGGAAGGCTTTGAATGTTTTAAGGATGAAAGGCTTTGAATGTGGTGGGGACTTGAGAGAAAGTGACGTGGGTTTAGGGTGAAATTGAATGTGAAGAGGTGATAAGGAAATTTAATTTGTTCTTATAACGATAGAGGAGGGAATAAGCAAAATGACTTGTATAGTACAACCTTATTCACCTTTTACTGTTACAGTTGTAATACACCGAGGCAGTCATGGTAAAGACTGACGTTAATTTTTACAGCGGGTAAAAGTTAATTTGGACTTAAATTTACCCATCAGCAGCAAACTTGGTTGCTGCGGATGAATAAGCCTATCCGCTGCAAGCTTGGTTGCTGCGAAAGGTTAAGTCTGTCAGCAGCGAACTCAATTGCTGCTGATGGATTCAATGATCTGTAGCAAGGATGTTGCTGCTGACAGCCTTAAAGCTATCCGTAGGAAACTTGTTCCTGCTGATAACTTAAAGCAGTCAGTGGCAAATCCTTTGCTGCTGAATATTAAACCTGTCAGCAGCTGAAGGACAAAAATGCTATTGACTTATAACTTTTATTTACAACAAAAGACAAAACACATTTTTAAAAAAGAATTTTAGAGATAGATTTTAATCAAAGTTCATCATACCAATGGATTCAACTAAATATCTAAATCTAGCTTCATCAAAATGTTTTGTAAACAAATCAGCATATTGCTCATTTGTATGAACTTTGGTTAAAATAATCCTCTTTTTCTCAGCTTGATCTCTTATGAAATGATACCTAATGTCAATGTGCTTTGTCTTGGAGTGCTGCACTGGATTGTTTGTGATTGATATAGCACTCATGTTGTCAATGTGAATTGGAGTTGCCATGAAAGTCATCCCATAATCCAGCATTTGATTTTGTATCCAGATGACTTGTGCACATTAACTTGAAGCTGCAATGTATTCTGCTTCAGTTGTAGAAGTTGAAACACAGGTTTACTTCTTGCACTGCCATGAAATCAGTCTTCCTCCTAGAAACTGACATCCCCCTGATGTGGACTTTTTGTCCAAGTTGCATCCCTCATAATCACTATCAGTGTATGCATACAGATTGAACTTGTCATTTTTAGAGTACCAAAGCCCAAGTCTTGGGGCTCCTTTTAGGTATCTAATAATTCTCTTGACAACTTGAAGATGTTAAACCTTTGGAGCTGCTTGAAATCTTGCACAGAGACATACTGCAAACATGATATCTGGCCTTGAGGCAGTGAGATACATGAGAGACCCTATCATTGCACGGTACTGATGTTGATCAGTGTCTTGGCCATCTTTGTCTGGTGTCAGCTGATGGTGCACTTGCATAGGGGTTCTTGCAGCAGAGCAGTCAACCATCTTGAATCTTTCTAAAATGCTCTTTACATATTTGGATTGGCTGATGAAGATTCCATTTGGGACTTGTTTGACTTGTAGACCCAAGAAGAAATTTAGTTCACCCATTGAACTCATTTCAAACTTTGAGTGCATCAGAATCTCAAAGTCTTTGCACAACTTTTTCCTTGTTGATCCAAAGATGATATCATCAACATAGATTTGAACTAGTAAGATTTCTCCCCCTTCATCTTTGATAAACAAGGTCTGGTCAATAGCACCCCTTCTGAAGTTGTTGCTTAGTAGATATCCTGACAAAGTTTCATACCAGGCTCTTGGTGCTTTATGTAAGCCATACAAAGCTTTGTCTAGTTTAAACACTTGAGTAGGATGTGCAGGATCTACAAATCCTGGAGGCTGTTTGACGTATACTTCCTCACCAATCTTTCCATACAGAAAGGCACTTTTTACATCCATTTGATAGACAGTGAAATTGTTGAAGCACTTTCCTGTGACAACACTCTGGATAGAGTCTTAGTTTGTATTTTCATGTCTGTAATTGTCTTTGTATGTAAGAGTCTTTATGTATTAGTTTATCGAGTTGTATTTACTTTTACATATTGAATGTTGCATTTCTTACTAAGTGTTTTGCGCACTTACATGTGCGCATGAGAAAGCTCCTGCGTACGTAGCAAGTACGCAAGAATACCTTTGCGTACTTGTTAAGTACGTAAGAGCATTTTTCCGTGCGCACTTGCTAAGTGCGCAGGCATCAGGTCAGGTATAAGTAGGATAGGTTGACAGAAGTTAAGTACGTAGGCATAAATGCAAATACGCAAGTTGTAATCTCAGTACTTCTCTCTGTAACCTTCAAGTGTTTATAATACAAAGAACGTTTAAAGTGTTTTCTCTTTTCGGTTTACTTTGTTTAGCAAGACTCTCCACCTAGTCACGGGCATTCCGCACCCGGTCCGACTAGTAGACCCACTTGCATGTGACGATCCGCCACACACGAGGGACCTACAAGTGGTATCAGAGCTCTTGCTCCTGATTTCGAGTGTTGTGAGTGAGTTTGGAGAGTTTTTACAAGCAAAAAGAGGTATTTTTTGGTGATTTTTGTGATAAAATAGGGGTAGCTCTTGAGCACTATTTTAGAAACAAAAATCACTTAAAAAACTGATTTTTGGTGTGTATTTGAGTGTTTTGGGCATCAAAGGTTGGTTAGAAACAAGTTTTTGACCCTTTGGCTCATTTGTATTAATCATCAGACAAATTTTTACCATTTCCGGCGAGTTTCAGGTGACCGGAAAAGTTTGGTGAAAGTTGCTGAAAAGGTGTCCTGCGTACTTACCATTTCTGGAAAAAAGTACAGTTTTGTGCGTACTTACTAAATACGCAAGGCTTATCTCCTGCGTACTTATAAGTGCGCAAGACTGAACTTGTGCGAACTTAAGTTATATCCTACGTACTTACATCTACTCCTGCGTACTTACAAGTACGCAAGAGCAAATATAATTACGCAAGACCATTTCTCAAGTGCGCAAGGCCAAAGTCAAGTGCGCAACTGTGTCTGATTTTTCTGAAAGTTGACTAAGTGTTCACTATGTCGAATCTTCAGAATTTGGGAAACATGTTAAACTATGATAATGAGGTCGGTACACCACAGAAACCGCCAAAGTTGCTAAACGTAAACGATTATTCTAATCGGAAAGCACGTTTCGAGCACTACATTTCTTATACCGACTCATCGCTATGGATACCAATCCTTGAGGGATATAAACATCCCACACACATCTATCTTGATGATGAATTGCCCAAGCCTATTTCTAAACTCGATGAGGATGAAAAGAAAGCATATGATCGAGAGAAGAAGGCACTTGGTTCGATCACTATGGCATTAACTCGGGAATTGTTCCACATCTATCTTGAGGGATATAAGCATCCCACACACATCTATCTTGATGATGAACTGCCCAAGCCTATTTCTAAACTCGATGAGGATGAAAAGAAAGCATATGATCGAGAGAAGAAGGCACTTGGTTCGATCACTATGGCATTAACTCGGGAATTGTTTCACAGTTTTCGAGGGTATGACAATTCTAAGGATCTCTGGAAAGCTTTACAGAAGAGATTCGAAGGAAATAGTGACATCAAGAAGAGTAAGCGGGATCTTCTCAGGAAGCGGTATGAGTGCTTCAGATTTTTTGAGAACGAATCTTTAGATGACCTCATCTCTAGGTTCTATCATTTACAGACTGAGTTGAAGGCTTTTGAACTCAAGTATCCGGATGAAGAGATGGTGGAAAAGTTTTTGGATGCTTTACCACCCAAATTTGAGATGTACACAATCCTGATGAGGGAAAATCCTAAATTCAATGAGCTGACAGTTGAAGAGGCAATAGGAAAGGTTCAAGCTCATGACATGAACCTAAGAAGAAAAGAGAGCTCTGGAAGACCCCGGATACAAGACCCTTCTATGTATCATGGGACGAATTCTACATCCAAATCATCTGGCTCTAGAATTGCCCTCTTCACTGGAAATCCTACTGAAGAAGACCACTCAACTGGGTGTGGTGGTCATGCTTGCTATGCTTCAGGATCAGGGTTGGGGTCTCATCATCAAAATACCTCAAGAAATCCTCCTGCTACGTCTTCAGCTAACAACTCAGCTATAGCCAGAATAGCTGAAGATCATGTAGCATTATTCTCATCTTGTATGCTTGCATATGAAAATTTCATAGGTGGCAAGCTTACTGATCTAGAGACGATTGAAGAAGATTTTAATCAAGTGGATCCTGATGACAAGGAGGACATGGATATTCAATGGAATATGGCCATGTTACTGAGGAGAGCCAAGCGTTTCCTGAACAGAACAGGAAGAAAGTTTATTGGCGGGCATGGTAATGCCAAGGTCGGGTTTGAAAAATCTAAGGCCAAATGCTATAAGTGTCAAAATTTTGGACACTTTGCTCGTGAGTGTCAGAAAGACAGAGCACCTGCCTCTGGTATTACCAGACCTAGCCAAGGAAACATCCATGGCCACAACAACCCAAACCACCACAGTCAAAGCCAAGGTGGAACGTCCAATGCACTGGTAGTTCAACAGGACGAAAGCTTTGACTGGGGTGTTCATCTTGAGGATGCCATCATCGCACAAACCCAGGTTGGTCTCATGGCTGAGATCATGGAAATGATGGAAGCAGAGAGAAGGGAAGCTTCAATGGCTGACCTAAAAGAGTCTACTACTGCTGCTACAGAGGAAGAGGAGGAAGCTAAAGGAAAGGAAGCTTCTGTAGCTGAGAAAGAGGAATCGACTACTGCTGTTGCTCTCATGGCCATTGGAGAAGCAACAAGTTCATCTCATGAGGTAGACTCTAATCCCTTTTCTGTTGTTTCATGTTCTAAGTGTCTAGGGCTAAAACTTGAAAATTCTAAGCTCCAAGACAAAATCGAACCCCTAAGTATGGCAGCTCTAAACTATAAAGAAAACGAAAAACGTTTTAAAGAGTCTATTGAAACGTTGAAAAGGGAAAACGTGAGTATTCTTTAAAAATGAGCGATCAACAACTTCACTTGGATATTGCTTATAAGGGGTTAGAAAAACGGAACAATGAAATCAATAAACTGCAAAATGAGATCTTGCAGTTAAAATGCACTAATGAGAAATTGAAAAACTCTCGCTTTGTGGTGGAACACTACGAGTCTGTGGTGAGACTACTGAATGGGTTAGGTTTGGGTCCTAATGCCATTCCTCCACCAGTGAGCGGGAAGTTTGTCAATAGCTTAATAGACATTGATCTCACTTGTCTAGATGAGTCCTCTGATAAGGATGATTCCCCTAAAAAGGATGAATCCTCAAGTAAGGCTAACTCCACATCTAGTGAGGAGTTTGTTACTGCTTCTGAAGACGGGTCGGTTAACTCTTGCCCTGAAGGAGTAGTATCTGAGGAGTTGTTGACTGAACAAAAGGTAAAGAAAAACGTTATCACTAATGGTGATAACTGCATTTTAACTGAACCTGACATCATTGAAACAAATGATAAACTAAAGGTAATGCTTTACGGGGGGTATAAAAGTCTTAACCAAGTAAAGAAAGAGGCTTTTTCAGCTCACTATGGGCTTGGGTATAAAGAAAATTTGGAAAAATATTATACTCCCAAAAACCAAATTGGTAAGGTTCAGACTAATGTTTATAAACCAACTCCTCCTTCTCATAATGCTGAGTTATCTAAGACCAGATCTAATGAGCCTTACAAGAGAACTTATGTAGACAAGAGGAACTGTTTTCACTGTGGCTTGGTTGGTCACATTTTTGTGAACTGTCCTTCTAAGAACCAAGGGAAACGACCTGTTGTTTCACAACCAGCTGTTATCCCCAGTTCGCCACCAGTGAAACCATCTCCCAAACATCCAAAGCAATATGTGGTGAAACCACCAGTCAAACCGATGGTAAAGCCTAAGATCATATCTGAAGCTAAACCATCTGTTCCAAGAAAGGTAACACAACCTGCTGTACCTCGTGTATCTACCTCTGGTAGTACACGTACTGGTGAGAAACCTATGGCAAGAATCTCTAAGCCACAGAGGAGGAGACGGAACAAGAGGTTGAGAAAGCTTGAACAACTGACTTCAGTTCAATCAGGTGAAGCTTCCACAAGTTCACCTGCTTTTGTTGAACCAAAGTCACCTGTTCAGGTTAAGAAACAGAAGAGATCCTGGACTGCCAAATCCAAAACTTCTTAATCTCGTAGTTCTATTTCTTCTAAAGATTCATCAATTTTGAACAGTCATCATGACTGTGAGTTAAAGGAAGTAGTTTATTTTGAAAAGGATGGACGACCCAAGACCACAATGGCTTGGGTCTCCAAAACTAACTAATTCTTTTGTGACTCGTGCAGGGACGTCCGAAGGGTACTATCTCTAACCGCTGGTATGTAGATAGTGGATGTTCTAGGCACATGACAGGAAACATGGCCCTGCTTCAAGACGTTAAACCATTCAGAGGCGGCTATGTGGCCTTTGCCGGATAAAAAGGCGGCAGTATCACGTGTCAAGGCGTGGTTTCGAACGGTTGTGTCAGCTTTGAAAATGTCAACTTCTGCGAGCAGCTGAAGCATAACCTGTTGAGTGTCTCCCAAATGTGTGATAAGGAGTACTCAGTGATGTTTGACAAGTCAGAATGCCTGATTCTCAAACCCGGTTTTGAAGTTCCGGAAGAGTGGATCCTGATGAGAGCGCCAAGAACAAACGACACCTATCAGATCGATATGAGCGTGGCAACAACCACCTCATCAGTTGCTACTTGTTTGCTGCAGAGCTTGACTCCATCTTGTGGCATAGGAAACTCGAACATATTTCGTATCGTAAAATGAATCATCTTGTCCGAAACGGTTTGCTAACCGGGGTTCCTAAGCTGAGATTTACCGTTGCAGATGACTGTATGCCTTGTAAAAAGGGCAAACAGCAACGAAAGTCTCACAAGCCCAAGCTCCAAAACTCTATTGATACCCCTTTGGAGCTATTACACATGGATCTGTTTGGCCCCATAAGTATCAGGAGTATTGGAGGTAAGTCGTTCTGTCTAGTTGTAACTGATGATTTCTCACATTTTTCTTGGGTGCATTTCTTAGGTACTAAAGACGAGACTGCTGATATTCTTCAATATTTGATCCTGAGCTTGGAATCACTTTGCAAGCTGAAAGTTAGAAGAATTAGGAGTGAAAACAGAACTGAGTTCAAGAATAATTTGATGGAGCTTTTCTGTCTCAAGAAAGGAATCCGTCACGAATTCAGCGCGCCGTACATTCCTCAGCGGAATGGAGTTGCTGAACGGAAGAACAGAACACTGATTGAGAATGCAAGGACTATGCTGTCGGATGCAAAGCTTCCTGTCACTTTCTGGGCAGAAGCCGTTAATACAACTTGTCACGTCTTAAACAGAGTTCTGGTTGTGAAGAGGCACAACAAGACTTGTTACGAGTTGATCAACAATCGACTTCCCAATCTTGATTACCTAGTTCCTTTTGGTAGTCCTTGTTCCTTGTTGCTACAGTACAAAGACCGCCAGTCTAAGTTTCATTGTAACATCCCAAAATAAATGAGGATTTTAAATAACGGGTTGAACCGGGACGAACGGGATAAAAGAACGAGGCGTAACGGGCCGGGCCGGTTGGGCCGGCAAACTTGAAGGAAGGGGGGTTTCCTCCCTTTAAATAGCCAACACACACACCATTTCTCTCATTTGCAAGAATCTAGAGAGAGAAACCGTAGAGAGAGAAAGTTGGCGGATCGACCCGAGATTGAAGGAGCTTGTTGCTACTGAGCTCGTGAGCAAAACCTCCGGATCAGAATCTCGAAATCAGGTAACACCCGAACCAAATCTGAGTTTTTGTTCGTTTTTGGGTTTTCGGGTATTTTCGGGAAAATGACGGGTTTTTATAAACCAAATGAGGAAAGGGTTATAAATCTGGAATCACGAAAGGAAAATACACGTTTTGAATACAAAAAGTCCGGATCTTGACAAGATCGGACCTGCATACGAAAGTTAGGGTTTTTGGGGAAGATAGCTGAGTTCTGCAGGTATCGAAACTAGAAGTTTCGAGTGACCTGCAGTTGTCGAAACTAGAAGTTTCGAGTGACCTGCAGTTGTCGAAACTAGAAGTTTCGAGTGACCTGCAGTTGTCGAAACTAGAAGTTTCGAGTGACCTGCAGTTGTCGAAACTAGAAGTTTCGAGTGACCTGCAGTTGTCGAAACTAGAAGTTACGAGTGACCTGCAGTTGTCGAAACTAGAAGTTTCGATGGGCCTGCACCTGTCGAAACTAAGTAGTTTCGATAGGTCTGCATCAGTAAGTGAAGTCAGTGTATTCACCTGTAACAGAACGAGTAAACCGTTAGAGTCGGGATTTAGGTCTGATGTGTATTTAATTAATCAATTCAGATCGGAAGTGACGTTGTTGGACCTTTGTTTAGGACAACCCAAGAGTAGCTTATAAGGTGAGTTCTAGAAGCCCTTCTTTTAATGTTTTAATTAAATGTTTTGGGCTGGTGTGCATACATACGAAACGAGGTTTATGAAACGAGGTTTACGAAACGAGGTTTATGAACGATGCTTCCGAAGGGGGAAGACGAAACGAGTTAATGAGATGTTTACGAAACGAGGTTTACGAGATGAGGTTTATAAAATATTTTGCCAAACGAAGTTGTGAAAGGTTTACGAATGAAGTGTTATTTAATAAAACGTACGAATGCTTTAACTAAAACGAGGTAAAGGTTTTTATGAAAGTCACGAATGAACGAATCTGCCACGAGTTCCTACGGGAGCTAGAGTATGTATGTATGTATGTATTGGCCTTACCTTACGGGGGGCCTTTGTGGCTGGCTAACGGTTGTACAACTGGTTGAGGATGGGGTGACGACGGTCGCCCATGGGATTACCGGGATCCCGATGGAAGGTACTATTCCTTGCGGGGAAATATTGCCTATGGTATGTTTAGTCTTCCTAGAGGTAACGAGCCTTAGGAGACGTGTGTATGGTCTACCTAGAGGTAACGAGCCTTAGGAGACGTATGTTTGGTCCACCTAGAGGTAACGAGCCTTAGGAGACCTGGATGACGGATGACTTAGAGGTAGCGAGCCTTAAGTTCATCCGCTGGTATGCGATGTATGGATTTGACGGTTACGAGAAGGCGCAGATTCGGTTCATATTGACTATTGTTACGATGTTATGCTACGATGTTTTGATGATGTTAAGCTATTGCATGTTTTATGTACGCTTTTATTAAATGAAGTATGATGTTATGTTTTTGGCAAATATTTGATGTTAATGTTTTACGTTAAAACTAGAACTCACCAGCGTAGCTGACCTTTTTAGTATGCACATTCAGGTTAAGGAAGTTATGATGATGGACGGTGATGCTGGGCGGCTTGAGGAGTTACCCGGATGATATGAAGACTGGCATCCCGTTACGAGTTGTTTTTGTTATGTACATGTATTTGAAAATGTTACGCTTCCGCATGTTAAACGATGTAATGTTATGTTTGAAATGAAATTTTCCGCTGCGTTATTTGATATTCTAGTTTGAGAACTGTTTGTGAATGAGTAAATCCAACGCGTGGGGCCTCCCGGGTTTGGGGCCTGACATTCATGCAAAAGCAGTGGAAGGCATCTTCTTAGGATACGTTGCCAACTCGCCTTGCAATAGAGTGTACAACATAGGAACTCGTACTGTTGAGGAATGGTTTGAAGTGGATTGTAGTAAACACAGCATTCCACCCGAACCAACAGGTCCAGCTTAGGGTTTTGATTATGATGCGCTATTCAAGTCATTCAATTTTCCCGATATATCTGCAGATGACGCCGCAAATGTTTATGAATTATTTGGTGGCGGCGATGACTCCAGTTTCTTTACTCGTGCCACTGTACCGATTGTAACTCCTGATTCCAATGCTGCATCTGCATCTGGAACTCATGACAGTGATAACAGTGAAGATGTTCATATTGTTGGATATGACGCTCAAGCCAATCCTAACACAACTGTAAGAAATGACGCTCCAGCTGATCCAATTAACATTGAATCTTCTTCCTCTGGAACACAGGAAATGGGGGAGTTAAGCACGAATCTTGATCCAGAAATTCAGGAACCGATTGTACCAGAGATGAGAGTGCATAGGAATCATCCAATCGACAACATTATTGGTGATCCTTATGTCGGCGTTCAGACTCGTCATCGAACCATCACTGAGAACACCAGTCTTTACACAGAGATACTTGACACTGGTGTCATGGAAACATGTCTGCATGCTGCATTCGTGTCCCAGTTAGAGCCGAAGAATGTGAAGGAGGCTCTCACTGACAATTGCTGGATTGAGGCGATGCAAGATGAATTGTCTCAATTCCAAAAGTTGCACGTGTGGGATTTGGTTGACTTGCCAAAAGGCTTTCAGCCAATTGGAACCAGATGGGTGTTCAAGTGCAAGACGGATGGTCGTCATGTTGTTGTGAAGAACAAAGCAAGATTAGTTGTTCAGGGTTTTTATCAGCAAGAGGGCTTGGATTACACGGAAGTATATGCCCCAGTTGCTAGAATTGAAGCCATTCGACTGTTCTTGGCTTATGCCACATATGTCGGCTTCAAGGTCTATCAACTTGATGTGAAGAGTGCTTTCCTTTATGGTAAAGTTCATGAAGAAGTCTATGTCACTCAACCTCCCGGTTTTGAAGATCCGTATAATATCAATAAAGTGTATAAGCTCGACAAAGCACTTTATGGTCTTCATCAAGCACCGCGGGCATGGTATGAGATATTATCTAAGCATTTACTGTCTAATGGTTTTGACCATGGACAGATTGACTCGACTCTCTTCATTAGGAAAGCAGGAGGTGACATTCTTCTTGTACAAGTATACGTCGACGACATTATCTTTGGATCTACCAATGAAGGGATGTGTAGGGAATTCGAGCAGGTGTTGAACTCCAAATTTGAAATGAGTAATATGGGTGAATTGTCGTTCTTCCTGGGTCTGTAAGTCAGTCAAAGAGATGATGACATTTATCTACATCAAACTAAGTATGTGCAGGACATCTTATCAAAATACAAGATGAATGATAGCAGTACTTATGGAACACCTATCCCAGTCAATCATGGTCTGCATCCTGACAAAGATGGAAAGGATGTAGACAGCAGATTGTACCGTGGGATGATTGGATCACTTATGTATCTCACAGCTTCAAGACTCGATATAATGTTTGCTGTGTGCTTGTGCTCAAGGTTTCAGTCTCAACCGAAGGAGTCACATATGATAGTCGTGAAGAGAATTTTCAGATACCTGAAAGGGAAACCCCGATTAGGTCTTTGGTACTCTAAGCAGCAGTCATTCGAATTCAAAGCCTACATGATTCATATTATGGCGGTCGTAACCTTGACAGAAAGTCAACTTCTGGTAGATGTCAATTCTTAGGAGACAAACTGGTCTCCTGGCAGTGTAAGAAGCAGTCGACGGTTTCTGTCTCAACTTGTGAAGCAGAATACATTGCTGCAGCGAGCCGTTGTTCTCAGATACTGTGGATTCAGCAGCAGTTGAGAGACTACGGCTTAAACTTCACTGGAACTCCTCTATTCATTGACAACAATACCACGATGTCCATCACAAATAACCAGGTGAAACATTCCAAAACTAAACATATAGAGATTCGCCATCACTTCATCCGTGATTGTGCTGAAAAGCATTTAATTGAACTTGTAAAAGTTCACACGGATGACAATCTTGCTGACCTTTTCACAAAGACATTTGATCAATCCCGTTTTGAGCATCTTGTCAACTTGATAGGAATGTTCAATCCTGAGTAAAAAAAAAATTAATTTTTCTTAATTCAATTCAATTCATGGAAGTTAAACTTTATTTCTTTTAAATTTTCTGTATAGTTCTTTTAAGTTTCAAAATATTTTACAAAAACAAAAAAAAAATAGAAAATGGAGAAAATTTCAAAGTTAACTTGAGAAAAGAGGAAATGATAGTACATCAGAAATGATCTAAATGTCACAGACTGCTCATATGGGAAATGATTGGGTCATGCTTACTTAACTGTTTAGGTTATTATGTTTTTAATCTGCTTATTTACGAGTAATTTAAATTGCCAGTAGGCTGTATGCGTCTTTGAATCACTAGTAGTGTGGAAACTAAATCTAAATTACAACTGTGATTTGAACCCATGTTTGCAAGTGTGTGTGTGTAAAAGATTAGAAAAGATCATTATCAGATATAGGATGTTAGATTTTGGCAATGATTTTCTTTTGAGGTCAGTTTCGGGTTATGTCGTTAGCACAATTAATGCGGTATCTCACTGCCCATACTCACAAGTATGCAAGGAGAGATTGAATCAGGACATGTCTCTACATTAACCGTTGAGCATGTATTCACCCTTGAATCATTCCTGATTCATTGAAATCAAATCCAGATAAAAGTTGGATCACCTTACCTTATTCAATCACCATATATATTATCCTGAATCATCATTCCGATATTCAATGAAGAAAATCAAATGAAACCAAGACAACTGAATCACTCGATTCTGAATCTTATGATTCCTGATAATCCTTATGGATTCTGCTTGATTTTTCCTGTGCTAATAGATGTAGCTTCATTCTAAAAATTTAGAAAATTATTGGGAAAATCTTAGATGCCTTGAGATAGTGCAAGTTAGAATAGCATATCAGTGGGGTACACGTTGTATATCTTATAAATAATACCTTAATACACAAGAAGGTGATACAAAGATGCTTATAGTTTCAAATCTTATAATATTGTCAACTTGAATTACTTGTCTATATGCTTATTACGTATGAATAAATAGTAATCCATGACATGATCCCATATTCTTTGATGTTTATTTTGTATCGTTTTTGCTAAAAGATAGCCTGATATGACCCTCTGCTCGTGTCTTTGATCAAAAATAGTTTGTGTGAATACTTGTATATTTCTATGAGAAAAGATCAAAAATATTTTAAGTTTATGCATAGTTCAACTTTATTCAGAAAATCCAAAAAATATTTGTGTTTAACCTTCCTGAATTGTATTTGAAACCTCGTGATTGAATATTTTTATCTTGTTCGTTATTTGACTTGAAATCTTCATAATTTGAGTTAAAAGTGTGCGCACATAAGGGTCTCTGCGTACTTGATAAGTGCGCATGAGGTTAACCCTGCGTACTTAAGAAGTACGCGAGACTTAAGTCATGCGTACTTAGTAAGTACGCAGGAGTTAAGTCCTGCGCACTTAGTAAGTACGCACGACCAATATGTGTTGGGTATAAATACAGGACTTAGAAATTTTTTTAGAGTTTATCACTTTCAAACCTTTTCTCCTGTGATATTCCCTTCGACCATTTTCCTCAAAAATTTTGAGTGTTCTAACCGGATTTTTCGTCCCGCTCATTGTTTAATCATCATCTAACATTTACTTGGTGAGAATCTCGGTCCGTATCATCCATTAAATCCCATGTTTTCGACCGATTCATCGACGGTTTTGAGTGTGAAATTATTGACCTATTTTGGTGTTCTAAATGCAAATTAAGACCTAAAACTTGTTAATAATCACTAATCGAAACCTATTGACTCCGAATTTGTCCTTAACATGGTTTGATTTTGGCCTTGACCCTCGATTGCACGTTGGTTCAACTAGGTCATCATCTAGGTCAAAAATTTGACGGGCTTAGCGGTTAGTTGCGGTGGATAGTGGTCCCATAGGTCTTAATCAAGTATTTCGACCTTGTGGTGACCATAATCCACGGCAATGCCTCACTTCTGTTTGAAATTTGAGATTTCTGGAATTTTGGCTAAGTACAAGTCTTGCGCACTTAACAAGTACGCAAGAAGTAATTCCTGCGTATTTGTTAAGTACGCAAGAACAAACTCCTGCGTACTTGCTAAGTACGCAGGACCAACACTTAGCAAAAATTCCTAAGTCTGAAATTCACTTCATTGAGTAACTGCTATACTGAGTCATGTTTATCCATTTCCAATGATACGTGTTGTTCTGATTATGTTTTCTGTGTGTTTTTGCAGATCATGGCTCGAGCGTTTTCTAACGAATTCAACATGTTAGCTAACACTGAACCAGAATGGAAGGGGGCAGCGTTGCAGTACAGATACATAGTTGATTTCTTGAACCGTTCAAGAATCAGCTACGCCATTTCTGCTGACCCGATCGTGTCAAGACCCTATCTCGAACAATTCTGGGAGACGGTGGAGCACGACTGCACGGTAACCCCCAATGTCATAAGGGCTACCGTTGCTGGTCAGGCTATCGCTTTTTCTGAAGATACCATAAGAAGGGTCCTGCAGTTCAGAGACCTTGCTACCGATCCGACAGCCTATCCAGACTACTTTATGGATGGGTGTTGGAGGCAACGAATGGGATACGTCGGAGCAAGGGACTATGCTTCTTATAAAAAGATGTGGGTATTAGACCAATGGCGGTATTTCTCCCACGTCATGATCGTGTGCATCTCGTCTAGGAAAGCTGGGAAAGATGCCATGGGTCATGACCTTGCAGCGGTCATGGTCGACCTTTCTCTCAACAAGGGCTACAACTTCTCCCGCTACGTCTTTAAGGCCATCAATGACCAGATCAACATAGCGGAGAGGTTTCGGTTCTTGTTATACCTTCGGTTTGTGCAACTTTTGATAAATGATGCGTTGCCAAACCTTCCTGCTATAGGGGAGAGGCTGCAAGTCAAGCGGGTGGGCAAAAGAGTATTTGCTCAATTTCTGAAGACAAGCAGTGTAGAACCTACCCCTATGCACACAGAACTCTTTGGCCACCTTCTAAATGAAGCATATGTGGCACCTGACGACTGGAGATGGTACAGCTACGACTCGGAACCTGAACTGAGTGAACATTCCGATGAACAGCAGGAACAGCACGATGAGGAAAATGATAGTGATGGTAGCTCGTCTGAGGATGGAGACGACGAAGGCGGTGATGGTGGTGCTGAGGAATCCGATTCAGAAGCAACATAATCAGATTCTTCTGATTCTGATGACGCACCATCACAGGCACACCCCAGGAGATCGGCATAGGTAACCCTACCTGAGTCGTCCTCCAAAAGGAAGCGACAAAGCTCGAGCAGCGATTATGAGCCAACATCTGACTCTGACGCTGCTCTACAAAGACAAAGACGAGAGTGTGTTCATAAGAATAGAGGAGATAGGCAAGAGGTTGCTATCCCTAGGGTAGTAGAGGTCCTGACTGTGCAGCAAGTACAAGTTCCAGCTGCCAGTCCAGATTCAGCCTCTACCCCACCAGAACAGCAATTGTACCGAAGGAGGAGAAGGCCACAAGTTCAAGCTGATGTGGCAGTCACGACAGTCACAGAGGAGGTTCCTGTGATGGTGACCCTCCCTACAACATCCGTCCAGGTGGCGGTGACTACTCCAATTGTTACGGAGTCTGTCACCATCACCCCTACCATAACACCCACTCCCATCATCTCATCCCAAATCCCAACACCCACCATTGATCCTCCAAGTCAACCCTTCACTTATGAAGATTTCTCACAAGGGTTTGATTTTGGTACCATCTTCTCCTCCCCTGTCCATAATGCCGAAGCAACATCGTCTAGGCATCCTGATCCGAATGAGGCAAGGATCGATGTGCTAGAAACCCAAGTTGCTGGACTGCTGAAGACTATTCAGAAGTCAAAGGAGGAATCTGATGCCTAACAAGCACAGATTAATTCACTGGCCGATGAAGTTAGGATTCTACATAGCCAGAGAACGGGGACTAATGAGCAACTGAAGAACGTAATGGCACAGAATGAGCTATTAATGAAGACAAATGAAATGATTCTAGGCCACAGAACATCTCTTGTGCTAAGGCTGGATTTACAAAGAAAAGAGCACGAAGCGATGGTCAAATTAGCTACAGAACTGACCAAGAAGCTTGATGCTCAGGGGGAGAAAGAGAAAGAGAAAGAGAAAGAGAAAGAGAAGGAGAAGGAGAAAGAGAAAGAGAAAGAAAAGAAATCCACCGGTGCTGAGCCTTGTCATCCAGTCAACTTGACTATGGATGACGATAAAGACAAGGATCCTGAAGCCGGTCTTAGTGGAGGTGAGCACCAAGCTTTGGCAATTGTGCCCATCTCTGCTATTCCAATGGCTGACGGGGAGTCTACTCAGCAAGAGGGTGGTGATACCTCTGGTGGTGGTGGTGATAAAGGGAAGTCAGCAGCCGAGGTGCTCAAGGACTTATCTGATGATGAGATCCTTTATCTTGAGCCTGACTATTCCAAGGAAGCACAGATCGATGCTCTCTTTAATCTGGAAGAAGGAGAGATCGACTCTGGTGATGACTGAAATGATGATGATGAAGACGTGGTGATAGAGATTTCAAAGGGTGACGGGGAAGGAGAGTACGAGCTAGAAGATGGAGAGATCTTTGAAATTCCATCCTTCGACGCTCCGCTCGACACAGGTTCAGTCGAGCAGGCCAGTTATGTAGATGCCTCGACTGAAGCCTCCCCAGTTGACCCTGAACTTGTGGACCCAGAGGCACCGAAAGATACAGACATGCCTTCTACCTCATCAAAGGGTCCAGCTCCTGTGTGGCAAAAGACGTCTATCATAGACAAGCACGGAGCAACAGGGATAATCTTGGCTGTAAGGTTCGAGGAGGACAAGCAGCTGTTCACCATCAAAAGATCTGGCGGGGTTCAATACTTGAAACCCACCAGTGAAGCGTTCAACTCCTTGCCCAAATACGACCTGGTGAACCTAGCAAACCGAGAGCTACTGGGTCACTCCAATCACGCAGTAGCGATGGGTTTGTGGGTGGTTCTGCAGCGTGAAGCAAGATCTAGGAACTTTGAAATGTTCAAGCCTCAGGTGCCCAAGAGAGTCAAGGATAAGCACGCTGTACATCCTGTGACTAAGAAGCACTGAAAGAAATTGGTATACAAGCCAGTGCGATGTGAAACTAAGATTCCCCTGAGCAAGTTATCTCAGGATATTCTTGGTGACATGTGGTACTGGTACGTAGATCCAAAAACGGGTGAGGCTGTGCATAGGAAAGGGACGTTCTGAAAGTGGGAACATAGTGCCAAAGGAACTGATCAGAATCTTTGATGAAGTCTGCTTCATCAACTTTTCTGTGAAAGATCTGGAGGTACTAGCAGAATGCTATTGTGTCCACACGGATGAATGGACAAAGCTCCTTGCTTCTAAATATGATAAGGTGATCAAGTTCTGCCTTGAATACAAGAAGAAGATGGAAGCTAAGGATGGACGGCTGTGAAGACTGAAGATTGAAGACTGAAGACAATGAAGATCCCGAGCTGTTGTCAAGGGGGAGTTTGTTGAAGCACTTTCCTGTGACAACACTCTGGATAGAGTCTTAGTTTGTATTTTCATGTCTGTAATTGTCTTTGTATGTAAGAGTCTTTATGTATTAGTTTATCGAGTTGTATTTACTTTTACATATTGAATGTTGCATTTCTTACTAAGTGTTTTGCGCACTTACATGTGCGCAGGAGAAAGCTCCTGCGTACATAGCAAGTACGCAAGAATACCTATGCAAGAGCATTTTGCTCAGGTCAGGTATAAGTAGGATAGGTTGACAGAAGTTAAGTACGTAGGCATAAACGTAAATACGCAAGTTGTAATCTCAGTACTTCTCTCTGTAACCTTCAAGTGTTTATAATACAAAGAACGTTTAAAGTGTTTTCTCTTATCGGTTTACTTTGTTTAGCAAGACTCTCCACTTAGTCACGGGCATTCCGCACCCGGTCCGACTAGTAGACCCACTTGCATGTGACGATCCGCCACACACGAGGGACCTACAGAAATTCTTGGATGCAGCATATGTCAGGAAGACTCTGATGGCCTCCAGCCTGGCAACAGGAGCAAAGACTTCATCATAGTCAATTCCTTCTTCCAGAGTGTAGCCTTGAGCTACAAGTCTGGCTTTGTTTTTTACTACAATGCCTCTCTCATCTTGCTTGTTCCTGAAAACCCATCGTGTGCCAATAGCATATTGACCTGGTGGAAGATCAACAAGTTTCTAGACATCCTGCCTCTTGAATTGAAGCAACTCTTCCTGCATTGCCTCAATCCAGCTGCTGTGTTTCAGTGCTTCATCTATTTTCTTGGGTTCCACCTGATATAGAAAACGTGAGATTTGCTTCTTGAGAGAACTCCTTGGTGAACTTGGCCAATAATATTTTCTTGAGGATGTTTTTTGTGGATCCTCTGTGCTGGTACTACTTCCAGCTGTATCCCTTGCTCTAGATTGCTTTGATTTTGATCAGGGGTCTCTTCATTCATGGTGGAAGAGTCTTCAACATCAGCAGCCACAACAATATTTTTAGCAATAGCATCAACAGCATCTACAACATTTACCGAAAAGTCTTCATCTAAATTGTCATTGTCAGAAAGGCTGCTGCTGGTGACATTGGAGAGTCTTGTTTCGGCTTCACTTGCTTCAATTGCTTCCACAACTGATGGAGGATCAATGAATGGTCTTCTCAGTCTGATAGAAGATTTGGGAAAGTTTAGTCTGTAGTCAATGGATGGAGTGGAGGCAGGTGTTTGTGTAGAGGTAGACTCCATATTTGAGAAGATGAGAGGCTCAAATATTTGGGAGAAGGAGTCTATGTCAAAGAGCCAGTTTGGGCCTTTTCCCTGCTCACAGTCGATGTGTTCTCTACATTACACATTTGCTGATTCTTCCACAATTCTTGTTCTTGAATTGAATACTCTGTAGGCCTTTGATTGAGAGGAATAACCTACAAAATATCCTTCATCAGATTTGGCACCAAACTTAGGAAGAACCCCATGTGTGATGAGAATGGTGCATGGACAACCAAAAGGCTTTAGAAACCCAATGTAGGGAACTCTTTGAAACCAAAGTTCATAAGGTGTCTTGTTGAGGGGCTTGACGATGAGAACTCTATTTTGCACATAGCAGGCTGTGCTAACTGCTTCTGCCCAGAATGTGAGAGGCAGTTTTGAGTCAGCCAACATAGACCTTGCTAACTCAATTAGAGTTCTGTTTCTCCTTTCAGCAACTCCATTTTGTTAAGGAGTTCTTGAAGCACTGTATTGTCTTTCTATCCCCTTGCTTTCACCAAAACAGTTTAAAGAGTGGTTCTTGAACTCTGTGCCCTGATCACACCTTATGATCTTCACCTTTTGATTGCTTTGATTCTCTACCCTAAGAATGTAGGATTTGAGAATTTCAGCAGTTTCATCTTTAGTTCTCAAGAAGTATACCCATGAGAATCTGGTGTAGTCATCAGTTATCACCAGACAGTATGACTTCTTGCCCATTGACATGACATTTGTAGGACCAAAGAGATCCATGTGCAGCAACTGTAGTGGAGTGTCATTTGTATTCAAGGTCTTGGGCTTGTGAGAACTTTTGTGTTGCTTCCCCTTTATGCAAACAATGCAGTGGTCTTCTAGCTAGAATTCTTTGTCAGGAAGCCCTCTGACGAGATTGTCCTTTACCAGTTTGTTAATAGTTTTGATATTAACATGACTTAATCTCCTATGCCAGAGAACTGATTCATCAACTGAGGCTTTTGATAGAAAATAGGAAACACTCCTAGATGGAGTGACTTCATTCATGTCCAGTACATAGAGATTCTCTTTTCTCTGAGCAGTTAATAAAATCTTTTCTGGAGGAGGTATGGATAAGCCTGGAGACAGTACGAAGCATTCGTTATCTGTGAAGAGCATCCAATGCTTTTGGTCACAGACTTGGGAAACACTCATGAGATTGAAGTCCAATTCTTTGACATAGTTGACCTTATCAATGCTCATTCTTTCGTTGGACACAGTTCCTTGTCCAGTAATGGATCCTCCCTTTGAGTCACTTCCAAAGGCAACATATCCTCCATTGAAGTGTCTGAAGTTGGAGAGGATGGATCTGTTGCCTGTCATGTGCCTGTATCAACCACTATCTACCACCCAGGTGTTATTCTTGTGACCTGGCTGTCCCTGCACATGATAGAGATCTAGTTAGTGGGAGGAGTCCAAGAGCTTGCATCCTTGAAGAAAAGGGTTATTGGAATGTTAGATTCATCATGTGTGCATTCAACAGAACCAATGATGAGTCTTGGAGTGATAGAAACTGGGATCTTGGCTTTCCATTATTAAGGAGATGGTCTTCCTGTTCTCTTTTCTCTGTCAGCAGCTGATTTTGCTTTGGCTGCTGATTGATGTTCTTTAACAGCAGTAGATTTTGCTGCTGGAGACTTTAGCTTATCAGCAGCAGATTTTGTTGCTGCTGATTTCTTTGGCTTCTTAGCAGCATATTTTGTTGCTGCTGAATTAAGCTTATCAGCAGCAGATGTTGTTGCTGCTGATGGTTTTGCTTGAGCTGTAGCAGATTTGGTTGCTGCTGAAGGCTTGTCTTTAGGTTTCTTGTGCTTCACTTGATTACCAACATTTTTTCTGGCTGCTGATGGTTTAACAAACGATGTATGCTGGTCCTTCTTTACCTTTTGTCTATGAGGGGCTTGATGAAGGATCTGGTTGAAAGGGTTAAATTGACAATTTGCAGCAAAGTGGTCTGATTCACCACAGATGATGCAAGTCTGTTGAGATTTTGATAACTGCTCCCTTGGTGGATAAAGAGAGTTTCTGAATTGAGTTGTCTTTGCTTCAAACCTTCTTACCTGTTTGTTCTTCTTTGTCTTCTCAAAAGCACGTTGCCTGAGGTTTCCTTGCTGCAGAAGGTAGTAGAAGCAGGTGCTGGCAGTGTGGTTATATTTTCCACAGACAAAGCATGATTTTGCCAGTTTATCCCTAGAAAGATAAACATAATCCTTTCTTTTGAAAAGGTCTTTCAAGTTCCAAGGGTGAGCTTTGTTGTGCTCAAAAGTCGCTTCTTCCAATGTCTTTTGAACACATGGAACTCTTTCTCCAGGCTTACGGCATATGTCAAACAACTTTCTTTGAGGCTTTGAGGTTGAAGACTTCCCCTTTTCAACATTTAGCTTTCTTACTTCTGGAGGATAGCTAATTTGATTTGGTTGAAAGGTGTAGGAACCGGAGCAGCTGGTAAAGGAACATGAGTACTTGTTTGAATGACTTCAAGAATAGGCTTTGGTACTTGTACTGGTGATGAGATCTCCTCAGTTTTAGTGGACTCTGAGCAAGATAACTCAGAATCTGATGAGGTAGTGTATTCTTGCACCAGTGGTTCATATATTGAAGGATCAAGATCTCGGTTGGCCTTTTCAAGATTTGAGAGATTGAAGCTTGGTTCATGGATGGCAACGTAGTCAGCAGGAGGTTCAACGGCTTGGTATTATTCACCATGATACCCCAGACCAGTTTTTACCTTTTCATGAATTTGAGCATCTAAAAGTCTTTGCAGATTTTTAGATGCAAATTCATATTTATCAACATGAACTTTTTGTTCTGCCAATTCTGCTCTGGTAGCTTTTAGAGCCAGTAGATCATCAATTTGAGTTTCAAGATTGCTTTGTTCATGTTTTAGTAATGAAATCTGTTTCTTTAGGCAGTTAATTCTTTTTTATAACTGTTTTCTACCTTTATGAATTCATATTTCATTTGATGAAACTCTTCATTTTGATCTATAAGGTTTTGATTAGGCTTTCTGTAGCCTAACACCTTATCAATACAAGATTGGGAACAGAGATGTTCATATACCTGAGGCGGTATCTCAGTTGTGTCTGCCATAAGTGCTTGGTTGTTGGCAGGCAGCTCTTCATACTGGAAGCTCCAGTCGAAGTCAGAAGTTCCAACAGTTGCCCAGGCTGCAGTTTGAACTGGAGGAGTAGCTTGTTGCTGTTGTTGTCTGGGTTGGGCTTGGTGAGCTTTTCTTGATTGAGGAGTAGCTGGATTGGCTCTTGGTGCCTTGCTTTCTCTAGCAAAGTCACCCAGTTGGTTACAGTTGTAACATCTTAGTTTGCTTTTATCCAATCCAACTTTGGTGTTGGAGTTGTTGCTTGGAATGGGTCTTCCGGTTCTAGAGTATAACCTTTTTGCTCTTATAGAGAGCATGGCATATGAGTGCTGTATATCCATTTCTTCTAAGTCATCTGGATGGAAGCACTCCAGATCCTCTTTGATAAAGAACATGTTGCTCGAGTTTTCAGAGACAAAAGCAGCAGAGGTTGAGGTTTGAGGAGGAGCTTCTAGGAGAAATGGTGAGGTGTTTGTTTGAGAGGTTGGAGTTTGTGGATGGGTGACAATGGGAGGATAGTAGTTGCTGGAACTAGGACCTGAGTGGTCAGAGTGGAGGGCAGAGGTAGTGGTGGATGTTGAGGCATTTTGATAGCTTAAGCTTCGTTCTTTTGCCTGAATCATCTCTAGCTCATAGGTTTTCAGCATACCAAAGAGCTCAGTCATTTGGAGAGTCTTCAGATTCTCAGTTCTTCTAATGGACACTATGTAGAGTGTCCAGCAGCCAGGTAAAGTCCTGATGAATTTGTTGAGAATATCTTTATTCTCCAGCTTCACCTTTGAGCACTGCAGCTCACCTACAAGATAAGTAAATCTGTTATATAAAACAGTTAGGGACTCACCTTCCTTCTAGATGAAGTTTTCGTACTGCTGCTTCAGGATGTCCCTTCTGTTTTCTTTGACTTCCTCTGAACTAGCAAACATCTTCTCAAGAGCCTCCCATAGCTCCTTAGCAGTTTTGTAACCTCTAAAGTTGTGAAAAACTTCATTTGGTAAGCACATTTGAATGGCTCCCAAGGCTTTGAAGTCTACCTCCATTTTCTTGATATCTTCATCAGAGTACTTGGAGGGTTCTTTGGGAACTAGTGCACCTCCGGAATCAGCAGAGGACACCATGGGTATGTATGGTCCATCTTTAATGGATTTCCACATCCCATATTCCTGATAGCAGAAGAAGCTTTCCATTCTGTTCTTCCACATATCGTAATCTTCACCAGACACCAGTCTTGGTGGTCTATTGATGCTTCCAATATCTTCAAATCCATTGTTTTGATCCATTTCTGTCTTTTAGACAAGAGTGACTTTTAGCAAAGAGATAGATAAGAATAGAACCAGAGAATGATTAAACAAATGTGAGTTTGTTTAATCTGTGAGCCAAAGCTCTGATACCACTTGTAGGATCGGTAAATACAAGATGGTTCTATTCCAGTTGATATTAGCGGAAACAATCACAACTTAATCAAAGTAAACAAGTAGACAAGAAGAATACTGATAAATGCAATTTGTATTAAGCTTTAAGTGTTACAAGATTACAGAGAAAACTCTTAAGCAAAAAGTACTTTTACAATGAATCTAATTACTACTTATATAGTAACTTAGAATCAAGACAGACCCTTGATTCTAAGGATCAGATCTAACACAGACCGTTGATCTTGTATTGAAGCTATTCTACATATACAGACAATAATAATAACTATGCTAGTTAACTTTATTCAAACGTATTCTAAGGCATCATTGTTTGTATGCTTGGAGAAGAGCGTTGTTGTCTTTTACTGTCTTGTACCAATGACATTCTTTTTGCGTGGAGTGTGTCAGTGTAGCAGCAGAAAGTTGTCAGTGGTTTTGGTTGCTTTATCAAGAACAGTCAGCTGCAACGTTTGATCTTCAGTGAGAAGGCTATCAGCTGCAACTTTGATCTTCAGTGGATAAGGCCTATCAGCTGCAACTTTGGTCAGCAACATATAAGGCATATCAGCTGTAGTTTTGGTCAGCAGCGGATAAAGCCTATCAGCTGCAACTTTGGTCAGCAGCAGATAAGGCCTATCAGCTGCAGTTTTGGACAGCAGCTGATAAAGCCTATCAGCTGCAACTTTGTCGATCCGCATCAATCTTTGAGATCATCAGCATTTGTACTTAGAGAATTTTGTAGCCATCCGTCTTTATTTCTACAAAGAGTATTTTGAAAAATCATCTGTAACGACAAGACAATATGTTTTCTTAGCAATGCTTTTAACACTAACGAGACCAAATAGATCCATGTGCAACAGCTGCAATGGAGCATCAATAGAATTTTCAAACTTTGGCTTATGTGTCTTTCGGTGTTGTTTTCCTTGGGCACATGCAATTCAGTTTTCAGAAAATACAAATTCCTTGGTGGGCAAGCCACGAACAAGGTTTTGTTTTACAAGTTTGTTCATGTTTTTGAAATTTACATGCCCTAAACACCTATGCCAAAGTAAAGATTCAGAATCAGAAGCCTTAAGAAATAAGACAAGTAAAGGGAACATAAGGGATAGCATCACTCATGTTGACAACATAAGTATTGTTTCTCCGAGGAGTTCTCATTAGAATCATGTCTTCAAGAATTTCAAATCCAGGCTTGATGAACAGACACTCAAATGCTTTGAAATGCACTATTAGTTGTTTGTCACAAATCTTAGATACACTCAGATGATTGTAGCACAATTTGGGCACAAGATTGACTCTTTCAAGAATAAGAGCTCCATTTGATACATTTCCTTGCCATGTTATCTTTCCTCCCTTTTCATCTCCAGCATACGCAACGTAACCTCCATCAATGATTCGGAAGTCGGTCAGAAGATCCTTTAGCTCGGTCATATGACGAGAACATCCACGATCGACATGCCAATGGTTGTCAGTAGGTGTAACATCCCAAAATTTCAAGACTCGAGAAACAAGAACGGTGAATAAATCAAAATCCAAGGTCAAAAATGAAAATTTAGAAATTTCGAGCTATAACAGACCGTCATGGATGGTAATGGTCCGTTACGAGCCATGACGGACCATCACATGATGGTAACGGTCCGTTACGGATTGAGCAAGGATTTGACTAGAGAATGACACGTGTCATGTGTGTCTCATCATTGCACTCTGACGCTTATAAACACTATGAGGGAGCGTCATGAGATGATAACGGTCAGTTACGGGCATGAAGGACTGTCATGAGGAGATAACGGTCCGTTACGTGTTGGTGAGGAACTTGGATTAGAAGCTAAGGCACAAACGGTGATGGACCGTCACCATTTGGTAACGGTCCCTTACGGACCTAGGAACTTGGCTATAAATAGATACATGAAGCCGTTCATTTGGAAACATCACAACACCAACCACCACTATCACTACACACACAAACACGCATACCAAGGAGCATTTGCACGATGGTTACAAGCGCGGCGGTTACGAGTGCGAAGCGTTAAATGTAACGAGAAAGGATCGAAGACACGTTTAAATGAGAGAACGAGCGTAGGAAACGACCCGAGACTATCATAAGTACACTGGACCCGTACCTTAGATAAATTTTTATGTGAATTATGTTACTAAGAGTTATGTGCTATGTGTGAGACTAAGGTACGGGGAATAATGGTGAGTTAGTCTAAACACTAACCTTGAACAGACACTCAGATAGGCTTGATGAACAAACACTTAGATGCATTGAAATGCACTATTAGTTGTTTGTCACAAATATGAGATACACTCAGATGATTGTAGCACAATTCGGGCACAAGATTGACTCTTTCAAGAATAAGAGCTCCATTTGATACAATTCCTTGCCTTGTTATCTTTCCTCCCTTTTCATCTCCAGCAAACACCCCGTAACCTCCATCAATGATTCGGAAGTCGGTCAGAAGATCCTTTAGCCCGGTCATATGACGAGAACATCCACGATCAACATGCCAACGGTTTTCAGTAGGTGTAACATCCCAAAATTTCAAGACTCGAGAAACAAGAACGGTGAATAAATCAAAATCCAAGGTCAAAAATGAAAAATTTTGATATTTCGAGCTATAACAGACCGTCATGGATGGTAATGGTCCGTTACGAGCCATGACGGACCATCACATGATGGTAACGGTCCGTTACGGATTGAGCAAGGATTTGACCAGAGAATGACACGTGTCATGTGTGTCTCATCATTGCACTCTGACGCTTGTAAACACTATGAGGGAGCGTCATGAGATGATAATGGTCAGTTACGGGCATGAAGGACTGTCATGAGGAGATAACGGTTCGTTACGTGTTGGTAACGAACTTGGCTTAGAAGCTAAGGCACAAACGGTGATGGACCGTCACCATTTGGTAACGGTCCGTTACGGACCTAGGAACTTGGCTATAAATAGATGCATGAAGCCGTTCATTTGGAAACATCACAACACCAACCACCACTATCACTACACACACAAACACGCATACCAAGGAGCAGTTGCACGATGGTTACAAGCGCGGCGGTTACGAGTGTGAAGCGTTAAATGTAACGAGAAAGGATCGGACACACGTTTAAATGAGAGAACGAGCGTAGGAAACGACCCGAGACTATCATAAGTACACTGGACCCGTAACTTGGATAACTGTTTACGTGAATTATGTTACTATGTGTTATGTGCTATGTGTGAGACTAAAGTACGGGGGAATAATGGTGAGTTTGTGTAAACACTAAACTTGAACAGACACTTAGATAGGCTTGATGAACAAACACTCAGATGCTTTGAAATGCACTATTTGTTGTTTGTAACAAATCTGAGATGCACTCAGATGATTGTAGCACAATTCGGGCACAATATTGGCTCATTCAAGAATAAGAGCTCCGTTTGATACAATTCCTTGCCTCGTTATCTTTCCTCCCTTTTCATCTCCAGCAAACACCACGTAACCTCCATCAATGATTCGGAAGTCGGTCAGAAGATCCTTTAGCTAGGTCATATGATGAGAACATCCACGATCGACATGCCAACAGTTGTCAGTAGGTGTAACATCCCAAAATTTCAAGACTCGAGAAACAAGAATGGTGAATAAATCAAAATCCAAGGTGAAAAATGAAAAATTTGAGATTTCGAGCTATAACAGACCGTCATGGATGGTAATGGTCCGTTACGAGCCATGAGGAACCGTCACGAGATGGTAACGGTCCATTATGGGTTGAGCAAGGGTTGACCAGAGAATGACACGTGGTATGTGACTCATCATTGCACTCTGAAGGAATGTAATGAGATGATAACGATCTGTTACGGGCATGACGGACAGTTATGAGGAGATAATGGTCCGTTACGTGTTGGTGAAGGACTTAGCAGCTAAGGCACAAACGGTGATGGACCGTCAGCATTTGGTAACGGTCCGTTTCGGACCAAGGAACTTGGCTATAAATAGATGCATGAAGCCGTTCATTTGGAAACATCACAACACTAACCACCACTATCATTACACACACAAACACGCATACGAAGGAGCAGTAGCACGACGGTTACAAGCGCGACGGTTACGAGAAAGGATCGGAGAGACGTTTAAACAAGAGAACGAGAGTAGGAAACGACCCGAGACTATCATAAGTACACTGGACCCGTACCTTAGATAAATTTTTATGTGAATTATGTTACTATGAGTTATGTGCTATGTGTGAGACTAAGGTACGGGGAATAATGGTGAGTTAGTCTAAACACTAACCTTGAACAGACACTTAGATAGGCTTGATGAACAAACACTTAGATGCTTTGAAATGCACTATTAGTTGTTTGTAACAAATCTGAGATACACTCAGATGATTGTAGCACAATTAGGACACAAGATTGGCTCTTTCAAGAATAAGAGCTCCATTTGATGAACAGACACTCAGATGCTTTAAAGGTGTGACACCCGTCCATTTAGAGTTAACCCCGTTTGCATAAATTCACTTAATCCCGTTAATTCTTAACCTAGTTAACTCAATTACAAACCTTAGGGTCTAATTCTATCTATATCCAAACTCAAACACACCAAAACTACAAGGACCAAAGTTGTAATTGCCCTAAACTCATCCTGTTGACTCTACAAAGTCAAAATCGAGTAATTTTGTGCCTGTTGACTTTTAAAAGTCAAACTTGTGTGTTCTTAATCCAAATTCGCAATCCATAATTGAATTTCGTTTGAATTTGTAACTGAAATGCACGTTAACACCATACACGATCATCATTGAGTCATTAAACATCACCATTACGTGCAATTAATCCCAAATATGGGTAATCAAGTCATAACCGTCGAGTTCGTCCCTATTACTCACCAATTGGTATTAATTCGATCATTACTCCTGAAATCAAACCTCTGTGCACCTTGATCGAGCATCTCTGGAACGTTTGCACGCACCAGGTCGGCCGGAGTGGAAGCTGAAGTAGCCGGAGACCGAACCACGCAACTCGTGACTGGGTTTTACTCGAACACCATCAATTCAAGCCTCATTCTGGTAATTGATCACACTTGTATTTTTGTTTCAGTCTCTAGAAAAAAAATCCCCATCCTAATTTGGGCTTTCATTATCGAATTTAACATGAACCAATACCTAGGGTTCATACGTTTTCGGTTTAGTCAAACCCTATCAATTCGATATCAATTAATGAAATTAAACACGTCCAAAGACTCGTCTCGATGTCTAGATTGAAAGCCCTATCAAACCAAGGGCTTATAAAATTGAATCGATGATGGACCGATCCTAGGGTTCATCATATGTACTATCTAATCGAACTACAGTCTAGACACAACCTCAATTCGATTAACCGGTACGGTTAGACTCGCAATCATTCACTTGTTAAAAGCCCTATGAATCAAATTACTGATATTATCAGATTTTACCAAATCAAATCCATGATCAAGCCTAGGGTTTCGGTTTTTAAAAAAAGGAATTAAACAATCCTAAACTCAATAATTTTGAAATTAAACTCACCCACTGAGTCGAAATGGATCGCTTAACAAAACACCTTTGTCTTTTGGTTCGAACACGATCGAATTCTGAGGATTTGGACTGGTTCTTGATTCAGCTTCGCAAGGGGGAAGGGGACTTGTATGTTAAAACCAATTCAATCCTGGTCTTGTGTGCGATACCCTAGCTAGCGTGATGGTTAGTGTGTGTGGCTATTGTGGGAGAGACCCGGGTTCGAGTCTCTCCACCCTGATTTATTTTTAAAACATGTTTTTGATATTATTTTAATTATAAAATCATTTTCTATATTATTATAGTGATATAATGATACGTTTTGAACCCGGAAAACACCCGGAGGACCGAGATTGGATATATAATTCGTTTTTTTAACTATTATACCCACATTTGAAATAATATAATTATTTACATTATTACCTAAGGTTATTATCTAACTCATAAAAACACACGATTATGCATATATTATTTATAGCCCACGTTAAGTGTTATTTCCACTATTAAAAATAATATAGTCGTTTATATTATTTCTCTAAAGCATTATTTAATTTAAAAACAAGCAAACAATTGTTTTATATTAATATTCGTGTTGGGTGACGTATTATTCGTAACACATTCATAATAAATAATAAAATAAGAATTCTTTGATTCCCGATGATTAGTCTGTCTACTCGTTAATCATTAATGTGTTATATGACATCCAATCTTTCCCGTTTGGTCGTCACAAAATGCCGCGTGTCCCTAACAATTGTAAATATAATTCTATGGAATTCGTAGACCGTTCACAGGCAGACCAATTGTGGTTTCAATTGTATCCTTGTGTGGTGCTAACTACCTATGCTTACACAACTCAGGTGAGTTTCACGGCCCCTTTTACTGTTTTTAAATTGGGGGAGAAAACATGACGCAAACACTTTTGATATTGTAATTCATATGTTGTGACTTGTTAAGAGTAAGTGTAACACTCTATCCTAAAAATCCTTACACATCGAACCGTTTAATATGGATATAGCGAGGTAATCTTGAGTATTACTACTGGGTTTGACAAACCCCACCCGCGTTAGTCGCACTAACTCGATTGGAGGTCGAACGAGTGTAACATTAGCCTAAACACGGCACCATTATTGATTGACATCGTGGGAGGCATTCAAACACAAACACAAACAGTCAGCTTCGGTTTCGAGCGCTTTAGTAAACATGGACATAGGTTAGCTACTTATTAATATATATATTGAATGTATATAATCTGGCAAACGCTATTACAAACTGAAATCTGTGAACTCACCAACCTAGTGTTGACACTTTTCTTACATGTTTTCTCAGGTCACTAAGCACGGGTGACACTAGGACATGCATGGAGTCTCTTTATCATTTCCAACACTAATCAAACAATTAATCCATTTATCTGCTTTCTATTTGCTTTGACTTTGGGCGCGTTTGTTTTGCGCATTTATTACTTTGTTTATCGCTTTCGCATTAACTCTGAACATTAAATGGTTTTATTTGAATTCATATAGAGTCGTTTGATGTAACTAATGACTGAGATCCTGGCTTGTCACATGCCAAACGGTAAAACTCCGTTAGTGAAATTTGGGGGTGTGACAGATTGGTATCCTGAGCACGCCAAATAGTAAAACTCCATTATAAAGAACTAGGATTGCATACTAGACTATAACTACACACATTAGTTACACGACACAGACACTCAGACAAGCACTTATGCCTTACTTTACAGGAAATCTCTACCCCACCCACATCACCCGTTGCTCAGGAGCATGATATTCCTATTCTATCTTCACCGGAGCCCAAGAGGCGTCGGCTTGGCCCTATAGATGACACCATTGTGTATGATGAGCTGTTCCATGTGCGGACAAAAGGTAACCCGCATGATTGGGAGTGGTACTCTAGTTTGATCAGGAGTTGGATCCGACAGGAACGGGTCCTATCTCCATATTTTGCAGCCACTACTTCTACTACATAGACTTTACCACTTTTGCCATGCATTATGGAGCAGGCCTTAGCTGCTTTTGTAGCTACTATGGATCGGGAGATCCAGAATATGAGGAATGTTGCAGGAGAAATCACCGGCCTATTGGAATGCGAAAGGCAGGGAAATGAGAAGATTGAGAAGCTGACAGCAGAGTTAGCTGACACCGATCACTATCACGAGAACTTCGTGGATTCTTTCCATCAGATGGAAACTCGAGTGGACACACTAGAGGCTAATGTTGAAGTAGCCCAAGCCAGGATTGTGCAACTAGAGGCACAACTTGAGGCTGCCCTTGAGGCAGAAGACGCACAAGATGTTGCGTCTGAAGAAGAACCAGCTGACGAGGAGGATGACGAGTCAGTTGTTTCTTCAGCTGGCAGTGGCATTTGACACTTTATCTTATTCTTGTTTATTTCTTTCATTTCTAAACCTAGATGGGCAGGGTTATTCCCATACAACAGATATTTCATGATTTTGATGTTTTGGTTTATTTACTTTGTAGCCGTTACAATTTATCTAATCAAGAACTATTATTGAAATATTAGTTGTTGTGGTTTAGTTTCCATTTATTTACTCGTACTTATATGATGATGAAATGCGATATATTTTCTCATTATTTGTATTCGTGAATGTGAAGAATCATGTCTGGACGTGGTCGTGGACACGGTGGATGAACAGGTGGCCGCGGTAACATCAATATGACGACAGCAGAACTTACAACAATTATTAATGATAGTGTAGCTGAAGCTTTAGCAGCACACAATGATGCAGGTAAATCCGATATCCGTCGACCCTAATAAGTCAATTGGTTACAGCAATATACTTTCCAAACCTTGTAATCTCATTTGTGTTTTGTTTTCAATCCATGCCAACACAATAACCCGTCGGATTTCAAAACTTTCATGGACTGCAAGCCCCATACGTTTAGTGGAGCTGGAGTAGCTGTCGGTTTGCTCCGATGGTTCGAGAAGGTTGAATATGTGTTTGCTATTGCCCACGAGCAAACCAAGTCAAATTTGCTTCAGGTACTCTGGAGGGTCCTGCCCCTCACCTGGTGGAACTCAAAAGTTCAGATTTTAGGTTTGGACATGGCTAACGCCCTACCTTGGGATGAGTTCAAGACAATGTTGCGGGAGGAATACTGTCATCGTGATGAAATCCAAAAGTTAGAAGGAGAATTTTGGAACTTAAAGATGGAGGGTTCCAAGAATGAACTGTATAATACTCGTTCACTCGAGTATGCAATCATGTGTCCGCACATGGTGACACCGGCATATAAAAGGATAAAGAGGTACATTGATGGTCTGGTACCACCATACAACAAACCATCCGCCTTGCTCACAGGCTGACAGACCAAGCTATAACTCAAGGTACCCTACCTCCGAGGGGCACAACTTCCAAAACTTCTGACAGTAACAAATGGAAGTTTGATAGCAACAGCAACACAATGAACTTTTAGTCAAACCCACCTCAACAGCAGCAGCGTAGGTTCGAGCCTACCAACACTTTTAACCAGTCAACCTCTTCAGGTCAAAATCAGAGTGGTTATGCTGGGAAATACCCCAAGTGTAACAAGTGTGGTTATCACCACAATGGTACTTGTGAAAGGCAGCGTTGCCAGCGGTGTGCAAGATGTGTCATGCAGCGAAGGATTGTTTGGGGTGAACTTCAACCCAAATAACCTTTTCAGCCACAGGGATCTACCAAGGGATGTTTTGAATGTGGCAAGGAAGGACACTTCCGGAAGGATTTTCCTCAAGTAAAGAAAGGGGGAAATGGTAACGACAACGACAATAATCAAGGCAACAACGGTAACAACAACGGGAATGGTGCGAAGGGGCGAGCCTTCGTGATTGGTTCCATGTAAGAAAGATATGATAACAACATGGTTACCGGTAAGTTCTTTCTGAACGACTGTTTTGCTTCTGTACTTTTTGATACTGGTGCTGATAGGAGTTTCATATCTAAGAAACTTAGTGATTTCTTAAAAGAAACTCCAACCACATTAGAAACTAAGTACATTATAGAGATAGCAGGCGATCAGATAATCAAAACAACTCACATACTTAAAGGATGTAAGCTAGGATTGGCTGATCATAAGCTTGATATTGATCTCATGCTGGTCACACTTGGTGGTTTCGATATAATTGTCGGTATGGATTGGTTATCCAAAAATCAAGCTGAGATCATTTGTCGTGATAAAATTGTTCGCCTTCCTCTCCCTAGTGGAGAAGTTCTTTCTATCCAAGGCGAAAAGAGTGGTGCTGTCATAGGCATCATATCCTTCATGAAAGCACATAAGTGTTTACGTTAGGGTCATATTGCTATTCTGACTCTTGTCGCCGAACAGCCATCCGAAGAGAAGAAGATTGATGATATTCCGATCGTACGTGATTTTCCAGAAGTATTTCCCGAAGACTTACCTGGTCTTCCGCCTCATCGTCAAGTCGAATTCCAAATTGATTTAGCACCCGGAGAAGCGCCTATTGCTCGGGCACCGTACAGACTTGCACCTAGTGAGCTACAAGAACTATCTACGCAACTGCAAGAGTTGTTGGATAAGGGTTTTATCAGACCTAGCTCATCGCCATGGGGAGCTCCAGTCTTATTTATCAAGAAGAAAGATGGAACTTTTCGTATGTGCATCGATTACCATGAGCTAAACAAAGTAACCATCAAGAATCATTATCCTCTACCCCGTATTGATGATCTGTTTGATCAACTCCAGGGATCAAGCTTCTATTTCAAGATCGATCTTAGATCCAGTTACCATCATCTACAAGTCCGAGATGAAGACATTTCTAAGACTTCATTCAGAACTAGGTATGGCCACTACGATTTTATGGTCATGCCTTTCGGACTAACCAACGCACCCGCGGTGTTCATGGATATCATGAACAATGTCTGTAAACCCTACCTCGATTAATTCGTCATCGTTTTCATTGACGATATCCTCATCTATTCCAAGAACAAGGAAGAACATGAGGAACATCTTCGTTTAATCCTATAACTGCTGAAACAAGAGCAATTGTACGCCAAGTTTTCCAAGTGCGAATTTTAGATTCGTGAAATTCAATTTCTAGGACATGTAGTCAATGAGAAAGGAATACATGTCGATCCAACCAAAGTGGAAGCCATCAAGAATTGGGCAGCACCAACGACTCCAACAGAGGTGCGACAATTTCTGGGATTGGCTGGCTACTACCGACGATTCTTCGAGGGATTCTCAAAAATCGCTCAACCTCTTATTGCCCTAACCCAAAAGGTGAAACCCTATAACTGGAGTGAAACCTAGGAATCGGCATTCTAATTGCTGAAACAGAAACTCTGTAGTGCACCCATCCTATCTCTTCCAGAGGGAACGGACGACTTTGTAGTGTATTTCAATGCCTCCATCCAAGGTCTCGGTTGTGTGTTAATGCAACACGAGAAGGTGCGTACGCTTCCCGTTAACTGAAAATTCATGAGAAGAACTACATGACTCACGACTTAGAATTAGGAGCTGTAGTGTTTGCCCTGAAAATATGGAGACATTACTTGTATGGTACCAAGTGCACCATTTACACTAATCACAAGAGTCTTCAGCACATCTTCCAACAAAAAGAGTTAAATATGCGACAGCGTCGTTGGATCGAACTCTTGAATGACTATGACTGTGCGATCAAGTATCATCCGGGCAAAGCTAACGTAGTAGCCGATGCCCTAAGCAGAAAAGAAACCAAACCTAGACGAGTCCGAGCATTACAACTTACTATCCACCCTGGATTACCTGATCAAATTTGTAGTGCTCAACTCGAAGCCTTGAAAGAAGAAAACCTATCGTTAGAAGCCACATGTGGTATGGAGAACCAACTCGACGTTAAATCGGATGGTATTCGCTACTTCACGGAGTGAACATGGGTTCCAAAGTACGGGAACATAAGGGAGCTTGTAATGGATGAATCTCACAAATCTCGGTATTCTATTCACCCTGGTTTCGATAAAATGTATCATCACCTAAAGGTTCTCTATTGGTAGCCGAACATGAAAGCTGATATATCCACCTATGTTAGCAAATGCCTGACTTGCTCGAAGGTCAATGTCGAATACCAAAAACCTTCTGGTTTACTTCAACAACCAGAGATCCCAATGTGGAAATGGGAGCAGATTTCCATGGAGTTTATCACCAAACTACCTCGAACTCCTAGCGGATGCGACACCAGATGGGTGACCGTAGATCATTTGACTAAATCCCCTCACTTCCTAGCAATCATTACAAAAAGCTCTAGGTACGCTCCTGGATATGAGCACATCATACCATCATCAAACAGATGGCCAAACTGAACGTACTATTCAAACCCTAGAGGACATGCTACGAGATTGTGTGATCGATTTCGGTAACAGTTGGGAAACCCACTTGCCGTTAGTGGAGTTCTCCTACAATAACAGTTATCACACTAGCATCAAGGCAACACCGTTTGAGGCATTATATGGAAGGAAATTCCGATCACCTATCTGTTGGGCTGAAGTTGGGGATAGCCAACTTACGGGTCCTGAACTTGTGCTCGAAACTTCAGAGAAAATCGTGCAAATTCGAAATCGTATGACGGCAGCCCGTGATCGTCAAAAGAGCTATGCCGATAAGCGTCAGAAACCGTTAGAATTTCAAGTAGGCGACATGGTCCTATTGAAAGTCTCACCTTGGAAAGGTGTAATTCGTTTTGTGAAATGTGGCAAGCTAAATCCTTGCTATGTTGGACCGTTCAAGATAGTAAAGAGAATTGGCCCAGTAGCATACCAACTGGACCTACCTGAAGGACTTAGTGGTATACACAACGTCTTTCATGTCTCAAACTTGAAGAAATGTCTAGCAGACGAGACACTCGTGGTTTCACTTGAGGAACTACAAATTGATGAACAACTACGCTTCATTGAAGAACTAGTAGAAATCATGGATAGGGAAGTTAAAACGCTCAAACACATTAAAATCCCTATTGTTAGAGTTTGTTGGAACTCGAAACATATTCACATGGGAGTGCGAAGATCAGATGATGCGCATGTATCCTCATCTGTTCAAGCAATCCACATCAAACACTTAAGGTACTATTTAATTTTTGGGATGAAAATTCTTTCAACTAGGGGATGACATGACACCCGACCATTTAGAGTTAACCCCGTTAGCACAAACTCAGTTAATCCCGTTAATTCTTAACCTAGTAAACTCAATAACAAACCTTAGGGACTAATTCTGTCTATATCCAAATTCAAACACACCAAAACTACAAGGACTAAAGTTGTAACTACCATAAACTCATCCTGTTGACTCTACAAAGTCAAAATCGAGTAATTTTGTGCCTGTTGACTTTTAAAAGTCAAACTTGTGTGTTCTTAATCGAAATTCGCAATCCATAATTGAAATTAGTTTGAATTTGTAACTAAAATGCACGTTAACACCATACACGATCATCATTGAGTCATTAAACATCACCATTAAGTGCAATTAATCCCAATTATGGGTAATCAAGTCATAACCGTCGAGTTCGTCCCTATTACTCACCAATTTGTATCAATTCGATCATTACTCCTGAAATCAAACCTCTGCGCACCTTGATCGAGCATCTCTGGAACGTTTCCAATTCGGCCGGAGTGGAAGCTGGAGTAGCCGGAGACCGAACCACACAACTCGCGACTGGGTTTTACTTGAACACCATCAATTCAAGCCTTATTCTTGTAGTTGATCACACCTGTATTTTTGTTTCAGTCTCTAGAACAAAATCCCCATCCTAATTTGGGCTTTCATTATCGAATTTAACATGATCCAATACCTAGGGTTCATACGTTTTCGGTTTAGTCGAACCCTATCAATTAATGAAATTAAACACGTCCTTAGACTCGTCTCGATGTCAAGATTGAAAGCCCTATCAATCCAAGGGCTTATAACATCGAATCGATGATGGACCGATCCTAGGGTTCATCGTATGTACTGTTTAATCAAACTACAGTCTAGACACAAACTCAATTTAATTAACCGGTACGGTTAGACTCGCAATCATTCACTTGTAAAAAGCCCTATGAATCTAATTACTGATATTATCAGATTTAACCAAATCGAATCCATGATCAAACCTCGGGTTTCGGTTTTCAAAACAGGAATTAAACGATCCTAAACTCAACGATTTTGAAATTAAACTCACCCACTGAGTCGAAATGGATCGCTTAACAAAACCCCTTTGCCTTTTGGATCGAACACGATCAAATTCTGAGGATTTGGGACTGGTTCTTGATTCGGCTTCGCAAGGGGGAAGGGCATAGGGGACTTGTATGTTAAAACCAATTCAATCCGGGTCTTGTGTGCGATACCGTAGCTGGCGTGATGGTTAGTGTGTGTGGCTGTTGTGGGAGAGACCCGAGTTCGAGTCTCTCCACCCTATTTTATTTTTAAAACATGTTTTTGATATTATTTTAATTATAAAATCATTTTCTATATTATTATAGTGATATAATGATACGTTTTGAACCCGGAAAACACCCGTAGGACCGGGATTTGATTTATAACTCGTTTTTTTAACTATTATACCCACATTTGAAATAATATAATTATTTATATTATTACCTAAGCTTATTATCTAACTCATAAAAACAAACGATTATGCATATATTATTTATAGCCCACGTTAAGTGTTATTTCCCATATTAAAAATAATATAATTGTTTATATTATTTCTCTAAACCATTATTTAATTTAAAAACACGCAAACAATTGTGTTATATTAATATTCGTGTTGGGTGACGTATTGTTCGTAACACATTCTTAATAAATAATAAACTACGAGTTCTTTGATTCCCGATGATTAGTCTGTCTACTCGTTAATCATTAATGTGTTATAGGACATCCAATCTTTCTCGTTTGGTCGTCACAAAATCCCACGTGTCCCTAACAATTGTAAATATAATTCTAGCGTATTCGTAGACCGTTCACAGGCAGACCAATTGTGGTTTCTTTTGCATCCTTGTGTGGTGGTAATTACCTACGCTTACACAACTCAGTTGAGTTTCACGGCCCCTTTTACTGTTTTTAAATTGGGGGAGAAATCATGACGCAAACACTTTTGATTATTGTAATTCATATGCTATAACTTGTTAAGACTACGCGCAACACTCTATCCTGAAAGTCCTTACACATCGAACCGTTTAATATGGACATAGCGAGATAATCTTGAGTAGTGCTACTGGGTTTGACAAACCCCACCCGCGTTAGTCACGCTAACTCTATTGGAGGTCGAACGACCTAAACATGGCACCATTGTTGATAGACATGGTGGGAGGCATTCAAACACAAACACAAACACTCAGCTTCGGTTTTGAGCACTTTAGTAAACATGAACATAGGTTAGCAACCTATTGATATATATATTGAATGTACATAATCTGGCAAACGCTATTACAAACTAAAACCTGTGATCTCACCAACCTAGTGTTGACACTTTTCTTACATGTTTTCTCAGTTCGCTAAGCACATGTGCACACTAGGACATGCATGGTGTCTCTTTATCATTTCTAACACTTATCAAACAATTAAACAATTTATATGCTTTATATTTGTTTTAGACTTTGGGCGCATTTGTTTTACGCATTTATTACTTTGTTTATTGCTTCCGCATTAACTCTGAACAATTCATATAGAGTCGTTCGATGCAACTAACGACTGAGATCCGGGTTTGTCACACGCGAAACGGTAAAACTCCGTTAGTGGAGACTTGGGGTGTGACATAAGGCACAAACGGTGATGGACCGTCACCAATTGGTAACGGTCCGTTACAGACCTATGAACTTGGCTATAAATAGATGCATGAAGCCGTTCATTTGGAAACATCACAACACCATCCACCACTATCACTACACACACAATGTGACACCCGACATTTCAGGTCAATATCCGTACATGTATTAAACAAGTTTACATTATAATTATTTTTGTGATTTACTTAATTTCACAAACAAGGACATTAAGGTCTAACAAAGACCGCACATTGTCTCATTTTATATTTTTGGTAATTCTGGGAGTTACCGGTTCACATACCCGTATAACCCGACTAAATACGAAAGTTAGTGATTAAAATAAATAACCAGAAAAATATATATATATATATATATATATTTATTACACAAACTTTACGTGGAACAATAAATTATTTTTAGAATAAATTTATAATACCGTGGAGAACCTAAACCGAATTAATTACCCCTTTAAAAACTCTAAATGATATTAAGATACACTTAAAACTAATTGTTTGATTAATTAACCCAAACCAACCCACTACTTTGACTTTCTCGGCCGAAGCCAGAGAAAACCCCTCCCATTCTCACGTCCCATTTACCATACTTTCAAATTGACCCATACCATACCTGTGAGAAAACTCAGATGTAAACCATACCCCTTTCAATCAAAAGTCTCCCGAAATCCTTTTATCACTCAATTTCTTTCGGCAAGTCTTCCCATTTGAAGTCAAGTTTTAAGGCAAAAATCTACCATAGTTCACTATTCAAGGATTTTCTCAAAGGTTTTCAGCAAAGAAATTCGAGATCATCTTCTTCTGTTTCTCTCAAAATCGTCATCACTGTTTGGAGGTAAAAACTCAATAATATCTACATTATTTTCTTTAAACCATAGCTAAACATACAACTTATTTGAACACAAGTAAGATAACAAGAAAAGTGTGTCGAATTCAAGATTTAAAACCTAAAAATATGCAGGACTGATTCTGTCAAACAGAAGTCCAGTAATCGAAACTATAGTTTCGATACCTGTTTACTCAATCGAAACTAGGAGTTTCGATACTAGTTGTTCAATCGAAACTAGGTAGTTTCGATACCCGTCTTGCCAATCGAAACTAGGTAGTTTCGATACCCATCTACTCAATCGAAACTAGGAAGTTTCGATACTCAATTGCCCAATCAAAACTAGGTAGTTTCGATACCTGTGTCAGTCCCCTTTGGGCAGTAACTAAGATCTGTTTTATAACGAAACAAGTGTTGAACAACTAAGAGGATATTTTAAACAAAAACAACCAGATTTACAAAGTCGGTGAACAATTTGCAATATGAGACGTTCGGTCTTAACACAATTTACCCTTTGGTATCTAGGGTACATATAGTCAAGTTGACTAGAACAAATATCGTTACAAGCGTACACAAAAACAAGGTGAGTTTCACGGCCCCTTTTTATTGTTTTCAATATTTGGGGGAAAAACATACTTACAACTATTTTATGGGATAACAAGAGAATAAGGCAAGCCTTTTATGTTTACATGAGATGAGAACAACAAGTTGAGGCCGCTAAAGTCCCCTGGAACAACGTAGTAACCATTAACTGTAGCCTAGGGTCATATGAATAGTACTATGGAGAGTGACGTCTCCCGGTCATGGTTAGTCGCGCTAACCACAATCTGGAGGATTTATGGCTGCATAGAACCGGATAACGAAATTAGGGGCGTGTACAATTGTCATGGTTTGGTTACGCCTCATGTATGAACATATTATTTGTATTCCTAGCTAGTTTACAAATGGGTCAACAATTCTTATTCTGTTTATCACATGCACCTGAAACTATTTACGAATAATTGAATTTTACAAAGAACTATTTGATTAAACTTGTGAACTCACCAACCTCGTGTTGACAATTTTAAGTATATTTCTCAGGAAATTGACGCGATCGCAAGGTTAGCAATGTGGATTACATGCATGCACTATGGATACAACTTTTGGGGGATTTCTCTTGTATAACTCATTGTAATAGAGTCATATTTGAGAAATCTTAACTTTTTGTAAACTCAATTTACATTTGTGAAATGTAAAACTTCAAACTTGTTTATGTATCCATTTATCATGTATGTGTTTGCGGTAATCATATGCTTTGGAAATCATGAACGTCGCGCCTCGCGTTTCCGCCTTGGCGGGGTGTGACAGAATTGGTATCAGAGCCATTGATTATAGCAAACTAGGAGTCTACAATGGAACCTAGTCTATAATCTAAATGACTCACTAAAACGTTTTCATTGCATAAGCATTGCATAACCAATCAACATGTCTTATGCATATTGTAGTCACAAGTATGTCGTCACATTCACACTCTGACCCCGTCTCTGACACTGAATCAAACGAGGAACTTTCCGCCTCACGCCCCAAAAATCGAATACAAGTTCGCAGCTCCACACCACCCAATGTCGCCTTGGGAGAACCGCCTATCGTCTACCGAAAGAAAAGCGGAGGACCAGTTAAGGTGCAAAGTGCTAGGAAGAAGGTTCGACTTCCACGCAAAAGGACTCTAGCAGCCCGTGACCCGAAAGACTTTGAGACCGATGAGGAACCACCTAGGCAACGACCCTGTTACCACCCTACTGTGGGAACTATCCGTTGGATGCCTCGAACTCTGGCACGATGGAGGGAGATGGAGAGCATCCCATCTACCTTTGAGCTCGAAAAGTCTTCCAACTCCCCAGCACCCTTACCCCACACTGGGGAAGCTATGGAGCTCACAGTGCCAACATTAGTAGCACGAGTTCGAACGCATGAGGAGCGTCTTGATGATCTCCTAGATGATATTCAGGCACATGGGGATGCAGCCACGCGCTTACGTCAAGGGCTCGGAACTCGAGTACAGACTCTGGAGGACAGCACCCGAGACATACAGGGTGCCACTGACTACCTCGAGTTGAGAGCTGACATGGACTGGCAGTTCACTGTTACGGTCCGAGACATGGTGGAGGCGCTGGAAGAAAGGACTTTGGCTGCAGAATTTGAGGCGAGAGCTAGCTTTGTCATGGCAGGACTTGCCATGATGATTGGATTGTACTCCCACTTCTTCTTTTAAACCTAGTATGGGCGGGTTGTGCCCGTAGTACATTATGTAGTTTAAAACTTCAGTACTGATGTGGTCATGTGAACCCATCCCTTTTGTATCCTTGTGTTTTGGAACAACGTACTATGTGTGTTTTAACTATGTATGTAATGGTTTATGTTGTAATGATGGTTGTTTACGTTGATGTTGTTGTATCCTTATGTCATGATCTATCATTATTTTTATATAATGTTGTTTCTTTTTAATTGATATGTTAGAAAGAACGTCATGGCACCTAAGCGTAGGATAACCTGTAACACTACTGGTGACAACAACGAGACGATTTCCCCAAACGTGGAGCAACTCATAGCACAGCGAGTAGCTGCTTCCATGGAGCAGTATGAGGCAAATCGAAATAGTGGAGAAGGAAACGGCAGTAGTACCGGCGGAGGAGGTGCAGGAGGTAGCGGTACAGCCGGAGGTTCCGGAGGTAATAGAATAAATAAGCCATAGCACATTGTTATGATCCGAATTAATGACGTTATGACTTGTAATTCTACAGATGCTCCAAATAGGAAGTGCACCTACAAGGCCTTTCTATCTTGCAAACCCCGCAACTTCAATGGCACCACCGAGGGTGCAGTTGGGCTAATGAGATGGATAGAAAAGATGGAATCGGTGATTGATATTAGTGAATGCACCGCTGACTGCATGGTGAAGTATTCTACATGCTCACTCACGGATAAAGCATTAACCTGGTGGAATTCACAAGTAAAGACTTTGGGAAGGCAGATAGCATATGAGTTGTCATGGGAAGACCTGAAGGCCATGATGATCGAGGAGTACTGTCCTCGAAATGAGTTGCAAAAGATCGAATCTGAAATGTGGAATTTACAAATGATAGTAGATGATGTTGCTGGCTACACTAACCGATTCAATGAGTTAGCAATCTTGGTTCCACACATGGTTACCCCAGAATACAAGAAAGTTGAAAGATATTTGTGGGGTCTCGCACCTCAAATCCAAAGCCTGGTGACTTCATCGAACCCCATGGATGCCAAGAGCGCTATAACTCTAGCATTCAAGCTAAGGGATAATGCTGTACGTGATGGTTTGTTTGAGAAGAAAGAGACCGAGGAAGGAAGGTCTGGGGAAAAGAGGAAATGGTTTGGAAAACCCAGTAATCAAAACAAGAATCAAGCTTACAAGAGACCCGAAACTATGAAAGCCTATGCTGCCAACATTGAAGGACAAAATGGATATCTTGGAACACTACCGAAGTGTGACAAGTGTGGATATCATCATAGTGGAAAGTGTACTCAATGTGGAAAGTGTAAAAAGTATGGGCATCTAGCCCATAACTGTTGGAGCAATGCGAACCCTAATAAGAACAATCAGGTAGCCGGAAAGGTCAAACCAAGAACAGGAAGGATGAATCAGGGATGCTTTGATTGTGGAGATCCAAAGCACTTTAGAAAAGACTGTCCAAAGCTGAAGAACCGAAACGACAATCAGGCCCGTGGAAGAGCATTTGTGATGGGGGCTGGTGACGCGTGACAAGATCCGAACATTGTCACTGGTACGTTCCCGATAAATAATCACTATGCCTCTATACTTTTCGATACGGGTGCTGATATGAGTTTTGTGTCAAATGACTTTAAGTCCCTACTCGGTATTAAGCCCAGCAAACTAGACCAAAATTATACAATTGAATTAGCAAATGTGAAATTAATTAAAACCGAAGAAGTCATTCAGGATTGTACCTTATGTTTTAAGAACCACACATTTAGTATAGACCTGTTACCCGTTGACTTGGGAAGTTTTGATGTTGTTATTGGTATGGATTGGTTGTCGAAGAATCACGCCGAGATTGTTTGTTTTGAGAAGATTGTCCAAATCCCACTCTCGAACGGAGAAGTTCTTTCGATTCAAGGTGAGAAGAGTGGAGTAACATTAAGGATGATAAACTGCATGAAAGCTCGTAAGTACCTACGTAAAGGCTATTGCGTATTCCTGGCCCACGTCGTCGAGAAGAAACCCGAGGAACGTCGACTTGAGGATATACCAATCGTTAAGGATTATCCTAAAATTTTTCCTGAAGACTTACCTGGATTACCACCACCGAGACAAGTCGAATTTCGAATCGATTTAGTACCAGGAGCCGCCCCGGTTGCACGATCACCGTATCGATTAGCACCTTCTGAAATGCAGGAATTATCAAATCAACTCCAAGAGTTGCTTGATAAAGGTTTCATAAGACCGAGTTTCTCACCCTGGGAGCTCCGGTTCTATTCGTAAAGAAAAAGGATGGAACCTTTAGGATGTGTATTGATTACCGAGAATTAAACAAACTTACAATCAAAAACCGATACCCACTTCCTCGAATAGACGATTTGTTCGATCAACTACAAGGTTCTAGCTTCTACTCTAAGATCGATCTACGTTCGGGGTATCATCAACTAAAAATCCAAGAAGAAGATGTACCAAAGACGGCATTTAGGACTCGTTATGGCCACTACGAATTTCTAGTTATGCCGTTTGGTTTGACGAACGCACCAGCTGTTTTTATGGACCTCATGAACCGAGTGTGCAAGCCATACTTGGATAAATTCATGATAGTATTTATCGACGATATATTAATATATTCACAAACCAAGGAGGATCATGAACATCATCTGAAATTAATCTTAGAACTACTCAGGAACGAGAAACTTTACGCTAAATTCTCTAAGTGTGAGTTTTGGATCCGAGAAGTGCATTTTCTTGGACATGTCATCAACAAGGAAGGAATTCACGTTGATCCATCAAAAATTGAAGCGATCAAAAACTGGGAAGCACCAAAGACTCCGACAGAAGTGCGTCAATTTTTGGGCTTGGCAGGCTACTACAGACGATTCATTGAGAATTTTTCAAAAATAGCCCTGCCCTTAACCACATTAACCCAGAAAGAAAAGAAGTATGATTGGAGTGACAAGCAAGAGTCAGCTTTCCAATTACTGAAGCAGAAGCTGTGTAGTGCACCGATCTTATTTCTTCCGGAGGGAATCGACAATTTTGTCGTATACTGCGATGCATCACACCAAGGACTTGGTTGTGTGTTAATGCAAAGAGACAAAGTCATCGCATATGCCTCACGACAACTAAAAGTGCATGAAAAGATTTATACGACCCATGACTTGGAGTTGGGTGCAGTTGTGTTTGTACTCAAGATTTGGAGACACTATCTTTACGGCACAAGATGCACTATCTTTACTGATCACAAGAGTCTTCAACATATCTTCGATCAAAAGGAACTTAACATGAGACAACGTCGTTGGGTAGAACTACTAAACGACTATGATTGTGATATCAAGTACCATCCCGAAAAAGCCAATGTCGTAGCAGACGCCTTAAGTCGCAAAGAACGAGTTAAAACTCTCCGTGTTCATGCCCTAGAATTGACAATTCATACGAGTCTCACGACTCAAATCCGGATGGCACAACAAGAGGCAATCAAAGAAGAAAACATTCAGAATGAAGCTTTACGAGGAATGATAAAGCAGTTGGAGCCAAAGTCAGATGACACTTTATACTTCATGAACATAATTTGGGTGCCATGTTTTGGTAACTTACGGGAGTTGGTTATGGACGAAGCCCACAAGTCCAGATACTCCATTCACCCAGGTTCAGATAAGATGTATAAGGACCTAAAAGAATTATATTGGTGGCCCAATATGAAGGGAGATATTGCCACGTATGTCAGTAAATGCTTAACGTGTTCAAAAGTAAAAGCCGAACATCAGAAACCGTCGGGATTATTACAATAACCTGAAATTCCCCAATGGAAATGGGAACAGATTTCTATGGATTTCATCACGAAATTACCCAAGACGTCTAGTGGTTATGATACCATATGGGTAATTGTCGACCGTTTAACAAAATCAGCTCATTTTCTACCTATCAAAGAGACGGATAAAACCGAGAAACTTGCAAAGCTTTATATCAAGGAAATTGTGGCTAGGCATGGAGTGCCAATTTCTATTATCTTTGATAGAGACAGCAGATTTGTGTCTAGAATCTGGAAATCATTACAAGAAGCCATGGGCACACGTCTTGACATGAGCACGGCATATCACCCACAAACAGATGGTCAAAGCGAAAGGACCATTCAAACTTTAGAGGATATGCTGCGTGCGTGTGTAATTGATTTCGGAGGTAATTGGGATACTCATTTACCGTTGGCAGAGTTTTCCTATAATAACAGCTACCACACGAGCATTAAGGCAGATCCGTTTGAAGCTTTATATGGTCGTAAATGCCGCTCACCGTTATGTTGGGCGGGAGTTGGTGAAAAACATTTGACAGGCCCTGAGATTGTCCACGAAACCACTGATAAGATCTTCAAAATTAAGGACCGTCTGAAAGCGGCCCGAGATAGACAGAAGAGCTATGCTGATAACAGACGGAAACCGTTAGAATTTCAAATTGGTGACCGAGTAATGTTAAAAGTCTCACCATGGAAAGGCATTGCGACGTTTGGTAACCGTGGTAAACTCAATGTCACACCCCGACCGATGGCGGAATCATCGTGGCGGGACATGTAAGACTGTTCATAGCACATGGTTGACTAAATTGAAATATATTAAAGTCAAATTTGCATTACAAGAAATCCAAGTACAAGATCAAATTCAAACAAGAAACATAACAACTCATAAAATTCTTGATTTATTTTGCTAAGTCCAAATCCTATGTTGAACACGTCTTGAATCAATCTCACATATTGGGGCCTGAAACATGAATAAAATAAAGCCAACTAAAAAGTTGGTGAGTATAACACAGTTGTATATAGATAGCATATAGATGAAAACAAATCCTTTACATAACATGATAAATAAGGCGTTTATGGGGAGTAACTATTGTGTAACCAAATGTACAATCAAACCTTGTAACTAGCATGCAAAACAAATGTGTTGTCGGTTTCAATCACCGCGTACCATGGGTGGGTTTGTCAGACTCAATAGATCCATCATTGAAAACCGTCGGCTTGTATAGTTAATGATTGCACATAAGAGCATACAAAGGTTAACACACCTAGCACTCGGGCACAAAGCTCAAATTTTTGCACACATGTATGTATATAGGATTTTTGCACTTGTGTTGTTTGTGTAAATGTAAATGTGTAATGTGTAATGAGTATAGAGTTCATGTTCCACCCCAAAAGTGTAAAAGAGAAAAAGGGGTTGTGAATACTCACTTGGTATGGAAGTGAAGCTAACAAGGAATATAGATGGCAATTAAGATCCTTGAAATGCACACTTTAACCTAAAGAGTAATATGTATTGAATCACATAGATGCATAAAGTTTAAGTCTAAAATGAAAGTTGGATTTGTATATAAAACCATTGGTTTGTATTTAAAAAGTGTTGGATAAGAAAAACGTATAAAGTTTGAGGTAAAATATGTTTGAAACAATTTAATTAGGTTTGAATTAAATAAGTAAGTGTATAACTATAGTTTATGAAATAATGTAAATATTAATTGTAATTAAGTATAAATAAATAAATGATTTTTGATTTAAAATGTAAATTAAATAACTAATCATTATTTATAAATTTTGTAACTTAAAATATCATTTAAGTAAAGATAATAAATATTAATTTTTTTTTTTTATAAACTTTTCAATAAATTATTTTTGTGCCAAGATTAAACTTTTAATCTATTTTTAAATACAGAAAACATATTTTTATAAAATCTGTAATGTTTACTGATTAAAATATATAAAATTGAAATTCTGTTAAAATTTCTGAGTCTAGCACGACCGTGCCTCGGAAGGGCACGGTCGTGCTCAAGCCACGGGCGCGACCGCGCTAGTTGGGGCACGACCGGGTTGATCAACAGGAGCACAATCTAGACAAGTTTGACAGGCACGACCGTGCCTTGGCCCGGCACGGTCGTGTCTATGATCTTTGGACACAACAGGGACTAGCCCAGAGGGCATGACAAGGTCTGGATAGGAGGACACGACCGTGCTGATAAATGGCACGACCGCGCTAAAAGAGGCACGGCCGCGCTAGATGATTAGCGCGACCTTGTCTATTCCAATTCAGACACGAATAGAGAATTTCTTGTATTTTAATTGGTGAAATTGTTAGGGCTTTTCATTTATGGGTTATTACGAGTGTTCTGAGATATTTTAATTGTATTAATAACATGATTAGGAGTGATTCCGATTAAACCATTTTTCTTATAAAAAGGATTCTGGTTCTGAATGATTCCTGTAATGAAAGCCCGAATTGACGGAGGGCTTTTGATACATGGACCGAAACGAAAGAGAGGGATGATTTAATTACCTCAAAAAGAAGGGAATTGATAGCGATCAGAAGAAGGGAGTTCCGGCGACGGCAAGATTGGTTTCCGGCGGCTTCTGTTGCGATTCCGGCTGATCCAACCCTTTAGAAACCTTAGAAATTATCGGAGGATCGAGTTCCTTGAATAATTGGTAGAATTTTGATCGAAAACAGAGATTCGAGGCTTGGGAGATAATTTGGACGTTTTTCTTGAGAGGATATGCAATCGAATGGTAATGATCGTAAATGGCAAAATTATTTTCTTTGTCAATGAAAATGAAACGTATCGGTTTTGAATTTCGAACAATCGGGCGTTTTGAAACTGCATTTACGTTTCGACTGTTACGCAGGCGCGACCGTGCCAAGATAGGCGCGACCGTGCCAAAGCACTTGGCGCGACCGTGCTAGGATGAAGCACGACCGTGCTAACTAGGGTTTTCTTGATATTTTTCAACTTTAGTCCGTGACTTTTCAGGTTTGATAAGTTTGTACCAAATAGTTTCTTGTATAGCGTTTAAATGTAAATAATCGAGTAAAACTTGCGAATTTGTATAGAATCATTGCATTAAATTTACGGCGAGAAAATAATGAGACATTGCACGAGTATAGAACTTGAAATTGCATTATATTGAATTGAAATAGGAATACTAAAAATACGAGATGTTACAGTCTCCCCATGTTGAGAGAATTTCGTCCCTAAATTTAGCTAGAGGGAACAACATTATTAGTAAAAAGATGGGGGTACTTGAGCTTCATTTGGTCTTCTCGTTCCCAAGTGAACTCAGGACCACGCTTAGATTCCCAACGAACTTTGACTATAGGAATACGACTTCGCTTGAGTTGCTTGACTTCACGATCCATAATTTCCACCGGCTTCTCAACGAAGTGCATCGTTTCATCAATGCGCACGTCGTCAAGCGGTATATGGAGATTTTCATCAGCGAGACACTTCTTTAGATTAGATATATGAAATGTAGGATGCACATTGCCAAGAGATGGAGGTAACTCGAGCTTGTAAGCCACTTTCCCAATCCTTTCAAGGATCTAGAATGGACCAACATAACGAGGTGCTAACTTGCCTTTCTTTCCAAAACGGATCACACCCTTCCATGGAGACACCTTTAGAAGAACAAGGTCACCGACTTGGAATTCCAAGGGTTTTCGTCGCTTGTCGGCATAACTCTTTTGCCGACTCCTTGCTGCTCAAATATTGTCACGGATTTGAATAATCTTGTCGGAAGTTTCTTGAATTAACTCAGGACCGGTGATTTGTGCTTCACCAATCTCGTTCCAATAGATCGGAGAACGACACTTGCAACCATAGAGAGCTTCGAATGGAGTCATGTTGATACTTGTGTGGTAGCTATTGTTGTAGGAAAACTCAATGAGGGATAAGTGTGAATCCCAATTGCCACCAAAATCGATTACACAAGCTCTAAGCATGTCTTCAAGAGTTTGGATTGTTCGCTCGGTTTGTCCATCAGTTTGGGGATGGTAAGCCGTGCTCAAATCCAAACGAGTACCAAGAGCAGATTGGAGAGATTGCCAAAATCAAGAAGTGAACCGAGCGTCTCTATCGGATATTATGTTCAAGGGAACACCATGACGGCTCACAATTTCATCAATGTAAATTCGGGCTAATTTCTCCACCTTAAAGTCTTCACGAATAGGCAAGAAGTGGGCAGATTTGGTGAGTCGATCAATGATCACCCAAATACTATCATAACCACTCGAGGTGCGAGGGAGCTTGGTAATGAAATCCATAGCTAAATTCTCCCATTTCCACACGGGAATTTCTGGTTGTTCGAGTAAACCAGAAAGACGTTGATGTTCGGCTTTGACTTTGGAGCAAGTTAAGCATTTGGCAACATAAAGAGCAATGTCCCTCTTCATACCGGGCCACCAATAAAGTTGGCGAAGATCTTGGTACATTTTATCCGCACCAGGATGAATAGAATAACGAGTCTTATGAGCCTCGTTCATGAGAATTGCACGGAGATCATCGCGATCGGGAATCCAAATACGGTTCAAGTAATATAGTAAGCCATTGGGTTTTGATTCAAGAAGAAGTTCAACACCACACGACATTTCTTCATACATATTACCCTCGGTTACCGAGACGTGTTGAGCTTCCAAGATACGGGTTTGAATATCGGATTGAATACGGGCACAATGAAGCATAACATGGTCCTTTCGACTCAAAGCATCGGCTACAACATTCGCTTTGCCGGGATGGTAACGAATCTCGCAGTCGTAGTCGTTAAGGAGTTCGACCCAACGTCGTTGCCTCATATTGAGTTCTTTTTGGTTGAAGATATGTTGAAGACTTTTGTGGTCAGTGAATACCACACGTTTCGTGCCATATAGGTAATGTCTCCAAATCTTTAACGCGAATACGACTGCACCCAACTCGAGATCGTGCGTCGTATAATTCTTTTCATGAATTTTGAGTTGCCTTGATGCATAAGCGATTACTTTTCCTCGTTGCATGAGGACACAACCAAGACCTTGGTTAGAAGCATCACAATAGACAACTAGGTCATCATTTCCATCGGGAAGAGTTAAAATGGGAGCATTGCACAACTTATGCTTAAGAGTTTGGAAAGCTTCTTCTTGTTTCGGTCCCCATTCATAAGCTTTACCCTTATGGGTCAAGGCGGTAAGAGGGAAAGCAATCTTTGAGAAGTTTGAGATGAAACGACGATAATAACCCGCAAGACCAAGAAATGAACGAACTTCGGTAGGAGTCTTCGGGGCATTCCAATTCTTAACCGTTTCGATCTTAGCAGGATCAAAATGAATACCCTTGTCGTTGACGATGTGACCAAGAAATTGAACTTCTTTTAACCAAAATTCACATTTGGAGAACTTGGCATATAGTTGTTCTTTCTTTAAAAGGTCCAAAACCAATCTAAGGTGTTCTTCATGGTCGGTTTTAGTCTTGGAATAGATTAAGATATCGTCAATGAAAACGATCACGAATTTATCAAGGTACGGTTTGCACACACGATTCATGAGGTCCATGAAAACTGCAGGTGCATTGGTTAACCCGAAAGGCATAACCATGAACTCGTAATGACCATACCTTGTTCGAAAAGCAGTCTTAGGAATGTCATCTTCTTGAACACGGAGCTGATGATAACCAGATCGAAGATCAATCTTTGAGAAGCAAGTAGAACCTTGAAGTTGATCAAAGAGATCATCGATTCTAGGCAAAGGATAACGGTTCTTGATAGTAAGCTTATTGAGTTCGCGATAGTCAATACACATGCGAAATGATCCATCCTTCTTCTTTACAAATAAGACGGGTGCACCCCACGGTGAATGACTCGGGCGAATGAACCCTTTATCGGAGAGTTCTTGAAGTTGACTTGCGAGCTCTTGCATTTCGGAAGGTGCAAGACGATAAGGAGCTCTAATAACGGGGTTAGCTCCGGGCATGAGATCAATACGGAACTCGACTTGACGAACGGGAGGAAGACCGGATAAATCTTTAGGAAAAACTTCGGGGAAATCCCGAATGATCGGAATGTCTTGAATACTCTTCTCCTTGACATCCTTTTGAACAATATGAGCTAAGAAAGCAATGTACTTCTTTCGTAAGTACTTTTGAGCGGTAGTACAAGACATCAATTTAAGACCCTTGCAAGGCTTTTCACCAAAAACCCTTGATGTTTCTCCCGATGGTAGCGGAATTCGGATACACTTTTCAAAGCAAATGACTTCGGCATGATGATTTGATAGCCAATCCATACCTATGATAATATCAAAGCTTCCTAGTGGCATTGGAACAAGGTTGATTGGGAATGCATGATCATTAAGTTCTAAAGAGCAATCATAGATAATAGACTCAATTGTAAGGGAGTCACCATTTGCTATTTCAACGGTGAAGGTTTTCTCTAATTGGGATCGTGTCTTTGCAAGTAAAGGCTCAAAATTAAGTGACACAAAACTTTTATCGGCACCGGTATCGAACAAAATGGAGGCATATTGACTATTAACAAGGAACGTACCATTAACCACGTCCTTGTTGGCTTGAGCTTCGTTGGCGTTTATGTTGAACGCACGTCCACGAGCTCCACCTTGTCTAGCATTTGCAAGTCTTGGACATTGATTACGAAAATGGTTCGGGTCACCACACTCATAACAAGCACGCCCATTAGCAATGGCGGGAGCACCTTGGTTAGCCACTTGAGGTACGGTTTGGTTTGGAGGGTTGACTTGGCCCGTAAGGGCTTTGGTCCTACAAACATTAACCGTATGACCATATCTCCCACAATAAGTACAAAGGCGACATGGGATGTTTTGGGGATGATGGTAGTTGCAGGTGGCACAAAGTGGGTAAATTCCATCATATGGCTTTTTGACCGGTGCTTGAACCATAGGTGCAGCTTGGTTGACGAGAACAGCAGGAGTAACCACAGCAAAATTTCTAACCTTCCTCTTTTTGTTATTGCGAGGGGGTTCAGTTGTGGTTTCTTTGTTGTGGGTAGGAGGGGTTACGGTTTCAGCAGTTTTCTTAGAACCCTTTTTAGTAAGAGTTCCAGCTTTCACATGATTATCAGTTATGGTAGCAGACAGGCGGATGGCATCTTCCAAGGTAGCAGGATTTCTACCTAAGACAGTATCTTGGATTTGTCTTGGTAGCCCACCAATATATTTCTCAATACAACGGGACAAAGGAGTGACCATGTGGGGCACTAGAAGACTCAACTCATGGAACCGAGTTGTATATGCTAAGCTTTCCCCACTATCTTGGGCAAGATCCCAAAATTCGGACTCTAACTTCTTCACTTCATTTCGAGGACAGAATTCCTCGGTCATAAGCCTTTTGACCTCATCCCAAGGTAAGGCCATAGCTACATCAACACCCCTATTCCTTTTCTCCACATTCCACCAAGTAAGTGCCCGCTTTTGGAGGACACTTGTGGCATGACGAACGCGGAGGTTGTCGGGACAGTCACTATTGAGAAAGGTATTCTCAATACTTTCAAACCATTGAAGGAGTCCAGTAGCTCCTTCGGTTCCATAAAACATTAGGGGATTGCACGAATTGAAGTGCTTGAAGGTGCATTGAGATGGATTATTTCCACCATTTCCACCATTACCACCATTATTACCACTATTGCTTCCATTTCCACCATTGCCATTAGTGGCACCATTGTCTTGGGTGAGTTGTGTCACCAATTGGGTAAGAATAGCAGCAATGTCGGAGTTGGCGTTGGCGGCGGGAGCACGACGAGGAGGCATTCTACAGATTTTCACAAAACAAGAAAAAGATTGTAAGAACTTATGAGAATTGCTAGCATTTTAATAGAATGAGATAATCAAATAAAAAGATAGATATTCATAGTTTGGATTGTACTCAAAAAGTGATAAAATCACTTGAATACTATGGCACATTAAGGTTAATTTAAACTCATATAATTTTCAAGGAGACATGCTTTAGCATATAGGTAAACACTCATCTCGGGAATTCCCAGGAAAGCATACGGGTCCCTCGGTTGATTGGGATTTATGCGAAATGCTTTCCTAGACAGAAAACCCAAAATACAGGTGTCACCCTTCCAGATTGCACGTGTCCTCAAATAATTAAACAAGTTTAAAAACCTTAACGAAGAAAATAAAAATTTAAAGATCTTTGCTTCAAGAATTTTCCACATGCTTAGAAAGAATAAAGATAGAAATATTTTTAGAAGATAGGAAGGGATATTATTTAAGAAGATCCTAATAAGTCATGCATTTCTAACAAGTAAGGCATCAAATATAATAATAATTTATCATGGTAAGCATGTAGCACATAGCATGTAACACATAGCACAAAATCATGAAATATAGCATAAATGGGTGTCCTAAAGTTATAGTCTAGGTCAAGGTGTCTAATAACCTAATTCCCTATAACCAAGGCTCTGATACCAATCTGTCACACCCCGACCGATGGTGGAATCATCGGGGCGGGACATGTAAGACTGTTCATAGCACATGGTTGACTAAATTGAAATATATTAAAGTCAAATTTGCATTACAAGAAATCCAAGTACAAGATCAAATTCAAACAAGAAACATAACAACTCATAAAATTCTTGATTTATTTTGCTAAGTCCAAATCCTATGTTGAACACGTCTTGAATCAATCTCACATATTGGGGCCTGAAACATGAATAAAATAAAGTCAACTAAAAAGTTGGTGAGTATAACACAGTTGTATATAGATAGCATATAGATGAAAACAAATCCTTTACATGACATGATAAATAAGGCGTTTATGGGGAGTAACTATTGTGTAACCAAATGTACAATCAAACCTTGTAACTAGCATGCAAAACAAATGTGTTGTCGGTTTCAATCACCGCGTACCATGGGTGGGTTTGTCAGACTCAATAGATCCATCATTGAAAACCGTCGGCTTGTATAGTTAATGATTGCACATAAGAGCATACAAAGGATAACACACCTAGCACTCGGGCACAAAGCTCAAATTTTTGCACACATGTATGTATATAGGATTTTTGCACTTGTGTTGTTTGTGTAAATGTAAATGTGTAATGTGTAATGAGTATAGAGTTCATGTTCCACCCTAAAAGTGTAAAAGAGAAAAAGGGGTTGTGAATACTCACTTGGTATGGAAGTGAAGCTAACAAGGAATATAGATAGCAATTAAGATCCTTGAAATGCACACTTTAACCTAAAGAGTAATATGTATTGAATCACATAGATGCATAAAGTTTAAGTCTAAAATGAAAGTTGGATTTGTATATAAAACCATTGGTTTGTATTTAAAAAGTGTTGGATAAGAAAAACGTATAAAGTTTGAGGTAAAATATGTTTGAAACAATTTAATTAGGTTTGAATTAAATAAGTAAGTGTATAACTATAGTTTATGAAATAATGTAAATATTAATTGTAATTAAGTATAAATAAATAAATGATTTTTGATTTAAAATGTAAATTAAATAACTAATCATTATTTATAAATTTTGTAACTTAAAATATCATTTAAGTAAAGATAATAAATATTAATTTTTTTTTTTTTATAAACTTTTCAATAAATTATTTTTTGTGCCAAGATTAAACTTTTAATCTATTTTTAAATACAGAAAACATATTTTTATAAAATCTGTAATGTTTACTGATTAAAATATATAAAATTGAAATTCTGTTAAAATTTCTGAGTCTAGCACGACCGTGCCTCGGAAGGGCACGGTCATGCTCAAGCCACGGGCGCGACCGCGCTAGTCGGGGCGCGACCGGGTTGATCAACAGGAGCACAATCTAGACAAGTTTGACAGGCACGACCGTGCCTTGGCCCGGCACGGTCGTGTCTATGATCTTTGGACACAACAGGGACTAGCCCAGAGGGCATGACAAGGTCTGGACAGGAGGACACGACCGTGCTGATAAACGGCACGACCGCGCTAAAAGAGGCACGGCCGCGCTAGATGCTTAGCGCGACCGTGTCTATTCCAATTCAGACACGAATCGAGAATTTCTTGTATTTTAATTGGTGAAATTGTTAGGGCTTTTCATTTATGGGTTATTACGAGTGTTCTGAGATATTTTAATTGTATTAATAACATGATTAGGAGTGATTCCGATTAAACCATTTTTCTTATAAAAAGGATTCTGTTTCTGAATGATTCCTGTAATGAAAGCCCGAATTGACGGAGGGCTTTTGATACATGGACCGAAACGAAAGAGAGGGATGATTTAATTACCTCAAAAAGAAGGGAATTGATAGCGATCAGAAGAAGGGAGTTCCGGCGACGGCAAGATTGGCTTCCGGCGGCTTCTGCTGCGATTCCGGCTGATCCAACCCTTTAGAAACCTTAGAAATGATCGGAGGATCGAGTTCCTTGAATAATTGGTAGAATTTTGATCGAAAACAGAGATTCGAGGCTTGGGAGATAATTTGGACGTTTTTCTTGAGAGGATATGCAATCGAATGGTAATGATCGTAAATGGCAAAATTATTTTCTTTGTCAATGAAAATGAAACGTATCGGTTTTGAATTTCGAACAATCGGGCGTTTTGAAACTGCATTTACGTTTCGACTGTTACGCAGGCGCGACCGTGCCAAGATAGGCGCGACCGTGCCAAAGCACTTGGCGCGACCGTGCTAGGATGAAGCACGACCGTGCTAACTAGGGTTTTCTTGATATTTTTCAACTTTAGTCCGTGACTTTTCAGGTTTGATAAGTTTGTACCAAATAGTTTCTTGTATAGCGTTTAAATGTAAATAATCGAGTAAAACTTGCGAATTTGTATAGAATCATTGCATTAAATTTACGGCGAGAAAATAATGAGACATTGCACGAGTATAGAACTTGAAATTGCATTATATTGAATTGAAATAGGAATACTAAAAATCCGAGATGTTACACTCAACCCTAGATACGTTGGACCGTTTGAAATACTAGCTAGGGTTGGCCCTGTAGCTTACAAGCTCAAGTTGCCACAAGAACTAAGCAATGTACATGATACGTTTCATGTATCAAATCTCAAGAAGTGTTTATCAGACGAGACGCTAATTATACCGCCTGACGAGATTCACATAGACGACAGGTTGCATTTCATCGAGGAACCGATTGAGATTTCAGATTGGAAAGTTCAAAGGCTGAGACGTAGTAGGATCAAACTGGTTAAAGTACGTTGGAACTCAAAACGTGGTCCTGAGTATACATGGGAACGAGAGGATCAAATGAAAACAAAATACCCCTCCTTGTTTAAGGATGCACCAGTTCAAGATGACACGAATTGAATTTCGGGACGAAATTCTTTTAACATGGGGAGAATGTGACACCCGACATTTCAGGTCAATATCCGTACATGTATTAAACAAGTTTACATTATAATTATTTTTGTGATTTACTTAATTTCACAAACAAGGACATTAAGGTCTAACAAAGACCGCACATTGTCTCATTTTATATTTTTGGTAATTCTGGGAGTTACTGGTTCACATACCCGTATAACCCGACTAAATACGAAAGTTAGTGATTAAAATAAATAACCAGAAATATATATATATATATATATATATATATATATATATTACACAAACTTTACGTGGAACAATAAATTATTTTTAGAATAAATTTATAATACCGTGGAGAACCTAAACCGAATTAATTACCCCTTTAAAAACTCTAAATGATATTAAGATACACTTAAACTAATTGTTTGATTAATTATCCCAAACCAACCCACTACTTTGACTTTCTCGGCCGAAGCCAGAGAAAACCCCTCCCATTCTCACGTCCCATTTACCATACTTTCAAATTGACCCATACCATACCTGTGAGAAAACTCAGATATAAACCATACCCCTTTCAATCAAAAGTCTCACGAAATCCTTTTATCACTCATTTTCTTTCGGCAAGTCTTCCCATTTGAAGTCAAGTTTTAAGGCAAAAATCTACCATAGTTCAGTATTCAAGGATTTTCTCAAAGGTTTTCAGCAAAGAAATTTGAGATCATCTTCTTCTGTTTCTCTCAAAATCGTTATCACTGTTTGGAGGTAAAAACTCAATACTATCTACATTATTTTCTTTAAACCGTAGCTAAACATACAACTTATTTGAACGCAAGTAAGATAACAAGAAAAGTGTGTCGAATTCAAGATTTAAAACCTAAAAATATGTAGGACTGATTCTGTCAAACAGAAGTCCAGTAATCGAAACTATAGTTTCGATACCTGTTTACTCAATCGAAACTAGGAGTTTCGATACTAGTTGTTCAATCGAAACTAGGTAGTTTCGATACCCTTCTTGCCAATCGAAACTAGGTAGTTTCGATACCAGTTAACTCAACCGAAACTAGGTAGTTTCGATACCCATCTACTCAATCGAAACTAGGAAGTTACGATACTCAATTGCCCAATCGAAACTAGGTAGTTTCGATACCTGTGTCAGTCCCCTTTGGGCAGTAACTAAGATCTGTTTTATAACGAAACAAGTGTTGAACAACTAAGAGGATATTTTAAACAAAAACAACCAGATTTACAAAGTCGGTGAACAATTTGCAATATGAGACGTTCGGTCTTAACACAATTTACCCTTTGGTATCTAGGGTACAAATAGTCAAGTTGACTAGAACAAATATCGTTACAAGCATACACAAAAACAAGGTGAGTTTCACGGCCCCTTTTTACTGTTTTCAATATTTGGGGGAAAAACATACTTACAACTATTTTATGGGATAACAAGAGAATAAGACACAACTTTTATGTTTACATGAGATGAGAACAACAAGTTGAGGCCGCTAAAGTCCCCTGGAACAACGTAGTAACCATTAACTGTAGCCTAGGGTCCTATGAATAGTATATGGAGAGTGACGTCTCCCGGTCATGGTTAGTCGCGCTAACCACAATCTGGAGGATTTATGGCCGCATAGAACCGAATAACGAAATTAGGGGCGTGTACAATTGTCATGGTATGGTTACGCCTCATGTATGAACATATTATTTGTATTCCTAGCTAGTTTACAAATGGGTCAACAATTCATATTCTGTTTATCACATGCACCTGAAACTATTTACGAACAATTGAATTTTACAAAGAACTATTTGATTAAACCTGTGAACTCACCAACCTCGTGTTGACAATTTTAAGTATGTTTTTCAGGAAATTGACGCGATCGCAAGGTTATCAATGTAGATTACATGCATGCACTATGGATACAACTTTTGGGGGATTTCTCTTGTATAACTCATTGTAATAGAGTCATATTTGCGAAATCCTCACTTTTTGTAAACTCAATTTACATTTTTGAAATGTAAAACTTTAAACTTGTTTATGTATCCATTTATCATGTATGTGTTTGCGGTAATCATATGCTTTGGAAATCATGAACGTTGCGCCTCGCGTTTCCGCCTTGGCAGGGTGTGACACACAAACACTCATACCAAGGAGCAGTAGCACGACGGTTAAAAGCACGGCGGTTACAAGCACGGCGGTAACGAGTGCCAAGCGTTAAGGATCGGAGAGACGTTTAAACGAGAGAACGAGCGTAGGAAACGACCCGAGACTATCGTAAGTACACTGGACCCGTACCTTAGATAAATGTTTATGTGAATTATGTTACTATGTGTTATGTGCTATGTGTGAGACTAAGGTATGGGGGGATAATGGTGAGTTAGTCTAAAAACTAAACTTAAACAGACACTCAGATAGGCTTGATGAACAGACACTCAGATGCTTTGAAATGCACAATTAGTTGTTTGTCACAAATCTGAGATACACTCAGATGATTGTAGCACAATTCGGGCATAAGATTGACTATTTCAACAATAAGAGCTCCATTTGATACAATTCCTTGCGTTCTTATCTTTCCTCCCTTTTCATCTCCAGCAAACGCCACGTAACCTCCATCAATGATTCGAATGTCGGTCAGAAGATCCTTTAGCGCGGTCATATGATGAGAATATCCACGATCGACATGCCAACGGTTTTCAGTAGGTGTAAAATCCCAAAATTTCAAGACTCGAGAAACAAGAACGGTGAATAAATCACAATCCTCGGTAAAAAATGAAAATTTTGAAATTTCGAACTATAACAGACCGTCATGGATGGTATTGGTCCGTTATGAGCCATGACGGACTGTCACAAGATGGTAACGGTCCGTTACGGGTTGAGCAAGGATTTGACCAAAGAATGATACGCGTCATGTGACTCATCATTGCACTATGACGTTTGTAAACCCTATGACGGACCGTCATGAGATTATAACGGTCTGTTACGGGTACGACGGACCGTCATGAGGAGATAACGGTCCGTTAGGTGTTGGTTAAGGACTTAGCGGCTAAGGCAAAAACGGTGATGGACCATCACCATTTGGTAATGGTCCGTTACGGACCTAGGAACTTGGCTATAAATAGATGCATGAAGTCGTTCATTTGGAAATATCACAACACCAACCACCACTATCACTACACACACAAACACGCATACCAAGGAGCAGTAGCATGATGGTTACAAGCGCGACGGTTACGAGTACGAAGCGTTAAAGTTACGAGCAAGGATCAAAGAGACGTTTAAACGAGAGAACTAGCGTAGGAAATGACCCGAGACTATCGTAAGTACACTGGACCCGTACCTTAGATAAATGTTTATGTGAATTTTGTTACAATGTGTTATGTGTATGTGTGAGACTAAGGTACGGGGAATAATGGTGAGTTAGTCTAAACACTAAATTTGAACAGACACTCAGATAGTCTTGAAGAACAGACACTCAGATTCTTTGAAATGCACTATTAGTTGTTTGTCACAAATCTGAGATAAACTAGATGATTGTAGCACAATTCGGGCACAAGATTGACTCTTTCAAGAACAACTGCTCCATTTGATACAATTCCTTGCCTTGTTAACTTTCCTCCCTTTTCATCTCCAGCAAACGCCACGTAACCTCCATCAATAATTCGGAAGTCGGTCAGAAGATCCTTTGGCCTGGTTATATGACGAGAACATCTATGATCGATATGCCAACGGTTGTCAGTAGGTGTAACATCCCATAATTTCAAGACTCGAGAAACAAGAACGGTGAATAAATCAAAATCTAAGGTCAAAAATTAAATATTTTAAATTTCGAGCTATAACAGACCGTCATGGATGGTAATGGTCCGTTACGAGCCATGACGGACCCTCACAAGATGGTAGCGGTCTATTACGGGTTGAGCAACGGTTTTACCGGAGAATGACACATGTCATGTGACTCAGCATTGCACTCTGACGCTTGTAAACCCTCTGACGGAACGTCATGAGATGTTAACGGTCTATTACGGGCATGACGGACCGTCATGAGGAGATAACAATCTGTTACGTGTTGGTGAAGGACTTAGAAACTAAGGCACAAATGGTGATGGACCGTCGCCATTTGGTAACGGTCTGTTACGGACCTAGGAACTTGGCTATAAATAGATGCATGAAGCCATTCATTTGGAAACATCACTACACCAACCACCAATATCACTACACACACAAACACGCACACCAAGGAGAAGTAGTACGACCGTTACAAGCGCGGCGGTTACAAGTACGAAGCGTTAAAGTTATGAGCAAGGATCGGAGAGACGTTTAAAAGAGAGAACTAGCGTAGGAAACGACCCGAGACTATCGTAAGTACACTGGACCCGTACCTTAGATAAATGTTTATGCGAATTATGTTACTATGTGTTATATGCTATGTGTGAGACTAAGGTATGAGGGAATAATGGTAAGTTAGTCTAAACACTAAACTTGAACAGACACTCCGATAGGCTTGATAAACAGACACTCAAATGCTTTGAAATGCAGTATTAGTTGTTTGTCACAAATCTGAGATACACTTAGATGATTATAGTACAATTCGTGCATAAGATTAGCTATTTCAAGAGTAAGAGCTCAATTTAATACAATTCCTTGCCTTGTTATCTTTCCTCCCTTTTCATCTCTAGCAAACGCCACGTAACCTCCATCAATGATTCGGAAGTCGGTCAGAAGATCCTTTAGCCCGGTCATATGACAAGAACATCCTCGATCGGCATGCCAACGGTTTTCAGTAGGTGTAACATCCTTAAATTTCAAGACTCGAGAAACAAGAACGGTGAATAAATCAAAATCCAGGGTCAAAAATGAAAATATTGAAATTTCTAGCTGTAACAGACCGTCATGGATGGTAATGGTCTGTTACGAGCCTTGGCGGTCCGTTACGAGATGGTAACGGTCTGTTACGTGTTGAACAAGGGTTTGACCGGAGAATGACTCTTTCATGTGACTCATCATTGCACTCTGACGCTTGTAAACCCTATGAGGGACCGTCATGAGATGATACGGTCTGTTACGGGCATGAAGGACCGTCATGAGGAGATAACAGTCTGTTACATGTTGGTGAAGGACTTAGAAGCTAAGGCACAAACAGTGATGGACCGTCACCATTTGGTAACGGTCCGTTACAGACCTAGGAACTTAGATATAAATAGTTGCATGAAGCCGTTCATTTGGAAACATCACAACACCAACCACCACTATCACTACACACAAACATGCATACCAAGGAGCAGTAGCATGACGGTTACAAGCGCGGCGGTTACGAGTGCGAAATGTTAAAGTTACGAGCAAGGATCAGAGACACGTTTAAACGAGAGAACGAGCGTAGGAAACGACCCGAGACTATCGTAAGTACACTGGACCCGTACCTTAGATAAATGTTTATGTGAATTATGTTACTATGTGTTATCTGCTATGTGTGAGACAAAGGTACGGAGGAATAATGGTGAGTTAGTGTAAACACTAAACTTGAACAGACACTAAGATAGGCATGATAAACAGACACTCAGATGCTTTGAAATGCATTATTAGTTGTTTGTCACAATTATGAGATACACTCAGATGATTATAGCATAATTCAGGCATAAGACTGACAATTTCAAGAATAAGAGCTCCATTTGATACAATTCCTTGACTTGTTATCTTTCCTCCGTTTTCATCTCCAGCAAACGCCACGTAACCTCCATCAATGATTCGAAAGTCGGTCAAAAGTTCCTTTAGGACGGTCATATGACGAGAACATCCATGATCGAAATGCCAACGGTTTTCAGTAGGTGTAACATCCCAAAATTTCAAGACTCGAGAAACAAGAACGGTGAATAAATCAAAATCCATGGTCAAAAATGAAAAATTTGAAATTTCGAGCTATAATAAACCATCATGGATGGTAATGGTCCGTTACGAGCCATGACAGACCGTCACAAGATGGTAGCGGTCTGTTACGGGCTGACCAAGGATTTGACCGGGGAATGAAATGTGTCATGTGACTCATCATTGCACTCTAACGCTTGTAAACCCTATAACGTACCGTCATGAGATAAAAACGGTCTATTACGGGCATGACGGACCATCATGAGGAGATAACGGTCCGTTACGTGTTGGTCAAGAACTTAGCAGCTAAGGCATAAACGGTGATAGACAGTCACCATTTGGTAATGGTCCGTTACAGACCTAGGAACTTGGCTATAAATAGGTGCATGAAGCCGTTCATTTGGAAACATCACAACACCAACCACCACTATCACTACACTCACAAACACGCATACCAAGGAACAGTAGCACGGCGGTTACGAGTGCGAAGCGTTAAAGTTACGAGCAAGGATCAAAGACACATTTAAACATAAGAACGAGCGTAGGAAACGACCCGAGACTATCGTAAGTACATTGGACCCGTACCTTAGATAAATGTTTATGTGAATTATGTTACTATATGGTATGTGCTATGTGTGAGACTAAGGTACGGGGGAATAATGGTGAGTTAGTCTAAACACTAAACTTGAACAGACACTCAAATAGGCTTGATAAACAGACACTCAGATGCTTTGAAATGCAGTATTAGTTGTTTGTTACAAATATGAGATACACTTAGATGATTGTAGCACAATTCGTGCACAAGATTAGCTCTTTCAAGAATAAGAGCTCAATTTGATACAATTCCCTGCCTTGTTATCTTTCCTCCCTTTTCATCTCCAGCAAACGCCACGTAACCTCAATCAATGATTCGGAAGTCGGTCAGAAGATCCTTTAGCCCGGTCATTTGACGAGAACATCCGCGATTGGCATGCCAACGGTTGTCAGTAGGTGTAACATCCCAAAATTTCAAGACTCGAGAAACAAGAACGGTGAATAAATCAAAATCCGTGGTCAAAACTGAAAATATTGAAATTTCAAGCTATAACAGACCGTCATGGATGGTAATGGTCCGTTACGAGGCATGACGGACCGTCACAAGATGGTAGCGGTCTGTTACGGGTTGAGCAAGGGTTTGACTGGAGACTGACACGTGTCATGTGACTCATCATTGCACTCTAACGCTTGTAAACCCTATGAGAAACCGTCATGAGAAAATAACAGTCCGTTACGTGTTGGTGAAGGTCTTAGAAGCTAAGGCACAAATGGTGATGGACCGTCACCATTTGGTGACGGTCCGTTACGGACCTAGGAACTTGGATATAAATAGATGCATGAAGTCGTTCATTTAGAAACATCACAAAACCAACCACCACTATCACTACACACACAAACACGCATACCAAGGAGCAGTAGCACGACGGTTACAAGCGCGTCGGTTATGAGTGCGAAGCGTTAAAGTTACAAGCAAGGATCAGAGACACGTTTAAACGAGAGAACGAGAGTTGGAAATGACCCGAGACTATCGTAAGTACACTGGACCCGTACCTTAGATAAATGTTTATGTGAATTATGTTACTATGTGTTATATGCTATGTGTGAGACTAAGGTACGGGGGAATAATGGTGAGTTAGTGTAAACACTAAACTTGAACAGACACTAAGATAGGCTTGATGAACAGACACTCAGATGCTTTGAAATGCACTATTACTTGTTTGTCACAAATATGAGATACACTCAGATGATTGTAGCAAAATTCGAGCACAAGATTGACTCTTTGAAGAATAAGAGCTCCATTTGATACAATTCCTTGCCTTGTTATCTTTCCTTCCATTTCATCTCCCGCAAACGCCACGTAACCTCCATCAATGATTCAGAAGTCGGTCAAAAGATCCTTTAGCCCGGCCAACGGTTGTCAGTTGGTATAACATCCCAAAATTTCAAGACTCGAGTAACAAGAACGGTGAATAAATCAAAATTCAAGGTCAAAAATGAAAATAATGAAATTTCGAGCTATAAAAGGCCGTCATGGATAGTAATGGTCCGTTACGAGCCATGACAGACCGTCACAAGATGGGCAGCGGTCCGTTACGGCTTAAGCAAGGATTTGACTGAAGAATGAAACTTGTCATGTGACTCATCGTTGCACTCTCACGCTTTTAAACCCTATGACGGACTGTCATGAGATGATAACGGTCTGTTACGGGCATGACGGACCATCATGAGGAGATAACGGTCCGTTACGTGTTGGTGAAGGACTTAGCAGCTAAGGCACAAACGGTGATGGACCGTCAGCATTTGGTAACAGTCTGTTACGGACCTAGGAACTTGGCTATAAATAGATGCATGAAGCCATTCATTTGTAAAAATCACAACACCAACCACCACTATCACTACACACACAAACACGCATACCAAGGAGCAGTAGCAAGACGGTTACAAGAGCAGCGGTAACGAGTGCGAAGCGTTAAAGTTACGAGCAAGGATCGGAGAGACGTTTAAACGAGAGAACAAGCGTAGGAGAGACTATCGTAAGTACACTGGACCCGTACCTTTGATAAATGTTTATGTGAATTATATTTCTATGTGTGAGACTAAGGTACGGGGTAATAATGGTGAGTTAGTCTAAACACTAAACTTGAACATACACTCAGATAGGCTTGATGAATAGATACTCAGATGCTTTGAAATGCACTATTAGTTGTTTGTCACAAATCTGAGATACACTCAGATGATTGTAGCACAATTCGGGTACAAGATTGACACTTTCAAGAATAAGTGCTCCAATTGATACAATTCCTTGCCTTATTATCTTTCCTCCCTTTTCATCTCCAGCAAACGCCATGTAACCTCCATCAATGATTCGGAAGTCGGTTAGAAGATCCTTTAGCCTAGTCATATGACGAGAACATCCAAGATCGACTTGCCAACGGTTGTCAGTAGGTGTAACATCCCAAAATTTCAATACTCAAGAAACAAGAACGGTGAATAAATCAAAATCAATGGTCAAAAATGAAAATTTTGAAATTTTGAGCTATAACAGACCGTCATGGATGTAAGGGTCCGTTACAAGCCATGACAGACCGTCACAAGATGGCAGCGGTCTGTTACGGGTTGAGCAAGGATTTGACCGGAGAATGAAACGTGTCATGTGACTCATCGTTGCACTCTAACGCTTGTAAACCCTATGACGGACCATCATGAGATGATAACGGTCAGTTACGGGCATGGCGGACCATCATGAGGAGATAATGGACCTTTACGTGTTAGTGAAGGACTTAGCAGCTAAGGCATAAATGGTGAAAGACCATAACCATTTGGTAACGGTCTGTTACGGAGCTAGGAACTTGGCTATAAATAGGTGCGTGAAGCCATTCATTTGGAAACATCACAACACCAACCACCACTATAACTATACACACAAACGCGCATACCAAGGAACAGTTGCACGACGGTTACAAGAGCGGTGGTTACGAGTACGAAGCGTTAAAGTTACGAGCAAGGATCGGAGAGACGTTTAAACGAGAGAACAAGCGTAGGAAATGACCCGAGACCATCGTAAGTACAGTGGACCCGTACCTTAGATGAATGTTTATGTGAAATATGTTACTATGTATTATGTGCTATGTGTGAGCCTAAGGTACGTGGGAATAATGGTGTGTTAGTCTAAACACTAAACTTGAACAGACACTCAGATGCTTTGAAATGCACTATTAGTTGTTTGTCACAAATCTGAGATACACTCAGATGATTGTAGCACAATTCGGGCACAAGATTAACACTTTCAAGAATAAGAGCTCCATTTGATACAATTCCTTGCCTTGTTATCTTTCCTCCATTTTCATCTCCAACAAACGCCACGTAACCTCCATCAATGATTCGAAAGTCGGTCAGAAGATCCTTTAGCCCGTCACATGTTGACAACATCCACGATCGACATGCCAACGGGTGTCAGTAGGTGTAACATCCCAAAATTTCATGACTCGAGAAACAAGAACGGTGAATAAATCAAAATAAGGTCAAAAATGAAAATTTTGAAATTTGGAGCTATAACAGACCGTTAGGGATAGCAATGGTCTGTTACGAGCCATGACGGACCGTCACAAGATGGTAATGATCCGTTACGGGTTGAACAAGGATTTGACTAAAGAATGACACATGTCATGTGACTCATCGTTGCACTCTTACGCTTGTAAACCCTCTGACGGACCGTCATGAGATGATAACGGTCTGTTACAGGCATGACGGACCGTCATTAGGAGATAACGGTCCGTTACGTGTTGGTGAAGGACTTAGCAGCTAAGGCACAAACGGTGAACGACCTTCACCTTTTGTAACGGTCTGTTACAAACCTAGGAACTTGGCTATAAATAGATGCATGAAGCCGTTCATTTGGAAACACACAACACCAACAACCAATATCACTACACATACAAACACGCATAACAAGGAGCAGTAGCACGACGGTTACAAGCACGGGGGTTACGAGTGCGAAGCGTTAAAGTTACGAGCAAGGATCAGAGAGACGTTTAAACAAGAGAACGAGCGTTGGAAACGACCGAGACTATCGTAAGTACACTGGACCCATACCTTAGATAAATGTTTATGTGAATTATGTTACTATGTGTTATGTGCTATGTGTGAGACTAAGGTAGGGGGAATAACGGTGAGTTAGTGTAAACATTAAACTTGAACAGACACTAAGATAGGCTTGATGAACAGACACTCAGATGCTTTGAAATGCACTATTAGTTGTTTGTTACAAATATGAGATACACTCAAATGATTGTAGCACAATTCGGGCACAAGATTGACTCTTTCAAGAATAAGAGCTCCATTTGATACAATTACTTGCCCTGTTATCTTTCTTCCCTTTTCATCTCCAGCAAACGCCACGTAACCTCCATCAATGATTCGGAAGTCGGTCAAAAGATCCTTTTGCCAGGTCATATTATGAGAAGATCCATGATTGATATCCCAACGGTTGTCAGTAGCTGTAACATCCCAAAATTTCAAGACTCGAGAAACAAGAACGGTGAATAAATCAAAATTCAAGGTCAAAAATGAAAATATTGAAATTTCGAGCTATAACAGACCGTCATGGATAGTAATGGTCCGTTGATTTGACCGGATAATGAAACATGTCATGTGACTCATCGTTGCACTCTGACGCTTTTAAACCCTATGAGGGACCGTCATGAGATGATAACGCTCTGTTACGGGCATGACGGACCATCATGAGGAGATAATGGTCCGTTACGTGGGGTGGTGAAGGACTTAGCAGCTAAGGCACAAACGGTGATGGACCGTCACCATTTGGTAACAGTCCGTTACGGACCTAGGAACTTGGCTATAAATAGATGTATGAAGCCGTTCATTTGGAAACATCACAACACCAACCACCACTGTCACTACACACACAAACACGCATACCAAGGAGCAGTAGCACGATGGTTACAAGCACAGCGGTAACGAGTGCGAAGCGTTAAAGTTACGAGCAGGGATCGGAGAGTCGTTTAAAAGAGAGAACGAGCGTAGGAAACGACCCGAGACTATCGTAAGTACACTGGACCCGTACCTTAGATAAATGTTTATGTGAATTATGTTTCTATGTGTTATGTGCTATGTGTGAGACTAAGGTACGGGGTAATAATGGTGAGTTAGTCTAAACACTAAACTTGAACAGACACTCAGATAGGCTTGATGAACAGACACTCAGATGCTTTGAAAAGCACTATTAGTTGTTTGTCACAAATCTGATATACACGCATATGATTGTAGCAAAATTCGGGTACAAGACTGACACTTTCAAGAATAAGTGCTCCAATTGATACAATTCCTTGCCATGTTATCTTTCCTCCCTTTTCATCTCCAGCAAACGCCACGTAACCTCCATCAATGATTCAGAAGTCGGTTAGGAGATCCTTTAGCCTAGTCATATGAGGAGAACATCCACGAATGACTTGCCAACGGTTGTCAGTAGGTGTAACATCCCAAAATTTCAAGACTCGAGAAACAAGAACGGTGAATAAATCAAAATCAATGGTTAAAAATGAAAATTTTGAAATTTCGAGCTATAACAAACCGTCATGGATGGTAATGGTCCGTTACAAGCCATGACAGACCATCACAAGATGGAGCGGTCTGTTACGGGTTGAGTAAGGATTTGACTGGAGAATGAAACATGTCATGTGACTCATCGTTGCACTCTATCGCTTGTAAACCCTATGAGGGACCGTCATGAGATGATAACGGTCGGTTACGGGCATGGCGGACCATCATGGGGAGATAACGGTCCGTTACGTGTTGGTGAAGGACTTAGCAGCTAAGGCAAAAATGGTGAAAGACCGTTACCATTTGGTAGCGGTCTGTTACGGAGCTAGGAACTTGGTTATAAATAGGTGCATGAAGCAGTTCATTTGGAAATATCATAACACCAACCACCACTATCACTACATACACAAACACGCATACCAAGGAGCAGTTGCACGGCGATTACAAGAGCGGCGATTACGAGTACGAAGCGTTAAAGTTACGAGCAATGATCAGAGAGACGTTTAAACGAGAGAACGAGTGTAGGAAACGACCCGAGACCATCGTAAGTACAGTGGACCCGTACCTTAGATAAATGTTTATGTGAATTATGTTACTATGTGTTATGTGCTATGTGTGAGACTAAGGTACGTGGGAATAATGGTGAGTTAGTCGAAACACTAAACTTGAACAGACACTCAGAAAGGCTTGATGAACAGACACTCAGATGCTTTGAAATGCACTATTAGTTGTTTGTCACAAATCTGAGATACACTCAGAGGATTGTAACACAATTCGGGCACAAGGTTGACTCTTTCAAGAATAAGAGCTCCTTTGATACAATTCCTTGCCTTGTTATCTTTCCTCCGTTTTAATCTCCAGCAAACGCCACGTAACCTCCATCAATAATTCGGAAGTCGGTCAGAAGATCCTTTGGCCTGGTTATATGACGAGAACATCTATGATCGATATGCCAACGGTTGTCAGTAGGTGTAACATCCCATAATTTCAAGACTCGAGAAACAAGAACGGTGAATAAATCAAAATCTAAGGTCAAAAATTAAATATTTTAAATTTCGAGCTATAACAGACCGTCATGGATGGTAATGGTCCGTTACGAGCCATGACGGACCCTCACAAGATGGTAGCGGTCTATTACGGGTTGAGCAACGGTTTTACCGGAGAATGACACATGTCATGTGACTCAGCATTGCACTCTGACGCTTGTAAACCCTCTGACGGAACGTCATGAGATGTTAACGGTCTATTACGGGCATGACGGACCGTCATGAGGAGATAACAATCTGTTACGTGTTGGTGAAGGACTTAGAAACTAAGGCACAAATGGTGATGGACCGTCGCCATTTGGTAACGGTCTGTTACGGACCTAGGAACTTGGCTATAAATAGATGCATGAAGCCATTCATTTGGAAACATCACTACACCAACCACCAATATCACTACACACACAAACACGCACACCAAGGAGAAGTAGTACGACCGTTACAAGCGCGGCGGTTACAAGTACGAAGCGTTAAAGTTATGAGCAAGGATCGGAGAGACGTTTAAAAGAGAGAACTAGCGTAGGAAACGACCCGAGACTATCGTAAGTACACTGGACCCGTACCTTAGATAAATGTTTATGCGAATTATGTTACTATGTGTTATATGCTATGTGTGAGACTAAGGTATGAGGGAATAATGGTAAGTTAGTCTAAACACTAAACTTGAACAGACACTCCGATAGGCTTGATAAACAGACACTCAAATGCTTTGAAATGCAGTATTAGTTGTTTGTCACAAATCTGAGATACACTTAGATGATTATAGTACAATTCGTGCATAAGATTAGCTATTTCAAGAGTAAGAGCTCAATTTAATACAATTCCTTGCCTTGTTATCTTTCCTCCCTTTTCATCTCTAGCAAACGCCACGTAACCTCCATCAATGATTCGGAAGTCGGTCAGAAGATCCTTTAGCCCGGTCATATGACAAGAACATCCTCGATCGGCATGCCAACGGTTTTCAGTAGGTGTAACATCCTTAAATTTCAAGACTCGAGAAACAAGAACGGTGAATAAATCAAAATCCAGGGTCAAAAATGAAAATATTGAAATTTCTAGCTGTAACAGACCGTCATGGATGGTAATGGTCTGTTACGAGCCTTGGCGGTCCGTTACGAGATGGTAACGGTCTGTTACGTGTTGAACAAGGGTTTGACCGGAGAATGACTCTTTCATGTGACTCATCATTGCACTCTGACGCTTGTAAACCCTATGAGGGACCGTCATGAGATGATACGGTCTGTTACGGGCATGAAGGACCGTCATGAGGAGATAACAGTCTGTTACATGTTGGTGAAGGACTTAGAAGCTAAGGCACAAACAGTGATGGACCGTCACCATTTGGTAACGGTCCGTTACAGACCTAGGAACTTAGATATAAATAGTTGCATGAAGCCGTTCATTTGGAAACATCACAACACCAACCACCACTATCACTACACACAAACATGCATACCAAGGAGCAGTAGCATGACGGTTACAAGCGCGGCGGTTACGAGTGCGAAGTGTTAAAGTTACGAGCAAGGATCAGAGACACGTTTAAACGAGAGAACGAGCGTAGGAAACGACCCGAGACTATCGTAAGTACACTGGACCCGTACCTTAGATAAATGTTTATGTGAATTATGTTACTATGTGTTATCTGCTATGTGTGAGACAAAGGTACGGAGGAATAATGGTGAGTTAGTGTAAACACTAAACTTGAACAGACACTAAGATAGGCATGATAAACAGACACTCAGATGCTTTGAAATGCATTATTAGTTGTTTGTCACAATTATGAGATACACTCAGATGATTATAGCATAATTCAGGCATAAGACTGACAATTTCAAGAATAAGAGCTCCATTTGATACAATTCCTTGACTTGTTATCTTTCCTCCGTTTTCATCTCCAGCAAACGCCACGTAACCTCCATCAATGATTCGAAAGTCGGTCAAAAGTTCCTTTAGGACGGTCATATGACGAGAACATCCATGATCGAAATGCCAACGGTTTTCAGTAGGTGTAACATCCCAAAATTTCAAGACTCGAGAAACAAGAACGGTGAATAAATCAAAATCCATGGTCAAAAATGAAAAATTTGAAATTTCGAGCTATAATAAACCATCATGGATGGTAATGGTCCGTTACGAGCCATGACAGACCGTCACAAGATGGTAGCGGTCTGTTACGGGCTGACCAAGGATTTGACCGGGGAATGAAATGTGTCATGTGACTCATCATTGCACTCTAACGCTTGTAAACCCTATAACGTACCGTCATGAGATAAAAACGGTCTATTACGGGCATGACGGACCATCATGAGGAGATAACGGTCCGTTACGTGTTGGTCAAGAACTTAGCAGCTAAGGCATAAACGGTGATAGACAGTCACCATTTGGTAATGGTCCGTTACAGACCTAGGAACTTGGCTATAAATAGGTGCATGAAGCCGTTCATTTGGAAACATCACAACACCAACCACCACTATCACTACACTCACAAACACGCATACCAAGGAACAGTAGCACGGCGGTTACGAGTGCGAAGCGTTAAAGTTACGAGCAAGGATCAAAGACACATTTAAACATAAGAACGAGCGTAGGAAACGACCCGAGACTATCGTAAGTACATTGGACCCGTACCTTAGATAAATGTTTATGTGAATTATGTTACTATATGGTATGTGCTATGTGTGAGACTAAGGTACGGGGGAATAATGGTGAGTTAGTCTAAACACTAAACTTGAACAGACACTCAAATAGGCTTGATAAACAGACACTCAGATGCTTTGAAATGCAGTATTAGTTGTTTGTTACAAATATGAGATACACTTAGATGATTGTAGCACAATTCGTGCACAAGATTAGCTCTTTCAAGAATAAGAGCTCAATTTGATACAATTCCCTGCCTTGTTATCTTTCCTCCCTTTTCATCTCCAGCAAACGCCACGTAACCTCAATCAATGATTCGGAAGTCGGTCAGAAGATCCTTTAGCCCGGTCATTTGACGAGAACATCCGCGATTGGCATGCCAACGGTTGTCAGTAGGTGTAACATCCCAAAATTTCAAGACTCGAGAAACAAGAACGGTGAATAAATCAAAATCCGTGGTCAAAACTGAAAATATTGAAATTTCAAGCTATAACAGACCGTCATGGATGGTAATGGTCCGTTACGAGGCATGACGGACCGTCACAAGATGGTAGCGGTCTGTTACGGGTTGAGCAAGGGTTTGACTGGAGACTGACACGTGTCATGTGACTCATCATTGCACTCTAACGCTTGTAAACCCTATGAGAAACCGTCATGAGAAAATAACAGTCCGTTACGTGTTGGTGAAGGTCTTAGAAGCTAAGGCACAAATGGTGATGGACCGTCACCATTTGGTGACGGTCCGTTACGGACCTAGGAACTTGGATATAAATAGATGCATGAAGTCGTTCATTTAGAAACATCACAAAACCAACCACCACTATCACTACACACACAAACACGCATACCAAGGAGCAGTAGCACGACGGTTACAAGCGCGTCGGTTATGAGTGCGAAGCGTTAAAGTTACAAGCAAGGATCAGAGACACGTTTAAACGAGAGAACGAGAGTTGGAAATGACCCGAGACTATCGTAAGTACACTGGACCCGTACCTTAGATAAATGTTTATGTGAATTATGTTACTATGTGTTATATGCTATGTGTGAGACTAAGGTACGGGGGAATAATGGTGAGTTAGTGTAAACACTAAACTTGAACAGACACTAAGATAGGCTTGATGAACAGACACTCAGATGCTTTGAAATGCACTATTACTTGTTTGTCACAAATATGAGATACACTCAGATGATTGTAGCAAAATTCGAGCACAAGATTGACTCTTTGAAGAATAAGAGCTCCATTTGATACAATTCCTTGCCTTGTTATCTTTCCTTCCATTTCATCTCCCGCAAACGCCACGTAACCTCCATCAATGATTCAGAAGTCGGTCAAAAGATCCTTTAGCCCGGCCAACGGTTGTCAGTTGGTATAACATCCCAAAATTTCAAGACTCGAGTAACAAGAACGGTGAATAAATCAAAATTCAAGGTCAAAAATGAAAATAATGAAATTTCGAGCTATAAAAGGCCGTCATGGATAGTAATGGTCCGTTACGAGCCATGACAGACCGTCACAAGATGGGCAGCGGTCCGTTACGGCTTAAGCAAGGATTTGACTGAAGAATGAAACTTGTCATGTGACTCATCGTTGCACTCTCACGCTTTTAAACCCTATGACGGACTGTCATGAGATGATAACGGTCTGTTACGGGCATGACGGACCATCATGAGGAGATAACGGTCCGTTACGTGTTGGTGAAGGACTTAGCAGCTAAGGCACAAACGGTGATGGACCGTCAGCATTTGGTAACAGTCTGTTACGGACCTAGGAACTTGGCTATAAATAGATGCATGAAGCCATTCATTTGTAAAAATCACAACACCAACCACCACTATCACTACACACACAAACACGCATACCAAGGAGCAGTAGCAAGACGGTTACAAGAGCAGCGGTAACGAGTGCGAAGCGTTAAAGTTACGAGCAAGGATCGGAGAGACGTTTAAACGAGAGAACAAGCGTAGGAGAGACTATCGTAAGTACACTGGACCCGTACCTTTGATAAATGTTTATGTGAATTATATTTCTATGTGTGAGACTAAGGTACGGGGTAATAATGGTGAGTTAGTCTAAACACTAAACTTGAACATACACTCAGATAGGCTTGATGAATAGATACTCAGATGCTTTGAAATGCACTATTAGTTGTTTGTCACAAATCTGAGATACACTCAGATGATTGTAGCACAATTCGGGTACAAGATTGACACTTTCAAGAATAAGTGCTCCAATTGATACAATTCCTTGCCTTATTATCTTTCCTCCCTTTTCATCTCCAGCAAACGCCATGTAACCTCCATCAATGATTCGGAAGTCGGTTAGAAGATCCTTTAGCCTAGTCATATGACGAGAACATCCAAGATCGACTTGCCAACGGTTGTCAGTAGGTGTAACATCCCAAAATTTCAATACTCAAGAAACAAGAACGGTGAATAAATCAAAATCAATGGTCAAAAATGAAAATTTTGAAATTTTGAGCTATAACAGACCGTCATGGATGTAAGGGTCCGTTACAAGCCATGACAGACCGTCACAAGATGGCAGCGGTCTGTTACGGGTTGAGCAAGGATTTGACCGGAGAATGAAACGTGTCATGTGACTCATCGTTGCACTCTAACGCTTGTAAACCCTATGACGGACCATCATGAGATGATAACGGTCAGTTACGGGCATGGCGGACCATCATGAGGAGATAATGGACCTTTACGTGTTAGTGAAGGACTTAGCAGCTAAGGCATAAATGGTGAAAGACCATAACCATTTGGTAACGGTCTGTTACGGAGCTAGGAACTTGGCTATAAATAGGTGCGTGAAGCCATTCATTTGGAAACATCACAACACCAACCACCACTATAACTATACACACAAACGCGCATACCAAGGAACAGTTGCACGACGGTTACAAGAGCGGTGGTTACGAGTACGAAGCGTTAAAGTTACGAGCAAGGATCGGAGAGACGTTTAAACGAGAGAACAAGCGTAGGAAATGACCCGAGACCATCGTAAGTACAGTGGACCCGTACCTTAGATGAATGTTTATGTGAAATATGTTACTATGTATTATGTGCTATGTGTGAGCCTAAGGTACGTGGGAATAATGGTGTGTTAGTCTAAACACTAAACTTGAACAGACACTCAGATGCTTTGAAATGCACTATTAGTTGTTTGTCACAAATCTGAGATACACTCAGATGATTGTAGCACAATTCGGGCACAAGATTAACACTTTCAAGAATAAGAGCTCCATTTGATACAATTCCTTGCCTTGTTATCTTTCCTCCATTTTCATCTCCAACAAACGCCACGTAACCTCCATCAATGATTCGAAAGTCGGTCAGAAGATCCTTTAGCCCGTCACATGTTGACAACATCCACGATCGACATGCCAACGGGTGTCAGTAGGTGTAACATCCCAAAATTTCATGACTCGAGAAACAAGAACGGTGAATAAATCAAAATAAGGTCAAAAATGAAAATTATGAAATTTGGAGCTATAACAGACCGTTAGGGATAGCAATGGTCTGTTACGAGCCATGACGGACCGTCACAAGATGGTAATGATCCGTTACGGGTTGAACAAGGATTTGACTAAAGAATGACACATGTCATGTGACTCATCGTTGCACTCTTACGCTTGTAAACCCTCTGACGGACCGTCATGAGATGATAACGGTCTGTTACAGGCATGACGGACCGTCATTAGGAGATAACGGTCCGTTACGTGTTGGTGAAGGACTTAGCAGCTAAGGCACAAACGGTGAACGACCTTCACCTTTTGTAACGGTCTGTTACAAACCTAGGAACTTGGCTATAAATAGATGCATGAAGCCGTTCATTTGGAAACACACAACACCAACAACCAATATCACTACACATACAAACACGCATAACAAGGAGCAGTAGCACGACGGTTACAAGCACGGCGGTTACGAGTGCGAAGCGTTAAAGTTACGAGCAAGGATCAGAGAGACGTTTAAACAAGAGAACGAGCGTTGGAAACGACCGAGACTATCGTAAGTACACTGGACCCATACCTTAGATAAATGTTTATGTGAATTATGTTACTATGTGTTATGTGCTATGTGTGAGACTAAGGTAGGGGGAATAACGGTGAGTTAGTGTAAACATTAAACTTGAACAGACACTAAGATAGGCTTGATGAACAGACACTCAGATGCTTTGAAATGCACTATTAGTTGTTTGTTACAAATATGAGATACACTCAAATGATTGTAGCACAATTCGGGCACAAGATTGACTCTTTCAAGAATAAGAGCTCCATTTGATACAATTACTTGCCCTGTTATCTTTCTTCCCTTTTCATCTCCAGCAAACGCCACGTAACCTCCATCAATGATTCGGAAGTCGGTCAAAAGATCCTTTTGCCAGGTCATATTATGAGAAGATCCATGATTGATATCCCAACGGTTGTCAGTAGCTGTAACATCCCAAAATTTCAAGACTCGAGAAACAAGAACGGTGAATAAATCAAAATTCAAGGTCAAAAATGAAAATATTGAAATTTCGAGCTATAACAGACCGTCATGGATAGTAATGGTCCGTTGATTTGACCGGATAATGAAACATGTCATGTGACTCATCGTTGCACTCTGACGCTTTTAAACCCTATGAGGGACCGTCATGAGATGATAACGCTCTGTTACGGGCATGACGGACCATCATGAGGAGATAATGGTCCGTTACGTGGGGTGGTGAAGGACTTAGCAGCTAAGGCACAAACGGTGATGGACCGTCACCATTTGGTAACAGTCCGTTACGGACCTAGGAACTTGGCTATAAATAGATGTATGAAGCCGTTCATTTGGAAACATCACAACACCAACCACCACTGTCACTACACACACAAACACGCATACCAAGGAGCAGTAGCACGATGGTTACAAGCACAGCGGTAACGAGTGCGAAGCGTTAAAGTTACGAGCAGGGATCGGAGAGTCGTTTAAAAGAGAGAACGAGCGTAGGAAACGACCCGAGACTATCGTAAGTACACTGGACCCGTACCTTAGATAAATGTTTATGTGAATTATGTTTCTATGTGTTATGTGCTATGTGTGAGACTAAGGTACGGGGTAATAATGGTGAGTTAGTCTAAACACTAAACTTGAACAGACACTCAGATAGGCTTGATGAACAGACACTCAGATGCTTTGAAAAGCACTATTAGTTGTTTGTCACAAATCTGATATACACGCATATGATTGTAGCAAAATTCGGGTACAAGACTGACACTTTCAAGAATAAGTGCTCCAATTGATACAATTCCTTGCCATGTTATCTTTCCTCCCTTTTCATCTCCAGCAAACGCCACGTAACCTCCATCAATGATTCAGAAGTCGGTTAGGAGATCCTTTAGCCTAGTCATATGAGGAGAACATCCACGAATGACTTGCCAACGGTTGTCAGTAGGTGTAACATCCCAAAATTTCAAGACTCGAGAAACAAGAACGGTGAATAAATCAAAATCAATGGTTAAAAATGAAAATTTTGAAATTTCGAGCTATAACAAACCGTCATGGATGGTAATGGTCCGTTACAAGCCATGACAGACCATCACAAGATGGAGCGGTCTGTTACGGGTTGAGTAAGGATTTGACTGGAGAATGAAACATGTCATGTGACTCATCGTTGCACTCTATCGCTTGTAAACCCTATGAGGGACCGTCATGAGATGATAACGGTCGGTTACGGGCATGGCGGACCATCATGGGGAGATAACGGTCCGTTACGTGTTGGTGAAGGACTTAGCAGCTAAGGCAAAAATGGTGAAAGACCGTTACCATTTGGTAGCGGTCTGTTACGGAGCTAGGAACTTGGTTATAAATAGGTGCATGAAGCAGTTCATTTGGAAATATCATAACACCAACCACCACTATCACTACATACACAAACACGCATACCAAGGAGCAGTTGCACGGCGATTACAAGAGCGGCGATTACGAGTACGAAGCGTTAAAGTTACGAGCAATGATCAGAGAGACGTTTAAACGAGAGAACGAGTGTAGGAAACGACCCGAGACCATCGTAAGTACAGTGGACCCGTACCTTAGATGAATGTTTATGTGAATTATGTTACTATGTGTTATGTGCTATGTGTGAGACTAAGGTACGTGGGAATAATGGTGAGTTAGTCGAAACACTAAACTTGAACAGACACTCAGAAAGGCTTGATGAACAGACACTCAGATGCTTTGAAATGCACTATTAGTTGTTTGTCACAAATCTGAGATACACTCAGAGGATTGTAACACAATTCGGGCACAAGGTTGACTCTTTCAAGAATAAGAGCTCCTTTGATACAATTCCTTGCCTTGTTATCTTTCCTCCGTTTTAATCTCCAGCAAACGCCACATAACCTCCATCGTTGATTCGAAAGTCAGTCAGAAGATCCTTTAGCCCGTCATTTGACGAGAACATCCACGATCGACATGCCAACGGGTGTCAGTAGGTGTAACAACCCAAAATTTCAAGACTCGAGAAACAAGAACGGTGAATATATCAAAATCCAAGGTCAAAAATGAAAAATTTAAAATATTGAGCTATAACAGTCCGTCAGGGATCGCAATGGTCCATTACGATCCATGACGGACCGTCACAAGATGGTAACGATCCGTTACGGGTTGAACAAGGATTTGACCAGAGAATGACACGTGTCAAGCGACTCATCGTTGCACTCTTATGCTTGTAAACCCTCTGACGGACCGTCATGAGATGATAACGGTCTGTTACAGGCATGACGGACCGTCATTAGGAGATAACGGTCCGTTACGTGTTGGTGAAGGACTTAGCAGCTAAGGCACAAACGGTGATGGACCTTCACCTTTTGGTAACGGTCCGTTACAAACCTAGGAACTTGGCTATAAATAGATGCATGAAGCCGTTCATTTGGAAACACACAACACCAACAACCAGTATCACTACACAAACAAACACGCATAACAAGGAACAGTAGCACGACGGTTACAAGCGCGGCAGTTACGAGTGCGAAGCGTTAAAGTTACGAGCAAGGATCGGAGAGACGTTTAAACAAGAGAACGAGTGTAGGAAACGACCCGAGACTAACGTAAGTACACTGGACCCGTACCTTAGATAAATGTTTATGTGAATTATGTTACTATGTGTTATGTGCTATGTGTGAGACTAAGGTACGGGGTAATAATGGTGAGTTAGTCTAAACACTAAACTTGAACAGACACTCAGATAGGCTTGATGAACAGAATCTCAGATGCTTTGAAAAGCACTATTAGTTGTTTGTCACAAATCTGATATACACGCAGATGATTGTAGCACAATTCGGGTACAAGACTGACACTTTCAAGAATAAGTGCTCCAATTGATACAATTCCTTGCCATGTTATCTTTCTTCCCTTTTCATCTCCAGCAAACACCACGTAACCTCCATCAATGATTCAGAAGTCGGTTAGGAGATCCTTTAGCCTAGTCATATGACGAGAACATCCACGATCGACTTGCCAACGGTTGTCAGTAGGTGTAAGATCCCAAAATTTCAAGACTCGGAAAACAAGAACGGTGAATAAATCAAAATCAATGGTCAAAAATGAAAATTTTGAAATTTCGAGCTATAACAAACCGTCATGGATGGTAATGGTCCGTTACAAGCCATGACAGACCATCCCAAGATGGAGCGGTCTGTTACGGGTTGAGTAAGGATTTGACTGGAGAATGAAACGTGTCATGTGACTCATCGTTGCACTCTAACGCTTGTAAACCCTATGAGGGACCGTCATGAGATGATAACGGTCGGTTACGGGCATGGCGGACCATCATGGGGAGATAACGGTCCGTTACGTGTTGGTGAAGGACTTAGCAGCTAAGGTATAAATGGTGAAAGACCGTCACCATTTGGTAACGGTCTGTTACGGAGCTAGGAACTTGGTTATAAATAGGTGCATGAAGCAGTTCAGTTGGAAACATCATAACACCAATCACCACTATCACTACATACACAAACACGCATACCAAGGAGCAGTGCACGGTGGTTACAAGAGCGGCGGTTACGAGTACGAAGCGTTAAAGTTACGAACAATGATCAGTGAGACGTTTAAACGAGAGAACGAGTGTAGGAAACGACCCGAGACCATCGTAAGTACAGTGGACCCGTACCTTAGATGAATGTTTATGTGAATTATGTTACTATGTGTTATGTGCTATGTGTGTGACTAAGGTACGGTGTAATAATGGTGAGTTAGTCTAAACACTAAACTTGAACAGACACTCAGATAGGCTTGATGAACAGACACTCAGATGCTTTGAAAAGCACTATTAGTTGTTTGTCACAAATCTGATATACACGCAGATGATTGTAGCACAATTCGGGTACAAGACTGACACTTTCAAGAATAAGTGCTCCAATTGATACAATTCCTTGCCATGTTATCTTTCCTCCCTTTTCATCTCTAGCAAACGCCACGTAACCTCCATCAATGATTCAGAAGTCGGTTAGGAGATCCTTTAGCCTAGTCATATGACGAGAACATCCACGATCGACTTGCCAACGGTTGTCAGTTGGTGTAACATCCCAAAATTTCAAGACTCAAGAAACAAGAATGGTGAATAAATCAAAATTCAAGGACAAAAATGAAAATATTGAAATTTCGAGCTATAACAGGCCGTCATGGATAGTAATGGTCCGTTACGAGCCATGACAGACCGTCACAAGATGGGCAGCGGTCCGTTACGGCTTGGGCAAGGTTATGACCAGAGAATGACACGTGTCATGTGACTCATCGTTGCACTCTTATGCTTGTAAACCCTCTGACGGACCGTCATGAGATGATAACGGTATGTTACAGGCATGACGGACCGTCATTAGGAGATAACGGTCCGTTACGTGTTGGTGAGGACTTAGCAGCTAAGGCACAAACGGTGATGGACCTTCACCTTTTGGTAACGGTCCGTTACAAACCTAGGAACTTGGCTATAAATAGATGCATGAAGCCGTTCATTTGGAAACACACAACACCAACAACCAGTATCACTACACATACAAACACGCATAACAAGGAATAGTAGCACGACGGTTACAAGCGCGACAATTACGAGTGCGAAGCGTTAAATTTACGAGCAAGGATCGGAGAGACGTTTAAACAAGAGAACGAGTGTAGGAAACGACCCGAGACTAACGTAAGTATACTGGACCCGTACCTTAGATAAATGTTTAAGTGAATTATGTTACTATGTGTTATGTGCTATGTGTGAGACTAAGGTACGGGGTAATAATGGTGAGTTAGTCTAAACACTAAACTTGAACAGACACTCAGATAGGCTTGATGAACAGACACTCAGATGCTTTGAAAAGCACTATTAGTTGTTTGTCACAAATCTGATATACACGCAGATGATTGTAGCACAATTCGGGTACAAGACTGACACTTTCAAGAATAAGTGCTCCAATTGATACAATTCCTTGCCATGTTATCTTTCCTCCCTTTTCATCTCCAGCAAACGCCACGTAACCTCCATCAATGATTCAGAAGTCGGTTAGGAGATCCTTTAGCCTAGTCATATGACGAGAACATCCACGATCGACTTGCCAACGGTTGTCAGTAGGTGTAACATCCCAAAATTTCAAGACTCGGAAAACAAGAACGGTGAATAAATCAAAATCAATGGTCAAAAATGAAAATTTTGAAATTTCGAGCTATGACAAACCGTCATGGATGGTAATGGTCCGTTACAAGCCATGACAGACCATCACAAGATGGAGCGGTCTGTTACGGGTTGAGTAAGGATTTGACTGGAGAACGAAACGTGTCATGTGACTCATCGTTGCACTCTAACGCTTGTAAACCCTATGAGGGACCGTCATGAGATGATAACGGTCGGTTACGGGCATGGCGGACCATCATGGGGAGATAACGGTCCGTTACGTGTTGGTGAAGGACTTAGCAGCTAAGGCATAAATGGTGAAAGACCATCACCATTTGGTAACGGTCTGTTACGGAGCTAGGAACTTGGTTAAAAATAGGTGCATGAAGCAGTTCATTTGGAAACATCATAACACCAACCACCACTATCACTACATACACAAACACGCATACCAAGGAGCAGTTTCACGGCGGTTACAAGAGCGGCGGTTACGAGTACGAAGCGTTAAAGTTACGAGCAAGGATCAGAGAGACGTTTAAACGAGAGAACGAGTGTAGGAAACGACCCGAGACCATCGTAAGTACAGTGGACCCGTACCTTAGATAAATGTTTATGTGAATTATGTTTCTATGTGTTATGTGCTATGTGTGAGACTAAGGTACGGGGTAATAATGGTGAGTTAGTCTAAACACTAAACTTGAACAGACACTCAGATAGGCTTGATGAACAGACACTCAGATGCTTTGAAAAGCACTATTAGTTGTTTGTCACAAATCTGATATACACGCAGATGGTTGTAGCACAATTCGGGTACAAGACTGACACTTTCAAGAATAAGTGCTCCAATTGATACAATTCCTTGCCATGTTATCTTTCCTCCCTTTTCATCTCCAGCAAACGCCACGTAACCTCCATCAATGATTCAGAAGTCGGTTAGGAGATCCTTTAGCCTAGTCATATGACGAGAACATCCACGATCGACTTGCCAACGGTTGTCAGTAGGTGTAACATCCCAAAATTTCAAGACTCGAGAAACAAGAACGGTGAATAAATCAAAATTCAAGGTCAAAAATGAAAATATTGAAATTTCGAGCTATAACAGACCGTCATGGATAGTAATGGTCCGTTACGAGCCATGACAGACCGTCACAAGATGGGCAGCGGTCCATTACGGCTTGAGCAAGGATTTGAACAGAGAATTACACGTGTCATGTGACTCATCGTTGCACTCTTATGCTTGTAAACCCTCTGACGGGCCGTCATGAGATGATAACGGTCTGTTACAGGCATGACGGACCGTCATTAGGAGATAACGGTCCGTTACGTGTTGGTGAATGACTTAGCAGCTAAGGCACAAACGGTGATGGACCTTCACCTTTTGGTAACGGTCCGTTACAAACCTAGGAACTTGGCTATAAATAGATGCATGAAGCCGTTCATTTGGAAACACACAACACCAACAACCAGTATCACTACACATACAAGCACGCATAACAAGGAACAGTAGCACGATGGTTACAAGCACAGCAGTTACGAGTGCGAAGCGTTAAAGTTACGAGCAAGGATCGGAGAGACGTTTAAACAAGAGAACGAGTGTAGGAAACGACCCGAGACTAACGTAAGTACACTGGACCCGTACCTTAGATAAATGTTTATGTGAATTATGTTACTATGTGTTATGTGCTATGTGTGAGACTAAGGTACGGGGTAATAATGGTGAGTTAGTCTAAACACTAAACTTGAACAGACACTCAGATAGGCTTGATGAACAGACACTCAGATGCTTTGAAAAGCACTATTAGTTGTTTGTCACAAATCTGATATACACGCAGATGATTGTAGCACAATTCGGGTACAAGACTGACACTTTCAAGAATAAGTGCTCCAATTGATACAATTCCTTGCCATGTTATCTTTCCTCCCTTTTCATCTCTCGCAAAGGCTACGTAACCTCCATCAATGACTCAGAAGTCGGTTAGGAGATCCTTTAGCCTAGTCATATGACGAGAACATCCACGATCGACTTGCCAACAGTTGTCAGTAGGTGTAACATCCCAAAATTTCAAGACTCGAGAAACAAGAACGGTGAATAAATCAAAATCAATGGTCAAAAATGAAAATTTTGAAATTTCGAGCTATAACAAACTGGCATGGATGGTAAGGTCCGTTACAAGCCATGACAGACCATCACAAGATGGAGCGGTCTGTTACGGGTTGAGTAAGGATTTGACTGGAGAATGAAACGTGTCATGTGACTCATCGTTGCACTCTAACGCTTGTAAACCCTATGAGGGACCGTCATGAGATGATAACGGTTGGTTACGGGCATGGCGGACCATCATGGGGAGATAACGGTCCGTTACGTGTTGGTGAAGGACTTAGCAGCCAAGGCATAAATGGTGAAATACCGTCACCATTTGGTAACGGTCTGTTACGGAGCTAGGAACTTGGTTATAAATAGGTGCATGAAGCAGTTCATTTGGAAACATCATAACACCAACCACTATCACTACATACACAAACACGCATACCAAGGAGTAGTTGCTCGGCGGTTACAAGAGCGGCGGTTACGAGTACGAAGCGTTAAAGTTACGAGCAAGGATCAGAGAGACGTTTAAACAAGAGAACGAGTGTAGGAAACGACCCGAGACCATCGTAAGTACAGTGGACCCGTACCTTAGATGAATGTTTATGTGAATTATGTTACTATGTGTTATGTGCTATGTGTGAGACTAAGGTACGTGGGAATAATGGTGAGTTAGTCGAAACACTAAACTTGAACATACACTCAGAAAGGCTTGAAGAACAGACACTCAGATGCTTTGAAATTCACTATTTGTTCTTTGTCACAAATCTGAGATACACTCAGATGATTGTAACACAATTCGGGCACAAGGTTGACTCTTTCAAGAATAAGAGCTCCTTTGATACAATTCCTTGCCTTGTTATCTTTCCTCCGTTTTCATCTCCAGCAAACGCCACGTAACCTCCATCGTTGATTCGAAAGTCGGTCAGAAGATCCTTTAGCCCGTCATATGACGAGAACATCCACGATCGACATGCCAACGGGTGTCAGTAGGTGTAACAACCCAAAATTTCAAGACTCGAGAAACAAGAACGGTGAATATATCAAAATCCAAGGTCAAAAATGAAAAATTTAAAATATTTAGCTATAACAGACCGTCAGGGATCGCAATGGTCCATTACGATCCATGACGGACCGTCACAAGATGGTAACGATCCGTTACGGGTTGAACAAGGATTTGACCAGAGAATGACACGTGTCATGTGACTCATCGTTGCACTCTTATGCTTGTAAACCCTCTGACGGACCGTCATGAGATGATAACGGTCTGTTACAGGCATGACGGACCGTCATTAGGAGATAACGTTCCGTTACGTGTTGGTGAAGGACTTAGCAGCTAAGGCACAAACGGTGATGGACCTTCACCTTTTGGTAACGGTCCGTTACAAACCTAGGAACTTGGCTATAAATAGATGCATGAAGCCGTTCATTTGGAAACACACAACACCAACAACCAGTATCACCTCACATATAAACACGCATAACAAGGAACAGTAGCACGACGGTTACAAGCGCGGCAGTTACGAGTGCGAAGCGTTAAAGTTACGAGCAAGGATCGGAGAGACGTTTAAACAAGAGAGCGAGCGTAGGAAACGACCCGAGACTAACGTAAGTACACTGGACCCGTACCTTAGATAAATGTTTATGTGAATTATGTTACTATGTGTTATGTGCTATGTGTGAGACTAAGGTACGGGGTAATAATGGTAAGTTAGTCTAAACACTAAACTTGAACAGACACTCAGATAGGCTTGATGAACAGACACTCAGATGCTTTGAAAAGCACTATTAGTTGTTTGTCACAAATCTGATATACACGCAGATGATTGTAGCACAATTCGGGTACAAGACTGACACTTTCAAGAATAAGTGCTCCAATTGATAAAATTCCTTGCCATGTTATCTTTCCTCCCTTTTCATCTCTAGCAAACGCCACGTAACCTCCATCAATGATTCAGAAGTCGGTTAGGAGATCCTTTAGCCTAGTCATATGACGAGAACATCCACGATCGACTTGCCAACGGTTGTCAGTTGGTGTAACATCCCAAAATTTCAAGACTCGAGAAACAAGAACGGTGAATAAATCAAAATCAATGGTCAAAAATGAAAATTTTGAAATTTCGAGCTATAACAAACCGTCATGGATGGTAATGGTCCGTTACAAGCCATGACAGACCATCACAAGATGGTAGCGGTCTGTTACGGGTTGAGCAAAGATTTGACTTGAGAATGAAACATGTCATGTGACTCATCGTTGCACTCTAACGCTTGTAAACCCTATGAGGGACCGTCAAGAGATGATAACGGTCGGTTACGGGCATGGCGGACCATCATGGGGAGATAACGATCCGTTACGTGTTGGTGAAGGACTTAGCAGCTAAGGCATAAATGGTGAAAGACCGTCACCATTTGGTAACGGTCTGTAACGGAGCTAGGAACTTGGTTATAAATAGGTGCATGAAGCAGTTCATTTGGAAACATCACAACACCAACCACCACTATCACTACATACACAAACACGCATACCAAGGAGCAGTTGCACGGCGGTTACAAGAGCGGCGGTTACGAGTACAAAGCGTTAAAGTTACGAGCAAGGATCGGAGAGACGTTTAAACGAGAGAACGAGTGTAGGAAACGACCCGAGACCATCGTAAGAACAGTGGACCCATACCTTAGATGAATGTTTATGTGAATTATGTTACTATGTGTTATGTGCTATGTGTGAGACTAAGGTACGGGGTAATAATGGTGAGTTAGTCTAAACATTAAACTTGAATAGACACTCAGAAAGGCTTGATGAACAGACACTCAGATGCTTTGAAAAGCACTATTAGTTGTTTGTCCCAAATCTGAGATACACGCAGATGATTGTAGCACAATTCAGGTACAAGACTGACACTTTCAAGAATAAGTGCTCCAATTGATACAATTCCTTGCCATGTTATATTTCCTCCCTTTTCATCTCCCGCAAACGCCACGTAACCTCCATCAATGATTCAGAAGTCGGTTAGGAGATCATTTGGTCTAGTCATATGACGAGAACATCCACGATCGACTTGCCAACGGTTGTCAGTAGGTGTAACATCCCAAAATTTCAAGACTCGAGAAACAAGAACGGTGAATAAATCAAAATCAATGGTCAAAAATGAAAATTTTGAAATTTCGAGCTATAACAAACCGTCATGGATGGTAATGGTCCGTTACAAGCCATGACAGACCATCACAAGATGGTAGCGGTCTGTTACGGGTTGAGCAAAGATTTGACTGGAGAATGAAACATGTCATGTGACTCATCGTTGCACTCTAACGCTTGTAAACCCTATGAGGGACCGTCATGAGATGATAACGGTCGGTTACGGGCATGGCGGACCATCATGGGGAGATAACGGTCCGTTACGTGTTGGTGAAGGACTTAGCAGCTAAGGTATAAATGGTGAAAGACCGTAACCATTTGGTAACGGTCTGTTACGGAGCTAGGAACTTGGTTATAATCAGGTGCATGAAGCAGTTCATTTGGAAACATCACAACACCAACCACCACTATCACTACATACACAAACACGCATACCAAGGAGCAGTTGCACGGCGGTTACAAGAGCGGCAGTTACGAGTACAAAGCGTTAAAGTTACGAGCAAGGATCGGAGAGACGTTTAAACGAGAGAACGAGTGTAGGAAACGACCCGAGACCATCGTAAGAACAGTGGACCCATACCTTAGATGAATGTTTATGTGAATTATGTTACTATGTGTTATGTGCTATGTGTGAGACTATGGTACGTGGGAATAATGGTGAGTTAGTCGAAACATTAAACTTGAACAGACACTCAGAAAGGCTTGATGAACAGACACTCAGATGCTTTGAAAAGCACTATTAGTTGTTTGTCATAAATCTGAGATACACGCAGATGATTGTAGCACAATTCGGGTACAAGACTGACACTTTCAAGAATAAGTGCTCCAATTGATACAATTCCTTGCCATGTTATCTTTCCTCCCTTTTCATCTCCAGCAAACGCCACGTAACCTCCATCGTTGATTCGAAAGTCGGTCAGAAGATCCTTTAGCCCGTCATATGACGAGAACATCCACGATCGACGTACCAACGGTTGTCAGTTGGTGTAACAACCCAAAATTTCAAGACTCGAGAAACAAGAACGGTGAATATATCAAAATCCAAGGTCAAAAATGAAAATTTTAAAATATTGAGCTATAACAGACCGTCAGGGATCGCAATGGTCCATTACGATCCATAACGGACCGTCACAAGATGGTAACGATCCGTTACGGGTTGAACAAGGATTTGACCAGAGAATGACACGTGTCATGTGACTCATCGTTGCACTCTTATCCTTGTAAACCCTCTGACGGACCGTCATGAGATGATAACGGTCTGTTACAGGCATGACGGACCGTCATTAGGAGATAACGGTCCGTTACGTGTTGGTGAAGGACTTAGCAGCTAAGGCACAAATGGTGATGGACCATCACCTTTTGGTAACGGTCCGTAACAAACCTAGGAACTTGGCTATAAATAGATGCATGAAGCCGTTCATTTGGAAACATCACAACACCAACCACCACTATCGCTACAAACACAAACACGCATACCAAGGAGCAGTAGCACGACGGTTACAAGCGCAGCGGTAACGAGTGCAAAGCGTTAAATTACGAGCAGGATCGAAGAGTCATTTAAAATAGAGAACGAGCGTAGGAAACGACCCGAGACTATCGTAAGTACACTAGACCCGTACCTTAGATAAATGTTTATGTGAATTATGTTACTATGTGTTATGTGCTATGTGTGAGACTAGGGTGGGGGGAATAATGGTGAGTTAGTGTAAACACTAAACTTGAACTGACACTAAGATAGGTTTGATGAACAGACACTCAGATGCTTTGAAATGCACTATTAGTTGTTTGTCACAAATATGAGATACACTCAGATGATTGTAGCATAATTCGGGCACAAGATTGACTCTTTCAAGAATAAGAGCTCCATTTGATTCAATTCCTTGCCTTGTTATCTTTATTCCTTTTTCATCTCCAGCAAACGCCACGTAACCTCCATCAATGATTCGGAAGTCGGTCAAAAGATCCTTTAGCCCGGTCATATGATGAGAACATCCATGATCGATATGCCAACGGTTGTCAGTAGGTGTAACATCCCAAAATTTCAAGACTCGAGAAACAAGAACGCTGAATAAATCAAAATTCAAGGTCAAAAATGAAAATATTGAAATTTCGAGCTATAACAGACCGTCATGGATAGTAATGGTCCGTTACGAGCCATGACAGACTATCACAAGACGGGCAGCGGTCCGTTACGGCTTGAGCAAGGATTTGACCTGATAATGAAACGTGTCATGTGACTCATCGTTGCACTCTGACGCTTTTAAACCCTATGACGGACCGTCATGAGATGATAACGGTCTGTTACGGGCAGGACGGACCATCATGAGGAGATAACGGTCCGTTACGTGGTGGTGAAGGACTTAGCAGCTAAGGCACAAACGGTGATGGACCGTTACCATTTGGCAACAGTCCGTTACGGACCTAGGAACCTGGCTATAAATAGATGCATGAAGCGTTCATTTGGAAACATCACAACACCAACCACCACTATCGCTACAAACACAAACACGCATACCAAGGAGCAGTAGCACGACGGTTTCAAGCGTAGCGGTAACGAGTGCAAAGCGTTAAAGTTACGAGCAGGATCGAAGAGTCGTTTAAAATAGAGAACGAGCGTAGGAAACGACCCGAGACTATCGTAAGCACACTGGACCTGTACCCTAGATAAATGTTTATGTGAATTATGTTACTATGTGTTATGTGCTATGTGTGAGACTAAGGTACGGGGTAATAACGGTGAGTTAGTCTAAACACTAAACTTGAACAAACACTCAGATAGGCTTGATGAACAGACACTCAGATGCTTTGAAAAGCACTATTAGTTGTTTGTCACAAATCTGAGATACACGCAGATGATTGTAGCACAATTCGGGTACAAGACTGACACTTTCAAGAATAAGTGCTCCAATTGATACAATTCCTTGCCATGTTATCTTTCCTCCCTTTTCATCTCCAGCAAACGCCACGTAACCTCCATCAATGATTAAGAAGTCGGTTAGGAGATCCTTTAGCCCAGTCATATGACGAGAACAGTCACGATCGACTTGCCAACGGTTGTCAGTAGGTGTAACATCCCAAAATTTCAAGACTCGAGAAACAAGAACGGTGAATAAATCAAAATCAATGGTCAAAAATGAAAATTTTGAAATTTCGAGCTATAACAAACCGTCATGAATGGTAATGGTCCGTTACAAGCCATGACAGACCATCACAAGATGGTAGCGGTCTGTTACGGGTTGAGCAAGGATTTGACTGGAGAATGAAACATGTCATGTGACTCATCGTTGCACTCTAACGCTTGTAAACCCTCTGAGGGACCGTCATGAGATGATAACGGTCGGTTACGGGCATGGCAGACCATCATGGGGAGATAACGGTCCGTTACGTGTTGGTGAAGGACTTAGCAGCTAAGGTATAAATGGTGAAAGACCGTCACCATTTGGTAACGGTCTGTTACGGAGCTAGGAACTTGGTTATAAATAGGTGCATGAAGCAGTTCATTTGGAAACATCACAACACCAACCACCACTATCACTACATACACAAACACGCATACCAAGGAGCAGTTGCACGGCGGTTACGAGTACGAAGCGTTAAAGTTACGAGCAAGGATCGGAGAGACGTTTAAACGAGAGAACGAGTGTAGGAAACGACCCGAGACCATCGTAAGTACAGTGGACCCGTACCTTAGATGAATGTTTATGTGAATTATGTTACTATGTGTTATGTGCTATGTGTGAGACTAAGGTACGTGGGAATAATGGTGAGTTAGTCGAAACACTAAACTTGAACAGACACTCAGAAAGGCTTGATGAACAGACACTCAGATGCTTTGAAATGCACTATTAGTTGTTTGTCTCAAATCTGAGATACACTCAGATGATTGTAGCACAATTCGGGCACAAGGTTGACTCTTTCAAGAATAAGAGCTCATTTGATACAATTCTTTGCCTTGTTATCTTTCCTCCGTTTTCATCTCTAGCAAACGCCACGTAACCTCCATCAATGATTCGAAAGTCGGGCAGAAGATCCTTTAGCCCGTCATATGATGAGAACATCCATGATCGACATGCCAACGGGTGTCAGTAGGTGTAACATCACAAAATTTCAAGACTCGAGAAACAAGAACGGTGAATAAATCAAAATCCAAGGTCAAAAATGAAAAATTTGAAATTTTGAGCTATAACAGACCGTCAGGGATCGCAATGGTCTATTACGAGCCATGACGGACCGTCACAAGATGGTAACGATCCGTTACGGGTTGAAATAGGATTTGACTAGAGAATGACACGTGTCATGTGACTCATCATTGCACTCTTATGCTTGTAAACCCTCTGACGGACCGTCATGAGATGATAACAGTCTGTTACAGGCATGATTTTCATTCATTAGGAGATAACGGTCCGTTATGTGTTGGTGAAGGACTTAGCAGTTAAGGCACAAACGGTGATGGACCTTCACCGTTTGGTAACGGTCTGTTACAAACCTAGGAACTAGGCTATAAATAGATGCATGAAGCCGTTCATTTGGAAAGATCACAACACCAACAACCAGTATCACTACACATACAAACACGCATACCAAGGAGCAGTAGCACGACGGTTACAAGCGCGGCGGTTACGAGTGCGAAGCGTTAATGTTACGAGCAAGGATCGGAGAGACGTTTAAACAAGAGAACGAGTGTAGGAAACGACCCGAGACTATCGTAAGTACACTGGACCCGTACCTTAGATAAATGTTTATGTGAATTATGTTTCTATGTGTTATGTGCTATGTGTGAGACTAAGGTACGGAGAATAATGGTGAGTTAGTCTAAACACTAAACTTGAATAATGGAGTAATTGTAACACCTGCTATCAAAATGTCCAAGATTTGCCTAAGGTATGAACCATAAGGACTTGAAATGTAACTAAGCCAAAGATCAAGGATCAAAAAGTGAAAACATGAAAATTCGACGGTAACGGATCGCCACGTGTGGTAACGGTCCGTTACGTGCTAAACACGCGGACAATGATGACGTGCCACGTGTCCAGTGAGTAATGGTCATAAACTAACACGTGGAAACTTTGTGACGGACCGCCATGCCACAAAACGACCTGGGTGTGACACGTATTTCCTCGTAACGGACCGTCACGCCGCAATTGACCCATAGGGAGACAGGTGTCTGATGACTCGCAAACCCTAATCTGGTGACGGACTGTCACCACCCGTAACGGTCTGTCACGACTCTAGAACACCCCCTATAAATAGATGGTCGAGTTCATTATATTTTCTAACACCAAACTCATTCTTTACTTCTAAAAATCGTTCCAAAGCATCCCTAAGACGATCCCGGTCCAAGTACCGCTCGTTGTAGTGCTCGTTTTAAGAAGAAAACGCTCGTAGAATTGCAGAGACGCTAGAGAAACCAAGTTAGGAGGCTAACTCTATAATTTCCAACTTAAAGGCTCATTCCCGTATATGGGATACATTGCATGTTGGATTCTCAGGCCTCATGCATAGATAATCCTGAAAAGAGAAATGTGGAGTAGGACCAAGGAACTAATCATCCTTGGATAGTACTAACTACTCGTGGCTAAGAACTTGTCTATAAGACAAGAGATGTACTTGATTTCAAACACTATTTGTAATCAATATAAAAAGGGTATTTAAATCCCTGTGTTATAAATATGAATACAAGACTTTTGTTTTCCCACCGGGTCTTGATATTAACAAAAGCAACCCTCGAGGTTGAGAAAATGGTGAGTTCAAGTTTTCTTTAGCTTTATATAAAAGGATGTTCCCTTTTAAAACGATGTTTAAACATACATATTATGTTAGACATGTAATACAATAAAATCTTTCTTTCTTCTTTTCGATACATACGTATTAAAATCTTTCTTTCTTCTTAAAAATACATACGTATTTACTTTGTGCTCTTTTCTTTAAGTCATACATTAACGTCTATAATCTGTTCTCTGCCCCCAAGCGGGCTTCTAAATCTGGTTCCCGAAGAAACATTTCGGTTTCCGAAAGAATATCTTTTTGACTGTGTCTGTGCGCACCAAGCGGGCTTCTAAATCTTACTTAGAGACCGTCCTCGCTAGAGTAACCGTCGTTACTCATCTTAATTAGTTGCAACTTCACCCGTTACAGTGCCCTGCCGAGCACTGTGCCGGTTTTTCACATGGTACGCTATGGTCTCGGTCCATGACGTAACATCGGCTTTGGGTAGCATTAGTCACTAGGACTATACTACTACCTCAAGACTTGCTACTATGCTTAGGACAGCACTAGCCTCTAGGGCTATGCTACTATCCCAAGTCTTTCCTTCATATAAGCATACTCTTACAGACTAGACAATGTATTTGACTTATTCTTCTTCTCTTTGTTTATAAAACATATAGTTAAATAAACCATTCTCTTCTCTTTGTTTATAAAACATATAGTTAAATAAACCGTTCTTTCTTATCATTCGTTTATAAAACATATAGCTGAATAAACCATTCTTTCTTATCTTTCTGTTTATAAAACATATAGTTAAACAAACCATTCTTTCTTATCTTTAGTTGAATAAACTATTCTTTTTTATCTTTCTATTTATAAAACATATAGTTGAATAAACCATTCTTTCTTATCTTTCTTAAAAAAAACATTCGGTTAGACACTCGTTATCTTTCTTTCTTACAAAACATTCATTTTCATAAACCGATACTATTCTTATATTTCTTTGCAAACGTTTAAGCAATAAAATACATTTATTATAAACGTCTAATTCTTGAGTATGCACACCACCCTAAAATAGTAAAATGGGGATTCTTGAACTCACCCAATTTTCTTAGAGGACGTAACTCACACAACAAGAAACTTCAAGCTGGGTGGGGCTAAACGATATGTTCAAGAGTCACGAACTAGACAAATTAATACCAAGTCATTTAGTCTGAAAACTCTATGTCCAAAATCTTTTTTGATCTAAATCTTTTTTCGAACCAAAGCTAACCGTTCGAAACATCTCACTTCCCATAATTATTTCATTTGAAAACATCATGCCCGAAAATTTGTTCGGTCAAAATCTTTTTCGACCGAAAACTATTTCATTCGAAAACGTTATGTCCGAAAATTATTTCGGTCGAAATCTTTTGACCGAAAACTCTTTCGTTTGAAAGTATTATGTCCAAAAACTATTTGTGTCCGAAATACTTTTCGGACGAGCCATCCTTTTCGGACCATTTATCAAGATTTCGGACGATTCAACCGTTTTTGGCCAAATTCTTTGTTTTGATCCAAAAATCACAACTTTTATATCCGAAATCTCTTAAAATCATCATATATCCATAAATCATATACAACCCGTTCTTAAAAATATAAACTTTAAGTAAAGTTGTTACCTTTTCAAATCCTTATTTTTGCAAGTTTCTAGATCCACATACGAGTAGCTCAAAACTATACCAAACGATCTCCTATTGAGGTGATTTAAGCGTCCACGGAACCGTCTCACCGAGATCTACCAGATCCCCACTTAGCCGCCGCCGAAAACCACCTCCTCCGTCGCCAGAATCCTTCTAAAATCACTGTTATGTTCGGGACAGCAAAACTCGTCCTCCAGGCCTCTAAATCAAAAACCCAACGACGTAAGTCTTCGTTTTTGTTCTATGAAGCTCCAATAAAAACTTGAGAACGATCTGACGGTTAGATCTCTGTGGATCGTCCGATCTTTGCTGCTGGGTACCCCAAAAATGAGATTTCTTCCCTTTTTCTCTTTTCTCTTTTCCTTTGGCCAAACACTTGAGGAGAAATGAGGGGGTTTACACACATTTATAGCCTCCTAGTGCAACCCTAACTTCTCCTCCAAGTTTGTCCTCCTTATTTATGTTTTTAACCCTAGACTTTACAATAATTATAATTTCATGCTTATCTACTTGTTTCTGAAATCGGAATGTTTCCTACTTATTATGATCCTAACTGACCAATTAAACAAGAATCCCCCAAATATCACCCATTGGGTTGTCAAATGAATCCCACCTCTTCTCCATATTATGATGATCCATTTGCTATCATTTCTGATGACCCTACCCCCCGAGTATCACCCACAATCCTACGATACTTCGAGTTAATGAATGGAAGTTGGATCAGATTTAAGCAATTGGAATACCAATGCTTTACCACTCCAAGGAATTGACGAGGCTGAGTCTAGCCAAGCTCATCAGAATTTGTCTTTAGAAGATGATCCTTTTGAAGAAGAATCTGATCCCGTTAACTCTGAATCTCTCGTTTTGTATGATCCCTATATGTATCCAGAACCTGTTTACCATGGTCCTTTCGAGGATTACTTTCAAGCTCCTCCGGTGTAACAAAATGCTTATAATGATATCATGGTGGGACTTCGTGAACCTCCACCTAAATTCAGTTATGAGCATAGTATGCCTTCTTCTACCATTGAGTGTTTAAATCGTTCATTGCGACAAACGGACGAGGTAACACCGGAGAAAATCATGGACAAGGCAAGGACAAAATTTTATGCACAACAGGTGTACGAATATGGAGAAAACCTCTTGATCCTTGGAAAAGAGTTGATGAAAGATTAGAATCTTATGTTGTACCTTTTGTTTCATTTTAATATAATTTCTAATAATATAATAAACATCTTTTTGTTTTATTTTGTACAGACATGGTTAGAAAAGGCAAAAGTCCTGGTTTTCTTTGTAAATTTACACCAGCTAATTATTTTGAACGTAAAACTAATGAGACGACTATAGAAGATGATGAGTAAACTGAAAGTTCAACTTTTAAAAGCCTCAGAGAAATAGGGAGCCCTAGCATTCCCTATAATCATTCTATAAGTTTTTATTCCGCCCCTACTACTGGAAGCTATAATATCACTCCAATATACTCACATAATTTTCATGAGTGATTCACTGAAATGCCTTATGATAATAGATGTGTTCCTAAAGAAGAAGAATGAGCTGATTCTAATAAAACCTACGTTCCTTACTATGAGACTGTTCCTCTCCCTGCTCCTCATATAAATGAGAATACATCGGGAAGTGAATGGGAACAAATAATATTGAACTGAATAGCTAAGCTGGAACGAGAAAAGGCTGAAGTCGGAGCTCGTAATGCTTTGTTAGTTCAAGCTCTTGAAGAAAAGAATTTTAGGAATTATTAGGAACAATGACTTCTATATGTGTATTTTCTCTTGTATATATTTCATCAATAAAAAGTATGTTTTTTATTCCAATCTTATTTCTCTTATAGTATTTCTAAACAAACCAGACCATTCTATAAAACAAGGGGTAAAAGGAAGCAAGCGGCGGTTGAAAACGCTACCAAAATTACTGCTTCTCATAATGAACTCCAAAAGTTGATCGCGAAAGGAATCAAGGATTTTCTTCCAATGATCTTTACTGAAATGGAAAAGAGGCAAGCCGATAAAGTATATGCTCAGCCATCAATTCCAAAATCCTTACATTCTCAATCCTTGACTCATCACACTTGAACTATTACCCAGTCCAAACCTGCTACTCTCAAACCGGAGGGATCTGCTACTCATCAAGGATCCAAAACGAAGAAAACAAAGAGAGAAGAGTACTATCACAACTCCTCCGAAGAGGAAGGTATGGGGAATAATTACAGCCATCTGGAAAAGAAGAGGAAGGTTGTTGGCTGTACTTATAAACTGTTCCAGGATTATAAACCCTACAACTTTTTTGGAAAGGAAGGAGGAATAGTGTAAGGCCCCAAACCCGGCACCCTACAGTTGGTTCTTATCACTAGGTAAACTCGCTAAAAACACTTAACTCTCATTTAAGTAACAACGAAAGTCTTTCTCAAAATAATGTTATCTTTAAACTCGTTAACTTTCACAACATTACCTGACGAATGCATGTGCACCAACCCGAGTAGCCCCGCTTCCAAGCCAAGATACCTCGTCTAGCAGACTAGCCTGCAAACAATCTAACGTACATACAAAGTCAGCTACGCTGAGTGAGTTCTAATGGTTTAATTTAAACAAAAGCCAACTCGTCTCATTTAATATTTATTTCCGCTCAAGTCCCTCTGGTCTTTATAAAATAGTTTTGTCATTTAAAAATAGATAGATAACCCCCGTTATCTTACAATATCCCAAAGGATCCACAACCCCAGACTCACCCGACCTTTTTAACCCAGTAACTCTCTCCGATATGGATCGAACTTACCACTCTGATAACTCAAAGTTTACCACACATATTAACCACACACTGGTTATCTCAACACCCTCACAAACTAACTGGCATAACAGTTGTAAACACCACATCACAATCCAACACAACGGTCAATCTAACTCTACTCACCACATTAATACCATCTACTCATCACATTGATATCATCTCATGCACAATAAATATAATTCCACACTTGTATGCAATTTAACACACATATATACGCACACAAACACATACCTCACTGCACCCTCGTTAGGGCGTTTGACACACCCTGAGCTCATGGTTAACCTGCTCAGAATTTTCCACCTTTGGTGACCTCCCGAAGGACTTAGTCCTCCATAATCCCGTTTGCCGTGTCATAATGACCACAATGCAAACACAATACATGCCGTGTCACAAGGACAATGACACAATAATAATTCCCGCCGTGTCACAATGACAACGACACAATACACACAACACATGTATAAACACATAATGTAGGTCCAGATTTCAATCGAAAATCACTCAACAGATCGATTTCACACACACAGGCGGAATCTGCGTGTATGGTGGTGAAACAGAGGGTAGAAACAGAATTGGTGAAGATAACAGCTAACCACACGTAGAATCAACACAAATAAGATGTGAAAATGTAGGAACAAAGCATTAAACAAATGCAGATTGTATTGATTTTTTAAGAACAGTGAAAGAGAATTTCAGGGTTACAGCCGCTATCCACACCCTAGAAATTCTCAAACTAGGCTGTTTATAGTAAGTTGACAGTCATCGAAACTATGTTTACCGAAACTACTAGTTTCGGTGAAGCATTTACAAGAGTGATAAGCCTGTCGAAACTAAACTATCTATCGAAACTACTAGTTTCGATTGAACAAACCTCAATCGAAACTAAGTAGTTTCGATGGCCCAGACTTAGAAATAAAACAGGAAATTACATTCAAATGAAAATACAAGTAAATAAACTAACTAAACAATGTTCAAAAGAAATACATTGATGACAACAACTTATACAAATAATAAGACTCTACAATATCCCCCTAAGTTGTTGCATCAATGTCTTTAACTCTTCTCTAAGCAGTTGGCCCTTGACTTGGTTTCTGAAAAAATGGTTTGACATTCAACGACACCACTCTCTGATACGCCTTAGCATCAGCTTCATCATCTCCATGAAAGAGCTTGATGGGGTTTTTGAACAAAACTTTAAGATCTTCAGGTTGAAACTTTAGAAGCCCCATGGGCTCAAAGATCACAATATCTCCCTTGCCTTCACACTCGTTCACAGCACTTCCGATGGTTGAGTTGTAAAACCATTTTCTGAAATTTTGTAGCTGGACATGTACTGATCGTGGCAGAACTATGGATTTGACAGTTTTAGCAGGCTTGTACCGAAGGCTTACCTAGGGCTTTTGTGTTCTTGGATGAATCCTGGTTTTTGATATAATTCTCTTTGGAAGAGTGGTCTTCATTTACCTAAAGTCACGGAGGGCTTGTTGTTTAAGAAACTGTTCAAAGTTACGTGCCTCATTTACTTTTCCAGGGTTCTATAGGGGTAATTTGGCAAGTGCCCTAAGATAATATCTAGGGAGTGAACTGAACTCATGAGAATTTTTGAAGTGTTCTACTCCTCCCTTGTACCTCCTGACAATGTACAATCTCCTTTCATTGTCATATTTCCATCCCACGGGGGGTCTCTTCAGCTCTTGGTACTCCGTGAACCATTCATAATACTTGGGAGTCTCCTCTACAGATAGTCTCCTCATCCAAGGCCTTTTTGGGTCGGGATAGTCTGGATTTGGTTTAGGGGGTTGAATTTGTTCAGATTGGGTGGATTCAGTGTGAGTTGTTTGAGTTGGTTCAGTGGGGGTTGGTTAAGTGTGTACCAGATCAACCTTAACACTGGCTTCATCTTGATCACTATCAGAGAGTGCCTGAATCTCTTCTCCTTCCTCTGTGAAGTATCTCACCTTTTCTTCATGCAGATCTTCAGTAGCCAAAATCTCTGGATAATCATCATTAAATCCAAAGTGATCAATCTCATCAAGAAGAGCATCCAACTCATGATCTGACCCAATCTATTCTTCATCAAGGATAACTACATCAGCACTTGATTCTTTTCCTTTTCCTCTCTCTCTAGCAGCTCTTCATTCACTAACTCATGGAAGATCATACCCGGTTTCTTCTATCTTGACTTCCAGAACATCCTTTGTCTTGGCAGCTTGGTCAGTGAAGATTGTTAGTGCAGACTGAGGATTTGACACAAAGGCAGGGGAAGAGGGTCCACCCGCAGAAGTGGTCTCCCCCTGAGCTGTGGAAGGGGTTTCCTGTTGAGAAGATTTAATCAATGAAGCCTTGATTTGTTCAACAACATCAGATAAGTCTTTGAACTCTTGTTGTTGCTGAGAGATTATCTTTTATTGGGTTTCCAGCTGGGTTTGCTGAACATCAAGTTAGGTATGTAGCCGCCAACTTCCAGCCTTAGATCTTTCATTTCTTCCTTGCATTCTCTCAGTTCAGTCTTCAGATTTTCAATCACTTCATCTTGTTTTGTTATGGTTTCTTGTAACCCTTTTACCTCCAGGCTCAGGGTTTTAACTCTTGGGACAGATGGTGATGGATCAGAGACAGGGGATGCAGGAGGTGTAGGAACAAGTGTATGTAGTGGAAATGGTTGTGGTGAGGGTGGTAGAATATGAGTAGGTGAGTGAGTGGGGGTTAAGTGTTCAGGAATGTCAAACAGTGATTCATCAGAAGATGTTAAGGACTCCAGTCCTCTCTTAATTTTCTTTACAAGAGGTTCTTCTTGTTCATAATCAGACTCGGAATTAGCTCGTCTCTTGGAGGAGGATGCAGGCGGTTCAGTCTGTTCCTCATCTTCAGACTTATAGTCAGATTGATCATACTTAGTGCCATAGATGCCTTCATCCAAGGTGTCACTAGACTCAGTTTCATCTTCAATATTCTCTTGAACCTCATCATTAACATCTACTTCTATGTTTTCAGCATGGTGCTCGTCAATTACTGGCTCAAGATTTTCTAACAGTTGATCCATAAATGGAGCCTCTAAGATAGGATGTTCAACATCTTGCTCTATGTGTTGTTCAGCTTCAACATATGGCTCTTGGTTCCCTTGACCCTGTTCTGCTTCTTCTTCTTCTTCTTCAGATGATGATGATTTAATGACTTCATCAGGATCGATATCAGGGACTACAAGTTCTACTTCTCCAATCACATGCCCAAAGAGTGGAATGTCCACAACTATCCAGTTCAATCTTGAACTAGAACTCTTCATATAACTGAGGGTCTTGGCAATCATATGATCAAGAACAAGAACAAGTCCTTCAAGTTGAAGATTTGGTAGAATGTGGTTAATTATCATTTGTAGAAATCTTGGGTACACGAGAAATTTGTCTCTTACTCTTCCAGTGAGATTCTCTATAAGTTGTTTGAATACCAACCCAGAAAAATTATAATCCCTCCCTTTGATCAAGCCAAGAATAGCAGATGCCACCATGGCATTGGCCGAGTCAAATCGACCTTTTTTTATTGAGATGCAGTGAATGAACACATGCACAATATTCCTCCAGTGAGGGGCAAGGAATGTCTTTGTGATCTGCCCACTTTTGAACTCATCTGGGTGAACCATTCTTCAGAAACATTCTCTAATGTAGAAACTAGGAAATTCCATAGGGGCTTCATAACTATCACCAAAATGCAGTACCTCTCTTATGGTGGCCTCAGAAAATAGAACTTCTTGGTTGTACACAATTGCTCTTATGTGCTCCACATTGTTGATGGATACTCTTTCAGCAGTGGCCTAGAATTGCCTGATTGTTGCTTAAAAAATGGGCAAGTTGTGACTTATAACAAAGCTCACAATAGAGTTAGTCAGAAAATTGAGCACATGTACAAATTCCTCACTCTTGGGATCAGCAGCATTAAGAAAGGCATAGGTATTGTGGTTCTTCGCAAATAGAAGATCCATGTCTGTCAGAAAAAAATTATCAAACATCAGTTCAACACTTAGAAAATTTCAGAGAAGCCTGATCGAAACTACTAGTTTTGGGCAAGAAACTCTAATCGAAACTACTTAGTTTCGGGCAAGCTTGGGTATCGAAACAACTAGTTTCGATAGAAACCTGTTCAAATTCTAAAAAACATATTTTAAAATCAAAAGAAAACACCCTTTTATCGAAACAACTAGTTTCGATGCCCAAAACCTGAACATATTTCATACCCTGAACAGAAAAAGAAAAGTTAAAACTATATACAGATATAAACAAATTATCAAAATATAAACAAAAATAAAATAAAGGTAAAGGAAGCCTTTGTGGTGTCGAAACTCCTTCTTACTAAGAGTTTTTTTGAGGTAATCTGCAAAATTAAAGATAGAAGAATGAGATATCAACAATGGTGAGTTTATAAGAAAGATTTGAACAGAAAACGACCAAGATTATGAAGATTTAGTCGTAAAACTCTAAGAATTGAAACCCTAGGTCCAACATTTTGTAAAAACGCACACATATGAACAGAAATCAGTACCTGATGACGAAGACAACGGGGGAATCAGATGAGAACTCTAAGAATTGAAACCCTAGGTCCAACATTTTGTAAAAACGCACACATATGAACAGAAATCAGTACCTGATGACGAAGACAACGGGGGAATCAGATGAGAAACCCTGATTTTGCAAACCTAGACCGTATTGAGAGATTTTGTGTATGAAGATGAAGGTGTGAAAGGTTCAGAGAGTTCAAGTGAACTTGGCATGGAAGAAACCTGATTATGAAGACATTTAATTTGAGTTTGGCAAAAGACTAAAATGCCCCTGTCAAAACTACTAGTTTCGATAGACAAAGGTAGTTTCGGGTGGGAGGAAGTTTCGGGCTGATCGAGTAGTTTCGGTGGAATTTCGTTTCGGGTGACATGAGATACTTGACCAGAAACAAAAGAAAACTCTCATATGTACAAAATTTAAACAAGCTAATAAGGAAGATTAAGAAATTTATATAGAAAAAAAAAGTAAAAATAGTAAAAGATATAAACACTTAGCCTTGGAAAAGATCCAACGTGAGATCATGTCTGGTCAAACCCTTGAAACACTTTAATTTGCACCCAGCTACTGTGAATCCCTAAAGATAGCCGATATTTGTGCAAGATAAACCCGAACAATTGCTTGTACAATGTTTTCATGTGATTAAAAGGTACCATTTGATCACGAAACACAGCGTACCCCACATTTTGAAATAAAATGATTTTGAAAGCCTATCAATCCTCAAGAAATACCCACATTCATCTGATCATCTTTTACAGGTTAACCAGGGTACCATCTAGGTAAGTCAAAATTACCGCCAAAAGTAAAATAAAATCCAACTAGATATAAGAAGTTGTAAAATGAAAAATATCCAAGTGGATATTAAAAGGTACGAATATTCTAGATCTTTGCGTAAGCAAAACAGTAGAAGTCATAAAATTATCCAAGCGGATAGGAAAACTTTGAACACCCGAGATCTTTGCCTAAGCAAAACAAACGGGGTCAAATCATCCAAGTGGATGGGAAAAAGATGAACTTTCGAGATCTTTGTGTAGGCAAAACAGACGGGGTTATTGGCGGTAACTCTCATTACTTTAACGGTCACCTGGCGCATGAATCAGAATCCAACACGTAAGCGTATATCTGATTGAATCGGTTTTCTTAGCTTTAAAATGGTTTAGATATTTCAAAAATGGGTTCAAACACAAGTGTATGATAGAGAATTAGGTTTTCACACTACTAAAGATTTATAACCGTATGTCGGGCCTACCGGCTATACCTGAGTAAGCACCATCGCTTATGGTCCATTCCATGTTCAAGAAGTGTGATCAGACTCTATCATTTCTCACAAGGTCGGATCCGATTTTCCTGAAACAAAACATGATACTTACAGTGAGTTTTTCTTAAGCACAAAACAAAAAATTTTCTTTTCTTTTTGACTAAACAAAGCAAATCTTTTTTTTTTCTAACGACACATTCCAATTTCTCCCCAAAAAGTTTTGCTTTTAAAGGTAAATAAAGAAAACAACTATACAGAAAAATAAAATCTTTTTGGAAATCTTCCCGATTAACAAGTTTAAATAGAAAAGACAATATGCACAAAGGTTACTGAAAGTTAATCATGCCGAGCATTTCCACCAACTTCTCAAATCTGGCATAATCAAATGCTTTTGTAAAGATGTCGGCTGTTTGCTTGTCGGTTTTAACTTCAACAATTTTGATGTGTTTCTTTTCGACACAATCACAAATGAAGTAGTGTTTGATCTCAATGTGCTTGGTTTTAGAATGTTGAACTGGATTTTTGGTGATATGGGAAACAAAGGTGTTATCACATAGGATGGGAGTTTCATGGAAGGTGATTCCGTAATCAAGCATTTAATGGTGGATCCACCTCACTTGGGAACAACAAAGGGCTGCGGCAATGTATTCAGCTTCGGGTGTGGATTGGGAGACGGTGGTCTGTTTCTTACATGGCCAGGAAACATTGTGGTTGCCAAGGAACTGACAACCCCCAGAACTGACATGTGCTTGGCCTCCTATAAATAGCAGATTATCTCATAGGAGGAGTGTGTGTCTGTAGAGGGAATCACCACCCCAGGGGGAGCTGACCCTGTGGTGAGACTAATTATGAGTGTGTGAGGAGCTTTATCATTTTCATATCAATGAAAGAATCACACGTTTTATGCTTTCAATTATCTGCTCTTTTTCACTTTTATATATATTTCTGTTCGTTTATGTGATTCCCGCACCCGTCTCTACCTTTTTCTGATTCGAGAGTGATACCGGATCAAGGGATTCCGCCTCTTGATTCGGATCATTTGATGGATTTCTTCGCAGATCTGTGTTTGCGGATATGCTCAGGACCTACACATAACATTATACTCTATGTACATGACTCATTAACTTCACATGTACTTCACACCTCTAGGATAAGATATCCTACACGTATTCATAAGCGTTTAGCTTATATCCCGACTCACCCGACTAACTCATAACGCAATACACTGATAATATAGCAACACACATACAAATACTATGTCTCATTATCTAAGCACATACCACGTACGTGCACACCCTATGACACCTCCTAGTCGTACTCGTACGACCTGTAAATACAATCCCGACTCACCCCTATTAGGTCACTATACGACCCATGACCATATACCTACCTTTAACCTATACATCTTAAGGACAACACACAGTCCCTTACCCCCATATTTGAATACTTAAATTCATAGACTCTTCGGGTTAAACCCCAAATCTCGTTACACGTTCAATGTAATAAAACACGTCTTGTAAGTATGTACGATAGCACCAAAATATTAAAACATTTAAAAGTAGGGGATTAGAAACTCACCGGATATGCTGAGTCTAGTCCTTGCTCTGCAATTCGTCCTTTTGCTCGAAACCCGAACCTGTCCACGTACGATTATATGATCAGATATGTTCAAAAGCATACGCCAATAACGTCTAGCAATAATTAAACCACGAAGCTCATCTCGTCATCCCAACGTCTTTTTCCTGAGAGACCCTAGCTTCCCGAGTTTACGTGTAACATAGTCCCCCGCCCAAAACAGGATCCGCGCACCCGAGTCCCCGCTTATGTGCACACACATGCGAGTGCCATGCAAACCCTAGCTCTACAAGAACGTGTCTACTCGATCCGGTACCTACGCACGCATGCATGCATGCTATGCACAAACCCTAAACGAGTGGCAATCCGGGTTCCCTCATCCTGCACCACCACCCCGTGGTCCTTGACGTCTCCGTTGTCGGCCGTCGTAGGACACCACCATTCCAACACCGCCTCACGTCACCCACGCAACCACCACCATGGTCCGCTGCCCCAAGTCGGCCTCCCCATGCTCCCTCACGTCTCTCCATCGGCCACCGCCGTCACGCCACACTACTGCCACCACGGCAGCCGTCACTGCCGTCACCGCCATCCCCCTCCACCTTCTCTGCCGGTTTTCCATCCCCTTCGAGCACCACCAATCCCACCGTCGCTGTCCTTCCTTGACTACTACCACAACAACCGGTATAACCTCGCCGATCACTTGAGCCCGAACCAAAACCCTAGTCGGGTTCTTGTGGTAACCGGAAACTAGAAACAAAAGAACAATGAATCGAAGGTTACCTTAATCATGTAGTGAAGTATCCTCACCCGGCCACCGTAAACCTCCTTCGTGCGCCGCCCGGAACCACCTCCGTCCTCCTCCCGGTCTCTCTTCTCTCGCCGCTGCCGTTCACCATGAACCTAGGCCGAATGGCCTAGGGTTTACATAAAGAGGGTATTTAAACCTCTTAATGTTTCGCCTCGGGTCCCTCCTAATCCATATGGCACGTTTAAAACTCGAACCTTGTAATAACGGCTAACCGGGTCCCCCTAAGTTTGATAAACCAAACTCCACGTAAAACCGTTGAAGTCGAAGTTGTTTACAAGAGATTATGTTCCCTAAAAATCCCAATTCATTGGTTAACAAATTTCAGGGGTGTTACAAGTCTACCCTCCTTAAAAGAGGATTCGTCCTCGAATCCCGTGTCAATACAAATCAACTCATCATATCCCTTCTTTCTCAACCGTGCACCAAATTCATTCGGTGTCAAACATTCACCTTTACATTACTCGTTTTCATTATCTTGCCTTGCACTACAACCACCATCCTTGGGTTCAAAAGAAGCCTTCTCCGTTGCTCCCTTTCAATATTGGGATTGTAGGTTTCACCTACTCATTCCCTCGCCTCTCTGGTCAATAGCCAACCGGCTTCATTTCCCACTCCTGTTATCCCTGCATGTGCTAGGAGTCGTCATCCATGATCGCCTTGAATACCAATCCTTTCCCGAAGGTCTCGTTGTCATTGTCCTTGACAAAACCTTGTCGCTATAATTGTTCATAAGAACGTCGCACGTACCACCTCTAATACTATGTAGCACAACACTACCAATTGTCCTCTCACTAGTCATGCTTCATTATGACTCACGGGCACAATTTCCTTCATCTCCTATATAACCCTAAAGGCCTCGTCATTCCGACGATCATCCTCCCATGTAAGCTTCGTACCTTTGTCGTTTCTGGTTAACATCCAAACACTTTTTTTTCATGAATGCTCCACATGAGCCCACTTTAAGCTAGTCTTACATTCGTCAGCATAGGCATCTCCTTCTCAGTCACTTTACAAGAGATTATGTTCCCTAAAAATCCCGATTCATTGGTAAACGAATTTCCGGGGTGTTACAAATAGCCACGTTGAGGTGGATTGAAAATACTGAATCTGTGCTTACTATAACAAATGTGCCGAGGAGGATAAAGTTCTCTATTCTTCCATCCTATTCAAGGACCAGGCCCTTGAATGGTGGAACAACATCATTGCTGCCAAGGGCAGAGATGCGGCTTATGCTATGGACTGGAATGCCTTCAAGGCAAGGATGGAGAAGAAGTATGTTCCCCAGAATGAAAGGGAACATATTGAAGGAAAATTTCTTAGTCTGAAGATGGTTAGAGGAATATTCAACTAAACTCCTCAAGTACGCTCGAATCGTTCCTCATCTAGCTGCCCCAGAATCTAGTCTTATAAAGAGATACATTTGGGGACTAATCGAAAAATTCCGTGACATGGTCAAGGTTGCTAAGTGCAAAACCCTTGACGATGCTATGGATTTTGGAGCCTTTCTAACCGACGGCTTGATCATAAATGAAGAAGAGGGGAAGAAGAAGGAAACACCTGGGCAAGGCCCGAGTGGTTCTAAGAAGTCAAGATCAGGCTTCAATTCCAGAAATAACAATTCTTCTATTCTTGAATGTCCGAAGTGCAAGAAAAAGCACTTGGTACAATGTAAATTTGGACTTTATTGCAGCTTCTGCAAGACGTCTAGACACAAAACAGAGGATTGTTATAAGAAGAAACCCATCACCTGCTATGAATGTGGTGAGGCTGGCCACATCAAAGGCTATTATCCCAAACTGAAGAAACCCGAAGGGACATGTCCCAAACCCGCTGAAGGAGTAAAGAAGAATGCGCGAGCATTCGTTCTTAATACTCGTGATGCAACAGGTATGCTCGGCGTCATTACGTTGTCAATGATGTTTATGCTCGAGTTTTATTTGATTCTGGTGCAAACCAAAGTTTTATATAGATCATAAATTCTGTAGACTGTTAAATAAAACTCTAGTTAAACTAGAGAAGAAATGTGTGGTAGAAACTACCAACGGAGACCTAGTCCAAATCTAAGAAATCCTAAACGACTGCAATATCACACTACCATGACATGTTATTCCTACACAACTGTTGCCAATGACTTTGGCAGGTTTTGACATTGTTCTAGGAATGGATTGGTTAGCCTCTAACCAAGCCCACATCCTGTGTGATAAGAAAGCCATAGAGCTTCGTTCACCGAAAGGCAATATCCTGACTATAAATGGTGATAAATTATCCAGCTCTGTTGGAATAATTTCCATGTTGAAAACCACAAAATACCTTAGAAAAGGTTGCTTAGCGTACCTTGTATCTGTAACCACCGACACTAACAAGAATATTGAAGATGTGCCGGTTGTGGCTGAATTTCCTGATGTTTTCCCTGACGAATTGCCTGGAATTCCACCCGAAAGAGAAGTGTAATTCAGAATTAATCTCGTACCCGGTACGACACCGATTGCCAAAGCCCTGTACAGATTAGCTCTAACGAAAATGGCAGAATTAAAGAAGTAGTTGGATGAATTGCTCGACAAAGGATTCATCAGACCAAGCTCGTCACCTTGGGGAGGTCCGGTCTTATTCATCAAAAAGAAAGACCTTTCAATGCGCATGTTCATCGATTATCGTGAGCTGAATAAAGTCACGATTAAGAACCGTTATTCACTTCCCATGATCGATGATCTTTTTTATCAACTCCAAGGAGCTCGATGTTTCTCGAAAATCGATCTTCGTTCTGGCTATCATCAACTGAAAGTACAGGTAGAGGATATTCCCAAAAAAACGTTCAGAACTCGATACGGTCATTATGAGTTAACAGTAATGCCGTTTGGACTCACTAATGCACCAGCTGCTTTCAATGACATGATGAATCGAGTTTGTAAACCTTACTTAGATAAATTCTTTATCATATTCATTGACGATATCCTTATTTACTCCAAAAGTAAGGAATGCAAGTCATCTAAAAATCTTGCTTGAACTCCTGCGAAATGAAAAGCTATATACTAAGTTTTCAAAGGGTGAATTCTGGCTGTCAGAAGTTCAATTTCTTAGACATGTCATTAACACAAATGGCATCCAAGTAGATCCCGTTAAAATCAAAGTGATATCCGAATGGGAAATCTTGAAGTCACCAACCGAAGTTCGTAGATTCCTTAGTTTGGCTGGTTACTAATAGAGATTCATACAAGATTTCTCTCGAATAGCCAATCCATTAACTTCTCTGACTCGCAATTCAGTTAAGTATTAATGGAAACCGAAACAATCTGAAACCTTTGAAACCCTAAAACAGAAACTGACACAAGCACTCATACCGGCTCTGGTAGATGGAAATGAAGGCTTTATAGTTTACAGTGATGCTTCACACAACGACTTCGGTTGTGTGTTCATGAAAGGAAGCAAAGTCATTGCTTATGTTTCCCGTAAATTGAAAACACATGAAAAGAATTATACGACTCACGATTTAGAATTGGGCGCTATAATATCCGCACTGACATTATGGAGGCACTATCTTGATGGAGTCAAATTCACTGTGTTCATTGATCATAAAAGCCTGAAGTATATATTCAGTCAGAAATAACTGAATATGAGGCAACGACGGTAGATGAAAGTCCTGAATGATTATGATTGTGAAATCTGTTATCATGAAGGCAAAGCTAATGTTGTAGTTGACGCCTTAAGCAGAAAAGAAAACGAGAAACCTAAATGAGTTCATGCTTTAAGAATCGATCTTCAAATCGATCTTATTACTCATATTAAGGAATCTCAAAAGATTGCCTTGGAAGAACCAAACCTTAAGAAAGAAGGCTTGGGAGGTATGATCGACCAATTGGCCAAAGGTGATGATGATATTCTTAGAATGAATCAGAGAATCTGGGTTCCTATTTATGGCGACTTATGTGAAAAGATTCTCGAAGAAGCTCATAAATCAAAGTATACAATACATCCTAGTGGTGATAAAATGTACAAAAACCTAAAAGCCAATTACTGGTGGATAGGGATGAAGAAACATATCGCTATCTATGTTGCAAAGTGCTTAACCTATTCTCAAGTTAAAGCTGAACATCAAAAGCCTTCTGGCTTGTTACAACAACTTGAAATTCTAGTATGGAAATGGGAAATGATAACCACGGATTTCATCATGAAACTTCCCCGAACCAGACGAGGGAATGATACTATATGGGTTATCATTGACAGAATTACTAAGTCTGCTCATTTTCTTCACATGAAAGAAACGTTCAGCATGGATAAGTTGACACAATTATACGTTAATGAAATCGTGTCATTACACGGCGTGCCACTATCTATTGTGTCAGATAGATATAGTAGATTTACTTCTCGATTATGGAAAACTTTCAAAAAGCCCTGGGTACGAAATAGAAATCTTAGAACTGCCTACCATCCTTAAACGGATGGACAAACCAAAATAACTATCCAAACGTTGGAAGATATGTTAAGGTCTTGTGTAAATGACCTTGGAGGAAGTTAGGATGACCACTTACCTCTGATGGAATTCTCCTATAATAATACTTTCATACGAGTATACATGCCGCTCCTTTTGAAGCCTTATACGGTCGTAAATGTCGAACTCCTATCTGTTGGTCTGAGATAGAAGTAAATCAATTGTCTAGACCTGAAATAGTCCATGAAGCAATCGATAAAGTGATTCAAATAAGAGATAGATTGAAAGCGGCTCATGACCGTCAAAAGAGTTATGCCGATAGAAGACGAAAACCGTTAGAATTCATCGTCGGTGACAACGTTTTGTTGAAAGTTTCACCATGGAAAGGCGTTGAAAGATTTAGAAAGACAGGGAAACTAAGTCCTAGATTCATAGGACTATTCAAAATCTTGAAAAGAGTTGGGCCTGTAGCCTATCAACTCGAATTACCAGAAGAAAGAAGTGGAGTACACGATGTATTCCATGTGTCAAATCTGCGCAAGTGTTTGGAAGATGAAATTCTAGTAATGCCACTACAAGATGTAGAGGTAAATGAAAAGCTGGAATTTTTGGAACAACCTTTACAAATTGAGGACATGCGGGAAAATAAATTGAAAAGAAAGAAACTCATGATTGTGAAAGTGAAATGGAACTCCAGACGTGGCCCTGAGTACACGTGGGAACTGGAGTCTGAAATGAAAAAGAAATATCCTCACTTGTTCGAATAATCTCGAGGACGAGATTAAAACAAGGTGGGGAGGATGTAACACATGCCATCAAAATGTCCAAGATTTTCCAAAGATATGAACCACAGGGACTAGAAATGTAATTAAGCCAAAGATTAAGGATCAAAAAGTGAAAACATGAAAATTCGACGGAAACGGACCGTCATGTGTGGTAACTATAGGTCCCTCGGGTGTGGCGGATCGTCACATGCAAGTGGGTCTACTAGTCGGACCGGGTGCGGAATACCCGTGACTAGGTAGAGAGTCTTACAACACAAAGTAAAACGACAAGAGAATCACTTTAAACTTTCGTCTATTATAAACACTTGAAGGTTACAGAGAGAAATACTGAGATTACAAGTTCTGTGTATTTGCTACTATGAATGCGTCTGAGATTGCGTACTTATCTAGTGTCAACCATTCCTATTTATACACGACCTGATGCCTGCGCACTTAGCAAGTGCGCAGGGCAATTTGCACATGCGTACTTAGCAAGTACGCAAAGGTATTCTTGCGTACTTGCTAAGTACGTAGGAACTATCTCCTGCGCACATACAAATGCGCAAAACACTTACAAACAAAGACAAATACATTCATGAAAGTACTAAACTAAGACTCTATCTATCCAGAGTGTTTGTCACAGGAAAGTGCTTAAACAAACTCCCCCTTGACAACAGCTTTGGATCATCTTCGATCTTTAGTCTTCAGTCTTCAGTCTTCACAGCTATGCATCTTTAGCTTCCATCTTCTTCTTATAGTCAAGGCAGAACTTGATCACCTTGTCATATTTAGAAGCAAGGAATTTCGTCCATTCGTCCGTATGCATGCAATACATGTCTACTAGTGCCTCCAGATCTTTCACAGAGAAGTTAATGATGCAAACTTCATCAAATACTCTGATTAGTTCCCTCGGCACTAAGCATCCACTTTTTGACCTCACCTTTCCAATCACCACAGCCTCGCTCGTCTTTGGATCTACGTACCAGTACCACATGTCACCGAGGATATCCTGAGATAACTTGCTCAGGGGAATCTTCGTTTCACATAGCACTGGCTTGTGTAACAATTTCTTTAAGAATTTCATAGTCACAAGATGTCTTGCTGTCTTATCCTTAACTCGCTTGGGCACTTGAGGCTTGAAAACATCAAACTTCTCAGATCTTGCTTCCCGCTGTAGAACCACCCACAAACCTATCGCCACTGCGTGATTAGAATGACCCAGCAGCTCTCGGTTTGCTAGGATCATAAGGTCGTATTTGGTTAAGGAGTTGAACGCTTCACTAGTTGGTTTCAAGTATTGAACCCCTCCAGATCTTTTGATTGCGAACAACTGCTTATCCTCCTCGAACCTTATAGCCAAGATCATCCTTGTTGCCCCTTGTTTGTCTATGATAGATGTCTTCTGCCAAACAGGAGCTGGACCCTTAGATGAAGTAGAAGGCATATCTTTTTCTTTCGGTGCCTCCGGATCCACGGGTGTAGGGTCAACTGGGGAGGCTTCAGTCGAGGCTTCAACATTACTAGCATGCTCTACTGAACATGTGTCGAGCTAAGCTTCGAAGGACGAAACTTCAAAGATCTCTCCATCTTCTAACTCATACTCTCCTTCCCCGTCGCCCTTGGGAACTTCTATCACTACATCCTCATCATCTTCATCCCAATCATCACCCGAGTCGATCTCTCCTTCTTCTAGGTTGTAGAGAGCATCGATCTGTGCTTCCTTGGAATAGTCAGTCTCTAAGTATAAGATCTCATCGTCAGATAGATCCTTAAGCACATCAGTCGCTGACTTTCCTTTGTCACCACCACCACCAGAAGTATCACCACCCTCCTGATGAGAAGACTCCCCCTGAGCCATTGGAATAGCAGAGATGGGCACAATTGCTAAAGCTTGGTGCTCACCCCCACTAGGACCGACTTCGGGATCCTTATCTTTGTCATCATCCTTTGTCAAGTCGACAGGATGACAAGGCTCATCACCAGTAGGTGTCTTTTCTTTCTCTTTCTCCTTCTCCTTATCTTTCTCCCCTGAGTATCAAGCTTCTTGGTCAGTTCAGCAATTAGTTTGACCATCAGCTCATGCTCCTTCTTCTGCATATCAAACCTTAGCTTGAGAGACGACCTGTGCCCTAGAATCATGTTGTTTGTCTGGATTAGAAGCTCATTATGGGCCATTATGTTCTTCAGTTTCTCATCTGTCCCCGTTCTCTGGCTTCGTAGAATTCTAACTTCGTCCACCAACGAATTAATCTGTGCTTGTTGAGCATCATATTCCTCCTTTGAATTCTGAATAGTTTCCAACAAACCAGCAACTTAGGTTTCCAGAATTGCTATCCTTTCTTCATTAGGATCAGGATGTCTAGAGGTAGATGCTTCAGCATTATGAATTGGGGAGGAGAAGATAGTATCGAAGCAAACCCTTGAGTAAATTCCCCGTAGTTGAAGGGTTGACTTATCGGTTCAATGGTGGTTGTTGGGATTGAGGATGTGATGACGGTTGTAGGTGTTATGGAAAGGGTGATGGTGACTGACTCCGTGAGAATTGGAGTAATTACCGCCACCTGGACAGATGTCACAGGGAGGGTCACTATCACAGGAACCTCCTCTGTGATTGAAGTGACTGCCACCTCAGGTTGTACTTGTGGCCTCCTCCTCTGTCTTTGATATAATTGATGTGAAGGTGAAGTAGAGGTTGAGTCAGTACTTGCAGCTGGAACTTGTACTTGCTGTAGAGTAGTAACCTCCACCTCACTGGGAATAGCAAGTTGTTGCCTATCCCCTCTATTCTTGTTTACACTTTCATGCCTCTGTCTCTGTATAGCAGCGTCAGAGTCAGAATCTGGATCATATTCTTTGCTTGAAGCTTGTCGCTTTCTCTTTGAGGACGACTCAGGTAGGGTTACCTTCATCATTCTCCTTGGGTGAGCCTGCGATGGTGCATCATTGGAATCAGAAGAATCAGACGATGTCTCTTTCGAGTCGGATCCCTCTGCACCATCATGACCTTCTTCTTCGTCTCCATTTTCTGACGATCCATCTACACTTTCCACCTCCTCTTGTTGTTGTTGTTGTTCATCTGAATGTTCACTCAACTCTGGCTCCGAATCATGGCTATACCATGTCGAGTCAGCCGGTGCCACATATGCTTCGTTTATTAGTGGCCAAAAAGTGATGTATGCTCAGGGGTAGGATCTACACTGCCTGGCTTTAAAAACTGTGCAAACACTCTTTTGTCCACCCTTTTAACTTGCAATCTCTCCCAGTTGCAGGTAGGTTTGGCAACGCATCGTCAATCAGAAGTTGCACAAACCTTGGGTATAATAAGAACCTGAACCTCTCAGCCGTGTTAATCTGATCATTGATGGCTTTGAATATATATCGTGAGAAGTTGTAGCCCTTATTGAGAGATAAGCCAACCATGGCAGTAGCAAGGTCATGACCCATTGCATCCTTTCCAGCTTTTCTTGAGGAGATGCACATGATCATGATGTGGGCAAAATATCTCCCTTGATCAAGCACCCACATTTTCTTGTAAGAAGCATAGTCTCTCGCACTGACATACCCCATTCGTTGCCTCCAACAGCCATCCACAAATTAGTTAGGATAGGCTGTCGGGTCGGTGGAAAGATCCTTGAATTGCAAGACCCGTCGAATAGTGTCTTCAGAAAAGGCGATATCATGACCCGCAACGGTAGCCCTTATAACATTGGGGGTTACCGTGCAATCATGCTTCGCGGTCTCCCAAAATTGCTCGAGATAAGGTCTTGAAACGATAGGGTCAGCTGAAATAGCATAGCTGATTCTTGAACGGTTCAAGAAATCAACTATCTCTCGATACTGAAGTGCTGCACCCTTCTATTCAGGTTGATTATGAGCTAGAAGATTGAACTCATTCGTAAACGCACGAGCCATAATCTGCAAAAACACACAGAAAACATAATCAGAACAAGTTTCATTGGAATTGAATTAACATGACTCAATATAGCAGTTACTCTTTGAACTGAATTTCCAGAATTAGAAATTTTTCCCAAGTGTTGGTCACACAGGAATTTCCTCTTGCGTACTTAACAAGTAAGCAAGAATTACTTCTTGCGTACTTGCTAAGTGCGCAAGAAACGTAATAGTTCAAAATTCCAGAGGTCTAAGAAATCCACGGATGCTCAAGAATTGGGTAGATTAGGTCACCACAAGGTCGGAATCAGTGATTACGACCCATGGAACCAACATCCACGGATGCTCAAGAATTGGCTACATTGGTCCAATTTTGACCTAAACGATGACCATTCGAACCGACGGTCAAATCCAAGCCCAAGGTCAAAATCAAAGGATTAAACGGACGATTAAGAGCTGATTAAGAGTCGATTAATGATTCTAATCAAGTTTTAGTTATCGTGAATTAACAAAACAACCAATAATTTGTCTAAAATCACGGATTAAACCCTAAATTTTTTAAGTTTCTGAATCGGTCCATAATCGCGATTTTGTGGATGGATTGAGTCTAGATTCTAACCAATGGATTGTAGTACAAAGATGATACTAGTAACGAGACAAAAAATCAGTTGGAACACTCTGATTTTTTGAGGAAATTTGCGAAAGGAATTGAAAAGGCTTTTGAGTTTAAATGATAAAAGTCTGAAAATTTTCTAAGTGCCATATATATACCCAACACAAAACGGTCTTGCGTACTTGCTAAGTGCGCAAGGGTTAACTCCTGCGTACTTACAAGTGCGCAAGACTTAACTCTTGCGTACTTGTTAAGTACGCAGGGCTTACCTCATGCACACTTGTCAAGTACGCAGAAACCCTTAAGTGCGCAAACTTTCAACTCAAATTATGAAGGTTTTTTTTAAGTTAAATAACGAACAAGATAATCAACATTCAATCAAGAGGATTCAAACTCAATCTAGGAAGGTTAAATACAAATATTTTTGGTTTTTCTTATTAAGATTGAACTATACACAAACTTAAAATCTTTTTGATCTTTTCTAGATAGAAATATACACGTATTTACACAAACTATTTTTGATCAAAGACACGAGCAGAGGATCATATCAGGCTAACTTACAGCAAAAACGATACAATATAAACATCAAAGAATATGGGATCATGTCATGGATTACTATTTATTCATACATAATAAGCACATAAACAAGTAATTCAAGTTGACAATATTATAAGATTTGAAACTATAAGCATCTTTGTATCACGTTCTTGTGTATTAAGGTATTAATTATAAGATATACAACGTGTACCCCACTGATATGCTACAATAATGTAAATTGTACTATCTCAAGGCATCTAAGATTTTCCCAATGATTTTCTAAGCGGAACTGCAATCTTGGAGAAATTTGAGATGAAACGACGATAGTAACCTGCTAGTCCAAGGAATGAACGAATCTCGGTAGGAGTCTTAGGAGTACTCCAATTCGATCCCTGTAGAGGGGTTTTATCCCTCAAGCCGACTAGGGCCGTTCTCTGTGGGGTTTTCTCCTTGAACGCGCACCAACCTCGATGCCAGGTGGGCCCGGTTCAGACAACATACGGGTATGAAATTCTCATATGCAAGCATACATGATGAAAACAATGCTACATGATCTTCAGCTATTTTGACTATTGCAGAATGGTTAGCTGAAGACGTAGCTGGAGGATTTCTTGAGGTGTGTTGTACGATTCAGAATCGAGTGATTCATTTGTCTTGGTTTCATTAGATTTCTTCATTGAATATCGGTATGATGATTCAGGATAATGAATAAGGTGTTTGAATAAGGTAAGGGAATCCAACTTTTATCTGGATTTGATTTCAATGAATCAGGAGTGATTCAAGGGTGAATACATGCTCAACGGTTGATGTAGAGACATGTCTTGATTCAAACTCTCCTTGCATACTTGTGAGTATGGGCAGTGAGATGAACCGCATTAATTGTGCTAACGACATAACCCGAAACTGACCTCAAAAGAAAAATTATTGCCAAAATCTAACATCCTTTATACGATAATGATCTTTTCTATTCTTTTACGCACACACACTAGCAAACATGGGTTCAAATCACAGTTGTAATTTTAGATTAAGTTTCCACACTACTATTGATTCAAAGACGCATACAGTCTACGGACAATTCAAATTACTTGTAAATAAGCAGATTAAAACCATAATAGTTTACACAATTAAGTAAGCATGACGCAATCATTTCCCATATGAGCAGTCTGTGACGTTTAGATCATTTCTGATGTACCATCATTTCCTCTTTTCTCACGTTAACTTTGAAATTTTCTCCATTTTCTATTTTTTTTTATTTTGTAAAATGTTTTTGAAAGTTAAAAGAACTATACAGAAAACTTAAAAGAAAATAAAAAAATTTAACTTTCATGAATTGAATTGATTTAAGAAAAACAAGTTTTCACTCAGGATTGAACATTCCTATCAAGTTGACAAGATGCTCAAAAAGGGATCGATCAAATGCCTTTGTGAAAAGGTCAACAAGATTTTCATCCGTGTGAACTTTAACAAGTTCAATTAAATGCTTTTTAGCACAATCACGGATGAAATGATGGCGAATTTCTATATGTTTAGTTTTGGAATGTTTCACTGGGTTATTTGTGATGGACATTGTGGCATTGTTGTCAATGAACAAAGGAGTTCCATTGAAGTTTAAGTCGTAGTCTCTCAATTGCTGCTGAATCCACAATATCTGAGAACAACCGCTCGCCACAGCAATGTATTCTGCTTCACAAGTTGAGACAAAAACCGTTGACTGCTTCTTACACTGCCAGGAAACCAGTCTATCTCCTAAGAATTGACATCAACCAGAAGTTGACTTTCTGTCAAGGTTACAACCGCCATAGTCTGAATCAGTGTAGGCTTTGAAGTCGAATGACTGCTGCTTAGAGTACCAAATACCCAATCGAGGTTTCCCTTTCAAGTATCTGAAAATTCTCTTCACGGCTATCATATGTGACTCCTTCGGTTGAGACTGAAACCTTGAGCACAAGCACACAACAAACATTATATCGGGTCTTGAAGATGTGAGATACATAAGTGATCCGATCATCCCACGGTACAATCTGCAATCCACATCCTTTCCATCTTCGTCAGGATGCAGACCATGATTGACTAGGATAGGTGTGCCATAAGTACTGATATCATTCCTCTTGTATTTTGACAAGATGTCCTACACATACTTAGTTTCATGTAGATAAATGCCATCCTCTCTTTGACTGACTTGCAGACCTAGGAAGAACGACAATTCACCCATGTTACTCATTTCAAACTTAGACTTCATCACCTGCTCGAATTCCCTACACATCCCTTCATTTGTAGATCCAAAAATAATGTTGTCAACATACACTAGTACGAGAAGAATGTCACCTCCTGCTTTCCTAATGAAGAGGGTTGAGTCAATCTGTCCACGATCGAAACCATTAGACAATAGATGCTTAGATAATGTCTCATACCATGCCCGCGGTGCTTGATGAAGACCATAAAGTGCTTTGTCGAGCTTATAAACTTTATTGATATTATGCGGATCTTCAAAGCCGGGAGGTTGAGTGACATAGACCTCTTCATGTATTTTTCCATATAGGAAAGCACTCTTCACATCAAGTTGATAGACCTTGAAGCTGACATATGTGGCATAAGCCAAGAACAGTCGAATGGCCTCAATTCTAGCAACTGGGGCATATACTTCCGTGTAATCCAAGCCCTCTTGTTGATAAAAACCCTAAACAACCAATCTTGCTTTGTTCTTCACAGCCACATGACAATCATCCATCTTGCATTTGAACACCCATCTGGTTCCAATTGGCTGAAAGCCTTTTGGTAAGTCAACCAAATCCCACACGTGCAACTTTTGGAATTGAGACAATTCATCTTGCATCGCCTCAATCCAGTAGTTGTCCGTGAGAGCCTCCTTCACATTCTTCGGATCTAACGGGGACACGAATGCAGCATGCAGACATGTTTCCATGACACTAGTGTCAAGTATCTCCGAGTAAAGACTAGTGTTCTCTGTAATTGTTCGATAACGAGTCTAAACACCGGCATGAGGATCACCAGTAATGTTGTCGATTGAATGATTCTTATGCACTCTCGTCTCTGGTACATTCGGTTCCTGAATTTCTGAATCGTGATTCGTGCTTAACTCCCCCATTTCCTGTGTTCCAGAAGAAGTAGATTCAAAGTTAATTGGATCAGCTGGAGCTTCATTTCCTACAGTTGTGTTAGGATTAGCTTGAGCGTCATCTCCATCAACATGAACATCTTCACTGTTATCACTGTCATGATTTACAGATGCAGATGCAACATTGGAATCAAGAGTTACAATCGGTACAGTAGCACAAGTAGAGAAACTGGAGTCATCGCCACCACCCAATAATTCATAAACATTTGCGGCGTCAACTGCAGATAGATCAGGAAGATTGAATGACTTGAATAGCGCATCATAATCAAAACCCCAAGCTAGACCTGTTGGTTCTGGTGGAATGCTGTGTTTACTGCAATCCACTTCAAACCATTCCTCGACAGTACGAGTTCCTATATTGTACACTCTCTTATAAGGCGAGTTGGCAATGTATCCTAAGAAGATGCCTTCCACCGCTTTTGCATGAAACTTAGACTGGCGGTCTTTGTATTGTAGCAATAAGGAACAGGGACTACCAAAAGGAACTAGGTAATCAAGATTGGGAAGTCGATTGCTGCTCAACTCGTAACAAGTCTTGTTGTGCCTCTTCACAACCAGAACTCTGTTTAAGACATGACAAGCTGTATTAACTGCTTCTGCCCAGAACGTGATAGGAAGCTTTGCATCCGACAGCATAGTCCTTGCAGTCTCAATCAATGTTCTGTTCTTTCGTTCTGCAACTCCATTCTGCTGAGGTGTGTATGGGGCGCTGAATTCATGACGGATCCCCTTCTTGAGACAGAAAAGTTCCATCAAATTATTCTTGAACTCAGTTCCGTTGTCACTCCTTATTCTTCTAACCTTCAGCTTGCAAAGAGATTCCAAGCTCAGGATCAGGTATTAAAGAATATCAGCAGTCTCGTCCTTTGTACCTAAAAAATGCACCCAAGAAAAACGTGAGAAATCATCAGTTACAACCAGACAGAACGACTTACCTCCAATACTCTTGATACTTATGGGGCCAAACAGATCCATGTGTAATAGCTCCAAAGGGGTATCAATGGAGTTTTGGAGCTTGGGCTTGTGAGACTTCCGCTGCTGTTTGCCCTTTTTACAAGGCATACAGTCATCTACAATGGTAAATCTCAGCTTAGGAACCCTGGTTACCAAACCGTTTCGGACCAGATGATTCATTTTACGATAAGAAATATGTCTGAGTTTCCTATGCCACAAGATAGAGTCAAGCTTTGTCGCTTTGGTAAGCAAACAAGTAGCAACTGATGAGGTGGTTGTTGCCACGTTCATATCAATCTGATAGGTGTCGTTTGTCCTTGGCGCTCTCATCAGAATCCAGTCTTCAGGAACTTCAAAACCAGGCTTGAGAATCAAGCATTCATTCTTATCAAACATCACCGAGTACTGCTTGTCGCACATTTGGGAGACACTCAGCAGGTTATGCTTCAGCTGCTCGCAAAAGTTGACATTGTCAAAACTGACACAACCATTTTATACCACGCCTTAACACGTGATACTGCCTCCTTTCTCTCCAGCAAAGGCCACATAGCCGCCTCTAAATGGTTTCACGTCTTGAAGCAAGGCCATGTTTCCTGTCATGTGTCGGGAGCATCCACTATCTACATACCAGCGGTTAGAGATAGTACCCTTCGGACGTCCCTGCACGAGTCACAAAAAGAGTTAGTTAGATTTAGAGACCCAAGCCATAGTGGTCTTGGGTCGTCCATCCTTTTCAAAATAAACTATCTCTTTTAACTCACAGTCGTGATGACTGTTCAAAATGGATGAATCTTTAAATGAATTAGAACTACGAGATTGAGAATTTTTAGATTTGATAGTCCAGGACCTCTTCTTTTTCTTAACCGAAACAGTAGACTTATGTTCAACAACAGCAGGTGAACTAGTGGAAGCTTCACCTGATTGAACTCCAGTCAGCTGTTCTAGCTTTCTCAACCTCTTATTCCTTCTCCTTCTATGTGGCTTAGAGAGTTTCACCATAGGTTTCTCACCAGTACGTGTACTACCAGATGTAGATACATAAGGTACATCAGGTTGCTTTACCTTTCTTGAAACAGATGGTTTGGCCTCAGATTTGATCTTTGGCTTTGCCATCGGTTTAACTGGTGGTTTCACCACATTTTGTTTTGGACATTTGGGAGGTTTCACTGATGGCGACTTAGGGATGATAGCCGGTTATGAAACAATAGGTCGTTTCCCTTGGTTCTTTGAAGGATAGTTCACAAAAATTTGACCAACCAAGCCACAGTGAAAGCAAGTCCTCTTTTCTGTGTAAGTCCTCCTATAAGGCTCGTTATATCTAGCAATAGATGACTCAGCATTATGAGCAGGAGGGGTTGGTTTATGAACAGGAGTTTGACCCGATACAGATTGGTTCTTGGGAGTATAGTATTTTTGCAAATTTTCTTTGTAACCAAGCCCATAGTGAGCTGAAAAAGCCTCTTTCTTTACTTGATTAAGATTTTTACACCCCCCATAAAGCATTACCTTTAATTTATCATTAGATTCAATGATATCGGGTTCAGTTAAAATACAGTTATCACTATTAGTGATAATGTTTTTCTTGACTTTCTGTTTAGATAACAAATCCTCAGATACTACTCCTTCAGGGCAAGTGTTAACGGACCCATCATCGGAAGCAGTAAAGAACTCCTCATTAGATGTAGAGTTAGCCTTACTTGAGGAATCATCCTTTTTAGAGGAATCATCCTTTCCTAAGGAATCATCAAGACAAGTTAGATCAATGTCTATTAAGCTGTTGACAAACATCCCGCTAACTGGTGGAGGAATGGCATTAGTACCCAGCCCTAAGCCATTCATTTGCCTTACTACAGATTTGTAGTGTTCCACCACAAAACGAGAGTTTTTCAACTTCTCATTAGAAAATTTCAACTGCAATATTTCATTTTGCAGCTTGTTAATTTCATTGTTCCTTTTCTCCAACCCCTTATATGCAATATCAAAGTGAAGCTGTTGATCGCTCATTTTTAGTGAATAATCACGTTTTTCCTTTTTCAACGTTTCAATTGAATCTTTAAATCGTTTTTCGTTTTCTTTGTAGCTTAACGTTGCAATACGAAGGGGTTCGACTTTGTCTTGAAGCTTAGAATTTTCAATTTTTAAGCCTCGACATTTGGAATAAGAAATAACAGAAAAAGGATTAGAATCTACCTTAGTTGATGAACTTGTTGCCTCTCCAATAGCCATGAGAGCAACAACAGTAGTAGATTCCTCTTGATCAGCTACAGAAGTTTCCTTTTCTTCAGCTTCCCTTTTCTCAGCTTCCATTATCTCCATGAGCTCAGTCATGAGACCAACCTGAGTTTGTGCAATCATGGCATCTTCCAGATGAACACCCCAATCAAAGCTGTCGTTTTGTTGAGCTACCAGTGCATTGGATGAACCATCGTGGCTTTGATTGTGGTTGTTTGTGTTGTTGTAGCTATGGCTGTTTCCTTGGCTAGGTCTGGTGAAACCCGAAGCCAGTGCTCTGTCTTTCTGACATTCACGAGCAAAGTGTCCAAAGTTTAGACACTTATAACATTTGGCCTTGGATTTGTCAAAACCAACCTTGGCATTAGAATGCCCGCCAATGAACTTTCTTCCTGTTATGTTCAGGAAACGCTTAGTTCTCCCTAAGATCATGGCCATATTCCGTTGAATATCCATGTCCTCCATGTCATCAGGATCCACTTGATTAAAATCTTCTTCAATTGTCTCGGGATCTGTAAGCTTGCCACCTATGAAGTTCTCGTAGGCCAGCATACAAGATGAAAATAGTTCTACATGATCTTCAGCTATTTTGGCTATTGTTGATTGGTTAGCTGAAGTTGTAACGGGAGGATTTCTTGAGGTGTGTTGTTGATGAGATCCAGAACCTGATCTAGATGCATAGCATGCATGACCACCACAACCATTTGAGTGGTCTTCTTTAGTAGAGTTTCCAGAGAAAAGGGCAATTCCAGAGCCCGAAGATTTGGTTGTAGAAGACGTCCCATGATACATAGAAGGGTCTTGTATCTGAGGTCTTCCTGAGCTCTCCTTCTTTCTAAGGTTCATGTTATGAGCTTGAACCTTTCCAATTGCCTCCTCCACTACCATTTCATAGAATTTTGGATTCTCTCTCATCAGGGTTGTGTACATTTCAAACCTGGGTGGCAAAGCATCTAGAAACTTTTCCACCAACTCTTCATCGGGATACTTGAGCTTAAAAGCTTTCAATTCTGTCTGCAGATGATAGAATCTAGAGATGAGGTCATCTAAAGACTCATTCTCCAAAAATCTGAAGCATTCATACTGCTTCCTGAGTAGATCCCGTTTACTCTTCTTGAAATCACTATCCCCCTCGAATCTTTTCTGTAACGCCTTCCATAGATCCTTAGAGTTGTCATAACCTCTGAAGCTGTGGAACAACTCCCGAGTTAATGCCATATTGATTGAACCAAGAGCCTTCTTCTCTCAATCATAAGCTTTCTTTTCTTCTTCATCGAGTTTGGAGATAGGCTTAGGCAGTTCATTATCACGATAAATGTGTGTGGGATGCTTATATCCTTCTAGGATTGGTATCCATAAAGAAGAATCGGTGTATGAAATGTAATGCTCAAAGCGTGCCTTCCAGTTAGAATAATCATTTACATTTAGCAGCTTTGGCGGTTTCTGAGGAGTACCGATCTCATTGTCATAGTTTAAAAGGTTTCCAAGGTTCTGAAGATTCGACATGGTGAACACTTAGTCAAATTTCGGAAAAATCAGAGACACTTGCGAACTTAGAGGAATGGTCTTGCTTATTTAAGATTTGCTCTTGCGTACTTGATAAGTACGCAGGAGTAAATGATAAGGACGCAGGATATAACTTAAGTACGCACAAGATTAGTCTTGCGTATTTAGTAAGTACGCAAGAGATTAGTCTTGCGTATTTAGTAAGTACGCAGCAAGACTGTACTTTTTGCCCGATATGGTAAGTACGCAGAACACCTTTTCACCAACTGTCACCAAACTATTTCGGTCACTAGAAACACACCGGAGATGGAAAAAATCGGACGAATGAACAATCAAAATAAGCCAAAGGGTCAGAAACTTGTTTCTAACCAACCTTTGATGCTCAAAACACACAAAATACACAACAAAAGTCGGTTTTTGAGTGACTTTTGCTTCTAAAGTAGTGCTCACGAGCTAACCCTATTTTATTACAAAAATCAATAGCAACACCTCCTTTTGCTTGTAAAACTCTGTAGAAAACTCTCCAAACTCACTCACAACACTAGAAATCAAGAGCAATACTCTGATACCACTTGTAGGTCCCTCGGGTGTGGTGGATAGTCACATGCAAGTGGGTCTACTAGTCGGACCGGGTGCGGAATACCCGTGACCAGGTGGAGAGTCTTACAACACAAAGTAAACCGATAAGAGAATCAATTTAAACTTTCGTCTATTATAAACACTTGAAGGTTACAGAGAGAAATACTGAGATTACAAGTTCTGCATATTTGCTACGACGAATGCGTCTGAGATTGCGTACCTATCTACTGTTAACCATTCCTATTTATACATGACCTGATGCCTGCGCACTTAGCAAGTGCGCAAGGCAATTTGCTCATGCGTACTTAGCGAGTACGCAAAGGTATTCATGAGTACTTGCTAAGTACGCAGGAACTATCTCCTGCGCACATACAAGTGTGCAAAACACTTAGAGAAATCTGCAACAGTCAATATGTAAAAGTAAATACAACTCAATAACTAATACATACAGACACTTACAAACAAAGACAAATACATTCATGAAAGTACTAAACTAAGACTCTATCTATCCAGAGTGTTTGTCACAGGAAAGTGCTTCAATAGTAACGGTCTGTTACGAGCTGAACACGCCGACAATGATGACGTGCCACATGTTTTGGGTCTAGTTTGAGAATGATGTTTATCAAATCAAGCAATCACGAGAAATTTAGGGTCGCGTCACGTGTTTTGGTCTGAGAGTCACTAGGTTGTCTTCAGCCGACTCTCGTGAGTCGCCAGGTCGGTTTCAGCCGACTCTCATAGAGTGTTGTCACACCATGCCTCAGGCACTCCCTGGGCATGTGCATCATCGATTGGTACCTTTTTTGATTTCAGAGTTTCTATAAAACACAACGGAAGTCTTTTCACAATGATCATTCATTATTTGTTATCAATCTTGAGGGTTGTTTTTGTAAATATCAAGACCTAGTTGGAAAACAAAAGCCTTGTATTTATTTCATAAACATAGGGATTTAAATACCCTTTTTCATTTGATTACAAAACAATGTTTGAAACCAAATACATCTCTTGTCTCCTTTGGACAAGTTTCAAGCCATGAGAAATAGTACTATCCAAGGTTGATCAGTCTCTTGGTCCTATCTCCTCTTTCATCTTTTAGGATTTCCAATGCACGAGGCCTGAGAATCCAACGTCCAAGTTATCCTTTCTCAATGGGTCAGATCTATGTCTGCCTGTATCCCCTTTTTCCTTTTCATTTTATTCTTTGCCTGAAAACATTTTGAAAATGAAACGTCAGTGCGAACGCCGGTGAATACAATTATCATGACAATAAAATCATTTGGCACAAACAAGTATTAATTTCATAATCACACCTTTATGTTTAAAGCACACATTCAGCAGGCCCATGTCCTGACCGTATGTACCACTGTATACACTGGCGTCATGCCTTATAACATCGGACAGGTCCACGCCTCTGAACTTGTTATAAGATAAGCACCTGCTGCAATCCGGAACTCTCACCCAAGACCCATGTATCCCTAGCAAGTTTTACGTATACCTATGGCCCGAATGCTTTGTCGTAGAAGAACGTTGAGCATTATTCCCTTAACCTTTATTTGGCCATTTTCGTAAATGTAAATGTTTTGACACAAGTTTTAAATGAGATAAAGTATTCACCTTGATTATAGGAATGGCCCCCTAAGATTATAAAGCTATCCTCTTAACTTGATTCTTCTAGCGTACCAGCACTTCTAAGAGCGTTTCTTCTTAGACCGAGTACTACAACGAGCGGGAGTTGGATCGGGATCATCTTGAATGGGCTAGGGATCTCCTAGAACAAGTTTTGGAAGTTGGAATCGTGTTTGGGATGGTGAAAATTGAATGAGATTATTCAACTATTTATAGGATGAGATCAGGGTCCATGTCGGACCGATATGACAAGGGATGTAGAGTCTTGTATTTTTATAAGTTGATGTCATCAATGTATTTTGAACAATGTTATTTTAGTTTATTTACTTTTAATTTCATTTGATGTAATTTCCTGTTTTTTAGTCTAAGTCTGGGCCATCGAAACTACTTAGTTTCGATTGAGGTTTATTCAATCAAAACTAGTAGTTTCGATAGATAGGAAGTTTCGACAGGTTTGTTCTTTCACTTGTAAATGCTCAACCGAAACTACTAGTTTCGGTGAGCATAGTTTCGATGCCTGTTAACTTACTCTAAATAGCCTAGTTTGAGAATTTTTAGGGTGTGGATAGCGGCTGTAACCCTGAAATTCTCTCTTTCACAGTTTTCTGAATCAATACACATTTGGAGTTAATTCATCTGTTGTTCTTACAATTTCATATCATACGTGTGTTGATTCCTATGTGGTTTGCCTATTTATCTTCACCAATTCTATTTCTACCATCTGTTTCACCACCATACACACATATTCGGCCTCTCTGTGTGTAATCGATCTTTTGAGTGATCTCCGATTGAAATCTGGACCTACAATTGGTATCAGAGCGTTATGCTCTTGATTTCTGAGTGTATTCAGGTTATTGTGATTGATTTTAGGTGTTTTTTGGTATTTATTGAAGTTTTTCTGCATATGAGTTTTGGAAGCACTGTTTCATCGATTTCCAGTCGTATCTGCTCAAGTTTTCGGGATTAAAGGTTATTTTCGTGATCAGGAGTGTTGTGGGAAGATTTTGGCTGGATCAGATTTGTTTTATCATTACTTTGATTATTGAAGCTGTTCTTCAATAAGGGTTTTCTGAAAATTAGAGAAGAAGACATCAAAACTACCGGGGGACATTCTCTGATTTAGTTTTTCATCGAAACTTCTTGTCTGTACTCTTTGTCTGAAGAAGGTATCATCGAAACTATTTATTTGTCCTGTTATATCGCAACTAACGTGTGCAGATTGATCACCTGAAACTACTACACTATCGAAACTAGTTTTAATCAAAAGTTTCTACTGACTTTGCTGTCTTCATCATCGAAACTAGTTGTTTCTGGATTCTGTTTCTTCTATCGAAACTAGAAGTTTCAGGCAAGCCTTGTTCAATCGAAACTAGGAGTTTTAGTCAGCTTTTTTCTATCGAAACTAGTTGTTTCGATCAAACCTGTTCACCCGAAACTAGCTACTGTTTGATTTTAATTTTCTGAGTTATGACATCTTCAAGCAAAAATTAATATGCTGGAGGAAACAAACCCCCTATCTTGGTGTCCACTAAAGACTTTGATGATTGGACCAAGAAAATGAAGACATTTTTTTAGTTCCATGACCACACTCTTCTACAGTCAATCACTGATGGTCCACACAAGCTAGTTACTACCACTATAGATGTTCAACGTCCCAAGCTTATGTCTAAATATGATGAAAAGGATATTGCCTTAATTGCCAGAGATAACAAGGCTTATGGATCTATTGCTATGGCTCTTCCTATGGATCTGTTCAACATATTTGCTGAGTATACTACTGCTAAAGACCTGCTTTATGTACAAGGTATGAGGGAAGTGCTGAGGTTAGAGAAAGCAAGAGGGATTTTATCAAGAAGCAATATGAGATGTTTAGTAGTGTCCCTGGAGAACCCATGTCTGAGTTGATCAACCGATTCTCAAGCATTGTCTCTAAGTTAAAGGTTTTAGGAATTGAGTATCCCACTGTTGAGTTAAACAGGAAGCTGCTTGATTCACTGCCCGAGGAATGGAATATGTACCGAATTACGGAATATGTACCGAATTATGATCAAGAAAATTGAAAAGTTAAGTGACTTGTCACAGCAAGAACTCTACAACATTCTGGAGTCTTATGAGTTGGAGATAAAGAAGGGTGCAGTCACTCCAACTTCTGTAAACACAGCTCTTCTTATTGGTCAAGGTTCCTCCACTTCATCAAACAAAACTACAATGGCATATTTTCAAACTGATGTCCCACCTTTAATTTCTTGAGTTCAGCCTACTACTTCATCCACCTCTTAGAAGCCAACAACTATGATCCGCGATGAGTATCTGCCTATCATGACTTCTTTCATGTCATGCTATGATGCACTGATTTCTGGAAACCCGACACCGGTCAGCTTTCAACCTGATGACTTGGAGCAGATCAACCCGGATGATTTGGAGAAGATGGACATTGATTGGTGCATGTCTATGCTGACTCTGAGGGCCAAGAGATTCATCAAGAGGACTGGGATGGATAGGTTCAAGCAAGGAAAGACTCTAGGGTTCGGCATCAAAAAGGTGAGATGCTACAACTGTGACCAGCTGGGTCATTTTGCTGGAATTGCAAGGAGCCATCATCAAAGAAGCAGCATGAAAAGAAGAACTCATCTGGAAAGCAAGCTGCCATCTCTCCCAAATCCACTACACCTTCTAGCTCAAAAGCTCTGGTCTGTCAAGCTGATGGACACTATCATCGGGGAGATCAAGAAGCGGAAGCAGCTGACAAGGCGCTGATGGCAGACATTGAAGAAAAAGAAAAATGTGTCATGATTGAACGAGCTGAGGATCTCACCGACGTACCAGCTAAGGTAATGTCTAAGCTTTGCAATGCTAAATCTTGTTTAAATGAAATTTAGAAATATAGATTCATCAACCAGGCCTTGGTCGATGAACGAGATCACATAAAGGTGATGTATGATTCTGTGGCTAAAAATGAGAAACTTTACTTAAAGAAAATTCGTGATATTTCTGGAAAAAATCGATCTTTGATTGTACAACTTACTACACAAAAGAATAATAATCAAATTTTAACAAAAAGACTTCAAAAGGCTGAAAATGCAAATTTTCAAGTTGAACACATGGGTATGGATCAGAAAATTTTATTCGGGATCATTGATAACCAATTTCATAAAAAAGGCATTGGGAATAACTCACACCCACCACCGTATTCAAAGTCTGGTAGATTCGCTGATATGCCAGCTCCTCATGTTCCCACACCTTTTGTTTGCAAGTTATCTGCTGATAACTATATTAAAACTTCAGATCCTGACAGTTTTGCTTCATATGCAGAATCAGATTATGTAGGTTCCGAAGATGATTGTGATGAGAGTTCTAGTGAAGGAAATGTTTTAAATGAATTTGAGTCGGATGAATGTAATAATATGTCCGTGTCAAAACTAGATATTTGTGAACATGATGAAAACTTGTATTTTGGTTCTATGCCTTTTGAGCATGACAGTTAGATAAATGACATTTCTAAGTTTAAGAATGCTTTACCTTTCGTTCCTAAATCTGTTAATGCTATGAGTTGTATTGTAAATTTTAAAAGTGTAGGAGTTGTTGTGACTGACATTCCACAAGAAACAATGAGCAATCTAGAATTTTTCAGATTAAAGGAAGATCAAAGTCTTCAAGAAAGAAATATTGAAGAACTAATTGCCTCTAGTTCTGATGCCTCAACATCACAATCATCTTCATCATCTTGTGATGACAATTATCATGCTAAGCCGACATGTGATAAAGTTTGTTTTAGTTGTGGGGAATCCAATCATGTTTTCAAGACATGTAAATTGTCTACATATCATTTTAAAGAAGAAAACGTACCATCTGTTATTCAAAATTCTGTTGAATATGCTTCAAATATTTTCTCTAAATCTCAACATAGTAGAAATCTGCGACGTAAAAGGATAAAAAATGCTAAAAATTGGTCGAAAAGAATTTGGAAAATTAAGAATAATGATCTTTTTGATAATACATTAAAGGATGATTCTGACTATGACTTCCGAGAAGCATCCTATAAAACTAAGAAGTTCCAAGTTAGCAATGGCTTGGGTACTAATGTCTAAATGATTCATTTTGTGTAGGGGCAATCAAGGAGAATTGGAGACAATATCTGGCATATCGACAGTGGTTGCTCAAGACATATGACTGGTCATTTTTCTTTATTGCAAAATTATCATCCAATATACGGAGATTTTGTCACCATTTGCATGCAATCCAAGAGGAGGAAAGATTGAAGGACAAGGAACTGTGTCCTAGGTGTAAATAGTTTGGAGAATGTCAACTTCGTCCCACAGCTGAAGTACAATCTGATGAGTGTGTCCCAGATTTGTGATAAAGATTTTGTGCCCTCTTCAACTCTAGAGAATGTTTGATTCTGAAGCCTGGAGTGGTTATTCCCGAAGACCTAATCCTTATGCGTGCCCCTCAAAGATTCAATACATAGAGTCTGGATATGAATAACCCATCAGGAATCGAATCATGCTTTCTCTCAAAAGCTTCAGAAGACGAGTCCTTTCTTTGGCACAAAAGATTAGGACATGTGAATTTCAAGACTATGAACTACCTTGTTAGAGGAAACCATGTCATCGGTTTGCCTCTAAAAGACTTCTCACCCGTGGAACATTGTCTCTCTTGTTCCAAGGAAAGCAACACAAATCTTCTCACAAACCCAAAACCACTAATTCCATTGACTCTCCTCTTCAATTGCTTCATATGGATCTCTTCGGTCCTGTGAGTGTCATGAGTCATGGAAGGAAATCCTACTGCTTAATGGTAACCGATGACTTCTCTCGGTTTACTTGGGTATTCTTCCTGGCAAAGAAAGATGAGACGTCAGAGACTATGAAGATTCATCTACTACAAATCGAGAATATGTTCAATCTAAGTGTGAAGACTATCCGTAGTGATCGTGGTAAAGAGTTCAAGAATGCCATTCTAGATTCTTTCTATGAAAGTAATGGTATCTCTCGGCAATTCAGTGCACCTCGTACTCCACAACAAAATGGTGTAGATGAATGAAGAAATTGTACGTTGATACAAGCAGCAAGGACTATGATCGTTGATTCAAAGCTTCCTGACACGTTTTGGGCTGAGGCAGTCAATACCGCATGTTTTGTGCAAAACTGAGTTCTTATCACCAAAAGCTGCAACAAGACTCCGTATGAGATTATCTATAAGCGCAAGCCTGTTATTGACTTCTTCAGAAAATTTGGGTGTTTATGCACAATGTTGAATACTTCAGATCAGCTGAACAAGTTCGAAGCCAAAGCTGATGAGTGTTACTTTGTGGGCTATTCTTCAAATCAAAGAGCTTTTCGTGTTTACAACAAAAGACGAAGGATTGTGTTGCAGTCCATTGATATCAACTGGCACGAAAGCAATCATACGGACGCTGGGGACGGTCCTGATTGGCTTTTTCATGTCGATTCTTTGTTTAAATCATTTAATCTTCCTGATTTCACTAACATATCTATCTCCGCTAATCCTTTTATGTCTGTGAATATCCTAGGTACCTCGACTGCTTCAAGCTCGTCTTCGTCAAGTTAACATATAGATGTTCCTCCTACAATAGGTAATGCTAAATTCACTCAGGACTCTTCGGACTCTGTGGCAACAAGTGAAACTGTTGAGGAAGAAACTCCTCCAACAGTGAATGTTGCTCCACAATCCTTTACTGAAGATTCTTTTATGGAAGAACTTTTTTTTCCTGACAACAACATCACAAATTTGGAAGACAACCTTGAATAGGATATTATTCCACAGCTACAGATTCACAAGGATCACCCTACAAACATCATCATTGGTCCACTCAATGTGGGAGTCCGAACTCATAGTGCCACCGAAGCAATGAATGACGGTCTCTTCACTTGCTTCATATCTCAAGTTAAGCCTAAGAATATCAAAGCCGCATTGCTTTAGAACAATTGGGTGGAGGCCATGCAGGAAGAATTGCAACAGTTCAATAAGTTACATGTGTGGAATCTGGTTGACCTTCAAAAGAACAATGTCCCAATCGGCACTCATTGGGTATTTCATAACAAGAAGATGAAGGAGGAATAGTGGTTCGAAATAAATCCCGCTTGGTGGTTCAGCGGTTTTCTCAAGAAGAAGGGATTGCCTTTGAGGACGTCTTTGCACCAGTGGCTCGCTTGGAAGCCATCAGAATGTTTCTCGCATATGCAGCCTACATGGAATTCACAGTTCATCAAATGGATGTCAAAAGCGCATTTCTATATGGAAAGGTTCAAAAGGAAGTTTATGTCAAGCAGCCGCCGGGTTTCATTGATCCAAACTATCCTGACCGAGTTTACAAACTAGATAAGGCATTGTACGGTCTCCATCAAGCTCCTCGTGCGTGGTATGAAACGTTATCTAAGCATCTAGTTGATAATGGTTTCACACGAGGGGCAATTGACCAAACTTTGTTTAAAAGAAAGGATGGTGTGGATACCATTTTGGTGCAAATCTTTGTTGATGATATCATTTTTGGCTCCACAAGTCCTCGGTTGTGTAAAGAGTTCGAGGAAGTTAAGCGTTCTAAGTTTGAAATGAGTTATATGGGAGAAATGAAGTTCTTTCTTGGTTTGCAAGTAGATCAGTCTGAGTCGGGAATTCTTATCCATCAAGAAAAATATGTCAAAGCAATTCTGAACAAGTTCAAAATGACTGAGTCTCATCCTTACAAGACTCATGTGGAGGTTCGACAATGTCTGTCTCCTAATTTGGATGGTAAAAGCATTGATCAGCACCTCTATCGCTCGATGATAGGATCTCTCATGTATCTCACTGCTAGAAGACCAGACATCATTTTCGCAGTGTGCTTGTGTACACACTTTCAGGCTAATCATAAACTCTCTCATTTAATTGCTATCAAATGTACTTTAAGATATTTGAAGTACAAGCCAAAACTTGGGCTTTGGTATCCCAAAAATAACATGTTTGATCTTTTGGCTTATTTAGATTCAGACTACGAGGGATGCAACTTAGACCAAAAATCCACTTCTGGGGGTTGTCAGTTCCTTGGCAACCGCCTTGTTTCCTAGCAATGTAAGAAACAAACCACCGTTTCTCAATCCACAGCCGAAGCCGAATACATTGCCGCAGCCCTTTGTTATTCCCAAGTAAGGTGGATCCACCATCAAATGCTTGATTACGGGATCACCTTCCATGAAACCCCCATCCTTTGTGACAACACCGCCGTTCCCCATATCACCAAAAATCCCATTCAGCATTCAAAAACCAAACACATTGAGATCAAACATCACTTCATCCGTGACAGTGTCAAAAAGAAACATATCAAAATCGTTGAAGTCAAAATCGACAAGCAAACCACCGACATCTTTACACAAGCCTTTGATTCTGCCAGATTTGAGAAATTGTTGGAGATGCTCGGCATGATCAACTTTCAGTAACCTTTGTGCATATTGTCTTTTCTATTTAAACTTGTTAATCGGGAAGATTTCCAAAAAGATATTATTTTTTTTCTGTATAGTTATTTTCTTTATCAGTTTGTGAAAGCAAAACTTTTGGGGGAGAAATTGGAATTTGTAGTTAGTAAGAAAGGATTTGCTTTGTATAGTCAGAAACAAAAGGAAATTTTTGGTTATTGTTGCTTAAGAAAAACTCTTATCCTCATACTCACTGTAAGTATCACTGTGACAAACGATAGAGTCTGATCACAGTTCTTGAACATGGAATGGACCGTAAGCGATGATGCTTACTAAGGTATAGCCGGTAGGCCCGATATACGGTTATAACCCTTTAGTAGTGTGAAAATCTAATTCTCAATCGTACACATATGTTTGAACCCATTTTTGAAACATCTATCCCATTTTAAGCTAAGAAAACCGATTCAATCAGATATAGGCTTACGTGTTGGATTCTGATTCATGCGCCAGGTGACCGTCAAAGTAACGAAAGTTACCGCTGATGACCCTTTCTTTTTTGCTTACGCAAAGATCTCGGTAGTTCATCTTTTTCCCATCCACTTGGATGATTTAGCCCCGTCTGTTTTGCTTACGCAGAGATCTCAGGTGTTCAACCTTTTACTATCCGCTTTGATAATTTTACGGCTTCTTCTATTTTGCTTACGCAAAGATCTAGAATGTTCGTACCTTTTTAATATCCACTTGGATATTTTTCTTTATTCAAATTCTGATATCCAGTTGGATCTTATTTTACTTTTGGCGGTGATTTTGACTTACCAAGATGGTACCCTGGTTAACCTGTAAGAGATGATATGATGAATGCTGGTATTTCTTGAGGATTGATAGGCTTTCAAAACCATTTTATTTCAAAATGTGGGGTACGCCATGTTTCGTGCTTAAATTGTACCACTTAATCACATGAAAAACTTTGTACCAAAAAATGCTCGGGTTTATCTTGCACAAGTATCGGCTATCTTAAGGGATTCACAGTAGTTGAGTGCAAAATGAAGTGTTTCAAAGGTTTTGACCAGACATGATCTCACGTTGGATCTTTTCTAAGGCTAAGTATTCATATCTTTTATCTGGTTTTTACCTTTATTTTTCATATAAATTTCTTAATCTTTCTTATTAGCTTGTTTTAGTAGTGTACATATTGATTATCTTCTCCATTGTCAACCGAAACAACATCACCATCGAAACTACTCAAACCGCCCGAAACTTCCTCCCACCTGAAACTACTTTGCCCTATCGTAACTAGTAGTTTCGACATGGCAATTTTGGTCTTTTGTCAAGCTCAAATTAAATGACTTCATAATCCGGCTTCTTCTCACGCTCATTCTCACTCGCACTCATAGAAATCATTCTCACCTTCATCTTCACACACAAAAATCTCTCAATTTCTCAGTCTAAGTTTGCAAAATCAGGGTTTCTCATCTGATTCCCCCGTCGTCTTCATCCTTAGGTACTGATGTCTGTTCATATGTGTGCGTTTTTACAAAATCCCAGACCTAGGGTTTAAATTCTGAGAGTTTTACGACTAAATCTTCATAATCTTGGTCGTTTTGTGTTCAAATCATGTTATTAATCTTGCTGATGTTGATATCTCATTTTTGTATTGTATATATTTGCAGATTTCAGTTGATTACTCGGTAAGATGGAGTTTCGATTCTCACAGGATCTTCTTTCTGTCCTCTTTTACTTAGGTTTTAACTCTCTTACATATTTGATTTTGATTCTATAAGTCTGTGTAATGGTTCAAGGTCTTTTTCATTGAGTATTGAGTATGCGCATCTGTTCAGGGTTTAGGCATCGAAACTAGTAGTTTCGGTAAAAGGTGTTTATCTTTTAAAAATCTTTTCAAAAAATTTGAATAGGTTTCTATCGAAACTAGTTTTTTCAATACCCAAGTTTTCCCGAAACTAAGTAGTTTCGATTAGGGTAACTTGCCCGAAACTAGTAGTTTCGATCAGGCTTCTCTGAAATTTTTCTAAGTGTCAGGATTTTGACAATGTTGTTATTTTGCAGTTATGGATCTTCTATTTGTCAAGAGGCATAATGTCTGTGCATTTTTAGATGCCAATGATTCAAAGAGTGCAGTTTTCGTTCAAGTCCTGATATTCCTTGCAAAATCCAACATAAGCTTTGCCATTAGTCACAATGTACCAGTCTTCGAATCAACCATAAGGCAGTTCTGGAACACTGCAGAGATTGTAATCATTGACAACGTGGAACACATTTGAGCTACTGTTCATGATTAGGAGGTGTTATATTAGAGGCTACAATAAGACAGGTGTTATTATTTGCTGACAATCATGAAGCACCGGTGGAATTTCCAAGTTTCTATGTCAAGGAATGTTTTAGAAGACTGGGTCACCCTGATGAGTTCAAGAGTGGGCAAAGCATCAAGAATTCCCTTCCACCTCTCTGGAGGTATATGGTGCACATCTTCATCCACTGCTTTTTCATTCGGAAAGGTGGATTTGACTCTGCAAATGCCATGGTGGCTTCTTCAATGCTAGGGCTGATCAAAGGAAGGGACTACAATTTTCCAGGTCTAGTCTTTAAACAAATGAAAGAAAATCTAACCGGTGGTGCTAGAGATAAATTTTTGGTTTATCCAAGATTTCTCCAGATCATCATCAATCATCTTCACCCAAACCTGCAACAAGATAGTCATGTGTTCGTTTTTTATCATATGATAGCTAAAACCTTTAGCTATATGAAAAGTACTAGCAAAAGAACCAACAGAGTGGTTGCCAATATTCCTCTGTTTAGTCACATTATTGGTGAAGAGGAAGAAGAATTTCCTGACGTGGATCCACAACTACAAGTTGAATCATCATCATCTGAAGAGGAAGAAGAAGAAACAGAGCAAGTTTAAGGGAACCAAGAGGCTGAGTTTGAAGTTGAGCAAAACATAGAACAAGAAATGGAGAAACCAGTTCAAGAAGCTCAGTTTGTAGATCAAGAGATAGAAAATCTGGATCCTTTGGATTTCCAAGCACATGATGAAAACATAGAAGCTGAAGCACATGTTGATGCTAAAGTTAAAGGTAATGTGGAAGTTGAAGCTGAATCAAGTGAAACCTTGGACGAAGTCATCTATGGTACAAAGTATGATCAGTCTGATTATGAGTCTGAAGAAGAGGAGCAGACTGAACCTCCTGCTTCCTCTTCCTAGAGACAAGCTGACTCAAGTTCTGATTATGAAAAAGAAGAACCGCTAGCCATGAAAATCAAGACAGGGATGGAGTCTTTAACCTCTTCATCAGAATCACTTTTTGACATTCCAGAACACCTAACACCCATTCATGCACCTATCTATGTTTCACCACTATCACCACAACCATCTCCACAACATGCACCTCTTCCCACACCACCTGCATCCCCTGCCCATGAAACATCATCTACTGTTCCAAGGGTTAAAACCTTAAGTTTGGATGTAAAGAAATTGCATGATCAAGTTATAAAAAGGGATAAAGTTATAGAGGGTTTGAAGACCGAACTGACTGAGTGCAAGGAAGAAGTTAAAGATCTTAAGCTACAAGTTGGAGGTTTACATACCTAACTAGATGTTCAGCAGACTCAACTTTAAACTATACAGAAGTTAATTTCTCAACAACAATAAGATTTTAAGGCTTCATTGGTTAAATCTTCTCAGCAAGGAACCTTTCAATAGCTCAGGGGGAGACCACTTCTGCTGGTGGACCTTCTTCCCCTCCCTTTGCCACAAATCCTCAGTCTACAATGACTATCTTCACTGGCCCGATTGCCAAGACAAAGGAATCTGTGGAAGTCAAGATTAAAGAAGTTGAGTTCGATCTTCCCTCGACTAGTAAAAGGAGAGCTGCTAGAGAAAGAGGAAAGGGAAAAGAGTCAGTTATTGAAGTGGTAATTCTTGATGAAGAGGAAGTTAGATCAGATCATGAACTGGATGAACTACTAAACCAAGTTGATGACTTGGAACAATTGAATATTACCCTGAAATTATTGCATTAGGTGAAGAACAGGGAGATAAGCTCAAGTATTTCACAGAAGAAGGAAATGAGATTGATGCTCCATCAGATAATGAGCTAGAGGACCAGAATGTCAAAGTGACCTTTGTTGAGCCTGTAAACACTGCTGGGCCAACAGGCACAACTGAAGAAGCTCTAACAGCAACACCAACTCCCACTGCAACAGGAACTGATACTTCATCTGTCCAGGCCTCAGATCCTAGAAGGTCTTGGTTTAAAGAAATGCCAGCTCAGGAACCACCAAAGCACTATGAGTGGTTTGCTGAGTATCAAGAGTTAAAAAGGCCACCAGTTGGGTGGAAGTACGATAAAGAACGTTCACTTTTCATCGTCATAAGATATAAAGGAGGAGTGGAGCACTTCAGGTCTCCTCATGACTTCAGCTCCCTCCCTAAATATGACTTAAGAGCCCTTGCCAAGCTACCTCTACAAAACCCTGGAGATGTGGGCATTACAAGAGATTTTGAGACCTTCTTGAGAAATCAGACCTTCAATGATTTCAGATCCATGACCACTTCTAAACCAAGAAGAGTTATCTCCAAGACTAGGATTCATCCTAGAACTCAAAGGCCCTGGGTAAGCTTTCGGTACAAGCCCGCAGAAACTATCAAATTCATTCAACTACCAAGGTATGTGCTAGTCTGTCTAACTTCAAAATTTCACTAAATGGTTTTACAACTCAACCATTGGAAGTGTTGTAATTGAGTGTGAAGGCAAGGAAGACATTCATATTTTTGAACCTATGGAGCTATTAAAATTTCAACCTGAGGATCTTGAAATGTTATTCAACAACCCTATCAAGATCTTTCATGGAGATGGTGAAGCTGATGCTACCTACCAAAGAGTGGTGTCATTGAATGCCAAGCCATTTTTCAAGAAACCAAGTCAAGAGCCAACTGCTTAGCGAAGAGTTGAAGACATTGATGCAAAAACTTAGGGGGAGATTGCAGAGTCTTGTATTTTTATAAGCTGATGTCATCAATGAATTTTGAACAATGTTATTTTAGTTTATTTACTTGTAATTTCATTTGATGTAATTTCCTGTTTTTTAGTCTAAGTTTTGGCCATCGAAACTACTTAGTTTCGATAGATAGGAAGTTTGGACAGGCTTGTTCTTTCACTTGTAAATGCTAAACCGAAACTACTAGTTTCGGTGAGAATAGTTCCGATGCCTGTCAACTTACTATGAATAGCCTAGTTTGAGAATGTTTAGGGTGTGGATAGCGGCTGTAACCCCTAAATTCTCTCTTTCACAGTTTTTTGAATCAATACACATTTGGAGAATTCATCTGTTGTTCTTACAATTTCATATCATACTTGTGTTGATCCCTGTGTGGTTTGCCTGTTTATCTTCACCAATTCTGTTTCTACCCTCTGTTTAACCACCATACACAGAGATTCCGCCCGTGTGTGTGTAATTGATCTTTTGAGTGATTTTTGATTGATATTTGTACCTACATGGGATGTCGGTATGACATCCGTTTATGCCTCGTCAACACTAAACGTTAACATCAGATTGGACCGCACATGTTTTGGGTTCATATCGGACCGATATGTGGACCATGTCGGTCCGACATCATGACACACGTCAGATTTTAGGGCTGAGTCATAGGACACGTGTCAGCACCATAAATTACGGCTGAAAGGAGGTTATCAGACCGCTATATATTGATGTCGGTCCGATAACCGACTCTATGTTTGATTGCGGACTACTATGTGAATAAATGTCGGTCCGAGTTCTGGCTATATTTCACTTCGGACCGATATGAAAGAGATATCGGTCCAATATCTGACCTATTTCCAGAATATTCATTTTTAACCCTAGACTTTGGTATTTTAGGTACCCAAGTCCTTATAGGTTCTAACATTGGCATTTCTTGGACATTTTTGTGGCAGGTGTTACATCCTCCCCATCTTGTTTCAATCTCGTCCTCGATATTATTCGAATAAGTGAGGATATTTCTTTTTCATTTCTGACTCCAGTTCCCACATGTATTCAGGTCCACGTCTAGAGTTCCATTTTACTTTTACAATCATCAGTTTCTTTCTTTTCAATTTCTTTTCCTGCATGTCCTCGATTTGCAAAGGTTGTTCCACAAATTTCAACTTTTCATCTACCTCTACATCGTGTAGGGGTATTACCAGAGATTCATCTGCCAAACATTTACGCAGATTTAACACATGGAATACATCGTGTACTCCATTCGTTTCTTCTAGTAATTTGAGGTGATAGGTCACAGGCCCAACTCTTTTTATGATCTTAAATAGTCCTACGAATCTAGGACTTAATTTCCCTTTCTTTCTAAATCTTACAACGCCTTTCCATGGTGAAACTTTCAACAGAACGTTATGTCACACCCCCAATTTCAACTAACGGAGTTTTACCGTTTGGGAAGTGACGAACCAGGATCTCAGATATTAGTTATATTGAATGACTCTACATGGGACTCAAATGAAGATATCATAAAAATCAGAGTTTAAATGCGGAACCGTAAAGAAAAGTAAATGCGCAAAACACACGCGCCCAAAAGAAATTTGACGAGATGAAATAATATAAAAATATGTATTATTTAATAGTGGGAGTTACGGGTTGAAAATAATATAATTATTATTTTATAAATGTGTTTATAATAATAATTATGGTTTACAAACCAAACCCGAGTCTACGGGTGTTTTACGGGTTCAAAATACACTAATATAATAATATAACAATATAGGAATAGGTTAAGTATTTAAGTAATAGTTTAAAATAATAAAAATGCCAAAAACAAGGGAGGGAGACTCGAACCCGGGGCCCTTCCCTGTAAGCACAAGAGTTTAACCAGTTCAGCCCGCTAGGGAATCGCGATATTAACCAGATCAAAATGGTTTTAATCAAAAACTTTCGAGAGCGTTTTCCCTATACCCGATCGCGGTCGGTCCCAGCCCAAAACCCACGAATTCGATCGAAATTTAACAAGATTGATTAGAGGTTTCAATGATCGAGTCATGGTGAGTCTGAGTGTGGGTTTAATCACAAAACTAACGAGTTTAAGATCATTAGATTACATGAATTTGGGCCGAAACCCTAGATCAAGAACACAAGTTTGAATCAGTAAAATCTGATATTAGATGTTGTTTGAATCATAGGGTTTTCACTGATTAGAGCGTTGCGAGTCTATTGGTATAGTTTAATTTCATTGTGGTTGGGTTTAGGATCAAAAACCCCAAATCGAATCAAGAACAAACCCTAGGTTACGGGTTGTGATCAATTTGATGTTATTTGATAAAATAAACATAGGGCTTTCGATGAGTGATAGATTACGAAGCTAACCATGTGAATTGATTGAATTATGATAAAGTCTAGAATCAAAAGCCCCAATTCGGATTTCGCATGAACCCTAGAATCTGGGTTTCGATCGATTTGATGTTATGCGCCCTGATTAACATAGGGCTTTCATTTAATGGACAAAATCGAAAGTGTGGATGCAAATAATTACCAGAAACGTTGACGGATTGATGGTGATCGACTAAACCGAGCCGCGACTTTCGTGAATCGAACTCCGGCTACAACTGCTTCGATTTCCGATGTAATTTATGTGTGGAACAGATTCGCAAGGATTCGTTTAGTGTGTGAGGAGGTTCAATTCCAGTGTACAATGTCAGATTGATGCGATTTGGTGAATAATACGGGACGAGTTTGACGGTTACGGGTTGAATGCCCATAATTGAGTTTGAATTCGATAATGATGGTGATTAAACCGACGGTTACGACTGTAAATGATGAATATAGCTTGATCCGTTACAAAATCTGGTATTGATCGATTATTGAATTTGAATTTGAGTTCAAAAGTCACGATTTTGACTTTGCAAGGTCAAATAGGATTCATTTGAATTGATTTTGACTTTGAGAGTCAACGATTCAAGTTTTAGGACTTGGCAGAACTAGTCCCTATAGTTTGAGATCAGGAAATGACAGAATTAGACCCTGGGGTTAGATTTAACTGGGTTTAGTTAACAGAGTTAAGTTTTAGATAGGATATTTAATGGAATAATTAACGGAGTTAATTTGAAAAGTCCGGATTATCACACGTTATCACCGACGTTGAATTCTAACGGCTTTCGTCTTCTATCAGCATAACTCTTTTGACGATCATGAACCGTTTTTAATCTATCTTTTATTTGAATGATTTTCTCAGTTGTTTCCAAAACTATGTCAGGATCGGATAACTGATTTTCTTCTATTTCTGACCAACAGATTGGAGTTCGACATTTACGACCGTATAAGACTTCAAAAAGAGCAGCCTGTATACTCGTATGATAGCTATTGTTATAGGAGAATTCCATTAGACGTAAGTGGTCATCCCAAATTCCTCCAAGATCAATAACACAAGCCCTTAACATATCTTCTAGAGTTTGAATAGTTCTTTCGATGAAACGCAACTATTCATCAATGTATAGTTCCTCAAGAGGAACCGCGAGCGACTCGTCTGCTAGACATTTCTTCAAGTTTGAGATGTGAAAGACGTTGTGAACACCACTAAGTCCTTCAGGTAAGTCCAGTTGATACGCTACTGGTCCGATTCTCTTCACTATCTTGAATGGTCCAACATAACGAGGATTCAGTTTGCCTCGTTTCCCAAAATGAATGACACCCTTCCAAGGTGAAACTTTTAATAAGACCATATCCTCTACTTGAAATTCTAATGGTTTACGACGCTTATCGGCATAACTCTTTTGACGATCATGAGCTGCTGCCATACGGTTTCTAATTTGAACGATTTTCTCAGAAGTTTCAAGTACGAGTTCAGGACCTGTAAGTTGACTATCCCCAACCTCGGCCCAACAAATAGGAGAACGGCATTTCCGTCCATATAGTGCTTCAAATGGAGCTGCCTTGATGCTAGTGTGATAACTGTTGTTGTAGGAGAACTCCACCAATGGTAGGTGAGACTCCCAAGTGTTACCGAAATCAATCACACAAGCTCGTAGCATGTCCTCCAGAGTTTGAATAGTACGTTCTGTCTGGCCATCAGTTTGAGGATGGTATGCTGTGCTCATATCTAGACGCGTGCCTAAAGCTTTATGTAACGACTGCCAGAAACGAGAGGTGAATCATGCATCACGATCTGAAATGATAGAGATTGGCACCCCGTGTCGAGAGATTACTTCTTTCAAGTAAGTACGAGTAAGCTTATTCATTTTGTCGGTTTCCTTGATTGCTAAGAAGTGAGCGGACTTTGTTAAACGATCAACAATTACCCAAATGGTATCACATCCGGTAGGAGTTCGTGGCAATTTTGTGGTAAAGTCCATGGATATCTGTTCCCATTTCCACATGGGAATCTCTGGTTGTTGGAGAAGACCGGAAGGCTTTTGATATTCAACTTTGACTTTCGCGCAAGTCAGGCAATTGCTCACATAGGTGGCTATATCGGCCTTCATCTTTGGCCACCAATACAGCATCTTTAGGTCATGGTACATCTTGTTGGAACCTGGATGAATAGAGTAACGAGATTTATGAGCCTCATCCATGACTATTTCTCTTAAGTTTCTGAATACTAGAACCCATATTCGCTCGACGAAGTAGCGAATACCGTCAGATTTAACCTCGAGTTATGCTTCCATACCTCGTGTACCTTCCGGCGGTAGGTTTTCCTCCTTCAGGGCTTCAAGTAGAGCATTACGGATTTTTTCAGGTAATCCGTGGTGAATAGTAAGCTGCAACGCTCGTACTCGTTTGGGCTTGGTTTCCTTTAGACTTAGGGCATCAGCTACCACGTTAGCTTTACCCGGAAGATACCGGATCGCACAGTCATAATCATTCAAGAGTTCGACCCAATGACGCTGTCGCATGTTCAACTCTTTCTGCTCGAAGATGTGCTGAAGACTCTTGTGATCGGTGTAGATACTGCACTTGGTACGGTACAAGTAATGTCTCCATATCTTAAGTGCGAAAACTATGGCTCCCAACTCTAGATCATGAGTGGTGTAGTTTTTCTCGTGAATCTTTAGTTGACGTGAAGCATATGCGATAACTTTTTCTCGTTGCATTAGAACACAACCCAGACCCGGAATAGATGCATCACAATACACCACAAAATCGTTCGTTCCCTCCGGAAGAGCTAGAATAGGTGCACTACAAAGTTTCTGCTTAAGGAGTTGAAATGCTGCCTCCTAGTTATCACCCCAGTTATAGGCTTTACCCTTTTGAGTTAAGGTAGTGAGAGGTTATGTAATTTTTGAAAATCCCTCGATGAATCGACGGTAATACCCAGCCAATCCCAGAAATTGTCGCACATCAGTCGGAGTCGTCGGTGCTGCCCAATTCTTGATGGCTTCTATCTTTGATGGGTTGACATGTATTCCTTTCTCATTAACCACATATCCTAAGAATTGAACTTCCCGGATCCAGAATTCACACTTGGAAAACTTAGCATACAGTTGTTCCTACTTAAGTAATTCCAAAATTAAGTGTAGATGTTCCTCATGTTCCTCCTTGTTCTTGGAATAAATGAGAATGTCGTCGATGAAAACAATGAAAAATTGATCAAGGTATGGCTTACACACACGGTTCATGAGGTCCATGAATACCACATGTGCGTTGGTTAATCCGAAAGGCATGACCATAAATTCATAGTGGCCGTACCTTGTCCTGAATGCAGTCTTTGAGATATCCTCCTCTCGGACTCTCAATTGATGGTAACCGGACCTAAGATATATCTTGGAATAGAAACTTGATCATTGGAGTTGATCAAAGAGATCATCTATACGAGGCAAAGGGTAACGATTCTTGATTGTGACTTTATTCAGTTTACGGTAGTCGATACACATACGGAATGTCCCGTCCTTTTTCTTGACAAACAGGACTGGAGCTCCCATGGTGATGAACTAGGTCGGATGAAACCTTTATCCAACAAATCCTGTAACTGATTAGATAGCTCTTGCAGTTGACTGGGTGCCAGTCTGTAAGGTGCTCGAGCGATCGGTGCCGCTCCGGGTGCTAGGTCGATTTGAAACTCAACTTGACGGTGTGGTGGCAGACCAGGCAGATCCTCAGGAAATATTTTTGGAAATTCACGAATGATGGAAATATCATCAATTTTTTTCTCTTCTGACGGTTGCTTAGCAACAAGAGCCAAAATAGTAGTATGTCCTATGCGAAGGCATTTCTGTGCTTTCATAAAGGATATGATGCCCATGACTGCACCAACCTTTTCGCCCTGAACGGAAAGTGTTTCTCCACTCGGGAGAGGGATGCGAACAATTTTCTCACGACAGATGATTTCAGCTTGGTTTTTAGATAACCAATCCATGCCGACAATTGCATCAAAACTACCAAGGGTGACCGGCATAAGGTCGATATCAAGTATATGACTAGCTAGCTCAAGTTTACAACCCTTAAGAATGTGGGTTGATTCAATTATTTGGCCATCAGCTATCTCTATTATAAACTTATCTTCTAACAGGGTTGGAGTTCCTTTTATCATATCACTAAGTTTCTTAGATATAAAACTCCTATCAGCACCAGTGTCAAAAAGGACAGAAGCAAAGTAAGTATTTAAGAGAAACTTACCGGTGACCACATTATGATCATAACGAGCTTCTCCAGATCCTAGCACGAAGGCTCGTCCCTTCGCACCATTTCCTCCACCATTGCTGTTGTTGCCACCATTGTTGTTATTCTGGTTAGAGTTGTGGTTTCCATTACCCCTTTCTTCAATTGTGGACAATTCTTCCGAATATGCCCCTCCTTCCCACATTCGAAACTGTGACACCCGACAATTCAAGTCAATATCCGTACATGTTATAAACAAGTTTACATTATAATTGTTTTTGTGATTTACTTAATTTCACAAACAAGGACATTAAGGCCTAACAAAAACCGTACATGGTCTCAGTTCATATTTTGGTAATTCTAGGAGTTACCGGTTCACGTACCAGGATAACCCGACTAAATACGAACACTAGTGGTTAAATTTACACTTAAATCAAATGGTTTGATTTATTTAACCCCAACCCATTTGCTTGACTTTTCGACCGAAATTCAGAGAAGCCATTCCCCCACTTGCTAATTCACTCAAATTCAGATAAAAACCATACCTCCTCAGTCAAAGTCTCACAATCCCTTCCATACTTCTCATTTTCATACGGCAATTTCCCAATTCTCCTTCTAGTCGAAGTCCAGTTTAAGGCAGAAATCCACCACAATTCGGTATTTTAAGAAGATTTCAAGTGTTCTAAAGAAAGTTTAACAGAAGATTCAAGACTCTTCTCTGTTTTCTTTCATCATCTTCATCTCGGTTTTAAGGTAAAAACTCGATATTATCCACTTTATTTTCTTTAAAACCGTATCTAAGCCTACAAAAGGTTCAATCGCAAGTAAGATAACAAGAAAAGTGTGTCAAATTCAAGATTTGAACATAAAAATATACAGGACGAATTCTGTCAATCAAAGTGCAGTAATCGAAACTAGGAGTTTCGATACCTGTTCAATCGAAACTAGGAGTTTCGATACCTGTTGTTCAATCGAAACTAGGAGTTTCGATACCTGTTGATCGAAACTAGGAGTTTCGATACCTATTACTCAATCGAAACTAAGTAGTTTCGATATCTGTTTACTCAATCGAAACTAAGTAGTTTCGATACCGATTGCCCAATCGAAACTAGGTAGTTTCGATACTATTCTTGCCAATCGAAACTAGGTAGTTTCGATACCCAATTTACTCAATCGAAACTAGGTAGTTTCGACATCTGTTCTGTTCAATCGAAACTATGTAGTTTCGATACCCATTCATCAGTCCCATGGGGCAGTAACTTAGAACTATTTTATAACGAAACAATTGTGGAAAAACTAAAAAGATAGTTAAAACAAAAGCAATCAGATCTGTTAAGTCGGATGAACAACTTATGTATAAGACGGGTAGCTTTAACACATTAGTACCCTTGTGTGATTAGGGTACGGATATACAAGAACTAGCACAAGTTTGTTTGCTAGGATTTCATCGGACACAAGGTGAGTTCACGGCCCCCTTTTAACTCTTTACTGTTTTGTAAACATCGGGGGAGAAACATACTTACTTGTTATGTTTTGAAAACATGAATTACATTGTTTATACGTTTGACAATATGAACGTTTTGGTTTAACTTCTTGTGAGTCTCCCAGCCCCACTTTTACTACTAGTTTTTAAATTGTTTTTAAACAAACGGGGAGAAAACTTGCTCAACTAAAGAGCTGGACACAACGATTGTTCGGATGAACAACACACAACGATTGTTCGGATGAACAACACACAACGATTGTTCGGATGAACAACACACAACGATTGTTCGGATGAACAACACACAACGATTGTTCGGATGAACAACACACAACGATTGTTCGGATGAACAACACTCAACGATTGGGGGAAACACATACTTACAATTATTTTATGGGATAACAAGAGAATAAGGCATGACTTTTATGTTTACATGAGATGAGAACAACGAGTTGAGCTAAAGTCCCCTGGAACAATGTAGTAACCATTAACTATAGCCTAGGGTCCTATGAATAGTACTATGGAGAGTGACGTCTCCCGGTCATGGTTAGTCGCGCTAACCACAATCTGGAGGATTTATGGCCGCATAGAACCGGATAACGAAATTAGGGGCGTGTACAAATTGTCATGGTTTGGTTACGCCTCATGTATGAACATATTATTTGTATTCCTAGCTAGTTTACAAATGGGTCAACAATTCTTATTCTGTTTATCACGTACACCTGAAACTATTTACGAACAATTGAATTTAAACAAAGGGTTCTGATCAGGTTAAAGTGATCAGGTATAAACAAAGGGTTCTGATCAGGTTAAAGTGATCAGGTTTAAACAAAAGAGTTTTGATCCGGATAAAGTGATCATGTTTATACAAAAGGGTTCTGATTAGTTAAAATGATCAGGTTTAAACATATTTTATGACGGTTAAGTCATGATAATGTTTTCAAATGAAAACTACTTAGTTTTATGACGGTAAAGTCATGAACAGGTTTTCGGGGAAAAACTATAAGCACTAATATAACTAACTCTGTGAACTCACCAACCTTTGTGTTGACACTTTCAAGTATGTTTCTCAGGTGACCTCTAGCCATGGCGCGGTTGGAATAGGATAGCTATGTTGGATCAATTCCTAGTAGCTGGAAGGACGTAGAATATCAAGTCTCAAGTCTGTCGTTGATCTAGAAGAACTTAGATCATAGTATTTCTTAGTTGTAGTAATTGTATATGTAATCAAGTCTTAGAAATCATTATTACAGCTTCCGCTATCGTGTAATGAACCAATCGTTACAACCTGTATTTATTTAATAAGTAAATAAAATATGGGGGTGTGACAGATTGGTATCAGAGCAATGGTTTTAGCGAATTAGGTGTCCTTAGTGATACCTAGGCTCTAACCGGACTCATTTAGGGACCAAGATTTCTAAGACTTGCATCACACTAAAAACACCCAAGACTTGAGCATAGGAATTCCAACCGTTGCCGAACAATTTGTGTAGTCTATTAGTGTATGGAGTTACACTAGGGTACCATTAGCTACACTAATACAATTACATAGCACATGTAATGAACACTTCAACACATACAACGATGTGAAAATAATAAATAGTAACAACATGTTATTGTTCGGGTTACGAGTCAAGAATAACGGGTACTCAGCATACTGCAACCTTAGAAGATCGAGTTAAGAGCTGAGCTTGAACGATGACGGCGGCGATCGTCAGTTACCGATCTTGGTATCACCACAGGTTGAACTCGTACCAGAATCTGTACCTATACCTGCACCACAACTACTCCAGCCATGGAGGCAACTATCTTTCTAACGTATTTACGGTATAAATACTCTCCTTCATGAGTTGTCGGATCGGATGCCTAGACTCTCGCCATGTTATATGACAGGCATGATTGCCCAAAAAAAAAAAAAAAGGGGAATTTAAGGTGAGTAAGCAGGACTAAATGGGAGAGAACTCCAAGGGTCAGGAGACCCAGACATACATCAGGATCATGTGGATCCATGCATATATACAGACTTGGAGCATGAGTTGCTCGACACTCGTTTGAGGATCTCTGCCCAACACATAGTGCCTGAATTTCACCATGCACATTTTTTTAAGAGACACTGGTGGTGCCTCTCTACCCTTAGCCTCATCCGACAATTGCCATATTCGGCAGATTCATGAGTATTGGTACACATAATTAACAGTAATCCGATAAAACAATACACACTCCTATACAAATGTGCAGACGCAATCTAATGATCGTTTCAAATCACTTTTGATTAAAAGCTAGGGATAGAAGAAACACTATAGGGATCAGGCAAGGCAAATCATCATTACGGGTGCACACGTAATCATAATTTGCAGTGCATGGGAACTTTAGTGAGTCTTGCTGTCTAAGCTGATGATCAACTCATGTTCTCAATCACTTGATTAAGGATTGGATCTCAACAAATCAGACTTCTCAATTTGGTGCTCACAAAGCATTCTCCTAGTTTTGGAGGAACGAGAGAAATTCAAATTGAATTCAACCAATCCTTAGTAAATCCTGAACGACGAAGAAATTCGCACATTCACTCTTTGATATTCTACTTGTCAGGAATGCTTCAAATTGAGCGTTACCACAACTAACACTTACAGTAATTGCACAACTATTGTGGGAGATTATGGCATAATCTCAGGATCCATCATACAGTTCAATCTCACAATTGCTTGAAAGTTACGCCAAGAGTGTTATGCACTAACTTCAGTAATAGGGCAGGGTATTATTCTGACCCGCATACACATGGCACTTATGGATACTGTGGAAGCTCGTCATGAGACAAGTAGGAAATCGGACATTTCAGAATGTCGGTCAAACAGGATTGCTCTCGCAGCCATTGACATTCAATATACCTTTAAGTCTAACTATTCTCTCGGTAATGGATAAGCCGGGTTTGATGCTCGAGCGAATGCCAAAGAAACCTAAGTGTGGACTAACGACTATTGTCGCATTAACCAAAACGACATGCAAAACTCTTAAAGGAGTCCCAAATGCGGAATTTCATGCTAATCTCATTAGTTCATGATATGCATAAGGGATGTAAGCTCGAGCTATTCACAACAGGCCACTGTCCACAAAGAGTTGAGAAGAATAATTTATTACTCTTTTATACTCGCACTTCCTCAAAGTTCATCTTGTTGGATGGATCCCAGATTTAGCCTAGAAAAGATGTGTGATTGCATCTTTCACTCCTAGTTTTCTATAATTGGGAAGCTCTAGAGCATCTATTGTTAAGAAATGATCTCTTAGAGTAGACTCAGTTAGAATACAAAAGTCTCGACGTTCAACACTCATTACCTCAAGTTTATCCTTGTGCTAAGGATTTTAAGGCTATAACCTGAATGAGTGGAATACATAATGGTAAGTCACCAAAGTACCATTCAAACACTAAGGGAGTGCATACACACCGTATGACTAATAGTTGACTATCAACTCTTTCTGCCAACTTAATGAGTTGACAAACCCATAGCCCATTTTGGGGAAAACACTAATTTGATGAGACCATTCTCACAGTATTACTATTCATTCCCTCAGCTAGACGAAATGTGAATATTCCAAACAAACATCAAACTTCGTATGGTTTACATACTTTGAAGGTATGGTAGTCGAGACATGAGTTTACATATCAGGACGCTACAACCCAAAGGCTAGTCTGCCTCGAAAGGTAGGGCGAGCAAAGGGGTAAAGTGGTGATTAGACTCGAAGTTCGCAAATAAGAGCTCCCAAGGAACATCAATTCCTAGCTCCATGAAGGCACATGGAGAGGAAAATCATAGAAAACATGAAACCTGAAATAAGAGAAAAGTCTTAGTCCGGGAAAATGCTTTCGAAAAGCATAAGAGGGACAAACATAAAGTTTCATTTTCATACTCTTTCATTTCTACCCAATATATAACAAAAACTTGGACACCTCGTCGAGTAATTCTTTCATAATACTGAGTTTCTCACCATGGGGAGTTCCGGTCCTGTTTGTAAAGAAAAAGGATGGAACCTTTAGAAGGTGCATCAATTATCGGGAGTTGAACAAGCTGACAATCAAAAACCGGTATCCTCTTCTTCGAGTAGACGATTTGTTTGATCAACTTCAAGGGTCCAGTTTCTATTCTAAAATTGATCTACAATCAGGATATCCTCAACTGAAAATTCAGGAAGAAGATATACCAAAAACGACTTTTAGGACTCGTTACGGTCACTACGAGTTCCTAGTTATGCCATTTGGCTTGACTAATGCACCGGCCGTTTTCATGGACCTAATGAACCGCGTGTGCAAGCCATACTTGAATAAATTCGTGATTGTATTTATCGATGACATATCAATATATTCACAAACCAATGAGGAACATGAACATCATTTGAAATCAAACTTGGAACTACTCCGGAATGAGAAGCGTTATGCCAAATTCTCTAAGTGTGAGTTTCGGATTCGAGAGGTTCACTTTCTCGGACACGTCATCAATAAGAAGGGTATTCACGTAATCCCAACCAAGATTGAAGCTATCAAAAACTGGGAAGCACCAAAAACTCCGACTGAGGTGCGTCAATTTCTGGGTTCGGCAGGATATTACAGGCGATTTATCGAGAATTTTTCAAAGATAGCCTTGCCTTTGACCACGTTAACTCAGAAGGACAAAAAGTTTGATTGGACTGATAAACAAGAATCAGCGTTTCAATTGTTGAAGCAAAAACTTTGCAGTGCACCAATCATATCCCTTCCCGAAGGAACTGACAATTCCATCGTGTACTGCGACGCATCACACCAAGGTCTGGGATGTGTATTGATGTAGGAAGAAAAAGTCATAGCGTATGCATCCAGACAGCTAAGAGTACATAAGAAAAACTATACGACTCACGATCTGAAATTGGGTGCTGTCGTGTTTGCACTCAAGATTTGGAGACATTTTTTTTTATATGGTACAAAATGTACTATCTTTACAAACCACAAGAGTCTCCAGCACATCTTTAATCAGAAAGAACTCAACATGAGTCAACTTCATTGGGTAGAACTACTGAATGATTACGACTGGGATATCAAGTATCACCCTGGTAAGGTAAATGTCGTAGCAGATGCCTTGAGTCGTAAGGAACGGGTTAAAACTCTCCGTGTTCGTGCCCTAGGATTGACAATTCATGCGAGTCTCACGACTCAAATCCGGGTGGCACAACAGGAGGCAATCAAAGAAGAAAACATTCAGAGTGAAGCTATATGAGGAATGATCAGACATTTAGAGCCAAAATCAGATGATACTATATACTTTGCAAATAGAATTTGGGTGCCATGTTTTGGTAACTTACGGGAGTTGGTTATGGACGAAGCCCACAAGTCCAGGTACTCCATTCACCCAGGTTCGGATAAAATGTATAAGGATCTGAAAGAACTCTACTGGTGGCCGAACATGAAAGGAGAAATTGCTATTTACGACTGTAAATGCCTGACATGTTCAAAGGTAAAGGCAGAACATCAGAAACTGTCGGGATTGTTATAACAACCCGAGATACCTCAATGGAAATGGGAACAAATTTTAATGGATTTCATTACAAAGTTACCCAGAACACCTAGCAACTATGATACTATATGATAATCGTCAGTCGTTTAACGAAATCCGCGCATTCCTTACTAATAAAGGAGACAGATAAAAGTAAGACGCGTGCAAGGCTAAATATTAAGGGAATTAAGGCTAGGCATGGTATGCCAGTTTCCATTTTCACAAAAAGGGACAGTCGATTCATGTCAAGAACCTGACAGTCTGTACAAGAAGCCTTGAGCACACGCCTTTACATGAATACTGCATATCATCCCCAGATAAACGGTCAAAGTAAAAGGACCATCCAAACTTTGAAAGATATGCTCCGTGCGTGTGTAGTCGATTTCAGAGGAAATAGGGATACTCGTCGCCGTTGGCTGAGTTTCTACCATACCAGCATTAAAGCCGCTCCGTTGAGGCTTGGTATGGTTGTAAGTATCACTCATCGCTATGTTGGGCGGTGATTGGCGAAAAGCTTTTAACTGGTCCTGATATTGACTAGGGAACCATTGACAAAATCGTCGAAATAAAAGATCGTCTAAAAAAAAATCACTCAAGACAGACGAAAGAGAGTTGAGATAGCAACAGACGAAAACCATTAGAATTCCAGGTGGAAGACAAAGTCATGTTAAAGGTCTCACATTGGAACGGGGTTGCAAGATTTGGCAACCGTGGCAAGCTTAACCCTAGGTACGTTGAACCATTTGAACGAGAGAATCAAATGAAAACAAAAATACCCATCTTTGTTTAAGGATACAACAGTTCAAGAGGACACAAATTGAATTTCGGGACGAAATTCTTTTAACATGGGGAGAATGTGACACCCGACAATTCAAGTCAATATCCGTACATGTTATAAACAAGTTTACATTATAATTGTTTTTGTGATTTACTTAATTTCACAAACAAGGACATTAAGGCCTAACAAAAACCGTACATGGTCTCAGTTCATATTTTGGTAATTCTAGGAGTTACCGGTTCACGTACCAGGATAACCCGACTAAATACGAACACTAGTGGTTAAATTTACACTTAAATCAAATGGTTTGATTTATTTAACCCCAACCCATTTGCTTGACTTTTCGACCGAAATTCAGAGAAGCCATTCCCCCACTTGCTAATTCACTCAAATTCAGATAAAAACCATACCTCCTCAGTCAAAGTCTCACAATCCCTTCCATACTTCTCATTTTCATACGGCAATTTCCCAATTCTCCTTCTAGTCGAAGTCCAGTTTAAGGCAGAAATCCACCACAATTCGGTATTTTAAGAAGATTTCAAGTGTTCTAAAGAAAGTTTAACAGAAGATTCAAGACTCTTCTCTGTTTTCTTTCATCATCTTCATCTCGGTTTTAAGGTAAAAACTCGATATTATCCACTTTATTTTCTTTAAAACCGTATCTAAGCCTACAAAAGGTTCAATCGCAAGTAAGATAACAAGAAAAGTGTGTCAAATTCAAGATTTGAACATAAAAATATACAGGACGAATTCTGTCAATCAAAGTGCAGTAATCGAAACTAGGAGTTTCGATACCTGTTCAATCGAAACTAGGAGTTTCGATACCTGTTGTTCAATCGAAACTAGGAGTTTCGATACCTGTTGATCGAAACTAGGAGTTTCGATACCTATTACTCAATCGAAACTAAGTAGTTTCGATATCTGTTTACTCAATCGAAACTAAGTAGTTTCGATACCGATTGCCCAATCGAAACTAGGTAGTTTCGATACTATTCTTGCCAATCGAAACTAGGTAGTTTCGATACCCAATTTACTCAATCGAAACTAGGTAGTTTCGACATCTGTTCTGTTCAATCGAAACTATGTAGTTTCGATACCCATTCATCAGTCCCATGGGGCAGTAACTTAGAACTATTTTATAACGAAACAATTGTGGAAAAACTAAAAAGATAGTTAAAACAAAAGCAATCAGATCTGTTAAGTCGGATGAACAACTTATGTATAAGACGGGTAGCTTTAACACATTAGTACCCTTGTGTGATTAGGGTACGGATATACAAGAACTAGCACAAGTTTGTTTGCTAGGATTTCATCGGACACAAGGTGAGTTCACGGCCCCCTTTTAACTCTTTACTGTTTTGTAAACATCGGGGGAGAAACATACTTACTTGTTATGTTTTGAAAACATGAATTACATTGTTTATACGTTTGACAATATGAACGTTTTGGTTTAACTTCTTGTGAGTCTCCCAGCCCCACTTTTACTACTAGTTTTTAAATTGTTTTTAAACAAACGGGGAGAAAACTTGCTCAACTAAAGAGCTGGACACAACGATTGTTCGGATGAACAACACACAACGATTGTTCGGATGAACAACACACAACGATTGTTCGGATGAACAACACACAACGATTGTTCGGATGAACAACACACAACGATTGTTCGGATGAACAACACACAACGATTGTTCGGATGAACAACACTCAACGATTGGGGGAAACACATACTTACAATTATTTTATGGGATAACAAGAGAATAAGGCATGACTTTTATGTTTACATGAGATGAGAACAACGAGTTGAGCTAAAGTCCCCTGGAACAATGTAGTAACCATTAACTATAGCCTAGGGTCCTATGAATAGTACTATGGAGAGTGACGTCTCCCGGTCATGGTTAGTCGCGCTAACCACAATCTGGAGGATTTATGGCCGCATAGAACCGGATAACGAAATTAGGGGCGTGTACAAATTGTCATGGTTTGGTTACGCCTCATGTATGAACATATTATTTGTATTCCTAGCTAGTTTACAAATGGGTCAACAATTCTTATTCTGTTTATCACGTACACCTGAAACTATTTACGAACAATTGAATTTAAACAAAGGGTTCTGATCAGGTTAAAGTGATCAGGTATAAACAAAGGGTTCTGATCAGGTTAAAGTGATCAGGTTTAAACAAAAGAGTTTTGATCCGGATAAAGTGATCATGTTTATACAAAAGGGTTCTGATTAGTTAAAATGATCAGGTTTAAACATATTTTATGACGGTTAAGTCATGATAATGTTTTCAAATGAAAACTACTTAGTTTTATGACGGTAAAGTCATGAACAGGTTTTCGGGGAAAAACTATAAGCACTAATATAACTAACTCTGTGAACTCACCAACCTTTGTGTTGACACTTTCAAGTATGTTTCTCAGGTGACCTCTAGCCATGGCGCGGTTGGAATAGGATAGCTATGTTGGATCAATTCCTAGTAGCTGGAAGGACGTAGAATATCAAGTCTCAAGTCTGTCGTTGATCTAGAAGAACTTAGATCATAGTATTTCTTAGTTGTAGTAATTGTATATGTAATCAAGTCTTAGAAATCATTATTACAGCTTCCGCTATCGTGTAATGAACCAATCGTTACAACCTGTATTTATTTAATAAGTAAATAAAATATGGGGGTGTGACAGAAACAACCCCTTGTAGATCCAGGCTGTTGAAAAGGTTGTTTGGCTTGCAACTCACCCCTATAATCTTTGACAGCATGACCTATTTTGCCACACCGCTGACAACGGTTGCAAAACCCGAAGTGATGGAAGTTGCACTTGTTACACTTAGGAGATTTTCCCGTATAACCACCCTGATTTTGACCTGAAGAGGTCGACTGGTTGAAGTTCTTAGCAGGCTCAAACTTATGCTGCTGTTGATGCTGTGGTTGATTAAACTAGGGTTGGTTGAGCTGGGGTCCTTTAGAGTTGGAGTGAGTGTTGGAGTGGTGATCAAACTTGCGCTTGTGATTGTCGGTGGATTTAGAGACCGAACCTCTCGGAGGTAGAGTCCCTTGTGTCACCGCCTGATCGGTTAACTTGTGAGCTAGTCTGATCGTCTGCTGGATGGTAGTAGGGTTGGATGAAGTAACCATGCTCTGAATTTGTGGCACTAGACCTCCAATATATAGTTCAATCCTCTTGTAATTAGGAGATACCATATGTGGGCACATAGTAGCAAGTTCATGTGAGAATGAGTGGTATAAAGTTCAATTTCAGAACCCTCCATTTTTAGGTTCCAGAACTCTCCCTCTAACTTCTGAATTTCATCGTGAGGACAGTACTCCTCCTTCATCATCAACTTAAACTCTTCCCACGGGAGTCCATTTGCCATGGCCAGACCCAACATTTGGACCTGGGCGTTCCACCACGTGAGAGTCGGGCCCTCCAAAGTTCCAGCGGCGAACTTGACCTGATTGGCCACTGGGCAGTTGCACATGGCAATCACTGATTCTACTTTTTTGAACCAACGGAGTAATCCGACAGCTCCTTCAGCTCCACTAAAGGCGTGGGGCTTACAGTCCATAAATGCTTTGAAGGTGCAGGCTGGTTGCTGATTCTGCTGGTTTTGCTAACCTGGATTTAGAAACAATATAGGATTGGAATTATAGTGCTTATGATAGGCTTTTTAAGAGATGAATTGACATCATTAGTAAATATCTAAAGCATTTACCTGCAGCATTCTGTGCTGCTAGAGCCTCCTCCACACTATCGTTTATTAGTGCCGCTAGCTCCGCTGCTGTCATGTTGATAGTACCTCGGCCACCAACACGACCTCCACGTCCTCTTCCCGACATGATTCTTCACATTCACAAACACAAAACAATGAGAAATATATCGCATATTAAACATTATTCATGTACATGTAAGGAAATACAACATCTAATATTTGGAAATTAATAAATTGTAAGGCTACAAAATAAATAATTCAAACATTAAAATTCTCATGCTTTTATTGAATGGGAACAACCTTACCCATCTAGGTTTGAAAAGAGAAAAAACATAAGCAAAACATGAATGAAAGAAAGATAGAATAGGAAGATCATCAAACATCCTCGTCATCAGAAGAAACGTATGATTGAGCATCATCGATCTCCACCGGTTCCTCCTCGGGTGGCTCCTCCTCCAAGGGTTCATCCTCGAAGGGCTCCTCCTCGAAAGGTTCTTCCTCGCCGTCCGAAAGTGGAATGTCTTCCGGAAATAAGGTTGCTTGCAGTTGGGCTTCTAAATGAGTCATTCTTTCTTGAAGTCCTTCGGCAGCATGGTTTGCTACTTGCAGCTGGCCTTCCAGATTAGCGCTCTCTCCAGAATTCCTCCTACCTCAAAATCCGAGGTGTCTACCCTCGTCTCCAAATGTGTCACCCGATCCACCAAAACATTATGTACCTGATCCGTCACTGCTAGCTCAGCAGTCAAAAGCTCAATTCCTACCTTGTTCTCCTCTATTTGAGTCTCTCGCTGCAGAATGTCGGGTATCTCATCAGTAGAATCTTTCACAATGCTCAACTCCCTAAACATGTAAAATACAAAAGCTGCAAAAGCTTGTTTCATAGTGCAGGGCAAGCTAGGTAAAGTAGATGATGAGGAAGCGGAACCAAAGTAGGGTGATGGAACATTTCCCATCTCGATCCACCTTTGGATCATTTGCGGGTATGCATTCCAATTACGAGCAGGATTCGTTGCTTGTGCGCTACTCGGTTCATCCTGATCAACCGAATAATTACTAGAACTAGTCTGGCGCCTTTTGGGCTCCGGGGATGATAAGATAGGTGCATCGTGTCCTGGTGCCTTAGGTGATGGTGGTGGAGTTGACGATATGTTCCTGTAATATAACATATAAGTGCCAAACATCCAAGATTTATGACATGTAACTAATGTGTGAGGTTATAGTCTGGTATGCAATCCTAGTTCTCTATAACCAATGTCTCTGATACCAATCTTTCACACCCCCAATTTCAACTAACGGAGTTTTACCGTTTGGGAAGTGACGAACCAGGATCTCAGACATTAGTTACATTGAACGACTCTACATGGGACTCAAATGAAGATATCGTAATAATCAGAGTTTAAATGCGGAACCGTAAAGAAAAGTAAATGCGCAAAACACACGCGCCCAAAAGTCCAAGTGTCCAAACCAAACACAATCCAAAATAGTCCAAACAAATTAAATAAAGCAACAATCAAAATTGAAGAATCCCATGCATGTCCTAACATGCACCTGTGCCTTATCTTAGCGACCTAAGAAAACATCTAAGAAAACATGTCAACACGAGGTTGGTGAGTTCACATGTTTCAATATATAAATAAACGTTTACCAGATTTATGATCATTCAATATGTATCTATAGGTAGCTAACCTATGTTCATGTTTAACTTAAGCGCTGGCAACCGAAGCTGACTGTTTGTTTATTTGCCTCCTGCCAGGTCTATCAACACTTGCGATGTGAGTAGGCTAACATTTCACCCATTCGATCTCCAATCGAGTTAGCGCGACTAACGCGGGTGGGATTTGTCAAACCCAGTAGTACTACTAAACATTACCTCGCTAAGATCCATATTAACGATCGATATAAGATGAGGACTTTCTGTGATAGCGTGTTACGCTTAGCTTTAACATTGATAGCATATGAATTACAAAATCTCAAAATAGTTAAATCATGTTTTCTCCCCAAAGTTATAACAGTAAAAAGGGGCCGTGAAAACTCACGTGAACAGCATAGGTAATATCGCACAAGAGATGAGTTGGAACCACGAGTGTAAGTCTCAGGCGACTTACCAATGCCCTAAAATTATAAACACGTACATTAGGGACAAGTTGAGATTTGCAACGACGACACGGAAGTTGGAACATCTTAACGCATTCTAAGGATTTATGAGTAGACGAACATGTCTACGGGAATATAGATTTTTAATACAAAAATTACGATCGAAGCGTTACGTGTCGTATGTTAATAATGAATAATAATTAAACAATTACATAAATTCGTACGTTTGAGTCGTTTACAAAAGTTAGGAAAATAATATAATTTAATACATTATTTTTAGGTTCGACGGATTAGCTAATTAATCATTGCGTGGAAAATAATAAATATATTATTTTTAGTCGAGTAAGAAAACGTGAGTAAATAATATAAACAGTTATATTGTTTATAGTTTAAACGTCACACAAAGAAATTTGACGAGATGAAATAATATAAAAATATATATTATTTAATAGTGGGAGTTACGGGTTGAAAATAATATAAATATTATTTTATAAATGAGTTTATAATAATAATTATGGTTTACAAACCAAACTCGAGTCTACGGGTGTTTTACGGGTTCAAAATACGCTAATATAATAATATAACAATATAGGAATAGGTTAAGTATTTAAGTAATAGTTTAAAATAATAAAAATGCCAAAAACAGGGGAGGGAGACTCAAACCCGGGTCCCCTCCCTATAAGCACAAGAGTTTAACCAGTTCAGCCCGCTAGGGAATCGCGATATGAACCAGATCAAAATGGTTTTAATCAAAAACTCCAGAGAGCTTTTTCCCTATACCCGATCGCGGTTGGTCCCAGCCCAAACCCACGAATTCGATCGAAATTTAACAAGATTGATTAGAAGTTTCAATGATCGAGTCATGGTGAGTCTGAGTGTGGGTTTAATCGCAAAACTAACGAGTTTAAGATCATTAGATTACATGAGTTTGGGCCGAAACCCTAGTTCAAGAACACAAGATTGAATCGGTAAAATCTGATATAAGATGTTGTTTGAATCATAGGGTTTTCACTGATTATAGCGTTGTGAGTCTATTGGTATAGTTTAATTTCATTGAGGTTGGGTTTAAGATCAAAAACCCCAAATCGAATCAAGAACAAACCCTAGGTTACGGGTTGTGATCAATTTGATGTTATTTGATAAAATAAACATAGGGCTTTCGATGAGTGATAGATTACGAAGCTAACCATGTGAATTAATTATGATAAAGTCTAGAATCAAAAGCCCCAATTCGGATTTCGCATGAACCCTAGAATCTGGGTTTCGATCGATTTGATGTTATGAGCCCTGATTAACATAGGGCTTTCATTCAATGGACAAAAACGAAAGTGTGGATGCAAAAAATTACCAGAAACATTGATGGATTGATGGTGATCGACTAAACCGAGCCGCGACTTTCTTGAATCAAACTCCGGCTACAACTGCTTCGATTTCCGATGTAATTGATGTGTAGAACAGATTCGCAAGGCATCGTTTTGTGTGTGAGGAGGTTCAATTCCAATGTACAATGTCATATTGATGCAATTTGGTGAACAATACGGGACGAGTTCGACGGTTATGGGTTGAATGCCCATAATTGAATTTGAATTCGATAATGATGGTGATAAAACCGACGGTTACGACTGTAAATGATGAATATAGCTTGATCCGTTACAAAATCTGGTATTGGTCGATTATTGAATTTGAATTTGAGTTCAAAAGTCACGATTTTGACTTTGCAAGGTCAAATAGGATTCATTTGAATTGATTTTGACTTTGAGAGTCAACGATTCAAGTTTTGGGACTTGGCAGAACTAGTCCCTGTAGTTTGAGATCAGGAAATGACAGAATTAGACCCTGGGGTTAGATTTAACTGGGTTTAGTTAACGGGGTTAAGTTTTAGATAGGATATTTAACGTAATAATTAACGGAGTTAATTTGAAAATACGGATTGTCACATGTTATCACCGACGTTGAATTCTAACAGCTTTCGTCTTCTATCAGCATAACTCTTTTGACGATCATTAACCGTTTTTAATCTATCTTTTATTTGAATGATTTTCTCAGTTGTTTCTAGAACTATGTCGGGATCGGATAACTTATTTTCTCCTATTTCTGACCAACAGATTGGATTTCGACATTTACGACCGTGTAAGACTTCAAAAAGAGCGGCCTGTATACTCGTATGATAGCTATTGTTATAGGAGAATTCCATTAGAGGTAAGTGGTCATCCCAAATTCCTCCAAGATCAATAACACAAGCCCTTAACATATCTTCTAGAGTTTGAATAGTTCTTTCACTCTGCTCGTTCGTTTGAGGATGGTAGACAGTGCTAAGATTTAATTTCATCCCTAGGGATTTTTTAAAGCTTTATCAGAATCGAGAAGTAAATCTACTATCTCTATATGACACAATAGACAGTGGCACATTGTGTAAAGATACGATTTCATTAACGTATAATAGTGTCAACTTATCCATGCTGTACGTTTCTTTCATGGGAAGAAAATGAGTAAACTTAGTAAGTCTGTCAATGATAACCCAGATAGTATCATTCCCTCGACTGGTGCGGGGAAGTTTATTAATGAAATCTATGGTTATCATCTCCCATTTCCAGACAGGAATTTCAAGTTGCTGTAGCAAGCCAGTGGACTTTTGATGTTCAGCTTTAACTTGAGAACAGGTTAAGCATTTTGCAACATAGTTAGCGATATGTTTCTTCACTCCTATCTACCATTAATTGGCTTTTAGGTTTTTGTACATTTTATCGCTTCCAGGATGCATCGTATACTTAGATCTATGAGCTTCTTCGAGAATTTCTCCACGTACATTTCCATAGATAGGAACCTAGATTCTTTTATTCATTCTAAGAATATTATTGTCATCTTTAACCAGTTTTTCAATCATGCCTCCCAAACCTTCTTTCTCGAGGTTTGGTTCTTGTAAGGCATAATTTTGAGATTCCTTAATACGAGAAGTAAGATCGATTTGAAGATTCTGTCTTAAGGCGTGAAGTCTTTTAGGTTTCTCATATTCCTTTCTACTCAAGGCACCAGCTACAATATTAGCTTTGCCTTCATGATAACAGATTTCACAATCGTAATCATTCAGGACTTCCATCCAACGCCTTTGCCTCATATTCAATTCTTTTTGACTGAATATATACTTTAGGCTTTTATGATTAGTGAATATGATGAATTTTCTTCCACCCACAACAAAGAAGCCACAACTGAACCCTTTCGTAATAATAAGAAAAGAAAGGCTAGAAACTATGCTATGGTCACTCCTGCTATCCCCGTTAACCAAGCTGCACCTATGGTTCAAGCACCAGTCAAAAAGCCAAATGTTGGGATCTACCCGCTTTGTGCCACATGCAACTATCATCATCCCCAAAGCATCCCATGTCGCCTTCACACTCATTGTGGGAAATATGGCTATACGGTTAATGTTTGTAGGGCCAGAGCTCTTGCGGGCTAGGTCAACCCACCAAACCGAACCAACCCGCAAGTGGCTAATCAAGGCGTTCCCGCTATTGCAAATGGGCGTGCGTGTCATGAATGTGGCGACCCAAATCATTTCCATGACCAGTGCCCAAATCAATGCTAGACAAGGCGGAGCTCGTGGGCGTGCTTTCAACATAAACGCCAATGAAGCTCAAGCCACAAATGATGTGGTCAATGGTACGTTCCTTGTTATTAGTCAATATGCCTCCATTTTATTTGATACCGGTGCCGATAAAAGTTTTGTGTCACTTAACTTTGAACCCTTACTTGCAAAGACACGATCCCAATTAGAGAAAACCTTTACCGTCGAAATAGCAAATGGTGACTCTCTTACAATTGACTCCATTATCTATGATTGCTCCCTAGAACTTAATGATCATACGTTTCCAATCAACCTTGTACCAATGCCACTAGGGAGTTTTGATATCATCATTGGCATGGATTGGCTATCAAATCATCATGCCGAATTCATCTGTTTCGAGAAGTGCATCCGAATACCTCTATCATCGGGAGAAACGTTAAGAGTCTTTGGTGAAAAGCCTTGCAAAGGACTAAAGTTAATGTCATGCACTACCGCCCAAAAGTACTTACGAAAGAAGTACATAGCCTTCTTAGCTCATGTTGTTCAAAAGAATGTCAAAAAGAAGAGTATCCAAGACATTCCCATCATTCGGGATTTTCCCGAAGTATTTCCCGAAGATCTATCCGGTCTTCCACCCGTTCGACAAGTAGAATTTCGCATTGACCTTGTACGGGGAGCTAACCCTGTGGCTAGAGCTCCTTACCGTCTTGCACCTTCTGAAATGCAAGAACTTGCAAGTCAACTCCAAGAGCTCTCCGACAAAGGCTTCATTCGTCCAAGTCATTCCCCGTGGGGTGCACCCGTCTTATTCGTCAAAAAGAAGGATGGATCATTCCGCATGTGTATTGACTACCGCGAACTCAACAAGCTTACCATCATAAACCGTTACCCTTTGCCTAGGATTGATGATCTCTTCGATCAAATTCAAGGCTCTACCTGCTTCTCAAAGATTGATCTTCGATATGGTTATCATCAACTCCGTGTACAAGTGGAAGATATTCCGAAGACTACTTTTCGAACAAGGTATGGTCACTACGAGTTCATGGTCATGCCATTTGGACTAACCAATGCACCCGCGGTCTTCATGGATCTCATGAATCGTGTGCGCAAACCGTAGCTTGATAATTTGTGATCGTCTTCATTGACGATATCTTAATCTACTCCAAGACTAAAACCGACCATGAGCAACACCTTAGACTGGTTTTGGATCTCTTGAGGAAGGAACAACTATATGCCAAATTCTCCAAATGTGAATTTTGGCTAAAAGAAGTTCAATTTCTTGGTCATATCGTCAACGACAAGCGAATTCATGTTAACCCTGCTAAGATCGAAGTGGTTAAGAATTGGAATGCCCCGAAGACCCCCACCGAAGTTCGTTCATTTCTTGGTCTTGCGGGATATTATCGTCGCCTCATCTCAAATTTCTCTAAGATTGTTGTCCCTCTTACCGCATTGACCCACAAGGGTAAAACTTATGAATGGGGACCAAAACAAGAAGAAGCTTTCCAAACCCTCAAGCAAAAGTTGTGCAATGCTCCTATCTTGACTCTCTCTGATGGGAATGATGATCTAGTTGTCTACTGTGATGCTTCCAACCAAGGCCTCGGTTGTGTACTCATGCAACGAGGAAAAGTAATCGCTTATGCATCGAGACAACTTAAGATTCATGAGAAGAATTATACAACGCACGATCTCGAGTTGGGTGCAGTTGTAGTTGCACTGAAGATTTGGAGACATTACCTCTATGGCACGAAATGCGTGGTGTTCACCGACCACAAAAGTCTCCAACACATCTTCAACCAAAAAGAATTCAATATGAGACAACGACGTTGGGTTGAACTCCCTAATGACTATGACTGCGAGATTCGTTACCATCCCGGCAAAGCGAATGTTGTAGCCGACGCTTTGAGTCGAAAGGACCATGTCATGCTTCAATGTGTTCGAGTTCAAACCGACATTCAAAACCACATCTTAGAAGCTCAACACGTCTCAGTCACCGAGGGTAACATGTATGAGGAAATGTCGTGTGGTGTTGAACTTCAACTTAAATCAAAACCCAATGGCTTACTTTATTACTTGAACCGTATTTGGGTTCCCGATCGTAATGATCTCCGTACATTTCTTATGAAGAAAGACATTGCTCTCTATGTTACCAAATGTCTAACTTGCTCCAAAGTCAAAGCCGAACATCAACATCCTTCCGGTCTACTTGAACAACCAGAAATTCCCGTGTGGAAATGGGAGAACTTAGCTATGGATTTCATTATAAAACTCCCTCGTACATCAAGTGGTTACGATAGCATTTGGGTGATCATTGACCGTCTCAACAAATCTGCTCATTTCTTGCCTATCCGTGAAGACTATCGGGTTGAGAAACTAGCCCAAATTTACATTGACGAAATTATGAGCCGTCACGGTGTTCCCTTAAACATAATCTCCCATAGAGATGCTCGGTTCACCTCTCGCTTTTGGCAATCTCTCCAAACGGCTCTTGGTACACGATTGGATTTGAGCACAGCCTACCATCCTCAAACTGATGGTCAGACTGAGCGAACAATCCAAACTCTTGAAGATATGCTTAGAGCTTGTGTAATTGATTTTGGTGGCAATTGGGATTCACATCTATCCCTAATCAAGTTCTCTTACAATAATAGCTACCACACGAGTATCAACATGGCTCCATTTGAAGCTCTCTATAGTCACAAGTGTCGTTCTCCTATCTGTTGGAACGAGATTGGTGAAGCACAAATCACCGGTCCCGAGCTAATTCAAGAAACATCCGACAAGATTATCCAAATCCATGACAACATTCGAGTAGCGAGAAGTCGGCAAAAGAGCTATGCCGACAAACGACGAAAACCCTTGGAATTCCAAGTCGGTGACCTTGTCCTTCTAAAGGTGTCTCCGTGGAAGGGTGTGATCCATTTTGGAAAGAAAGGCAAATTATCACCTCGCTATGTGGGTCCATTCAAGATCCTTGAAAGGATTGGGAAAGTGGCTTACAAACTCGAGTTACCTCCATCACTTGGCAATGTGCATCTTACATTTCATGTGTCTAATCTGAAGAAATGCCTTGCTAACGAAAATCTTCACATACCTCTTGACGACGTGCACATTGATGAAACGATGCACTTCGTTGAAAGACCGGTAGAAATCATGGATCGTGAAATCAAACAGCTCAAGCGAAGTCGTATTCCTATTGTCAAAGTTCGTTGGGAATCTAAGCGTGGTCCTGAATTTACTTGGGAATGAGAGGACCAAATGAAGCTCAAGTACCCCCATCTTTTTACTGATGCCGTCGCTTCCTTTAGCTAAACTTCGGGACGAAATTCCCTCAACATGGGGAGACTGTAACATTTCTGATTTTTAGTATCCGTATTTCGATTCAATGTAATGCATTTCAAACCCAATTCTAGTGCACTGTTTTGTCCTATTCGTACCATCAAATAAATACTATATTTCAATGCAAATCCGCAAATTTTACTCGGTTATAACCTACTAAACACTACATAAGTATCTAATTATACAAATATGTCAAAGACTAAAGTTACAAGGTCTGATGTTAAAAAGTAACAAGAAACCCTAATAGGCACGGTCGCGCCTCGTCTGGCATGGTCGCGCCAAGTGCTTTGGCACGGTCGCACGACTCGCTTTGGAACGATCGCGCCCGGTGCCTAGGCACGGTCGCGCCTCGCTTGGGCACGGTTGCGCCTAGTACCAGATGAAACGTAAATACAGTTTTAAACGCGAGATCGTTGAGTTTCGTAACTGATATACGTTTCACTTTCATTAACAAAGAAAATAATATTACCAATTGTAACCATTAACATCAGAAACCCGATTCGTCTCAAGAAATTCAAAACCCTCTCGTTTGAACATCGATCCTCCTACTCTGGAGTGAATTTCCCCAACCAAACGCTACACGATCCTCCCAGAAGCTACTGACCCATTTGAAGCAACCGGAATTGTAGCAGAAGACGCCGGAAGCCAATCTCGCCGACGTCGAAACTCCTCCCTACCGTTCTCTATCAATTCGCTACTCTTCCGGGTAATTGAAACCTTTTTCTCAATCGTTTCAGTTCATAGATCAAAAGCCCCATCTTAATTTGGGCTTGCAATATGGAAATCACCACGAACCCGAATCTATATTTCGTTCAAAAATGATTAATCGAATCGAACCTTAGACGCATTTTAAATACAATTAATCTATACAAAAAGACTCGTAATGACCTAATGGGTGAAAGCCCCATGAATTCCAACATTAACAATATAAGAATTAGTCAAATTGAATATGTTTTGGAACAGACACGGTCACGTTAGCATTCTAGCGCGGTCGTGCTTCATGAGACACGGTCGCGCCAAATACCAGTGCGGTCGTGCCTCCTGCTCAGACCCAGTCATGCCCTTTGGCTAATCTCAGTCGTATTTTAGAATCATAGACACGATCGTGACTGGCCAAGGCACGGTCGTGCCTAATGATTTGGTTAGTTGTGCCCTTTGTGTGATCAACACGGTCGCGCCCTGATTACCACGGTCGCGCCCGTGGTTAGAGCACGATCGTGTCCGTTCCCAGGCACGGTCGTGTGTGAGTTAGAATTTCTTGGTAGAATTATAATTTTTATATTTTACAAACAATGAATGTCTCAGATTAATTTTCAAAATAAAATAATTGATTTTTATAAAAATATATTTAACTCTATTTAAAAAGACCAAATATTTAATCTGGAAATAAATAGAAATTGTTATTTAAAGTTTATAAAATTAAATTTACACTTATTGTTAAACCTCACAATAACAAAAAAAAGTATTTTAATGGTTAACTTACATATTTTATAAATAAATAAATAAAGAAATGGTTACTTATTTAATTTATATTTAAATATAAACAATCATTTATTTATACTTAATTACATTTAATACTTACATTATTTTCATAAACAATAATTTTTACTTATTTAGTTAATCAATTTCAAACCTTAAATCAAAATGTTCTAAAACTATTCGTTTCAAACTTTATATTTTATTCAATACTTTCAAGTACAAATCAATTACTTTTTACACAAGTCCAAATGAAACTTTAGACTTAAACTTTTATGCACACTATTAATACAATATACTTTACACTTTAGGTTAACTTGAGCATTTCAAGGATCCGTATTTCTATCTAGTATTTTGTGTAAACTACGCATTCGAATCAAGTGAGTATTACATAGCCCCTTTTACTCTTTTACACTTTTTGGGGTGGAACATGAACATTATACAATACTATTGTTTACGTTTACACAAACAACACAAATACAAATCCTCTTTACATTCATGTGTGCAATTTGAGCTTTATGCATGAGTGCTAGTTGTGCTAACTTTTGTGTGCGATTTATGTGTAATCATTAACTATTCAAGCCTACGGTTTACAATGATAGATCTATTGAGTCTGACAAACCCACCCAGTTTGGGGTGATCGTTACCGACAACACAATTTTGCATGCTAGTTACAAAGGTTTGATTGTACTTGGTTACACAATAGCAGCTCTCCATAAATGCCTTATTTTATCATTTTTATGTAAGGATTTGTTTTACAATCTATATACAAACCTGTGTTATACTCACCAACTTTTTAGTTGACTTTATTTTATTCATGTTTCAGGTACTAATGTGTGAGTTTGATCAAGATGTGCTACACATAGACTTTGGACTTAGCTAATTTAAATAAAGAAGTTTATGTATCGCAATTATGTTTCTTTCTTGGATTTGGTTTTGTTTGAATATTTGCAATGAAATTTGACGATTAATATATTTCAATTTAGCCAACCTTGTGCTTATGAACAGTCTACATGTCCCGCCCCGATGATTCCGCCATCGGTTGGGGTGTGACTGTTCGTAAGGTAAAACATCGGGGAATTCAGCCACAACTGGCACATCTTCAATTTTCTTTTTAGTGTCGGTAGTTACAGATATAAGGTATGCTAAGCACCCTTTGCGTAAATATTTTGTTGCTTTCAACATGGAAATTATTCCAACAGAGTTGGATAATTTATCACCTTTTATAGTCAGGATATTGCCTTTTGGCGAACGAAGCTCTATGGCTTTCTTATCACCTAGGATACATGCTTGGTTAGAGGCTAACGAATCCATTCCTAAAACAATGTCAAATCCTGCCAAAGTCATAGGCAACAGTTGTACAGGAATAACATGTTCTAATAGTGTGATGTTACAATCATTTAGGATTTCTGAGATTTGGACTAGGTCCCCGTTGGCAGTTTCTACCACGTATTTCTTGTTTAATTTAGCTAGAGTGTTATTCAATAGTCTACAGAGTTTATGGTCTATAAAACTTTGGTTTGCAGCAGAGTCAAACAAAACATGAGCATAAATATCATTGACAAGAAATGTACCCGTAATGACGTCGGGCATACCTGCTGCTTCATAAGTATTAAGAACAAATGCTCGTGCATTCTTCTTTACTGCACCAATGGGTTTAGGACCTGTCCTTTCAGGCTTCTTTAGCTTGGGACAATAGATCTTGATGTGGCCAGCCTCACCACATTCATAGCAGGTGATGAGTTTCTTTTTGAAACAATATTATGTTTTGTGTCCAGACATCTTGCAGAAGCTGCAATAAGGTCCAGATCGACATTGTCCTAAGTGCCTTTTCTTGCACTTTGGACATTCAGGGATAGAATAATTGTTATTTCGAGAATGGAAGTTTGGTTTCTTTGATCCACTTGGGCCTTGACCAGTTGCTTCCTTCTTTTTTCCTCCCTCCTATTGATTTCTAATCAGACTACTGGTCAAGGAGGCTCCCAGATCCATAGCATCGCCAAGGTTTAACCATGTCATGGATTTCTCCGATCAATCCCCAAATATATATTTTTATCATATTAGATTCAGGGGTAGCAAGATGAGGAACTATTTGAGCATACTCAAGGAGTTTAGTCGAATACTCCTTATGATTGGTTCCAATCATTTTCAGACTAAGAAATTTTCCTTCGATTTGTTCCTTTTCATTCTGGGGAACAAATTTCTTTTCAATTCTTGCTTTGAAGGCATTCCAGCCCATAGCACAGGCTGCTTCTCTGCCCTTGGCAGCAACAATGTTGTTCCACCATTCTAAAGCTTGATCTTTAAATAGGTTGGAAGCATAAAGAACTTTATCTTCCTCAACACACTTGCTTATAGCAAGCATAGGCTCAGTCTTTTCAATCCACCTTAATGTGGCTATTCCTCCTTCTCTTCAAGCAAGGTTATAAGGTTTAAAATCCTGGAACATCTTATAAGTACAACCGACTATTTTTCTCCTTTTCTCCAGGTGACCATAATTATTTCCCATCCCTTCATCTTCAGATGAGTTATAGTAATACTTCTCCCTTTCAGTATTCCTGGTTGGATGAGTAGCAGAATCCTCTGGTTTGAGAGTAATAGGTTTGGATTGAGTTATAGTTTGAGTATGTTGGGTCAAAGGTTGAGAATGAATAGATTTTGGAATTGATGGTTGAACAGACATTTTATCTGCCTGACTCTTTTCCATTTCGGTAAAGATCATTGGAAGAGAATCCTTGATTCCTTCTACAATTAGTTTCTGAAGTTCTTTATGAGAATCAGGGATTTCAGCAGCATTTTCAATCGCTGCCTGTTTCCTTTTTCCTCTCGTATTATAAGAAGGTCCGGTTTGTTTAGACATGCTATAAAAGAAACAAGATCAGAATCAAAACAAAACTTTTTATTGATGATATATATAAGAAAAGAGTACATATAGAAATCATTGTTTCTATAAATTTCTAAAATTATTTTCTTTAAGAGCTTGAACCAACAAAGCGTTCCGAGCTTCAACTTCAGCTTTTTCTCGTTCAAGTTCAGCTATTCGGTTCAACAATATTTGTTCCCTTTCACTTCCCGATGCATTCTCATTTATATGAGGAGCAGGGAAAGGAACACTCTCATAGTATGGAATGTAGAGTTTGTTAGAATCAAATTGTTCTTCTTCTTCGGGATCACATTTATTTTCATAAGGCATTTCAGCGTATCCCTCATGAAAATTTTGTGAATATATTGGAGTGATATTATAGCTTCCAGCAGTAGAAGCAGAATGAAAACTTATAGAAGGAATATAGGGAACACTAGGGTTTCCTATTTCTCCAAGGCTTCTAAAACTTGAACTTTCAGTTTCCTCATTATTTTCTATTGTGGTTTCATTTGTTTTGTGTTCATGATAATTAGCTAGAGCAGATTTAAGAAGAAAGCTAGGTCCTTTGCCTTTTCCAACCATAGCCATATAGAATACAACAAAATGAACTTTATTATATCATTAGAAAATATATTACAGGGAAATAAAATACAGCATAGGTTTTAAACCTTCATTATCTCCTCTCCAAGGGTCATCAGGCTTTCTCCATATTCATAGACCCGCTGTCCATAAAATTTGGTTCTTGCCTTGCCCATGATTTTCTCCCGTGTCAATTCGTCCGTTTGGCGCAACGAACGATCTATGCACTCAATAGGAGAAGAAGGCATACTTTCTTCATAACCATATTTGGGTGGAGGTTCACGAAGTCCAACTATAATATCGTTAAAAGCATTTTGATATTCTGGATGAGCTTGAAAATTGGTTCCAAAAGGACAATGATAGACTGGTTCCGGAAACATATAAGGATCGTACAAAACTGGAGTTCCGGATTGTTCAGATACAGAATGATAAGATTCTTCTTTGGTCGACATGTTCTGATGGGCTTGACTAGACTCAGCCTCATCATTTCCATGCTTTAATGGGACTTCATTGTTCCAATTGCTGAAATCAGATCCAGCTTCCGTCCATTGACTTAAGGTATCGTGGGACTAGGGATGGTATTCAGGAGTAACGTTATCCAGAAGGATAGCAAATGGATCGTTGTTGTAGTAAGGTGAAGAAATGGGATTCATTTATGAACCCAAAGGATGATATTCATATGATTCTTACTTTATTGGACGATTGGGATCATAATAAACAGGAACATAGTTATCTCCAGACATCTGCAATCTTAAAGTATTAATGATTATCTTATTCTTTTGGTCAAGACTTAGATACTAAGGCCAATATCCTTATCTTAACTAAAGTTCTACAAGCATGGTTATATTTCCAGAGCAGTACCTCCAACAGAGAAATTCCCAAGAAAGAATGACGGGTCTATGAGAGATTTATACACCACTCTATCCTTAGACAGAACATTCCGTTTGTTAGATAACTACATGCCGGTCAGAAGGTTACCTTGTTTCCTTATCTTAAAGTAAGCAAATTCATGGTTAAAGCTTAGACACTAGATCCATGTATCTAATTCGCTAAAACCTATGGCTCTGATAAAAACCTTGCCACACCCTGCCTCAGGCACCCCCTGGACGTGTGTGACACCGATTGATACCTGCTTTGATTTCAGAGTTTTTATAAAACACAGCGGAAGTCTTTTTACAAGGATCATTCATTATTTGTTATCAACCTCGATGGTTGTTTTTGTAAATATCAAGACCCAGTTGGAAAACAAAAGCCTTGTATTTATTTCATAAACATAGGGATTTAAATACCCCTTTTCATTTGATTACAAAATAAAGTTTGAAACCAAATACATCTCTCGTCTCCTTTGGACAAGTTTCAAGCCACGGGAAATAGTACTATCCAAGGTTGATCAGTCCCTTGGTCCTATCTCATCTTTCATCTTTTAGGATTTCCTATGAACGAGGCCTGAGAATACAACGTGCAAGTTATCCTTTCTTAATATTCATTCTTGGGTCAGATCTTATGTCTGCCCGTATCCCCTTTTTCCTTTTCATTTTATTCATTGCCTGCAAACATTTTGAAAATGAAAACGTCAGCGCGAATGCCGATGAATAAATTTTCTTGACAGTAAAATCATTTGGCACAAACAAGTATTAATTTCATAATCACAACTTTATATTCAATCCACACATTCAGCAGGCCCATGTCCTGACTGTATGCACCACTATATACACTGGTGTCATGCCTTATAACAACGGACAGGTCCACGCCTCCGAATTTGTTATAAGATAAGCACCAGCCGCAATCCGGGACTCTCAGCCGAGACCCGTGTGTCCCTTGCAAGTTTTATATACCTATGGCCCGAATGCTTTGTTCGTAGAAGAACGTTGAGCATTATTCCCTTAACCTTTATTTGTCCATTTACGTAAATGTAAATGTTTTGACACGAGTTTTGAAAGAGAAAATATTCACCTTGATTATAGGAATGAGCCTCTAAGATTATAAAGCTATCCTCTTAACTTGATTCTTCTAGCATACCAGCACTTCTAAGAGCGTTTCTTCTTAGACCGAGTACTACAACGAGCGGGAGTTGGACTGGGATCGTCTGGAATGGGCTAGGGATCTCCTGGAAAAAGTTTTGGAAGTTGGAATCGTGTTTGGGATGGAGAAAATCGAATGAGATTGTTCAACTATTTATAGGATGAGATTGGGGTCCATGTCGGACTGATATGACAAAGGATGTCGGTCCGACATCCGTTTATGCTTCGTCAGCCCTAAACGTTAACATCGGATTAGACCGCACATGTTTTGGGTTCATATCGGACCAATATATGGACCATGTCGGTCCGACATCACGACACGCGTCAGATTCTAGGGCTTAGTCATAGGACACATGTCAGCACCATAAAATGTGGCTGAAAGGAGGTTGTCGGACCGCTATATATTGATGTCCGTCCGATAACCAACCCTATGTTTGATTGCGGACCGCTATGTGAATAAATGTCTGTCCTAGTTCTTGCTCTGTTTCGCTTTGGACCGATATGAAAAGAGATAAAGGTCCGATATCTGACCTATTTCCATAATTTTCATTTCTAACCCTAGACTTTGGTATTTTAGGTACCCAAGTACTTATAGGTTCTAACCTTGGCATTTCTTGAACATTTTTGTGGCAGTTGTTACAAGTGTTGGCTGTGCAGATTGCCGAATCTCTGAGAGTCGCTAGGTCAGTTTCAGCCGACTCTCGTAGAGTGTCGGTTGTGAAGATAACCGACACTCATTGATTTCTAACGTGTGATAGCCGACTCTCTCAAGGTTTTCAAGAAGAAGCGGCTTGCTTGGAGACCAAGGCTGATGGGGCTATAAATAGGACCTTAGGGTTTCATTTGTTGTTGTTGGTTTAATGTATGAGCCACTACCCCGGGGGAGCTCACTGGGATGGATGAAAGCTGTAACTTTTTTGTCTAAAATCAATGAAGATTATTGCTTTCCGTTTCTACTCGTCTTGATCTACATATTTATGTGTTTGTTTTTATGTTTTGGCTCACGACAACCCGCCTATACTCGTTTCTATCAAAGAAGAGCTGAATCCAGATCTTGGAGGGTTTATCAATGTGTCTAGTGACTAATGGTCACAAACTGACGCGTGGAAACCCTATGACGGACCATCATGCCTAGTAACGTTCCGTCACACCGCAAAACGATCTGGGTGTGACACGTATTTCCGCATAACGGACCGTCACACCCTGGTAACAGTCCGTCATGCCGCAATTCACCTAGAGGGTGACATGTGTTTGATGACTCACAAACCCTAATATGGTGACGGACCGTCACCACCGGTAACGGTCCGTCATGAATCTAGAACACTCCCTATAAATAGATGGTTGAGTTCATTTGATTTTCTCACATGTCACACCCCGACCGATGGCGGAATCATCGAGGAGGACAATGGAATGATTGTTCAAAAGCACATGATAGCTAAAATATTGCATAATTCATTAATTTAATTTAAAGACAACAAATATTCAAGTACAATACAATTCAAATAACCTAGTCTATTCCAAAACATTGATTTAATTAACTAGGTCCATAAGTTCCTAAGTGGAAGAATCTTCAGCAAGCAATCACATATCAAAACCTGAAACATTATTTAAATCAAGTGTCAACTATAAAGTTGGTGAGTACATAGGTTTCGTGGAACCGATTAATAGTAGATAAAAACGTTTTGCAACTCATTGTTTAACTTGTTAGACATAGTATATACGGTTGAATCATTCATGTTTATCTAAGCACAATTCAAACCTTGATTTTAACAAGTTTATAAATATATAGGGTTTATTATTTTATAAACTTTGGGCGGGTTAAATATGTATAAAAAGTTATTTAATGGTTTCAAAAATAAACGAACGAGTCAAACAATTCGTAATAGTTTTTATTGTATAGAGATAATATTAAAATATGATAAAATAAATAAATAAAATAAATTATATCACAAAACAGAAAAATTGGGTTGGGCCGGAGGCCACAAGAATCGAACCCGCGACCTAGACATAACACACACACACACACGCATAACCAGCCGGGCTATCGCCCATCGCTGGTTATGTGTGTGATGTTTAATACATAACCACATATGCGAATTGGTTGCTGGTTCTCGGCAACCGGCAAACCAGTGTCTGAGGATATTGGTTGGCCCGGTAACTCAAGGCCTGAGGTTGCGATTTCGATTGGGATAGTTTGCCAGAGGATAACAGAAAGCAAATGAACGAATTTGAGGTACCTACTTGGTCGCGAAAGTGCTGGACGACAGGTTCGATAATCCGAAAATACCAAGAGTGGGGAAACTAGGCTTCGGGATGAATTAGGCTCTGAGATTCTGGTCACAGCTTCTCATAGAGGCGACGAACACAATGCCGGCTTCAATTTTGAGTGAGAGTGGGTGGAGGAGGGATGGCGAGCTCGAGCAGGTCCGGTAATGGCTATTTATAGCCGAGCTCGATCCCGATAATGAGACATGCAATTGAGTGTGTCTGGACATTCGTCTGGGCAAGACGAAGCTATCGAGCCGTCTTGCGAGCGTGGAGGTCCACTGACGAGGCCGAATTCGCGGCGTGGACTTTTGGCCACAAACACGATCAGACGTTCTGTATGATGGGGAGACAAATTGGTCTAGAGCTTTTGTTCGCGTAGGGACGACGAGGTCAGGGAGGCCAATTTCGGCTGTCGAGGTGCAGGGGACAGGCGTGTCGAGTGGGTCGCCGGAAATTAGCTTGGACCGCCGGTCAATGGGGGAGACGACCGGAAACGCGAATTGGGATTTGTCAACTTTGGTCCCTGGAGTTTGATTTTGATTTAAAATAGTCCCTGAGATTTTTTACAATTTGGTCCCTATGGTTTGATTTGTCCAGGATTAGCCCCTTAACTGATTTTTGTCTTAAAACCTTTTAGTTTCATAATTTTCAGAACAGCCCCTTAACTTTTATAAAAATAATTAATTAGATTTCTTTTTAATTTCAATTATTTTTTTATAAACTTATATTATTATTATTATAAATATTTTTATAAAAGTTAATTATTTTATTTAAATAGGTTATCTTATTTATATATGAACCTTTTAATTTAGATTTTTATATAAAATTTTATATAAGTTTAAAACTTATAAAATTTTAATTATTTTAAATCCATAAAATAAAAAAATATATATATATTTTGTACAAAATTAAATAAAAACACTCGCATTTCATTTAATAGAAAATGATTACATGATACATAATATAAAGCGTGAATAAAAACCCGAAATGTCACATCACACCAAACTCGTTCTTGACTTCTGAAAATCGTTCCAAAGCATCCCTACGACGATCCCGGTCCAAGTCCGGCTCGTTGTAGTGCTCGTTTTAAGAAGAAAATGCTTGTAGAGGTGCAGAGACGCTAGAGAAACCAAGTTATGAGGCTAGTTCTATAATTTCCAATTTAAAGGCTCGTTCCCGATTATTTTCCTTCACTATTATGTAGGTGAATACTTTTGTCTATTTCAAAACTTGTGTCAAACGTTTACGTTTACGAAAATGGCCAAATAAAGGTTAAGGGAATAATGCCTAACGTTCTTCTATGAACAAAGCATTCAAGCCATAGGTATATGTAAAACTTGCAAGGGAAACACGGGTCTTGGGTGATGGTCCCGGATCACGGCTAGTACTTCCCTTATAACAATTTCGAAGGCGTAGACCTGTCCATTGTTATATGGCATGATACCAGTGTATACAGTGGTGCATATGATCAGGAGATAAGGGACTACTGAATGTGTGGATTGAACATAAAGTTGTGATTATGAAGTTAATACTTGTTTGTGCCAAATGAATTTTCTTTCAAGATAACTGTATTCACCGGCGTTCGCGCCGACGTTTCATTTGCAAAATGTTTTCAGGTAATTAATAAAAATGTAAAGGAAAGTGATTACAGGCAGACAAAGATTTGGCCTATGAAATAAAAGTATGCGGGATACATTGCATGTTGGATTGTCATGCCTCACGCATAGATAATCCTGAAAAGAGAAATGAGGAGTAGGACCAAGGAACTGATCAGCCTTGGATAGTACTAACTCCTGGTGGCTAAGAACTTGTCTGTAGGACAAGAGATGTACTTGATTTCAAACACTGTTTGTAATCAATATAAAAAGGGTATTTAAATCCTTATGTTATAAATATTAATACTAGACTTTTGTTTTCCCACTAGGTTTTGATATTTACAAAAGCAACCCTCAAGGTTGAGAAAATGATGAAACGATCCTTAAGAAAAGACTTCCGCTGTATTTTATAAAACAACTCTGAAATCAAATCAGGTACCAATCGAGCTCATTCTGGTCCAGGGGGTGCCTGAGGCGGGGTGTGACAGTAATCACAAGATATCAAAGGGGTGGTGGGTACGCCGCTGGTACACCCTATATATAAACCTCTTTGATACTTCGTGGTGAAACCATTACGAACGTTTAGTGTATTGACTAAGAATAAATAAGTATGGCACGAATGCAAGCCAAATAAATATAAATGAATAACGGAGGGCCTAAAGGGGTGGTGGATACGCCGCAGGTACTTCCTATATATAAACCTCTTTAACGTAACATGGAGAAACCTTTATAAGGTATTAGAGCAGGGATAAATATGAAAGCATGACAAGAGGTCATGCTATATGTGCAAATATGCAATGTGTGCTAAACATGAATATATGAACGCATGATAGATGATCATGCTATATGTGTAAATATGAATGTATGATGGAAATGTGTCTAAGTCTTAAAATGGAATAACGGAGTACTCACGAAGTAAGGGGTGGTGGATACGCCGCGGGTACTTCTTATATATAAGCCTCTTTAGTGCATCGTGGGGAAACCATTATGAAGTTTTAAGGTGAGGACTGGTTGGGAATACATTGGGAGGCTGTGAGTCTATGATACTCAAGATCCAAATGAGAAGAGATGACCAGCCTACGGGGCGGGTCTCAATGAGAAATGAATGGATTGAGATGTCCAGCCAACGAGGCAGTTCTCAATGAATGAATGGAATGAGATGGCAAGCCTATGGGGCGGGTCTTAATAAGAAATAAGTGGGGAGAGATGTCCAGCTGTCACACCCTAATCCATAGCGGTTTACCCGCGGGTCATGACTGTCTAGGATTATCGGTCCTGGTTATTTTCGAACGACTTCTAAATGGTTTTCGAAAAAGTCATTCCATTTGAACATCATTCAAAATAATAAAGTTTAACAGAATATGAAAAATGCGGAATGAATTGTGTGGAAGCAAATAAATTGTTTAAATACAGAAGCGCAATGTCTTTAAGTTCCCATAAACTTAAGCTTCTAAAGAAAACATGCATACGACTCTAGATGTGCAAAATCCTAGTCCATGGGCAATTTCTTAACGACCTGAGATAACATGCTTAAATGAGTCAACATAATGTTGGTGAGTTCACACGTTTGTATGTAACAGAAAAATAGTGTAACAATCCGTATTTCTACTCATGATTCAATTGTTGATCCGACAATATACAATAATATAATAAGCAAATCACTGAAACCGAAGCATGAAAAAAGTGATGCAGAAACTTGCATTTCTTTCCTTTTACATGCCAAGCATGCATTTTATTAGGTCAATTATGCACCCGTTATACCTCCGGTCAAAGTTAGCGTTAGTAACCGGGCAGGGGTTGTTAAACCCAATAGTACTATTCATGAATTAACTCGCTATGAAATATTATTAACGGTTTGATTGTGAGAGGAATTTATGTGCTAAAAGGTACCCACTTATATATCAAAATGAAATCAAGTAGTGTAACATACGACTATGAAAATAGAATTTGAGCATGTATCTTCCCCAAAGGAAAAGTTAGTAAAATCGGGCCGTGAGACTCACCTGGACTAGCGATGAGGATAATGTGAAAAGCAAACACGTGTTTCCTAGCAAAAGTCCGACTAATTCGACCTACTCTAGCCCTAGGAACATTAAGGCTATCAGGTATATGAAATGTAAACGTGGTTTATGTAACCATGCTCATCCAAACGACACAATGTTGAAAGGTGACATCGACGTTTTGAAAAGGTTTGATCGAGTTTGACCAAAGTTGACCAAGGTTGACTATTGTTGACCAAGCTTGACTAAGTGTGACACGACGAACCGTCAGTGATATGTCAAATAATGTGAATTTATATTCATGAAACACATAAGTAAGGACATCATGACATGACAAGTATACTCAAGTGACTCGCATAAGTTCATGTCATACAACTCGTAACACAACATATCTAAGTTCATGTCATACAAGTAGTAACACAAACATACTCAAGGTCATGTCATATAAGCATATAAGTTTATTTCATATGATTAGTAAGCATACATAACACTCATACTTACCCATATTAGGGTTTCATACTATGGCATCAAAATGATTGATACAACTCAAACTATTGTTCTAATCATCTAGTAACATCATAATAAGCACATTAGAATATGCAAAGTTAATTAAAAACTTAGAACTTAGTTTATGAAACACAAACGTTTCATTCTTTAGAAAGTGAGGGTTTTTATACCCTTTTAGTAACATTGTTCAAATAGCAAATAACTTATGAAATTATCATATTCAAATACTACTAACATGGTTTAACTCATTAACATTCCATAATAAGCAAGCATGTGGTTTCCAAACCAATAAAGTTTCCTATATTAGTAAGGTATCTTAAAACGAGTCATAACAAGGTTTCCAACTATTTACAATCACGCTAAACACTTTACCAAGTACTATTAAAACTATTAAACCTATACATGACAACTATAGCACACAAATGCAACTTTTGTTCCAATAAAGTTTCCTTTTATGGAAAGTTTCCATATGACAACACACGAGTATTTAACACCTAACAAAGTCATATAACACTTGAATAGACATAACTAAAGCTTTATATCATGTCATATTTCATTTTAAATCAAGAACACAAGATCCAAATCATTAAAGTTTCTATTTATAGAAACGTCTCAAAGTGATGCAACCAAAACATGTCAACAACAAAAATCACATTTCTCATATATTCTAACATTACTTTAATCATACAACCCATCAAAGACATCATATGAACATTTTTATAAATCTTGATGCTACAAAGTTTCCTAACATAGAAATGACATGTAACAACATCAAAAACAAGCACTTTCTAGCAACAATATGTACCAACCTTGACATAAAACACTTTATCTTGAAAACCTTTGATTGAAACTTAGTTTAAAGACACAAAACATAACTTTTGTTTGGATGAATGGTCCATAACCATGTATGGCCGAAAATATGGAAAAAGTAGGGATAAAATGCTTACAAATCAAAGTATGATGTTGAAATGGAGATGATACTAGCTTGAAACACCTTGGAATCACCTTGAAAGACCTTGAAACACTTGAAATGGATGAAGAAGATTTTGGAATGGTGGAGAGGGGAGGGAATAAGTAGCGGCCGAAATATGGGGTGGGGGATAGGGTTTTGCAAAAGTGTGGTGGTTTAGGTTAAAGGTGTATTTATAAGTAGGGTTTTAGGGCTTTCTTGCAACAATTGGTCTTTTTTTTATAAAAGTTGGGCATTTTTATATAATAATTAGACTTTTAAAAATAAAAATAACTTAAAAGCTGAAATAAATAGTTTATAATGTAAAACAAGTCAAAATTATAAAATCTCATTTGAATTTGTCGGTACATATCACGTATCCGCTATACAACGTAAAAAATGAAAGTTTCTTTAAAAATTCCCGAAAAGTTAATCCAAGTACGAAATAATAAATCACAGTATTACATGTGATTTATACACACCAAATATATGCCCAATTATTAGTTATATAATTCACCAACGTTCGTGTGACAAGATCGTATGTGATCCGGTAATCCTCCAGATTACCGATGCATGGATTGAAATGAAATGAATGGACTTTGATATATGTAATATGTACTTAATTACTCTATAATTAAGTATGATGCATGTGTAATTATGTGTAATCATGAAATAGTAGGGTATGGATATTGACCTGAAATTTCCGGGTATCACACCAGCCTACGGGGCGGGTCTCAGGAATGAAAATGGGACGTCCAGCCTATGGGACAGGTCTCGAGAATGAAATGGAAAGGTGCCCAGTCTATGAGATTGAAGGACCTATAATAAATAATAAAACGAAAAACGCAGTGTACTTACTTAGCGTAAGCTAACGTAAAAACATTTTTCAAACACTACAGGAAATAGGCACGTGGATTATAGCATCCTGAGGACGTGGCCGATTGGAGCTGAAGAATCCCTATGTTACATGATGTAATATTTTATGTAAAGACAATAATATATAATAAAACATGCCTACGTCACTTTCGTGGCAAGGTTTTGATAAATCTGAGACCCGTTTTTCCGCAGTAAACTCTGATAAAATAATAAAGAAATAGTAGGGTGTTTCCATAGGCCTCCTGGAATTGTTCTATCATAAAGATAGAAAATTAATGTAATACATCAACCCAAGTTTGTTTCAACTTAGGCTGAGCAAAATCAGTTCCACTCATATTAACTTTCTTTGTCAAAAAAACTTCTAAAGTTTTTCTTAAAAGTTCTAAGTTTATTTAAAAAATTATTTGAGAATTCATATGTTTTATTTTGTTTACCCAAACCATGAAATGTGTCATTTGGTTTTGATCTGCCAAACCTAACCCAATTAGGTTTTTGATAGAACAGTTTACAACATCTTGTTCACATTTAAAGCATTTAGTAACATGGTTAAATTTCTGCTTGACAGAAGAGTGTTTTAATGATGATGGTTTTTGTAGAATCAAAGACTGATGGCTACAAAATTCTCTAAGTACAAATGCTGATGATCTCAGAGTTTGCTGCTGACCAACAATCTGCTGCGGACAAGCTTATCTGCTGCGTATACTTGTTCTCCTGCTGAAGAACAAATCTGCTGCGGATAGCCTTATCTGCTGAAGACCAAAGTTGCTGCGGATAAGCTTCTCAGCAACATCAACACTTGATGCTGCTGACAGGCAAATCATCACCAGCTCTGGATGGTTACATCTTGCTGCTGATCAACATCTTTGCTGCTGACAGCCTTGTACCTTGAAGACAAATCGTTGCAGCTGACTATCCATACCAAGCGTCACTGACAACTTTCTGCAAAAGCAACTGACACACTCAAAGCAGAAGGAACCTCAATGGCACAACCAATGACGGATAACAATGCTCTTCTCCAAGCATGCAAGTAATGATGCATAAAGAAGACGCTTCAATAAAGTTAACTAGATATAGACAAAACGTGTAATAGTTAGCTAGATACAACAGATCAATGGTCTGTGTTAGATCTGATCCTTAGAAACAAGGGGCTGTCTTGATTCTAAGTGAGTATAAATAATCTGTAAACACTTCATTGTATGTGTGCTTTTTGTGCTTTCTGATAGAGTTTCACTTGTAATCGTTTACCTGCAAAAGCTTAATACAACAGTGTTCTTATTAGTATTCTTTCTGGCTGTTCGATTACATTTGTGTAGTTGTTATTGTTTCCGCCAATTTCAACTAAGAACAGAACCATCTTGTAATTTCTCAATCCTACAAGTGGTATCAGAGCTTTGGCTCAGATTAAACAAACTCACACTTGTTTAATCACTTCTGGTTCTATTCTAAACTCTCTCTCTTTCATCAAGTAACCAAGAACAAAAATGACACAAAGCAACGGGTTTGAAGACATCGACAGCATCAACCGACCACCAAGATTGGTGTCGGGAGAAGACTACGACATGTGGAAAAATCGCATGGAAAGTTTTTTCTGCTATCAAGAGTACGAAATGTGGAAATCCATCAGGGATGGACCCTACATTACAATGGTGGCATCTGCTGACTCTGGAGGACCATCAGTTCCAAAGGATCCCTCCAAGCACTCAGAAGAGGATATAAAAAAGATGGAGGTAGACTTCAAGGCACTAGGAGCTATCCAAATGTGCCTTCCAAATGAAGTTTTTCATAACTTCAGAAGCTACAAAACTGCCATAGAGCTCTGGGAAGCTCTTGAGAAAATGTTTGCTGGCTCGGAGGAAGTCAAAGAGAACAGAAGAGACATCCTGAAGCAGCAGTATGAAAACTTCATCTGGAAGGAAGGTGAGTCTCTAACTGTTTTATACAACAGATTTACCTATCTTGTAGGGGAGCTGCAGTGCTCAAAGGTGAAGCTAGAGAATGAAGATATTCTCAAGAAGTTCATCAGGTCTCTACCAAGCTGCTGGACACTTTACACAGTTTCAATCAGAAGAACGGAGAATCTGAAGACTCTCCAGATGACTGAGCTCTTTGGAATGCTAAAAACCTATGAGCTAGAGATGATTCAGGCAAAAGAAAGAAGCTCAAGCTACCAAACAGCCTCAACATCCACCACCACCTCCTCTGCACTCCATTCTGAGCACTTGGGTCCTAGTTCAAGTAGCTACTATCCTCCCATCATCACCCATCCTCAAACTCCAATCTCTCAAACAAACAGCTCACCATTTCTCCTAGAAGCTCCTCCTCAAACATCAACCTCTGCTGCTTTTGTTTCTGAAAGCTCAAACAATATGTCCTTTATCAAGGAGGATCTGGAATGCTTTCATCCAGATGATTTAGAAGAAATGGACATACAACACTCATATGCCATGCTTTCTATAAGAGCAAAGAGGTTCTACTCTAGAACCGGAAGACCCATTCCAAGTAACAACTCCAACACCAGAGTTGGCTTGGATAAAAGCAAACTCAGATGTTACAACTGTAACCTACTGGGTCACTTTGCTAGAGAATGCAAGACACCAAGAGCAAATCCAGTCACTTCTCAGTCAAGACAAGCTCACCAAGCCCAACCCAGACAACAGCATCAACCTACTCCTCCAGTTCAAACTGCAGCCTGTGCAACTGTTGGAACTTCTGAGTTCGACTGGAGCTTTCAATATGAAGAACTGCCAGTCAGCAATCAAGCTCTAATGGCAGACACTACAAGGATACCACCTCAAGTATTTGAACAACTTTGCTCTCAAGCCTGTATTGATAAAGTTTTGGGTTATAGAAAGCACAACCAAAACCTTATAGATCAAAATGAAGAGTTTCATCAGATGAAATCTGAGTTCAAAGAGGTTGAAAATACTTATAAAGAAAAGATTAACTGCCTTAAGAAAGATATTTCATCGCTAAAACACGAACAAACTAATCTTGAAACTCAGATTGATGATCTACTGGTCAAACTAAAAGCTACCAGAGCTGAACTGGCAGAACAGAAAGTTCATGTTGAAAAATATGAATTTTCTTCCAAAAAGTTACAAAGACTTTAGATATTCAAGTCCATGAGAAGGTAAAAATTGGACTTGGGTATAACAATGACCAGTACAATGCTGTTCCTCCTCCTGCTGACTATATTTCCATATACGAACCAAGCTTCAATTTTGAAAATCTTGACACTGCAAACCGAAACCTTGATCCTTCAACGGATGAACCTCTCATCGAAGACTGCACTACCTCATCGGAATCTGAGTCAACTCACTCACACCATGATGAAACCAGTGCAGTCCCATCTGAAGCTATTCTAAATAGAGTTGCAGTTCCTGCTGTTCTTCCAGCTGTTATAGCCCCTGTACCATTCAAACAGATCAAGATCAGCTATCCTCCAGATGGAAGAAAGCTAGAAAAGGGACAGACATCAGAACACACAAACCCTAAGCCTCAGTTCATGCCAATCACAAAGAGAAAGGTATTTGATGTATGTCGTAAGCCTGAAGAAAAAGTTCCAAGGACCCTGGAAGAAGCCACCTTTGAACATAACAAAGCTCATCCATGGAACTTCAAGGATCTGTTCCAAAGAAAGGACTATATCTACCTTTCAAAAGACAAATTGGCAAAATCATGCTTTGTGTGTGGCAGATATAACCACACTGCCAGCACCTGCTTTCATTACATGGAATATCAAAGACATTCAAAGCAGCATGCCTTTGAAAAGACTAACAAAAATAAGAAGGTAAGAAGCTACGAAGACAAAGCAACAAAGTTCAAAAAGTCTATATCTCCCTCAAGAGTGAAGCTGCCTAAATCTCAACAAACTTGCATCATTTGTGGTGAATCAGACCACTTTGCTGCAAACTGTAAGTTTAACCCTTTCAACCAGATACTTCATCAAGCTCCTCAAAGACAAAGGGTAAAGAAGGATCAGCATACATCGGTTGTTAGTCCAGTTCAGCCCAAGAAAACAAAGCAGAAGCTTTCAGCAGCAACCAAGTCTGCTGCTGATAAGCTAAAATCCTCCGCAGCAAAATCTGCTGCTGATAAGGCAATGACATCAGCAGCAAGAGTGCCCACTGCTGATAAGGAAAAATCCAAGGCAAAGCCTACAGTAGCAAAGAATGCTGACACTTCAACAAAGCTGTTAGCAGCAGGATCTACTGTCAACAAGCTAGAAACATCAGTAGCAAAATCTGCTGCTGATAGTATGAGGAAAACTAGAAAAACACCAATAAGGCAATGGAAAGCCAAATCATCTTCAAGCACTGTCATTGGCTCCATTGACTGTAAACATACTGAAAAGGATAAACTAACAACCATCTTTTTCAAGTTTGCAGACTCTTGGGTTCCTTCTACTAATTAGAAATATATCATGTGCAGGAACAGCCAGGTCACAAGAATAACACCTGGGTGGTAGATAGTGGGTGTTCCAGGCACATGACAGGCAACAGATCCATCCTCTCAAACTTCAGACATTTCAATGGAGGATATGTTGCCATTGGAAGTGACTCAAAGGGAGGATCCATCACTGGACAAGGAACTGTGTCCAACGAAAGAATGAGCATTGACAAGGTCAACTATGTTAAAGAATTGAACTTCAATCTCATGAGTGTTTCCCAGGTCTGCCACCAAAAGCATTGGATGCTCTTCACAGATAAAGAACGTTTTGTACTGACTCCAGGCTTATCCACACCTCCTCCAGAAAGCATTTTATTAACTGCTCAGAGAAAAGAAAATCTCTATGTACTGGACATGAATGAAGTCACTCCATCTGGGAGTGTTTCCTGCTTTTTATCAAAGGCATCAGTTGATAAATCAGCTCTCTGGCATAGGAGATTAAGCCACGTTAATATCAAAACTATCAACAAATTGGTAAAGAATAATCTTGTCAGAGGGATTCCTGATAAAGAATTTCAGCTGGAAGACCACTGCATTGCATGCTTAAAGGGGAAACAACACAAAAGCTCTCACAAGCCCAAGACCTTGAATACAAATGACACTCCACTGCAATTTCTGCATATGGATCTCTTTGGTCCTACAAATGTCATGTCAATGGGCAAGAAGTCGTACTGTCTGGTGATAACTGATGACTACACCAGATTCTCATGGGTATACTTCTTGAGAACTAAAGATGAAACTGCTGAAATTCTCAAATCCTACATTCTCAGGGTAGAAAATCAAAGTAATCAAAAGGTGAAGATCATAAGGTGTGATCAAGGCACAGAGTTCAAGAACCACACCTTGAACACTTTCTGTGAAAGCAAGGGGATAGAAAGACAATACAACGCTCCAAGAACTCCTCAACAAAATGGAGTTGCTGAAAGAAGAATCAGAACTCTTATTGAGTCAGCAAGATCTATGTTGGCTGACTCAAAACTGCCACTCACATTCTGGGCAGAAGCCGTTAGCATAGCCTGTTATGTGCAAAACCGAGTTCTAATTGTCAAACCCCTCAACAAAACACCCTATGAACTTTGGTTTCAAAGAATTCCCTATATTGGTTTCCTAAAACCTTTTGGGTGTCCATGCACCATTCTCATCACACATGGGATTCTTCCTAAGTTTGGTGCCAAATCTGATGAAGGATATTTCGTAGGCTATTCCTCTCAATCAAAGGCCTATCGAGTATTCAATTCAAGAACAAGAATTGTTGAAGAATCAGCAAATGTGGAATGCAGAGAACACATTGTCTGTGAGCAGGGAAGAGGACCAAACTGGCTCTTTGACATAGACTGATTCTCCCAAATATTTGAGCCTCTCACCTTCTCAAATATGGAGTCTACGTCTACACAAACACCTGCCTCCACTTCATCCACTGGCTACAGACTGGATTTTCCTACATCTTCTGTCAGTCTGAGAAGACCATCAATTGATCCTCCATCAGTTGTGGAAGCAATTAAAGCAAGTGAAGCAGGAACAAGACGGTCTAATATCACCAGCAACAGCCTGTCTGAAACTGAAAATCTAAATGAAGACTCTTCGGTAAATGCTGGAGATACTGCTGATGCTCTTTCTGAAAATATTGATGTGGATAATGCGGTTGAAGATTCTTCCACCATAAATGAAGAGACCCCTGATCAAAATTACAGCAATCTAGAGCAAGGGATACAACTGGAGGTGGTACCAGCACAGAGGATCCACAAAGAACATCCTCAAGAGAATATTATTGGTCAAATACACCAAGGAGTTCTCACAAGGAGCAAATCTCATGAGGCCAATATATGCCTGTTTTCTTGTTTCTTATCTCAGGTGGAACCCAAGAAGATAGATGAAGCACTCAAACACATCAACTGGATTGAAGCAATACAGGAAGAATTGCTGCAAGTCAAGAGGCAGGATGTCTGGACACTTGTTGATCTTCCACCAGGTAAATATGCTATTGGCACACGATGGGTTTTTAGGAACAAGCAAGACGAGAGATGCATTGTAGTCAAGAACAAAGCCAGACTTGTAGCTCAAGGCTACACTCAGGAAGAAGGGATTGACTATGATGAAGTCTTCGCTCATGTTGCCAGACTGAGGCCATCAGAATCTTCCTGGCATATGCTGCATCCAAGAATTTCACTGTCTATCAAATGGATGTCAAAAGTGCCTTTCTGTATGGGAAGATTGGTGAGGAAGTATACGTCAAACAGCCTCCAGGCTTTATAGATTCCGCACATCCCACTCAAGTGTTCAAACTGGACAAAGCTCTGTATGGCCTACATCAGGCACCAAGAGCTTGGTATGAAACCTTGTCGGGATATCAACTAAGCAACAACTTCAGAAGAGGCGCCATAGACCAAACCCTGTTTATCAAAGATGAAGGGGAGAAATCTTACTAGTTCAAATTTATGTTGATGATATCATCTTTGGATCAACAAGGAAACAGCTGTGCAAAGACTTTGAGACTCTGATGCACTCAAAGTTTGAAATGAGTTCAATGGGTGAACTAAATTTCTTCTTGGGTCTACAAGTCAAACAGGTCCCAAATGGAATCTTCATCAGCCAATCCAAATATGTAAAGAACATTCTGGAAAGATTCAAAATGGCTGACTGCTCTGCTGCAAGAACCCACATGCAAGTGCATCATCAACTGACTCCAGACAAAGATGGCCAAGACACTGATCAACATCAGTATCGTGCAATGATAGGGTCTCTCATGTATCTCACTGCCTCAAGGCCAGATATCATGTTTGCAGTATGCCTCTGTGCAAGATTTCAAGCAGCTCCAAAAGTTTCACATCTTCAGGCTGTCAAGAGAATCTTTAGATACCTAAATGGTGCCCCAAGACTTGGACTATGGTATTCTAAAAATGACATGTTTAATCTATATGCATACACTGACAGTGACTATGGGGGATGCAACTTGGATAAAAAGTCCACTTCAGGGGGATGTCAGTTTCTGGGAGGGAGATTCATTTCATGGCAGTGCAAGAAGCAAACATGTGTTTCAACCTCTACAGCTGAAGCAGAATACATTGCAGCTTCAAGTTGCTGTGCACAAGTCATCTGGATACAAAATCAAATGTTGGACTATGGGATGACTTTCATGGCAACTCCAATTCACATTGACAACATGAGTGCTATCTCAATCACAAACAATCCAGTTCAGCACTCAAAGACAAAGCACATTGACATCAGGTATCTTTTCATAAGAGATCATGCTGAGAAAAAGAGGATTATTTTAACCAAAGTTCATATGAATGAGCAATATGCTGATTTGTTCACAAAACCTTTTGATGAAGCTATATTTAAATATTTAGTTGAATCAATTGGTATGATGAACTTTGATTAAAATTCTTCTCCACTTTATTTTTGTGTTTTGTCTTATGTTGTAAATAAAAGTTATAAGTAAGCAGCATTTTTGTCCTTCAGCTACTGACAGGTTTAATCCTCAGTAGCAAAAGATTTGCAGCTGACTGCTTTAAGTTATCAGCAGGAACAGGCTTCCTGCGGATTTCCTTAAGACTGTCAGCAGCAACATCCTTGCTGCGGACTATTAAATCCATCAGCAGCAGATAAGTTTACTACTGACAGACTTAACCTTCCGCATCCACAGCAATCAAGTTTGCTGCTGATCGGTAAATTTAAGTCCAAATTAACCTTTACCCGCTGATAAAATTCTCGTCAGTCTTTACCATGACTGACTCGGTGCATTACAGCTGTAACAATAAAAGGTGAATTGGGTTGTACTGTACAAATCTTTTTGCTTTTTCTCTCCTCTGCCATTATAAAACAAATCAAATTTCCACTTCTTCACCTTCCACTTCTCCCTAAACCAAAATCACTTTCCTTCAAGTCCCCATCACTTTCTTTCAAACCCCCATCACTTTCAAAGCTCTTAATCCCTCACTGTCTTACCCAACCAAGTGAAAGATATCCGAAGGATTCAATGATATGATCGACTTCTTATGTCGATCAAAGATCCAATTTGCCTCATAACCAACCATGTCACACATATCCCTCATATGGAGGATTTCTGGAGTACTGCCGTCTACTACACCGAACAAGGAATTCCCAAATCAAAGCCAAGGAAGACAGCAAGGATATCCCGATCTCGGAAGCCACACTCTTCTCCAATGCATATCTCAGAAAAGAAACGGATGTCAACAGGTAAGCTCCGCACTTGTCTCCGTCATCCATGGTCTTCTTCTTACGCTTCTTCGCGCCACCGCCGAGAAGAAGGACGAGGAGAAGATTTGACTCCTTCTGGATGTTGTAATCGGCTAGGGTTCTACCGTCGTCGAGCTGTTTTCCGGCGAAGATTAGACGCTGCTGATCTGGCGGAATACCTTCCTTGTCTTGGATCTTTGCCTTCATGTTGTCGATTGTGTCGAAGGATTCGACCTCAAACGTGATCGTCTTACCCGTTAGGGTTTTCACGAAGATCTGTTTTTTCGTCGATCTAAAGTGATAACATGAGAACTGTTTCCAAAAAGTTCTCAGGGGTCAATGTTCAATTGTTATCTACAATGCTGAACATACAGAGTACCCCGGGTGACAGTTCATCAATCCCAGCTGATACTGATCCCACACCCTCCACCTCACATCCTAAACAACAGTCTGCTTCAACCATTCGAACCCCTGTGCATACTACTAAGGATGCACATGCACAAACATTACTTACACCTGTTTTGGATGATATCATTCAATCGGAACACAGGGCCCCGGTTGCAACGACATATACTAGGAAAAAGGGCAAGAGAACTCCTTCTTCTCTTGCCTCCAATGCCCAAACCTAACCTAACAGCCCTCACTCAGAATCACAATATTCTGGTGAGAATATCATAAGGGAAAGCCACATTATTAGGGAGACTCCTTTGGATGTCTCTCTATTAGGATCAGGATCACTTCCCGGATCTGTAGAACAGCCCCCTGAGCCCTTTCCTTTCTCTTCTGAACTTAAGTGCTGAGGAACCTGATCAAGATGATGTACCTTCTCCAACTACCACCATCTCGGAGGTACTAATTGATCTTGCTTCCAATACACCTATCCCAAGTTCTTCTACCCTGAAGGTCCACTCTAGGAGTTATGACAGAATGGATGTGGAAGAGGCTGTCACTACTGCTAGTCCATCAAATAACTAGGAGGATAGTGATAACATTGCTAAGTCCTCAACCACGGCAACTCACAGTGAGGATGTTTCCTTGGAAACTCCCCTCACTGAGAGGAATCCCAGGTACCAAGAAACCATGGGTGATGGGGATGAAGAGGCTAGGCCTAAGGACCCATCTGGATCCAAGGATTCCACAACTGTGGATGAGGACAGACTGAAACTTCATATCTTGGAATTGACGGCCAGGGTGAATATGATAGAGGCACAACAATACCCAACTTTTCTCACTCCCTCCTTTGTATCAGTGGGCACCCAAACTGATGCACATTTGTTCACTGATGCAACCAAAAAGGGGGAGATGGTCCCGATGGAGAAAGACTCAGACAGCTTTGACGACTAAAAGCTGTATTTCAATGTACAAGATGGTTGTTTTCGAAGCTTTTTCCTTTGGTTGAAAGGGTAGTCAGAAATGTGCAAAAACTTCAGCAAAAAGGCAATAAGAGAATTTTGGTAGCATCAGTCTAGGGGGAGTTTGTAGAATCAAAGACTGATGGCTACAAAATTCTCTAAGTACAAATGCTGATGATCTCAGAGTTTGCTGCTGACCAACAATCTGCTGCGAAAAAGCTTATCTGCTGCGGATACTTGTTCTCCTGCTGAAGAACAAATCTGCTGCGTATAGCCTTATCTGCTGAAGACCAAAGTTGCTGCGGATAAGCTTCTCAGCAGCATCAACACTTGATGCTGCTGATAGGCAAATCATCACCAGCTCTGGATGGTTACATCTTGCTGTTGATCAACATCTTTGCTGCTGACAGCCTTGTACCTTGAAGACAAATCGTTGCAGCTGACTATCCATACCAAGCGTCACTGACAACTTTGTGCAAAAGCAACTGACACACTCAAAGCAGAAGGAACCTCAATGGCACAACCAATGACGGACAACAATGCTCTTCTCCAAGCATGCAATTAATGATGCATAAAGAAGACGCTTAAATAAAGTTAACTAGATATAGACAAAACGTGTAATAGTTAGCTAGATACAACAATGCTCTTCTCCAACGGTCTGAATTTTCATACAATAATAGTTACCACACCAGCATCAAAGCCGCTCCGTTTGAGGCTTTGTATGGTCGAAAATGTCGTTCACCGCTTTGTTGGGCAGAAGTTGGCGACAAACATTTATCCGGTCCTGAAGTTATTCAAGAGACCACAGATAAGATTTTCAAAATCAAGGATCGTCTGAAGGCCGCCCGTGACAGACAAAAGAGTTACGCGGATAACAGACGAAGACCTTTAGAATTCCAAGTAGGAGACAAAGTCATGTTAAAGGTCTCACCTTGGAAAGGAGTTGCAAGATTTGGCAACCGTGGCAAGCTTAACCCTAGGTACGTTGGACCGTTTGAAATATTGGCTAGGGTTGGCCCTGTAGCTTACAAACTCAAGTTGCCACAAGAACTAAGCAATGTACATGATACGTTTCATGTATCAAATCTCAAGAAGTGTTTATCAGACGAGACGTTAATTATACCGCCTGATGAGATTCACATAGACGACAAGTTGCACTTCATTGAGGAACCTATGGAAGTCACAGATTGGAAGGTTCAGAGAACAAGACGCAGCCGTGTTAAGCTGGTCAAGGTACGTTGGAATTCAAAGCGCGGCCCCGAGTATACGTGGGAGCGGGAAGATAAAATGAAATCCAAGTACCCGTCACTGTTTACAAAAACACCAAGTCAGAGTGACAAGAACTGAATTTCGGGACGAAATTCTCTGTAACATGGGGAGAATGTGACACCCAGCATTTCAGGTCAATATCCACATTTCATAAACGCACGTTCATAATTATTATTTCCTGATATTTTATTTTGACTAAGTAAAGTCAAGAAGTCTAGCAAAGAAGTTTGTTCCAAGTCTAGTAAACCGTAAAGAGTTACTAGAAAAAGTAAGCAGGATAACCCGACTTAATGCGAACGTAAATGGTTAAATAAAATAACCAGAAAAATATATATATATATATATTACACAAAATTTACGTTGAGCCAAGATTCTAATATTTTCTTCAACGAGCCATAAAATGGTTAAAAATTATAATACCGTGAAGAATCGAAACTGAATTAAATTACCCCTTTAAAACTCTAATTGATACTAATACCATAATAAATTAATATTTAAAAATTGGTTATCATTAACCCCTAAACAACTTCTTGACTTTCTTGGCCGAGAGTCAGGGGAGCCATGCTCCCACTTGCCTGATTCACTTTGATTCAGATGAAAACCATACTCTTCAGACGAAACTTCACCATTCCTTTCAAACCTTCTCTTTTCTTACTGCAAATTCCCAATTCTCTTTCAAATCGAAGTCCAGTTTTAAAGCGAAAATCACCACAATTCGGTGTCATAAGGAGAATTTCAAGTGTTCTTGAAGAAAGCTTAGCAAAAGATTCAAGACTACTTCTCTGTTTTTCTCTAAAGATCGCCATTCTCGGTTTGAGGTAAAAACTTAATACCATCCATATTATTTGCTTTAAAACCGTAACTAAACATACAAATCGTTCAAACGCAAGTAAGATAACTAGAAAACTGTGTCAAACTCAAGATTTGAACATAAAAATATACAGAGTGAATTCTGTAAATCAAAGTGCAGATATCGAAACTATAGTTTCGATACCTGTTAGTCAATCGAAACTAGGAGTTTCGATACCTATTGATCGAAACTAGGAGTTTCGATACCAGTTATTCAATCGAAACTAGGAGTTTCGATACCGGTTGTTCTATCGAAACTAGGAGTTTCGATATCTATTTACTCAATCGAAACTAGGAAGTTTTGATACCTGTGTACAATCGAAACTAGGTAGTTTCGATACTATTCTTGCCAATCGAAACTAGGTAGTTTCGATACCTATTTCATTCAGTCGAAACTAGGAAGTTTCGACATCTGTTCTGTTCAATCGAAACTAAGAAAGCTTAGATACCTGTTCATCAGCCCCTTAAGGCAGTAACTCAGAACTATTTTCATAACAAAACAAGGTTGGAAAAACTAAAAAGATAATTAAAACAAAAGTAATCAGATCGGCTAGGTCAAATGAACAAATTGCGTTTAAGACGAGTAGTCTTAACGTGTATGTTATCCTTGTGTAAATAGGATACGGATAGGCGAATCTGCCGTCATTCAAATTTTTGCTAGCATTCATACTGTCGAGGTGAGTTTCACTAATCCCCCTTTTTCTAAGTTTTTGAAATGATTTGGGGTGGAAACATACTTGTAAAAGACTTTTGTGTATAAATGAATGGAACTAATGATCTGACCGTATGTATGTATTGAGGGAACAATAAAGCGCTTAAAGTCCTCGTAATAAATTAGTAACCATTAGCTATGGATTTAGCCCGGGATTATATGAATAGTACTATTGGGGGTGACGCCTCCGGTCATGGTTAGTCGCGCTAACCAGGGGTCAAAATGGCCGAATGACCGCATATTGTCTTACTCGCAGAAAGGCGAGGGGAGGCACAGAAAGTTGGGGTTTGGTTACGGTCTCGTACATTACATACTATTTTGTATTCCTTGCAAGCTTACAAATGGGGTCAATAGATCGGATTAGTAATCATATTCATTGGTAATACATACAAAAGAGTTCTGATCAGGGTAAAATGATCAGGTTTATCAAAAGAGTTCTGATCAGGTTAAAATGATCAGGTTTTACACAAAAGGGTTCTGATCAGGTTAAAATGATCAGGTTTTACACAAAAGAGTTCTGATCAACGTAAAGTGATCAGGTTTTACACAAAAGAGTTCTGATCAGGGTAAAGTGATCAGGTTTATCAAAAGAGTTCTGATCAGGTTAAAATGATCAGGTTTTACACAAAAGTGTTCTGATCAGGGTAAAGTGATCAGGTTTATCAAAAGAGTTCTGATCAGGTTAAAATGATCAGGTTTTACACAAAAGAGTTCTGATCAACGTAAAGTGATCAGGTTTTACACCAAAGAGTTCTGATCAGGGTAAAGTGATCAGGTTTATCAAAAGAGTTCTGATCAGGTTAAAATGATCAGGTTTTACACAAAAGAGTTCTGATCAGGGTAAAGTGATCAGGTTTATCAAAAGAGTTCTGATCAGGTTAAAATGATCAGGTTTTACACAAAAGTGTTCTGATCAGAGTAAAGTGATCAGGTTTGAAGTAAAGAATTCTGATCAGGTTAAAGTGATCAGGTTTAAACGAAAGAGTACTGATTAGGTTAAAATGATCAGGTTTAACAAAGAGTTTTGATCGGCAAAAAGATCAGATTTAAACATTGGGTTTATGATAACTCTTTATAATAACTTGTGAACTCACCAACCTCGTGTTGACAGTTTTAAGTATGTTTTCAGGAAATTGAACGTGGTCATCAGGTTAGCAATGTAGGTTACATGCATGCACGTGGATACGGCTTTTGGGAGGATTTCTCTTGTATAACTCATGGTCTTGAGTCATATTTGCGAAATCTTAAACATTTGTAAACTCAAATTGATATTTTGTAACGTAAATATTTTAAATTCAGTTATGTATCCAATTACATGTATGTGTTTGCGGTAATCATATGCTTTGGAAACCAGTGAAAGTCGCGCCTCGCGTTTCCGCCCTGGCGGGGTGTGACAGAACTTGGTATCAGAGCCATTGATTATAGCGAACTAGGTGTCTAAAACGGAACCTAGTCTATAATTAGAATGACTCACTAAAATGTTTTCATTGCATAAGCATTGCATAACCAGTCATCATGTCATGTGGATATTGTAGTCACAAGTATGTCGTCACATTCACACTCTGACTCCGTCTCTGACTCTGAATCCAACGAGGAACTTTCCGTCTCACGCCCTAAAAATCGAGTACAAGTTCGCAGCTCGACACCACCCAATGTCGCTCTGGGAGAACCGCCCATCGTCTACCGAAAGAAAAGCGGAGGACCAGTTAAGGTGCAAAGTGCTAGGAAGAAGGTTCGACTTCCGCGCAAGAGAAACCTGGCAGCCCGTGACCCGAAAGACTTGGAGACCGATGAGGAACCACCGAGGCAACGACCCTGCTACCACCCTACCGTGGGAACCATCCGTTGGATGCCTCGTACCCTGGCACGTTGGAGGGAGATGGAGAGCATCCCATCTACCTTTGAGCTCGGAGAGTCTTCCAACTCTCCAACACCCCTACCCCACACTGGGGAAGCCATAGAGCTCACTGTGCCTACATTGGTAGCTCGCGTTCGTACGCATGAGGAGCGTCTTGATGATCTCCTAGATGATATTCGGGCACAGGGGGATGCAACCAGGCGCTTACATCAAGGGCTCGAATCTCGAGTACAGACTCTGGAGGATAGCACTCGAGACATACAGAGTGCCACTGACTACCTCGAGTTAAGAGCTGACATGGACTGGCAGTTCACTGTCACGGTCCGAGACATGGTGGAGGCGCTGGAGGAGAGGACTTTGGCTGCAGAATTTGTGGCAAGAGCTAGCTTTGTTATGGCAGGACTAGCCATGATGATTGGGTTGTACTCCCACTTCTTCCTTTAAACCTATTATGGGCGGGTTGTGCCCATAGTACATTATGTAGTTTAAAACGTTAGTACTGATGAGGTCATGTGAACCCATCTCTTTTGTATCCTCGTCTTTTGGGAACAATGTACTATGTATGTTTTGACTATGTATGTAATGGTTTATGTTGTAATGATAGTTGTTCATGTTTGATGTTGTGGTATCCTTATGTCATGATCTATCATTATTGATATATGATGTTGTTTCTTTTTAATTGACATGTTAGAAAGAACGTCATGGCACCTAAGCGTGGGACACCCCGTAACACTACTGGTGACAACAACGAGACAATTTCCCCAAACATGGAACAACTAATAGCACAGCGAGTAGCTGCCGCTATAGAGCAGTATGAAGCAAACCGAAATAGCGGAGGAGGTGCAGGAGGTAGCGGTACCGCAGGGGGGTAGCGGTACAGCAGGAGGTTCCGGAGGTTCCGGAGGTAATAAAAAAAAATAAATAAGCCATAACACATAGTCATGATCCGAATTAATGACGTTATGACTTGTGATCCTGCAGATGCTCCAAATAGGAAGTGTACCTACAAGGCCTTCCTATCCTGCAAACCCCGCAGTTTTAATGGCACCGAGGATGCAGTAGGACTAATGAGATGGATAGAACATATGGAGTCGGTGATTGATATAAGTGAATGCACCGCTGATTGCGTAGTGAAGTATTCTACCTGCACGCTCACTGATAAAGCTTTAACTTGGTGGAATACTCAAATGAAGACTTTGGGGAGAGAGACAGCGTACCAATTGTCTTGGGAAGATTTGAAAAACATGATGATTGAGGAATACTGTCCTCGGAACGAATTGCAAAAGATTGAAACTGAGATGTGGAACCTACAGATGATAGGAGATGATGTAGCGGGATACACCGACCGCTTCAATGAATTGGCACTTCTGGTACCGCATATGGTCACACCAGAACATAAGCGTGTTGAAAGGTATCTGTGGGGCCTTGCGCCTCAAATTCGTAGCATGGTAACATCATCTAATCCAATAGATGCCAAGAGTGCTATAACTTTAGCATTCAAACTAAAGGATGATGCAGTACGTAATGAATTGGTTGTGAGGAAGGAGAATGAGGAAGGTAGATCTGGGGAGAAAAGAAAATGGATGGGAAATTCAAGTAACAAATCTGGAAAACAAGAGTTTAAGAAACAAGGAACTGTGAAGGCTTTTGCAGCCAACACAGTGGAAAGAAAGGAGTATGATAGGGGCCTACCGAGATGTAAGAGGTGTGGAAATCATCATGCCGGTGTTTGCATCAAGTGTGGAAAATGCGACAAGTTTGGTCACACCACTCAAGCATGTCGAACTAACAACCGATTGGGGAAAATCAAACCGGGATGTTTTGTATGTGGTGATCTAAAACACTTCAAGAAGGATTGTCCCAAGTGGAAGAATCAGAACAACGCTCAGGCACCAGGGAGGGCATTTGTGATGGGTGCAAGGGACGCACGCCAGGACCCGAACATCGTCACTGGTACGTTCCCGATAAATAATCACTATGCCTCTGTACTTTTTGATTCGGGTGCGGATATGAGCTTTGTGTCGAATGATTTTAAATCCTTACTCGGTATTAAGGCCAGCAAACTAGATCAACGTTATACAATTGAATTAGCAAATGGGAAATTAATAGAAACCGGAGAGGTCTTTAGGGGTTGTACTTTATGTTTAGAAAACCGTACATTCAGTATAGACCTTCTACCTATCGAGTTAGGGAGTTTTGATATTGTTATTGGTATGGATTGGTTAACCAAGAATCGTGCCGAGATAGTATGCTTCGAGAAGATTGTACGTATTCCTCTACCAAGCGGAGAAATTCTTTCAATTCAAGGCGAAAGGTGTATAACGATGTTAAAAACGATAAACTGCATGAAAACTTATAAGTATCTACGCAAGGGTTATTGTGCATTCCTGGCTCACATCGTCGAGAAGAAACCCGAAGAACGTCGACTTGAGGACATACCAATCGTCAGAGATTATTCGGAAGTATTTCCCGAAGACTTACCAGGAATACCACCATCAAGACAAGTCGAGTTTCGGATCGACCTAGTACCAGGGGCCGCACCAGTTGCACGATCTCCGTATCGTCTAGCCCCTTCTGAGATGCAGGAACTGTCGAGTCAACTACAAGAATTACTTGACAAAGGTTTCATAAGACCGAGTTTCTCACCATGGGGAGCTCCGGTCCTATTTGTAAAGAAAAAGGATGGAACCTTTAGAATGTGCATTGATTATCGAGAGTTGAACAAACTGACAATCAAAAATCGGTATCCTCTTCCTCGAATAGACGATTTGTTTGATCAACTTCAAGGTTCCAGTTTCTATTCTAAAATTGATCTACGATCAGGGTATCATCAACTGAAAATTCAGGAAGAAGATATACCAAAAACGGCTTTTAGGACTCGTTACGGTCACTACGAATTCCTAGTTATGCCATTTGGCTTGACTAATGCACCAGCTGTTTTCATGGATCTCATGAACCGCGTGTGCAAGCCGTACTTGGATAAATTCGTGATTGTGTTTATCGATGACATATTGATATATTCACGAACCAAGGAGGAACATGAATATCATTTGAAATTAATCTTGGAACTACTCAGGAATGAGAAGCTTTATGCTAAATTCTCTAAGTGTGAGTTTTGGATCCAAGAGGTTCACTTTCTCGGACATGTCATTAATAAGAAGGGTATCCATGTGGATCCATCCAAGATTGAAGCTATCAAAAACTGGGAAGCACCAAGAACTCCGACTGAGGTGCGTCAATTTCTGGGTTTGGCAGGCTATTACAGGCGATTTATCGAGAATTTTTCAAAGATAGCCTTGCCTTTGACCACGTTAACCCAGAAGGACAAAAAGTTTGATTGGACTGATAAACAAGAATCAGCTTTTCAATTGTTGAAGCAAAAACTTTGCAGTGCACCAATCCTATCCCTTCCCGAAGGGACTGACAATTTCATTGTGTACTGTGACGCATCACACCAAGGTTTAGGATGTGTATTGATGCAGAGAGAAAAAGTCATAGCATATGCATCCAGACAACTAAAGGTGCACGAAAAGAATTATACGACCCACGACTTGGAATTGGGTGCAGTCGTGTTTGCACTAAAGATTTGGAGACATTACTTATACGGTACAAAATGTACTATATTTACAGACCACAAGAGTCTCCAGCACATCTTTAATCAGAAAGAACTCAACATGAGGCAACGTCGTTGGGTAGAACTACTGAATGATTACGACTGTGATATCAAGTATCACCCTGGTAAGGCAAACGTCGTAGCAGATGCCTTGAGTCGTAAAGAACGAGTTAAAACACTCCGTGTTCGTGCCCTAGAATTGACAATTCATACGAGTCTCACGACTCAAATTCGGATGGCACAACAAGAGGCAATCAAAGAGGAAAACAGTCAGAATGAAGCTTTACGAGGAATGATAAAGCAGTTGGAACCAAAGCCAGATGACACTTTATACTTCATGAATAGAATTTGGGTGCCATGTATTGGTAACTTACGGGAGTTGGTTATGGACGAAGCCCACAAGTCCAGGTACTCCATTCATCCAGGTTCGGATAAAATGTATAAGGATCTGAAAGAATTCTACTGGTGGCCGAACATGAAAGGAGAAATTGCTATTTATGTCGGTAAATGCCTGACATGTTCAAAAGTAAAAGCAGAACATCAGAAACCGTCAGGATTGTTACAACAACCCGAGATACCTCAATGGAAATGGGAACAGATTTCCATGGATTTCATTACAAAGTTACCCAAGACGTCGAGCGGGTATGACACTATATGGGTAATCGTCGATCGTTTGACGAAATCAGCTCATTTTCTACCCATCAAAGAAACGGATAAAACCGAGAAACTTGCAAAGCTTTATATCAAGGAAATTGTGGCTAGGCATGGAGTACCAATTTCTATTATCTCTGATAGAGACAACAGATTCGTGTCTAGAATCTGGAAATCGTTACAAGAAGCCATGGGCACACGTCTTGACATGAGCACGGCATATCACCCACAAACAGATGGTCAAAGTGAAAGAACTATTCAAACATTAGAGGATATGCTCCGTGCGTGTACAATTGACTTCGGTGGAAATTGGGATACTCATTTGCCACTAGCTGAATTTTCATACAATAATAGTTACCACACCAGCATCAAAGCCGCTCCGTTTGAGGCTTTGTATGGTCGAAAATGTCGTTCACCGCTTTGTTGGGCAGAAGTTGGCGACAAACATTTAACCGGTCCTGAAGTTATTCAAGAGACCACAGATAAGATTTTCAAAATCAAGGATCGTCTGAAGGCCGCCCGTGACAGACAAAAGAGTTACGCGGATAACAGACGAAGACCTTTAGAATTCCAAGTAGGAGACAAAGTCATGTTAAAGGTCTCACCTTGGAAAGGAGTTGCAAGATTTGGCAACCGTGGCAAGCTTAACCCTAGGTACGTTGGACCGTTTGAAATATTGGCTAGGGTTGGCCCTGTAGCTTACAAACTCAAGTTGCCACAAGAACTAAGCAATGTACATGATACGTTTCATGTATCAAATCTCAAGAAGTGTTTATCAGACGAGACGTTAATTATACCGCCTGATGAGATTCACATAGACGACAAGTTGCACTTCATTGAGGAACCTATGGAAGTCACAGATTGGAAGGTTCAGAGAACAAGACGCAGCCGTGTTAAGCTGGTCAAGGTACGTTGGAATTCAAAGCGCGGCCCCGAGTATACGTGGGAGCGGGAAGATAAAATGAAATCCAAGTACCCGTCACTGTTTACAAAAACACCAAGTCAGAGTGACAAGAACTGAATTTCGGGACGAAATTCTCTGTAACATGGGGAGAATGTGACACCCAGCATTTCAGGTCAATATCCACATTTCATAAACGCACGTTCATAATTATTATTTCCTGATATTTTATTTTGACTAAGTAAAGTCAAGAAGTCTAGCAAAGAAGTTTGTTCCAAGTCTAGTAAACCGTAAAGAGTTACTAGAAAAAGTAAGCAGGATAACCCGACTTAATGCGAACGTAAATGGTTAAATAAAATAACCAGAAAAATATATATATATATATATATTACACAAAATTTACGTTGAGCCAAGATTCTAATATTTTCTTCAACGAGCCATAAAATGGTTAAAAATTATAATACCGTGAAGAATCGAAACTGAATTAAATTACCCCTTTAAAACTCTAATTGATACTAATACCATAATAAATTAATATTTAAAAATTGGTTATCATTAACCCCTAAACAACTTCTTGACTTTCTTGGCCGAGAGTCAGGGGAGCCATGCTCCCACTTGCCTGATTCACTTTGATTCAGATGAAAACCATACTCTTCAGACGAAACTTCACCATTCCTTTCAAACCTTCTCTTTTCTTACTGCAAATTCCCAATTCTCTTTCAAATCGAAGTCCAGTTTTAAAGCGAAAATCACCACAATTCGGTGTCATAAGGAGAATTTCAAGTGTTCTTGAAGAAAGCTTAGCAAAAGATTCAAGACTACTTCTCTGTTTTTCTCTAAAGATCGCCATTCTCGGTTTGAGGTAAAAACTTAATACCATCCATATTATTTGCTTTAAAACCGTAACTAAACATACAAATCGTTCAAACGCAAGTAAGATAACAAGAAAACTGTGTCAAACTCAAGATTTGAACATAAAAATATACAGAGTGAATTCTGTAAATCAAAGTGCAGATATCGAAACTATAGTTTCGATACCTGTTAGTCAATCGAAACTAGGAGTTTCGATACCTATTGATCGAAACTAGGAGTTTCGATACCAGTTATTCAATCGAAACTAGGAGTTTCGATACCGGTTATTCTATCGAAACTAGGAGTTTCGATATCTATTTACTCAATCGAAACTAGGAAGTTTCGATACCTGTGTACAATCGAAACTAGGTAGTTTCGATACTATTCTTGCCAATCGAAACTAGGTAGTTTCGATACCTATTTCACTCAGTCGAAACTAGGAAGTTTCGACATCTGTTCTGTTCAATCGAAACTAAGAAAGCTTAGATACCTGTTCATCAGCCCCTTAAGGCAGTAACTCAGAACTATTTTCATAACAAAACAAGGTTGGAAAAACTAAAAAGATAATTAAAACAAAAGTAATCAGATCGGCTAGGTCAAATGAACAAATTGCGTTTAAGACGAGTAGTCTTAACGTGTATGTTATCCTTTTGTAAATAGGATACGGATAGGCGAATCTGCCGTCATTCAAATTTTTGCTAGCATTCATACTGTCGAGGTGAGTTTCACTAATCCCCCTTTTTCTAAGTTTTTGAAATGATTTGGGGTGGAAACATACTTGTAAAAGACTTTTGTGTATAAATGAATGGAACTAATGATCTGACCGTATGTATGTATTAAGGGAACAATAAAGCGCTTAAAGTCCTCGTAATAAATTAGTAACCATTAGCTATGGATTTAGCCCGGGATTATATGAATAGTACTATTGGGGGTGACGCCTCCGGTCATGGTTAGTCGCGCTAACCAGGGGTCAAAATGGCTGAATGACCGCATATTGTCTTACTCGCAGAAAGGCGAGGGGAGGCACAGAAAGTTGGGGTTTGGTTACGGTCTCGTACATTACATACTATTTTGTATTCCTTGCAAGCTTACAAATGGGGTCAATAGATCGGATTAGTAATCATATTCATTGGTAATACATACAAAAGAGTTCTGATCAGGGTAAAATGATCAGGTTTATCAAAAGAGTTCTGATCAGGTTAAAATGATCAGGTTTTACACAAAAGGGTTCTGATCAGGTTAAAATGATCAGGTTTTACACAAAAGAGTTCTGATCAACGTAAAGTGATCAGGTTTTACACAAAAGAGTTCTGATCAGGGTAAAGTGATCAGGTTTATCAAAAGAGTTCTGATCAGGTTAAAATGATCAGGTTTTACACAAAAGTGTTCTGATCAGGGTAAAGTGATCAGGTTTATCAAAAGAGTTCTGATCAGGTTAAAATGATCAGGTTTTACACAAAAGAGTTCTGATCAACGTAAAGTGATCAGGTTTTACACCAAAGAGTTCTGATCAGGGTAAAGTGATCAGGTTTATCAAAAGAGTTCTGATCAGGTTAAAATGATCAGGTTTTACACAAAAGAGTTCTGATCAGGGTAAAGTGATCAGGTTTATCAAAAGAGTTCTGATCAGGTTAAAATGATCAGGTTTTACACAAAAGTGTTCTGATCAGAGTAAAGTGATCAGGTTTGAAGTAAAGAATTCTGATCAGGTTAAAGTGATCAGGTTTAAACGAAAGAGTACTGATTAGGTTAAAATGATCAGGTTTAACAAAGAGTTTTGATCGGCAAAAAGATCAGATTTAAACATTGGGTTTATGATAACTCTTTATAATAACTTGTGAACTCACCAACCTCGTGTTGACAGTTTTAAGTATGTTTTCAGGAAATTGAACGTGGTCATCAGGTTAGCAATGTAGGTTACATGCATGCACGTGGATACGGCTTTTGGGAGGATTTCTCTTGTATAACTCATGGTCTTGAGTCATATTTGCGAAATCTTAAACATTTGTAAACTCAAATTGATATTTTGTAACGTAAATATTTTAAATTCAGTTATGTATCCAATTACATGTATGTGTTTGCGGTAATCATATGCTTTGGAAACCAGTGAAAGTCGCGCCTCGCGTTTCCGCCCTGGCGGGGTGTGACAGAACTTGGTATCAGAGCCATTGATTATAGCGAACTAGGTGTCTAAAACGGAACCTAGTCTATAATTAGAATGACTCACTAAAATGTTTTCATTGCATAAGCATTGCATAACCAGTCATCATGTCATGTGGATATTGTAGTCACAAGTATGTCGTCACATTCACACTCTGACTCCGTCTCTGACTCTGAATCCAACGAGGAACTTTCCGTCTCACGCCCTAAAAATCGAGTACAAGTTCGCAGCTCGACACCACCCAATGTCGCTCTGGGAGAACCGCCCATCGTCTACCGAAAGAAAAGCGGAGGACCAGTTAAGGTGCAAAGTGCTAGGAAGAAGGTTCGACTTCCGCGCAAGAGAAACCTGGCAGCCCGTGACCCGAAAGACTTGGAGACCGATGAGGAACCACCGAGGCAACGACCCTGCTACCACCCTACCGTGGGAACCATCCGTTGGATGCCTCGTACCCTGGCACGTTGGAGGGAGATGGAGAGCATCCCATCTACCTTTGAGCTCGGAGAGTCTTCCAACTCTCCAACACCCCTACCCCACACTGGGGAAGCCATAGAGCTCACTGTGCCTACATTGGTAGCTCGCGTTCGTACGCATGAGGAGCGTCTTGATGATCTCCTAGATGATATTCGGGCACAGGGGGATGCAACCAGGCGCTTACATCAAGGGCTCAAATCTCGAGTACAGACTCTGGAGGATAGCACTCGAGACATACAGAGTGCCACTGACTACCTTGAGTTAAGAGCTGACATGGACTGGCAGTTCACTGTCACGATCCGAGACATGGTGGAGGCGCTGGAGGAGAGGACTTTGGCTGCAGAATTTGTGGCAAGAGCTAGCTTTGTTATGGCAGGACTAGCCATGATGATTGGGTCGTACTCCCACTTCTTCCTTTAAACCTATTATGGGCGGGTTGTGCCCATAGTACATTATGTAGTTTAAAACGTTAGTACTGATGAGGTCATGTGAACCCATCTCTTTTGTATCCTCGTCTTTTGGGAACAATGTACTATGTATGTTTTGACTATGTATGTAATGGTTTATGTTGTAATGATAGTTGTTCATGTTTGATGTTGTGGTATCCTTATGTCATGATCTATCATTATTGATATATGATGTTGTTTCTTTTTAATTGACATGTTAGAAAGAACGTCATGGCACCTAAGCGTGGGACACCCCGTAACACTACTGGTGACAACAACGAGACAATTTCCCCAAACATGGAACAACTAATAGCACAGCGAGTAGCTGCCGCTATAGAGCAGTATGAAGCAAACCGAAATAGCGGAGGAGGTGCAGGAGGTAGCGGTACCGCAGGGGGTAGCGGTACAGCAGGAGGTTCCGGAGGTTCCGGAGGTAATAAAAAAAAATAAATAAGCCATAACACATAGTCATGATCCGAATTAATGACGTTATGACTTGTGATCCTGCAGATGCTCCAAATAGGAAGTGTACCTACAAGGCCTTCCTATCCTGCAAACCCCGCAGTTTTAATGGCACCGAGGATGCAGTAGGACTAATGAGATGGATAGAACATATGGAGTCGGTGATTGATATAAGTGAATGCACCGCTGATTGCGTAGTGAAGTATTCTACCTGCACGCTCACTGATAAAGCTTTAACTTGGTGGAATACTCAAATGAAGACTTTGGGGAGAGAGACAGCGTACCAATTGTCTTGGGAAGATTTGAAAAACATGATGATTGAGGAATACTGTCCTCGGAATGAATTGCAAAAGATTGAAACTGAGATGTGGAACCTACAGATGATAGGAGATGATGTAGCGGGATACACCGACCGCTTCAATGAATTGGCACTTCTGGTACCGCATATGGTCACACCAGAACATAAGCGTGTTGAAAGGTATCTGTGGGGCCTTGCGCCTCAAATTCGTAGCATGGTAACATCATCTAATCCAATAGATGCCAAGAGTGCTATAACTTTAGCATTCAAACTAAAGGATGATGCAGTACGTAATGAATTGGTTGTGAGGAAGGAGAATGAGGAAGGTAGATCTGGGGAGAAAAGAAAATGGATGGGAAATTCAAGTAACAAATCTGGAAAACAAGAGTTTAAGAAACAAGGAACTGTGAAGGCTTTTGCAGCCAACACAGTGGAAAGAAAGGAGTATGATAGGGGCCTACCGAGATGTAAGAGGTGTGGAAATCATCATGCCGGTGTTTGCATCAAGTGTGGAAAATGCGACAAGTTTGGTCACACCACTCAAGCATGTCGAACTAACAACCGATTGGGGAAAATCAAACCGGGATGTTTTGTATGTGGTGATCTAAAACACTTCAAGAAGGATTGTCCCAAGTGGAAGAATCAGAACAACGCTCAGGCACCAGGGAGGGCATTTGTGATGGGTGCAAGGGACGCACGCCAGGACCCGAACATCGTCACTGGTACGTTCCCGATAAATAATCACTATGCCTCTGTACTTTTTGATTCGGGTGCGGATATGAGCTTTGTGTCGAATGATTTTAAATCCTTACTCGGTATTAAGGCCAGCAAACTAGATCAACGTTATACAATTGAATTAGCAAATGGGAAATTAATAGAAACCGGAGAGGTCTTTAGGGGTTGTACTTTATGTTTAGAAAACCGTACATTCAGTATAGACCTTCTACCTATCGAGTTAGGGAGTTTTGATATTGTTATTGGTATGGATTGGTTAACCAAGAATCGTGCCGAGATAGTATGCTTCGAGAAGATTGTACGTATTCCTCTACCAAGCGGAGAAATTCTTTCAATTCAAGGCGAAAGGTGTATAACGATGTTAAAAACGATAAACTGCATGAAAACTTATAAGTATCTACGCAAGGGTTATTGTGCATTCCTGGCTCACATCGTCGAGAAGAAACCCGAAGAACGTCGACTTGAGGACATACCAATCGTCAGAGATTATTCGGAAGTATTTCCCGAAGACTTACCAGGAATACCACCATCAAGACAAGTCGAGTTTCGGATCGACCTAGTACCAGGGGCCGCACCAGTTGCACGATCTCCGTATCGTCTAGCCCCTTCTGAGATGCAGGAACTGTCGAGTCAACTACAAGAATTACTTGACAAAGGTTTCATAAGACCGAGTTTCTCACCATGGGGAGCTCCGGTCCTATTTGTAAAGAAAAAGGATGGAACCTTTAGAATGTGCATTGATTATCGAGAGTTGAACAAACTGACAATCAAAAATCGGTATCCTCTTCCTCGAATAGACGATTTGTTTGATCAACTTCAAGGTTCCAGTTTCTATTCTAAAATTGATCTACGATCAGGGTATCATCAACTGAAAATTCAGGAAGAAGATATACCAAAAACGGCTTTTAGGACTCGTTACGGTCACTACGAATTCCTAGTTATGCCATTTGGCTTGACTAATGCACCAGCTGTTTTCATGGATCTCATGAACCGCGTGTGCAAGCCGTACTTGGATAAATTCGTGATTGTGTTTATCGATGACATATTGATATATTCACAAACCAAGGAGGAACATGAATATCATTTGAAATTAATCTTGGAACTACTCAGGAATGAGAAGCTTTATGCTAAATTCTCTAAGTGTGAGTTTTGGATCCAAGAGGTTCACTTTCTCGGACATGTCATTAATAAGAAGGGTATCCATGTGGATCCATCCAAGATTGAAGCTATCAAAAACTGGGAAGCACCAAGAACTCCGACTGAGGTGCGTCAATTTCTGGGTTTGGCAGGCTATTACAGGCGATTTATCGAGAATTTTTCAAAGATAGCCTTGCCTTTGACCACGTTAACCCAGAAGGACAAAAAGTTTGATTGGACTGATAAACAAGAATCAGCTTTTCAATTGTTGAAGCAAAAACTTTGCAGTGCACCAATCCTATCCCTTCCCGAAGGGACTGACAATTTCATTGTGTACTGTGACGCATCACACCAAGGTTTAGGATGTGTATTGATGCAGAGAGAAAAAGTCATAGCATATGCATCCAGACAACTAAAGGTGCACGAAAAGAATTATACGACCCACGACTTGGAATTGGGTGCAGTCGTGTTTGCACTAAAGATTTGGAGACATTACTTATACGGTACAAAATGTACTATATTTACAGACCACAAGAGTCTCCAGCACATCTTTAATCAGAAAGAACTCAACATGAGGCAACGTCGTTGGGTAGAACTACTGAATGATTACGACTGTGATATCAAGTATCACCCTGGTAAGGCAAACGTCGTAGCAGATGCCTTGAGTCGTAAAGAACGAGTTAAAACACTCCGTGTTCGTGCCCTAGAATTGACAATTCATACGAGTCTCACGACTCAAATTCGGATGGCACAACAAGAGGCAATCAAAGAGGAAAACAGTCAGAATGAAGCTTTACGAGGAATGATAAAGCAGTTGGAACCAAAGCCAGATGACACTTTATACTTCATGAATAGAATTTGGGTGCCATGTATTGGTAACTTACGGGAGTTGGTTATGGACGAAGCCCACAAGTCCAGGTACTCCATTCATCCAGGTTCGGATAAAATGTATAAGGATCTGAAAGAATTCTACTGGTGGCCGAACATGAAAGGAGAAATTGCTATTTATGTCGGTAAATGCCTGACATGTTCAAAAGTAAAAGCAGAACATCAGAAACCGTCAGGATTGTTACAACAACCCGAGATACCTCAATGGAAATGGGAACAGATTTCCATGGATTTCATTACAAAGTTACCCAAGACGTCGAGCGGGTATGACACTATATGGGTAATCGTCGATCGTTTGACGAAATCAGCTCATTTTCTACCCATCAAAGAAACGGATAAAACCGAGAAACTTGCAAAGCTTTATATCAAGGAAATTGTGGCTAGGCATGGAGTACCAATTTCTATTATCTCTGATAGAGACAACAGATTCGTGTCTAGAATCTGGAAATCGTTACAAGAAGCCATGGGCACACGTCTTGACATGAGCACGGCATATCACCCACAAACAGATGGTCAAAGTGAAAGAACTATTCAAACATTAGAGGATATGCTCCGTGCGTGTACAATTGACTTCGGTGGAAATTGGGATACTCATTTGCCACTAGCTGAATTTTCATACAATAATAGTTACCACACCAGCATCAAAGCCGCTCCGTTTGAGGCTTTGTATGGTCGAAAATGTCGTTCACCGCTTTGTTGGGCAGAAGTTGGCGACAAACATTTAACCGGTCCTGAAGTTATTCAAGAGACCACAGATAAGATTTTCAAAATCAAGGATCGTCTGAAGGCCGCCCGTGACAGACAAAAGAGTTACGCGGATAACAGACGAAGACCTTTAGAATTCCAAGTAGGAGACAAAGTCATGTTAAAGGTCTCACCTTGGAAAGGAGTTGCAAGATTTGGCAACCGTGGCAAGCTTAACCCTAGGTACGTTGGACCGTTTGAAATATTGGCTAGGGTTGGCCCTGTAGCTTACAAACTCAAGTTGCCACAAGAACTAAGCAATGTACATGATACGTTTCATGTATCAAATCTCAAGAAGTGTTTATCAGACGAGACGTTAATTATACCGCCTGATGAGATTCACATAGACGACAAGTTGCACTTCATTGAGGAACCTATGGAAGTCACAGATTGGAAGGTTCAGAGAACAAGACGCAGCCGTGTTAAGCTGGTCAAGGTACGTTGGAATTCAAAGCGCGGCCCCGAGTATACGTGGGAGCGGGAAGATAAAATGAAATCCAAGTACCCGTCACTGTTTACAAAAACACCAAGTCAGAGTGACAAGAACTGAATTTCGGGACGAAATTCTCTGTAACATGGGGAGAATGTGACACCCAGCATTTCAGGTCAATATCCACATTTCATAAACGCACGTTCATAATTATTATTTCCTGATATTTTATTTTGACTAAGTAAAGTCAAGAAGTCTAGCAAAGAAGTTTGTTCCAAGTCTAGTAAACCGTAAAGAGTTACTAGAAAAAGTAAGCAGGATAACCCGACTTAATGCGAACGTAAATGGTTAAATAAAATAACCAGAAAAATATATATATATATATATATTACACAAAATTTACGTTGAGCCAAGATTCTAATATTTTCTTCAACGAGCCATAAAATGGTTAAAAATTATAATACCGTGAAGAATCGAAACTGAATTAAATTACCCCTTTAAAACTCTAATTGATACTAATACCATAATAAATTAATATTTAAAAATTGGTTATCATTAACCCCTAAACAACTTCTTGACTTTCTTGGCCGAGAGTCAGGGGAGCCATGCTCCCACTTGCCTGATTCACTTTGATTCAGATGAAAACCATACTCTTCAGACGAAACTTCACCATTCCTTTCAAACCTTCTCTTTTCTTACTGCAAATTCCCAATTCTCTTTCAAATCGAAGTCCAGTTTTAAAGCGAAAATCACCACAATTCGGTGTCATAAGGAGAATTTCAAGTGTTCTTGAAGAAAGCTTAGCAAAAGATTCAAGACTACTTCTCTGTTTTTCTCTAAAGATCGCCATTCTCGGTTTGAGGTAAAAACTTAATACCATCCATATTATTTGCTTTAAAACCGTAACTAAACATACAAATCGTTCAAACGCAAGTAAGATAACAAGAAAACTGTGTCAAACTCAAGATTTGAACATAAAAATATACAGAGTGAATTCTGTAAATCAAAGTGCAGATATCGAAACTATAGTTTCGATACCTGTTAGTCAATCGAAACTAGGAGTTTCGATACCTATTGATCGAAACTAGGAGTTTCGATACCAGTTATTCAATCGAAACTAGGAGTTTCGATACCGGTTGTTCTATCGAAACTAGGAGTTTCGATATCTATTTACTCAATCGAAACTAAGAAGTTTCGATACATGTGTACAATCGAAACTAGGTAGTTTCGATACTATTCTTGCCAATCGAAACTAGGTAGTTTCGATACCTATTTCACTCAGTCGAAACTAGGAAGTTTCGACATCTGTTCTGTTCAATCGAAACTAAGAAAGCTTAGATACCTGTTCATCAGCCCCTTAAGGCAGTAACTCAGAACTATTTTCATAACAAAACAAGGTTGGAAAAACTAAAAAGATAATTAAAACAAAAGTAATCAGATCGGCTAGGTCAAATGAACAAATTGCGTTTAAGACGAGTAGTCTTAACGTGTATGTTATCCTTGTGTAAATAGGATACGGATAGGCGAATCTGCCGTCATTCAAATTTTTGCTAGCATTCATACTGTCGAGGTGAGTTTCACTAATCCCCCTTTTTCTAAGTTTTTGAAATGATTTGGGGTGGAAACATACTTGTAAAAGACTTTTGTGTATAAATGAATGGAACTAATGATCTGACCGTATGTATGTATTAAGGGAACAATAAAGCGCTTAAAGTCCTCGTAATAAATTAGTAACCATTAGCTATGGATTTAGCCCGGGATTATATGAATAGTACTATTGGGGGTGACGCCTCCGGTCATGGTTAGTCGCGCTAACCAGGGGTCAAAATGGCCGAATGACCGCATATTGTCTTACTCGCAGAAAGGCGAGGGGAGGCACAGAAAGTTGGGGTTTGGTTACGGTCTCGTACATTACATACTATTTTGTATTCCTTGCAAGCTTACAAATGGGGTCAATAGATCGGATTAGTAATCATATTCATTGGTAATACATACAAAAGAGTTCTGATCAGGGTAAAATGATCAGGTTTATCAAAAGAGTTCTGATCAGGTTAAAATGATCAGGTTTTACACAAAAGGGTTCTGATCAGGTTAAAATGATCAGGTTTTACACAAAAGAGTTCTGATCAACGTAAAGTGATCAGGTTTTACACAAAAGAGTTCTGATCAGGGTAAAGTGATCAGGTTTATCAAAAGAGTTCTGATCAGGTTAAAATGATCAGGTTTTACACAAAAGTGTTCTGATCAGGGTAAAGTGATCAGGTTTATCAAAAGAGTTCTGATCAGGTTAAAATGATCAGGTTTTACACAAAAGAGTTCTGATCAACGTAAAGTGATCAGGTTTTACACCAAAGAGTTCTGATCAGGGTAAAGTGATCAGGTTTATCAAAAGAGTTCTGATCAGGTTAAAATGATCAGGTTTTACACAAAAGAGTTCTGATCAGGGTAAAGTGATCAGGTTTATCAAAAGAGTTCTGATCAGGTTAAAATGATCAGGTTTTACACAAAAGTGTTCTGATCAGGGTAAAGTGATCAGGTTTGAAGTAAAGAATTCTGATCAGGTTAAAGTGATCAGGTTTAAACGAAAGAGTACTGATTAGGTTAAAATGATCAGGTTTAACAAAGAGTTTTGATCGGCAAAAAGATCAGATTTAAACATTGGGTTTATGATAACTCTTTATAATAACTTGTGAACTCACCAACCTCGTGTTGACAGTTTTAAGTATGTTTTCCGGAAATTGAACGTGGTCATCAGGTTAGCAATGTAGGTTACATGCATGCACGTGGATACGGCTTTTGGGAGGATTTCTCTTGTATAACTCATGGTCTTGAGTCATATTTGCGAAATCTTAAACATTTGTAAACTCAAATTGATATTTTGTAACGTAAATATTTTAAATTCAGTTATGTATCCAATTACATGTATGTGTTTGCGGTAATCATATGCTTTGGAAACCAGTGAAAGTCGCGCCTCGCGTTTCCGCCCTGGCGGGGTGTGACACAATGCACGGGCATGCATTTGCCTCCCTTGCTCCCCAAGGCCCAGTACACTGTCCTGTGTACCCTGTTTGATTCCCGAGGTTTTTGCATGCCCGTGCAATCCAATGCATGTTCGTGCATTGCTCATTTTGAGGCCTATAAATAGGAGGCTTGGGTTCTTCATTCCACAAACCCTGCAAGAGATTATTATAGATTAAAATAGTCCGTTTCTATAGTTTAGAGTAGAGAGGCTCCTCCTCTTTTTCCGTAATAGGGGAGCCTATGAAACTCAGCGTTATGCTAGTTAGTATGGTCATTCGTGGCTAAACTCTTTATATTGCTTGGGTGAGGATGACGTTTGGTGTAGGTTAATGTTTAACGTATTAATCTAGTGGTATCTTTCTGTCTTTAATTATTCGCTCTTAAAACCACCTTCTAGGTGGGCTTTTTATGATTGTCTAAACTTGTCTTTACACTTATGAGTGTTCTTGATTTTAAAGTGTAAGACTATAAAACCTTTTCAATCAAACTTCTCTTGAAACGTGTACGTCTTTATACAAGATGATTTTGATAAGCCAAGGCTTGGTTAACATTAACGAGGTCGTACGTCTTTATACGAACTTGTTATGAGACCAAGAATCGATGAACTCACGTTGGGAACGGTACGTATATATACATGGTCTCATTGTTACACCGCCTCCTGGTGAACAAATTCTAATCACTCTTTTAATAATAATAACTAAGCACTTAGGTTTGATGTCTTAAACCAACTCAGAGATAATACCAAAGAGTTGAGGGTAACGATGTCCCTAGCTGGGAGTCCTACCATTTTATTATTAAGGATTATAATTCGTGAATCAAATGTCGTGAGAATGAGGCTCTAGCGGTGTCCCGGGTCACACATTTGTATTAGTCATACCACCGGATTAGTCAACTTAACATTATCATATACCAAGCGGATTCGAAGCCCAAAGCAATACTTTTCGTGACCTGATCATCTTTGAGATATTTACCTTCTTGTAATTTACTATTCTATTATTTACATTTCTGCTACACACTTCATGCACGTTTTTACTTTTTTGTTATTAACTTTACCGTCATTTACTTTTCTGTCATTTACTTTTCTACTTCACAAGCACACAAAACCCATTCACTAATTAAACCGGCTAAACGATAAAAAAAAGTTGAGTATTGGAACTCGACTGTGTCCATTGGTTCGATACTTGGTTCTTACCTAAACTATATTACGTTGCGATAGGTACACTTGCCTATTATGTGTGTTTTAAGTTTGAGTATTTATCATTTTATAAATTTAAAAGCTGATCTCGTGAAACCTTACTAATTTAAACAACTTTTTAACTTTTCACAACACATATCAAGCATCCATGGCTTCAAGCCATTTCTTAGATTCAGAATCTAAGATTGCAGATTTGTAACTAGTCGGCTCAGCCTGATCAACTATCAGGATGTCGTTAATTTGGTGAATCCTGATATACCGGTCGAGTTCATGACGATCCCTAGTACTTCTGTGAACAGCTTGTGTCACAATTGAATCTAGAACATTTCCAGATTCAGTTTCAGCAGTCTAATGCTGAACGATAAGTTCAGTTTGGGGTTTGATTACTTGTGTTTCTCAGATCTCATCCATATCCACGTGGTTTTCTCCAATCCCTCGTGCAAGAAGTTCATTCTCTAAGAAGGTAGCTCTGCGTTTAATGAAAACCCGTTTTTCAGCAGGATTGTAGAAATAATAACCGATTGTTTTAGGGTATCCGACGAAAACAACTTTATCTCCACGGGGATTTAGCTTATCCGTAGATTCATTTATAACATATGCGTTACATCCCCAAACCCTAAGGTATGACACTTTGGGTTTCTCCCCATGCCATATCTCATAAGGCGTTTTGTCCACCTTCTTTGTAAAGCTAGATTTATGATTCTTGTGATAGTCTCAAGAGTGAAACTCCAGAAGGAGTGTGGGAGGTTTGTACAACACATCATTGATCTAACATATCTAGTAGAGTTCGATTTCTCCTTTCGGATACACCATTAAGCTGTGGTGTTCCTGGCGGAGTAAGCTGAGAAATGATCCCTCATTTATTTAGATGTTCGTCAAACTCTTGACTAAGATATTCACCACCTTGATCAGATTTAAGCATCTTAATCGTCTTACCAAGCTAATTTTGTACCTCGTTCTGGTATTGTTTGAACATTTCAAACGTTTCATGTTTATGCTTCATAAGATAAAAATAACCATATCTACTGAAGTCATCAGTGAATGTAGCAAAGTATCTCTCTCCGCTTCCGAACATTGTTCTGAATGGACCACATACATCAGTATGTACGAGTCCTAACAGATCCTTAGCCCTTTAACCGATACCGGTAAAAGGAGCCTTGGTTAGCTTTCCACTTAAACATGATTAGCAATCATCAAATGACACTAGACCTGTAGAATTCAGAATTTCGGCGGTCTAGAGTTTCTTCATGCGATTCTTGTTTATGTGTCCAAGTCTACAATGCTAGAGATACGCATCACTGAAATCCAATTTCATACGTTGGGAGGAGATGCTAAATAGAACGTTATTTTCAAGGACTTCTATCTTATAGATTCCATTATGAGGCTTTGTAGAAAAATAAAACAAATCATTTAAATATGCAGAAATGAAATCATTGTTAAAAGCATAATTAAATCCTTGTTCCCGCAAAACAGATACTGAAACAATATTCCTAGTCAAATTAGGAATAAAATAAGCATTGTTCAAAACAAGTTCTAATCCAGAAGGAAATAAAAGCTTGTATTCTCATACAGCCTTCACTGCAACCTTTTGCGCATTTCCCACATGGAGCTCAAGGTCGCCATGCTTCTGCTTCCTAACCTTCTTTAGTCCTTGTAAATCATTAAAAATGTGATAGCCACATCCAGTGTCAAACACCCAAAATTTGCTAGACAGAGAAAATATCTCAATAACGAACATACCTAAAGAGCAAGCTTTTGAAACTTTGGTATTTTTAGCAAGGTATGATGGACAGGTACTCTTCCAGAGTCCAATTTCTCTACAATAATGACAGGTGTCATTACTCTTGAAAACATCTCTCTTCTTGCCACGCTTTCTTGGTTTAGAGATCAGATTGCTCGTGTATCCCATAGTCATTTCAATAGCCATGAGCGACCCTCATAGTTCAGATATGGTTCCTCCAAATACATACTACTTGTAGTGATCAATGAACTCTTCATACTCAACCGGCAAAGACAACAAAATGAAGTATATTGCCATATCTTGGTTGATGGATGAACCAAGATCATTTAGGCTATCAATGAGCTTCACCATTTTATCAAAATGAGAAGTTACCCATGTTCCCCTTTTTCTTGCTACTTGATAAGGACTTAAGCACCTCTGGATGCTTGCAGCGGTTTTGATGAAACTTTTTCTTCAATTTTCAAGCCATATCATATGCAGGGTAATATTCTAGTTCACGATGAAGTTCGTCACACATTGTGTCACACCCTCAAATTCCACCTACGAGTTCTACCGTGAGGCGCGTGACAAACCAGGATCGTAGCCATCGGTCATGTTGAACAACCACTATATGAATTTAAAAATACTGAGTTTGCACATTCAACATGAGTAAAACGCGGTTTCATAGTTTAAGTTGCAGAAGCGTACATTAATATAAAACCTAAAAGTAATTACGCGCAAACAAAGCGCCAAGTAATGTAAATGATGTGTAATAAATCATTGTTCATTTAATGATAAAACCAATGCGACTCCATGATGATTCCTAGTCCAGATGTGTACAATAGTGACCTGAGAAAACATGCTTAAAGTGTCAACACAAGGTTGGTGAGTTCATAGGTTTGTAAGTAAATAAACTGTTTGAGTGTTTGCTTGATCCACATACATAAGTCACACCTATTGTTAGCAAGACAATGTACAAGTTACTCTAAGCGTTCGCAACCGATGCTGACTGTTTGTGTTTGAATGCCTTCCGCCATTGCTAACATCAACAATGGCAAATTTTTAGGACAATTTACACTCGTTTGACCTCCAATCGAGCTAGCGCGACTAGCCCGGGTGAGGTTTGTCAAACCCAGTAGTACTACTTAAATTTCCTCGATATATATCTTATACTAACGGTTCAAGAATGTAAGGACTTAGTATGTTATATTTGCGCTTAAGTAAATAAGTGGTAATGAAATATTATGTGATCCATGTTTGTTTGTGTGCATGTTTCTTCCCCAACAGGAGAACAAGTAAAAAGGGGCCGCGAAATTCAACTTAGAGCGCATGCTAGACTGCAAGTGTTGTACCGGTGGCTCGCTAAAGGTTACCTATCATGTATAAGTATATAAGTGTATGTTCGTGTTGGTTCATATGAACCCTTAGTATCCAAACAATCCAAATTGTTTATAGGTTTTGAAAAGATTAGCATGTTTGACTAGCTTACCCAAGTTTGACTTTTGTTGACCAAGTTGACCCGACAACCCGTTGGTGACTCGTATAGTGACTTAATGTTTGTTTAGTATATACTAATATACAAGTAGTTCATGTTTCACGATACATACATGTTTCATAAATTTCCTAACATGGCAAGCTATGAACATTCAACGTACATGTATCAACAAAGTTACAATCATTAGTAATGTATGAACATGGGGTTTCTATAATACGTTTGCATGATTCTAATATGTTTATGTAACCATACTAATGTATAATAGATCATTACATCATGTAATACAAGTCTAGGAAGTCAATTTCCAAAATCTAAAAGTTTCCACTTTTAGTAAACTATGAATAATCTCCATAATTTCTACAAAACAACTCTTTAGCATGGTTTAATACATTCATATTAACATACTAGTATCATCCTACAACATCATGCACGTGTACAACTCATGTATAAACCAATTACTTTCAGCAAAGTTTCCTCTTTAGAAAAGCCTATGATTTTTAGCTTTGTTAACGAGATTCAACGCATCACAACAATTTCATACAAGCTAACTAGCATAATTACCATCATAAACATCATCAATTACACCTAACATGAAATCCTATAACTTCACATAATCAAAAAGTTTCTCTTTAGGCAAGTTATGGATCATACGCAACCAGAGTTTTATCACAAACAATATAATCATCATATAGATACAATAACATCAAACAAATAACAAGTCACCAACATTTTTACAAAATTTCATGTTTGGATGAACTAGGGTTTCATTCTAAGTCTTGAGATCATAAAAGTAACAAAATCGGATAGAACAACTTATGTAGGTGTGTTAGCAATGCCTAGGATAGACCAAATATGCGTTCAATTTCGAGAATCAAGATCAAACGGATGGTGTTTGGGATTGATTATTGGTTCGGCTTCAAGGGGGAATGGGGGTTTGGGTTGCGATATTTTTTAGAGAAAAAGGGATTAGAGTTATGTTTTTTTTATCAAATTTTATGTACATGAATGTAGTTAATTATAGGTTAATGATTATATTAATTATCAATTAGTGTCATAAAGACTAGAAGTAAGTTATGGATGTAAAGAGTTTTTTTTTTATAAAAACCTTAACTATTATTTTTATAACATTCTAACATTTATAAAAATAACAAACATGATTAATTCTGACAACATGTGCGTTTTCACGAAGGTTCACATAATTCACATAGAAGTCACATAACATGTAAATTCACATAATTTATATTAATATAATTGTTCGCAATTATTTTTATTAGTTCACCAACGTTCCGGGTTAGACTCGTGTGTGATCCGGTAATTCTCCGAGTTAGCGATGCGTGAGTGTTTGTGCAATAATTGACACCTTTAATTAATCATAATTAAATGTAATGTATAAATGACTAACTGAGATAACAAAGTTTGCATAAACAAGTGCTTGAGATAACGGTGTTTGTGTTAACGGAGTTAACCTAAAAATGTCGGATGTCACACATTGATGATATCATTAAGAATGAAACCTCATTCGAATCTTCAACTTGTCTTCTCCAAAGCATTTTTGAGCCACTAGAGGGCGGAACCGAGGGAAATGAAATCACTAGAACATAGGTTCTCTTTTCCTCCGCAAGAACACTTCTCAAGATACGGTACCACTCAGAGAAGTTTCCTCATTCGAGTCTGTTCCGATAAAGCAAAGACTTTGGAGCAAAGGCGGAGTCGGAATTGATTTCGTTAGACATCTACAAAATTCAAAATAAAGTGTTAGTATTTTCATGCATAATGTCCAAATTAAAATTTATGACCCAATTGAAAAAATAATATAACTAGGAAGGAGATCCCGGTTCACCATGTCTCAGTGAATGGCTGAGCACTCTCCACTGGCATAGCTAGGTAGGTAGGTAAAGATTACCAATTGTATCAACTATACAATTCTCGATTTGAGGGGCATGACGAGAATTGTAAAGCTTAGATATGTTTCCCTCAACTACGCTCACTTAAACGATTTAAGTGATATTTGTCCTTCAATTATAACTGTAGACATAAGTAACTCAGGAAAAGCGGTTCTACGTTCAACCAAAACCGTAGGGCCGGATGCAGGGTAATTCACTAACACCGAGGGTTCGGATAGATCAGTTGAAGTGTTACAATTTAGGGTGGTGCAGAAATATCGATTTTATATATATTGGGATTTCTTTAGTGTTTTAAAAATTACCGTTTCGGGTCAAAAACATTTTCGACGACGATAAGCATGATTCAAGTCGTGCAATTTCAGTAAACCGATTTTACTAATGTTAGTTCGTGAAATGACTTTCAACACTCGACACGATCCAATTTTAAATACCATATTTAATCTAAACTGGGCATTTGTCGCGAACTATTTTTAAACTAATCAACTCTTTAATTAATTTAAAATTGTTTTAAATAAACTATTAAATTTAAAACTTGTTTTTACTTTTAAATAAAACACCATTTTATTTAATTACCTTTCCGAGAAAAATAAACAATTTAATTATCTCGTCGTTTTAAAATTGTGTCAAAAGTTTTATAAAATTTTTGCGGTTTAATTATTATCCTAAATAATTATATAACCACAAAAATAAATAAAACATAGAACCGAGCAACTAGAAAAATTATCCGGTTTCGTTCGAGCCATCAAACGATAACTGGACTGGTCTAAGGGATAGCAAAATCAACAAATCTGCTATCTCCCACTTAGTCCAAAATCTCCATCTTTAATCTTGTCATTGTCCTCATTGGTCTTCTAGTATTCGTCTCTTTAGGATTACAATATTTACATACAAATACACTAAAAATAAATAAATAAAATTAAACATAACTATTACAACGGGTTTCCAAAGAACCCATAAAAATACAAAAAAAAATCAACTAACACAAACAATACAACCATAGGTCTCTAGTGCTCGATTCATTTAACACAATCACAACAAACAAAAAAGGCTCGATATTTTGTCAAACAACAGTTCCATTAAAAAAATGTCTAAACACGAGTAAAGGTGGCTCTGATACAACTGTTGAGAATCATTGTACCAGTTTTAACTTTTAAAACAATAAATATTTAAACTCTTTTAAATAAATAAATCGGATATATTTTAGCGGAAGTGATTCAGAGTACAATAACAGATTATATCTGGATTCCGGACAGTGATCCGATTACACGCGTATAAACAATATAATAGAATCCAACCATATGGTGTTCAAAGATTATACTTTCGACGATAACCAAATTAGAACACCTCGGATCAACGAACGTCACGCTAGATGACACGATCAAGAAAACCCCACAAACAAGCTAACCCGTCACACGGACTCGCGAGGGAAGCCGTTACGCAAGGTGGCGACGACTCAGGGGTAGCGACGGCAGCAGGTGGCCGGCAGCAAGACTCGCAAAGGGGATAAGGGGGACGCCGATTGGGGTTGGGAGGATTAGGGTTTAGGTTTTGATTATAATGATATATTTATAATCATTATAATTGCACACCGGTCCCCTGAGGTATTAACAATTAATACCCTACTAATAATTAACTAATAATTATTAAACCCTTGTATTTTACTAAATATAAATAATTAGTAAAAATCCAATCTTTAAATGTTTAACATATTAAACATTTATTTCTCGTAAATAATTATTTCACTAAATAATTAATTAACTCACTCACTGATAAATATTTCTCTAAATATTAATCCACCGTTTAATTAATCCGTCTTTCGTGAATTATAATATTTAACAACTAAATATTATATATATTTGTTTGTTGCCCAAAGTGTAACTCTTTGGATCGTACCTCGTTAGTAACGTTGAGTTAATTGATGATCGGACATCATATATACAACAGAGGGTACTGGTGAGACGGACACTGGGGATACCACCTCGAGCGAGAGTGCTACATTACCGACATCACTTGCTCCGTCACTGCCAAGCCTCACGGCACCGTCACCGCTAGCTGTACTCCGAGGAGAAAAGATAAGACATACTTCCAGCAAAAGGAATATCAGTCTAGGCAAGAGACCAGCCCAGTCACCGCTTGTTACACAGCCACCAACAAAGAAATATCGATCTGCATGTCGCAAGATGACATAGATGACTTACGCCCTTCGGGAGTGGATGGCAGCGGAGGGGACTTCCCTAACGCTACAGGCAGGAGAGTCATATAGACTTTCTCAGCCAATACCCTATCTAGGTGAGCCCGTTGTGCGAGTAGTACCCACCTTTGTGGCACGTAGCCGCCATCACGACCATGAGATTCAGTTTCTCAAGGACAAGATAGATCTTGTCACACCCTGGCCTGAGCACCCCCGAGACGTTACTGGGCTGCGACGTCAGTTGGAACCTTCGGTACCTGCTTTGATTTCAGAGTTTGGTTTAGTGCAACGGAATAGTGGTTTCAAGAGGATCATTTTATCAATTTTCTCAACCTCAAGGATTGCTTTCATAAATACTAGAATCTTGTCGTGTAGACAAAAGATTTCTTTATTTAAATACTTGGGTATAAAAACCCGATCATTTGTACATTTGATTTTGAAATCAAAACTCTGACCAAAGTCAGTAAGTCTACAAGGAGGTATTCTGCCTAGGGAGTCGACATCCTTTGGCCACTTTAACCTTGTCTTTTCTCAGGTTCTTTCCTGTGCATCGTACGAACCTGTATAACATATTTTTAGGTTGCACTGGGTCCAAGTATGTGGCCTGACCCGGCTTAGGCAACAAAAACTGTCCCCGGGACTTAGGCCTTAGCCGGTCCCGGTATGTTGTGGTCATATCATTCTTTTCCTGAAAACATTTGAAAATGAACTTCAGCTATGTGCTGGTGAATACTTCATGACCTCAAAACATTTCATAATCTTGGCAAAACAGTTAAATTAAATAGTTAAACATTTCGTCCTAGAAATCTAGCGAACACTTCGCTTCTTACAGTTTTTACATCCATGTATACATTGGTCACGTACTCGGGGGTTTCGCGACTCCTTAGGCAGACGGTCGAAGCAATGCCTTATTATGATAAGTAGAATAGTTGCATAAACGATAGTTTGCGTGGGAAACGGATGCCTTAGGGTAGACGGACGAATAGGATGGACTACGACGGTAGGGCGGTTAAGACGGACGGCCGAAGGTTTACCGAACGGTATATCATAACAAATGGCCGAAGGTTCGCTAGATGTTTTGGAGGACGGACTACGACGGTAGGACGGGCGTCTGTCTTCGTAACTTACGCAAATGAATGTTGGGCTGATCACCCTTATATGTATGACCAATGAATGTTTAATGAATGTAAAGGTGAATACATATTTATGTACTAGCATATGAACGATAAATAAAGACAAAAGATGTGTTATATATATATTTATACTTATAAAGAAAGGATGTTTATACCTAATTGCTTTAAACTAGAACTCATCCGCTTTAGCTGACTTTTAGTATACATTTCAGGTAACAAAAAGAAGGGTCGTGCCAAGGCGTAAAGGCTACCTGACACCAGACTGACATCCCACTCTATTTAGTTATGTGTCAAGACAATTTCTTTTATGTTAAGATTTTCGCTGTTATGTAATTGAATGATGTTTGCTTCCACTACTCTTGAATGTTATTTTTATTTAAGTTCAGTATTGATGACTATGTTTATTAGTAAATCCAACAAGTGAGGTCACCCGGGAAATCGGGCCTTACAAGTAGGTATCAGAGCAATAGTTTGAGAGATTCAGACATCACTAAATGTCTGAACTCAAGCTGATAATGGGACCAACGCACGGATGTCAGTACGGGTAGCCAACGCCAACGCCAAAACAGTATGTAAGTAGAAAGGTTAATATTGTAGCTTAGGGTAGATGCCTTAGCGTAGAACACATGCCTTAGATATCAATATCACTATTGATATATGGATAGTTGCACATTTGACACACAATGGTAGACAATTTGAGCACGTGAGTACAGTAAATGGTTAATAATAACACTTAGCTACTGTTATTAATCTTTTCATGTGTAATTGTGTCTCGATTTGTCATCCGTCGTATGTACTCGTCATAGAGGGTGAAAGGGACGTTAGCGTAGTACTACGAATGACTCACAAATGATAAGAACGGTGCGATCTGTGTGAGGTGGATCACAAACAACGAGTAGAAGACATCCACATTATGAAGCATTATAAGACGAGTCAGGAATTCACGAGTAAGGTAAGTTGGCGATTACGTCAGGATCCACGTAATTGTGAATTTATAGGTGCTTGTGCATACTGATGAACCTTATCGTGTGGAGTAATACACATGTCACCAAAAACAATTAAAATCACTCCAACCATGACTAGGAGATTAATCACTTGAGTAATGATGATCATAGCAAATTAGTAAGACGAATGATGGCAACAAAGCCACACCAAATATGGAATGAGAAGCAGTGACACTTTAAATGAAGTTTGCTGAAGTTGAGTGATACTAAGGAACAAGTTTAGAACGATTGACAAACCTGGCCCGGAACCTAATGCAGTAGTGAAGAGGATAGTACATCAAGCAAAGACAAAGAATTGGAAGATTGCACCAGAAGAGAACTAGTCTGAGATTGATAAGAGAGCCAATCAAGTCCAAGTGAGGAGATTGCTTTGCACGGTAACCCACAAACGGCGAGACCGATTAAGTAGAATTTGAGGAACTCAGCACTTGTGGAGAAAGTAAGGATTACACGTTAGTGCAAGATGTAAGTACTACTTACGTCAGACGAACATACGTTTAGAGAACTGCTTCTAAACATGAGTTATAGAGGCTTAACACAAACGCGATATGATGAATGAACATTGACCTACGGTCAACGTATGCATAAGTATGAAGGAAATAACCACACAACTATATGTCCAAAGAAGAGAGGAGTACACGAATGCACCAATGGTATCTCTCCATGCAGAAGATAACCCCAGATAAACTAATATGAGTGTTCCTTGAAACGAGAAGATAGATATACCAACAACAACAAGTAATGGGTACCGCAATGATAATTAGGGCGTGCAAGCAGAACCAAATGAAACCGGATACAACCTACGGATTGTTTGTCCAGGATGAATGTAAAAGGCAAGCCCAATCGAGTGAAGTAAGACATGAGTACCAGCAAGGACTCAAGACAAGTTAGAAAAACACTCTACAATGATTAAGTCAAGTCAATAACACGTGAGACTGCTGACGATAAGGAACCCAATGAGACTAGAAAGGAAAGAAATGATCGAGTATCACCACAGGTGTCATCTGTTTGTTAAAAAAACTATGAACGTGATTCTAAAGGAATCACATTCAGAAAATGTTAACGATCAAGAAAAGCAAGAAAATGTATATGTTAGTCACAACGGATGTCAATCCCTAAGACCATTCAATGATATAAAGAAAGAATAATGCATATTAGGCTAATGATGAGAAATGAGAAACCATGGCGGGTATGTTCTAAAGAAAGACAAGGACGGAGTTACGTGTACAAGAATATGAATGTTCTGATTGTATACCTAGTGTTCCGTCTGAATGAATACCTTCCTGACAAAATTTGAGTATGATAAAGGAATGCCTCATATGGTTCCTTCGGGAACGCAACAGAATGGTTCCTAAGGGGATAAAATGATATGGTTCCTTCGGGAATGAAATGACATGGTCCCTTCGGGAACGAACTAATAGGGTTCCCTCGGGAACGAAATAGTAGGATTCACTCGGGAACGATATGGTATGATTCATTCGGGGACAACGTGGTACTTTCTTTTAAGGGCAAATGCACCAAGGATAATGTATGAGGTACACGTAATAACCAAAGCGACTTAGAAAGAGATTGATAATAACTACCTAGAGAACAGAGTAGACAATTTAAACATGATACTAGGATTCCCAAATGTTGAAACGAGTTCATGGCCGCTTGGCATGATAAATCCACGCAAGTACTTGGTGGATTCAAGTTAAGTCCACCCACGATATATGCATCAGAATAAAGTAGGTTATACCATTCAATGTAACATTTGAAGTATTCATGACAAAGAAGAAGAGGTAGTAGTAACAAGTAAACCCTAATTACATGCAGTTCACATATGACATCGAATGTTCAACTCACTTTCATGAAGCAGAATAGGTGAGTTCACAGGAACCTAAGAGACTACTTAGTCATGAGGTGAAAAGTTTATATGTGTTATGAGAAACACCGAATTTTGAGGACGAAATTCTTATAACGAGGGTAGACTTGTAACATCCCAAATTATCTCTATTTATTAAGAACGAGATATCACTTAAGACTAAAGTTGTCGAAGAACGAAAGTATGGCATGGTAGTTAATAGTTAATTAAATTTAAAATCTGAAAAGGATAAGTTGTTCAAAGATAAGGGGGCCAATATGAAAATTTTATTAAACCTAATAATCTATTATACTTACCCAGCCACCAACTCCATTCAGATTTCATTCCTTCTCCTCCTTCACGGCTGCCATCAGAGACCTCTTCCATTAAAACCCTAAAGGACGACCATGGCTTTAAATCTTGCATTCACCTACAATGGAGAGTGATAATGAATGGTTTCGGAGAACTAAGGATGAAACATATAGCAGCTCATAGCACCATGTCGTGCTCCGGTAATGGCGGGTGATAGCAGCGAATTCACGGCGGCGATGGTGGTTCATTAGGGCTGTAACGAGGAATGTACGGGCTGCTACCATGGCTCCGGCAGCAGCAATAGCTTCATTGTGAAATGGTTATAGGTGGTTGACACCATTGATGATGGCCTAATAGGAAGCTCACGGTGGATTATGGTGGTGCAAACAGTGATAAACGGTGGCGGCTTGGTGGGGATGATGGTGGGTGTTATGGCTGTGTTCTCATGACATTTGTTCTTATGATGCCGTTATGGCTAATGGTGGTGGCGATATGATGGCCTCAGGTAGTGGTGGTTAGTATGGTGGTGGTTAGTATGGTTCACGGCTGTTAATGGTGGGTCATGGTGCTAGATATGGTGGTGATGTTATGGCAGCCTTATGATGGTGATAATGGTGGTTTTTTAAAGCTTCATGCCGAAGGTGGTGGTGGTTCACGATGGTGAATAACGGTAGTGGTACGCACAGTGGTTAACGGTGGTCACGAAAGTGGTTAGAGGTGGATCATGGTGGAAATGGTAGTTTCAGGTAAAGGGTGTTCACGGTAGTAGTTTTGGGTAGTGTTGGTGGCTACTATGGTGACGAGTTAAGTTCTCAAGGAAGATGATAGTAGTTTCGAGGATGAAGATTATGAGGTAGTAGTTTCGATGATGATGATCATGTGATAGTAGTTTCGGATGATGATGATTATATGATGAAGATGATGATTACATAATCAAGATAATGATGGATACGGTTCGGGTCTCGGTTATATTTCAGGATCGTGTTTGAAAAGGTATATCTCTTCGACCCGAAGAATAATAAATTTGAAATATTAGTTCGGGTTATGGATACCGAGTTTGAGGATGACGTGTAAGGAATATATATTTATGATAAATAATAACCGACAAGGGATTTAATTAGTTTTTATAAAGGTTAATTCATAAAGTATAGAAAGATGGATATCGATGTTAGAATGGTTATACCAGGACACGTTATGGATTATTATTGATCGACTTGGTAAAGGAAATGGACAAGATATATTGTCGGGTTTTAGATAAAAACAAACGAGACTTTGTCCGATTTTCGTTAGGATTAAATAAGAGTATTTTACAACTTAGACGTCCTCATCACGTTTCGGGAAAGGACAGTTCAGGGAACCTTGCATGTTTGCCTGAAGCATAAGTAGCGAATTTAACATGTTCGCTTAAGTATGTTCGCTAAACCAATGTGGCGAACTTAGCATGTTCGCCTAATACAAAAGAGGCGAACTTACCTCAGGTTCGCCTAAACCAAAGTAGCGAACTTACCAAAGTACGCTTAAGCCCAACGTGGCGAACTTGCCATGTTCGCCTAAGCCATGAAGTGCGAACTTACCTAAGTTTTCCTAACCCTAAGATAGAAAAAGAAGTGTCAGGATAGGTCAGTTATCTTAACTTATACGAATGATTTATACAGATTGTGTGTGACACCTAGAGACGCATACTGATCAAGTGACAGTATCTCAGGACCCACTTATCAGGTGAGTTTTATGTACCCCGTATATGTTATGTGCAAATGTTTTCTAATGTTTTGGGGCTGAAGTGTATACATGATATGATATGAATATTATGCGTGTTATCTGATGATTGTAAGTATTAACAAGTATGTTATGAATAATGAAATGAAAGTATGATATAACATAAAAGAATGAAATCTTGCTTTATATAATTATATATTGCATGTTATGAATGTATGTGAATGTTATGGACACTTTGATGCTGACGGCTACTACAATAGACGGACGACCACGCAATTATTTTACAACCGAGACATATGAAAGGTATTAATGGACGGTCGAAGCAATTGCCTTATTATGATAAGTAGAACAGTTGCATAAACGATAGTTTGCTTGGGAAACGGATGCCTTAGGGCAGACGGGCGAATAGGACGGACTTCGACGGTAGGACGGTTAAGACGGAAGGCCGAAGATTTGTCGAACGGTATAGCATAACAGATGGCCGAAGGTTTGCCAGATGTTGTGGAGGACGTACTACGATGGTAGGACGGACGTCTGTCTTCGTGACTTACGCATGTTTTGGGGCTGAAGTGTATACATGATATGATATGATTATTATGCGTGTTATCTGATGATTGTAAGTATTAACAAGTATGTTATGAATAATGAAATGAAAGTATGATATAACATAAAAGAATGAAATCTTGCTTTATATAATTATATATTGCATGTTATGAATGTATGTGAATGTTATGGACGCTTTGATGCTGACGGCTACTACAATAGACGGACGACCACGCAATTTTTTTACAACCGAGACATATGAAAGGTATTAATGGACGGTCGAAGCAATTGCCTTATTATGATAAGTAGAACAGTTGCATAAACGATAGTTTGCTTGGGAAACGGATGCCTTAGGGCAGACGGGCGAATAGGACGGACTACGACGGTAGGACGGTTAAGACGGAAGGCCGAAGATTTGTCGAACGGTATAGCATAACAGATGGCCGAAGGTTTGCCAGATGTTGTGGAGGACGTACTACGATGGTAGGACGGACGTCTGTCTTCGTGACTTACGCATGTTTTGGGGCTGAAGTGTATACATGATATGATATGAATATTATGCGTGTTATCTGATGATTGTAAGTATTAACAAGTATGTTATGAATAATGAAATGAAAGTATGATATAACATAAAAGAATGAAATCTTGCTTTATATAATTATATATTGCATGTTATGAATGTATGTGAATGTTATGGACGCTTTGATGCTGACGGCTACTACAATAGACGGACGACCACGCAATTATTTTACAACCGAGACATATGAAAGGTATTAATGGACGGTCGAAGCAATTGCCTTATTATGATAAGTATAACAGTTGCATAAACGATAGTTTGCTTGGGAAACGGATGCCTTAGGGCAGACGGGCGAATAGGACGGACTACGACGGTAGGACGGTTAAGACGGAAGGCCGAAGATTTGTCGTACGGTATAGCATAACAGATGGCCGAAGGTTTGCCAGATGTTGTGGAGGACGTACTACGATGGTAGGACGGACGTCTGTCTTCGTGACTTACGCAAATGAATGTTTGGCTGATCACCCTTATGTGTATGACCAATGAATGTTTAATGAATATAAAGGTGAATACATATTTATGTACTCGCATATCAACGATAAATAAAGACAAAAGATGTGTTATATATATATATATATATTTATACTTATAAAGAAAGGATGTTTATACCTAATTGCTTTAAACTAGAACTCACCAGCGATAGCTAACTTTTAGTATACATTTCAGGTAACAAGAAGACGGGTCGTGCCAAGGCGTAAAGGCTACCTGACACTAGACTGACATCCCACTCTATTTAATTATGTGTTAAGATAATTTCTTTTATGTTAAGACTTCCACTGTTATGTAATTGAATGATGTTTACTTCCACTACTCTTGAATGTTACTTTTATTTAAGTTCAGTATTGATGACTATGTTTATGAGTAAATGCAACAGGTGAGGTCACTCGAGAAATCGGGCCTCACATTAGCCAGGCTAACTTAACAAGTTCGCTCAGGCAGTTCCACGCGAACTTACTCAAGTTCGCTCAAGCATCTTTGCTGATTTTCTAAGTGTTTGTTGATTCAAGCGAATTTACCAAGTTCACTTAGAGGTTGTTTCAGGCGAACTTACCAAGTTCGCTTAGAGGTTGTTTCAGGAAAACTTACCAAGTTCACTAGAGGAAAAAAAAACAGAACTTACTGATTCTGTTGCAGGTGAACAAGAGGTTGTTTCAGGCGAACATACCAAGTTTTTTAGAGGGAAATTTTTTCTTGTTCAAATTTTTGATGGGGCGTTTATATGCTTGTTTTGAGTCATTTTTTAGATTATTGTAATTTTAGATTTTTTACTTCACTAAAAAGAGTTTTTTGGAGGGAAATGTTTTTAGTCATTTACACAAAATTCTCGAGATGTTGAATGTTTCTGATGATTCGACTATGCCACTTAGGCTTATGTGCATAGAAGATTACTCTAGCTGGAAAGACCGGTTTGAGCAGTTCGTGTCCGACACTGATGCAAGTTTTTGGATACCCATTTTTAAAGGATATGAGCATCCTACATATTCGTTCATGGGCCAAGATAATCTTCCTAAACCAGTGTCAGCTATTAATAAAAGAGAAAAGAAGTTATATGATTGAGAGATGAAGACGCTTGCGACTCTACAAATATCTTTACCAAAACAAATCTACCATAATTTCAAGAAGTTTTCATCTTCAAGAGATTTATGGGAAGCATTGAAGAAGAAGTGTGAAGAAGTTACTACTCAAGCGTTCGTGGACTTGATCAAAGAAGAATTAAAGACACAGAGTGATTCTGAAAGTGATTTTTCTACAAAATCAAGCGATAAAGATATTTTTCAATCTGGTGATAGCACTCAGTCTAGCGTGAGTGAAGTGGAGACTGAAGAAAGCTTCCAAACAGTTGAAGAGGATCAGAGTGAACCTGAAAAGTCATAAGCTGATGAAGAAATGGTTTCTGAAGTTAGTGGTTCTGAAATAAATAATTCTAAAAAAAATGGTTCTACAACAAGTGTTTCTTAGGATGAGACCGTGTTGTAGAAAAGAGAACCTGAAATGAATGCATATATTCTTGAAGCATCAACGGAGCATGTTTTCATGGCAGACACATCAGATCCTTCTAAGGTAAAATATATTATATGTGAAATATTATGTTCTAACTATATTTCTGTATAGGATAAAATGATGTGGGTAATGGATGATAACACAAACCTCATATCTGATATGAAATCGATGCACACGTTAAATCAAACCTTGAAAGATAATGAAAAATTGTTCATGGAAAGGGTTGAATCATTGAAGAGGGATATAAATTCTCTTAATTTGAAGATAAAAGAGAAGGTGTATCATCTGGATATGTCCTATGCTAAAATTGAGAAAATAAATACTGATCTTGCTGAGAAAAGTAAGGAACTTGTAGAATCTAAAGCTGAGGTGATCAGATTAAACAGGTTTCAGTAATTCATCATTCTTACTGGGCTATTTCAATGATAATATTGATGAAAGAAATAGAACTGCTGGTATTGGTTATGTTCCTCCACCATTCAATGGAAATTATTCAGTTGCACCTGAGATTGTAAAAGATGAGGATTTATATCCTAAGACTGTGTTAAAGGTGAATCCAGTCACAGGTGAAGATATGGTGTATGATGAGGAGAGTGATGATGAAGTATTCGATGAAACCAAGACTGAAGGTATTTCTAAGGATATTAATATTGAGGAACCAAAGGTTGATACTCAATCATTTGGAAATTATTCATCTGGAAGTTCTTCGAAGTCAAGGAGAGTTCCATATGTCAAGCAATATAACGAAAGGCGTATATGCTTTCATTGCAATGAGATGGGACACATTCTAGTGAATTGTCCGTACAAAAATAAAGAGAATAGGCATGTAGTTCCTGAGAAGATGAAGCCTGAATCAAAACCGGTTACAAAATATGTAGTAAAGCCTGTTGAGAAATAGTTTGTTCAGTCTCAAATTTTAAAAGAAGTTCATGTTGGTGAATCTTCTTCAAGTTCATCTTATCATGAGAAGGTTCCTTATATGAGACAATTTTGTGAGGAGATATTGCTTTTACTGTGGTATTGTACGTCACATTCAGATCAATTGTCTTCACAAAGCCAAAGGTAAACAACATGTTATTCCAGAAAAGGCAAGACCTCTGTTAAACCTATGGTAAAACCTGTTGAGGTTAAACCAAATGTGAGTGAACCGCGTGTTACATCAAATGAGGTTAGGCTCTCTAGACCTCAGCGACGGAGGAGAAACAAAAGTTTGAGAAAACTTTTAGAACAACAAGAGGTTTCACAATCTAAACATGTTTCAAATAAACCAGAATGTTCAAACACTTCAAATTTTAAGCCGAAAGAACTTAATGAACAGAAGTGTGTTTGGAAATATAAAGTTTCTGTTTCGGATTCATCGAAACAATCTCTGAAAATCGATGAGAGATTCGACTGTGAATTGCGTGAAGTGTTTGGAAATCTAAAGTTTCTGTTTCGGATTCATCGAAACAATCTCTGAAAATCGATGAGAGATTCGACTGTGAATTGCGTGAAGTCATTTTTTTTATATAGATGGATGACCTAGGACCACCATGGCTTGGGTCTCACTTTCAAATTAATGTTTCTTGTTAGATGTGCAGGACTGACCAAGAGGGACTATTAATACCATTTGATTCGTTAATAGTGGTTGTTCATAGCACATGATAGGGAATGGCATCTGCAGGAGTAAAGAGTTGTTAGAAATTTGGTAAATCTATTTGATTCAACGATTTGATGCTCAGGGGAGATAATGTCCCATACAAGTTTGTTTCGGAAAGAGTTTGATAAAGTCCAAAAGACAACCTGAAACTTAGGATGACAATGGTGAGCATAAAGTCGTTGATACAACCATTTGACTAGTTGAGGGGGAGTCTATAGGACAGGGGGAGTACAGTATTGTGTTGGTGACAATAGCAAAGGAATTCGATTACGCACTGGTTTGATTTTCTAATTGATTGAAATGCTATATTTCGAGTAACAAAGTAAAATGTTTTTCCTAAAATGTTTTCATGGAAGTTTTTATTTTCTTTCAAAAAGGTTTTGAAAATCCAAACAAATTAAAAAAAAACTAAGACCGACATCATTTGAAGTTAGAAAAGAAATGATAGTACATCATTAGATGATCTTTCACACATGACCATAGATTGACCTGCTAGTAACTGTTTGTGTTCATATGATTTGATCTAAACTGCTTAGACTGCACAAACAAGAAATGATAGCTACATGACTGCTCTAATTTGAAATTCTATATCATGTTTAATTTGGATATGAGTGTGTAATTTAGATTGTCAGTAGGCTAGAAGCGTTTTTAGACCATTAGTAGTGTGAAAACATAATGATCTATGTAACAACTGTGAGTGGAACCCATATTATACTGGGTGTGTGAGTTAAAAGATCGTTATCAGATATAGAGTATATGGCTTTAATAATTTCATGAGACCAATATCAGGTTATGTCATTAGCATAATTCATTCGGTTTGCTTCATTGCCCATGTCCCGAAAAGCATCCAATTTGAAGTTTAACCAAGATATGTACTTGACAACATCTTTCGAACATATACTAGCCCTTTGATCATATTGATACTCAATCTATACTGATTTCATTGAATTCATAATCCAGATAACAGTTGGATCCTCATACCTGAATCTTATGATTCCTCATATATAAACCAAGACATTTGAATCATTCAATTCTAAATCATTCTGATTCTTTATATCCTACGGGATCTGCTTGTTTTCTTGTGCTAATCGATATAATTTCATCTTGGTGATTGATCTAATCTTGCTCCGAGTTGTATATGTCTTGAAGATAGTGCAATTTTAGATTTTCGTTGGCATATATGTGGGGTACACATTGTTTTCATCTAAATGGTACTCTAACTCACAAGAACGTGTGAGAAAAACGCTTGTAGTTTCAAATCTTATAATACTGACAACCTAGGTTTACATGCTGTATATTGCAAATTCGGTGTGAATACTTGAGCATATCATGATCTGATCTTGTTTTCTTTGAAGTTTATTGCGTATCATTTCATGTAGTATGTTTGTCTTGAAAAGAAAAGAAATATTCTGAATAAATATGAAAAGGTTCAAAATTGCAAGTTTCAAGATAGTTTTCATTTATGATAATCATGAAAGTTACAGTGCTGAAGAATCATTGAAAATATCAAAAGTTGTATGTTTCATGAGCTATGAAATGTATTTGCACAGAATGCCATAGGTCATCCTTAGATCTGCTAGGGATTGTATATCCGAACTGTGTGTGATTCATCAAAGAACTGATATGATCTTCGTACTCGTGATGTTTGACAAAAAAATGTGTGTTTTAGTACTTGTATTTCAGTTTGTACAGATAAAAACCTAAAAAGATTTTGTGTTTCTTATGTTTGAAAAACCAAAAAGATTTTATTTTTCAGCTTCCATGGAAATTTTAATTGTTGGTTATACTTAGTTGTTCTTCTTTGCCAAAAATCTGAAAATTGCAGACAGAAGTTGACTATGGGTCCTTCTCTCGAGTTTCTTCTAGAAAGAGAGAGTGTGCAGATGAACAAGATGAAGACTACAATATATTTGATGGTTTTGAGGACTAATGACAATCTTCCGAAGTTGTTGTCAAGGGAGAGTCTGTTGTAGCATATTCTGGTGACAACGAGCTTGTAGATTCTATGTCTTAGTCTTAGAGTCTTTGACTTGTAATTTGATATAATTGTTAGCAACAGTTAAAGGGGAGTCTATTAGGACATGTTTTGTAACTGTCGCTAAAATTATGTGTTATAAGTTAGTGAACTTGTCAACTTCACATAAGGTTCTTAGAGTGGCGAACTAGCCAAGTTCGCCTAAGCATCTAAGGAGGCGAACTTGTTAAGTTCGCCTGTGGTCTTTGTGGTTTCCCTATAAATAGATGTTTACATGTCATATTCTACAGTAGACAAGAGAAAGAGTGCAAGGACAGAGAATTTTTTAAACAACGTTTTAGAGTGAAATACAAAGAAGATTATTTACTTTGTGTTGTTGATTGCTTTACACGTTGCATGTTGATCATGGATTCCGCACGTTATCACCGTGTCGTACAGCGAGTCTAGAGATCCGTCACACCCCGTGGGACCTACACAAAATTTGGCTTCCCTAATGATTACAAGTTATTATTTTAATCTAGATGATTAAATAATTAATATTTAAAAAAACTTTAATTACTAAACAATAATTAATTATATTATTTTAATAAAAATGATTAAATAAATATCAAATAAAAATTCAATTAATAATTTAACTAAATAAATCACTAAAATAAGCTTTAAATAGAAAATCTTATAAAAACTCTTTAGATTTATAAAATTCTGCTTCAAAAAAGTTTATTGTTGAAGCAATTTTTGTGACATGCACTCTGAAGATTGTTTTTACTTGTGTATTGTCTTTCTGTATTTGTATTTGTATTTCAGCATCTGTATGTTTTGGTTTATCGAGTTGTAATCATGTTCGTAGGTACTTGTCGTTGTATTTGTCTTTGTTTAGTGTTGTGCGCACTTAACAAGTGCGCAAGTTGTACTTAGCAAGTACGCAAGAACATTGTCTGCATACTTGCTAAGTACGCAAGAACTAAGCCCTGCGCACTTATCAAGTGCGCAGGCAACAGGTCTAGTATATATAGCTGGTTTGTGTTGTGATTAAGTACGCACTCATTTTTGCACACTATAACCGGTTGTGATTATCAATAGATGAAGTTTAAAGTATCTTGTGTTTGTTGTCGGTTTACTTTGTGTCGATTGAATCTCCACCTAGCCAACGCACTTGCATGTGATGATCCGAGACACCCGGGGACCTACAAGTGGTATCAGAGCAACTGCTCCTGATTTTGACCGTTGTAGGTGTGCTAGGAGCATTTTTGACACAATCTACAACCTCTTTACAAGGAAAAGTGACCGATTTGGTGATTTTTGTGATAAAATAGAGGTAGCTCTTGAGCGCTATTTTAAAATTAAAAATCCTTCAAAATCCGACCTTTTTTTGTTTGTTTGAGTGTTTTGATCATCAAGGGTTTGTTAGAAACTAGTTTCTAACGTTTTGGGTTGATCAATTTGTTCAAAACTTCAATCTTTTAAGATTTGAGCATTTTTCGGCGATCGAAAATAGTTGGTGGAGCAGTTGAAAAAGCATCCAGCGTACTTACCCTATTTGGCAAAAAGGATAGTCTTCCTGCGTACTTGCTAAGTATGCAAGGCCATTCTTGTGCGTATTTAACCTTTTCTTCCTGCGTACTTAACATTTACTCATGCGTACTTGCTAAGTACGCAAGAGCAAATCACAAGTGCACAAGACCAAACTTTTAAGTGCGCAAGACCATTTTCACAAGAGCACAAGTTGTGCAAAATTTCTGATTTTTGACTAAGTTAACCACTATGTAAAATATTCAGAACATTAGTAGTTTGCTGAACTATGACAACGAGATAGGGACTCCACAGAAACCACCAAAGCTGCTTAATGTAAATGATTATTCGAACACGAAAGCACGCTTTGATGAGTATATCTCGTATACTGATTCCACCTTATGGATACCAATTCTTGAGAGATATAAACATCCAACCTATCTGTTTCTTGATGAAACTATTCCCAAACATATCTCCAAGCTAGAAGAAGAAGAGAAGAAGGCTTATGATCGAGAAAATAAGGCACATGGCTCTATAACTATCGCCTTGACTATGGATCTATTTCAAAGTTTCAGAGGTTATGATACTTCTAAGGATCTTTGGAAGGCTTTGCAGTAGAGGTTCGAGAGAAACAGTGACGTCAAGAAAAGCAAGAGAGAGCTACTGAGGAAGTAGTATGAGTGCTTCAAATATTTAGAAGATGAATCTATTGATGAACTTATTTCAAGATTCTATCACCTTAAAATAGAGCTAAACTCTTATGAACTCAAGTATCCTGATGATAAATTGGTGGAGAAGTTTCTTGATTCTTTGCCACCAAAATTTGACATGTATACCACACTGTTGAAAGAGAACCCGAAGTTTTATGAGATGACAATTGATGATGCAATTGGAAAATTTCAAGCACATGACATGAACCTGAAAAAGAAAGGAAGTTCTGGAAGACCTCAGATTCAAGATCCTTCTATGTATTATGGAGTGTCTTCCACAACAAAGTCATCTGTTTCTGGAATTGCCTTGTTCTCTGGGACTCCTCAGGAAGATGATAATTCTAATGGTTGTGGTGGTCATACTTGTTTTGCTGCATCAGGATCTTGTTCATACCACCAACATTTCTCAAGAAGCCCTACCTCTACCCCTTCAACAAACCAATGTGCTATTTCCAAGATAGTTGAAGATCATGTGGCACTGTTCTCTTCCTGCATGCTTGCCTACGAGAACTTAATAGGCGGAAAGCTAACAGATACTGAAACCATTGAAGAAGACTTTAATCAGGTGGATCCGAATGATATGGAGGATATGGATATTCAACGGAACATGGCCATGATCTTGAGGAGGGCTAAGCGTTTTCTGAACCGAACAGGTAGGAAGTTAATTGGTGGGCATTCTAATGCCAAGGTTGGATTTGATAAATCTAAAGCTAAGTGCTACAAATGTAATAACTTTGGACATTTCACAAGGGAATGTCAAAATGGTAAAGCACCAGCTTCGGGTTTCACTAGACCAAGCCAGGGAAACACCCAAAGGTACAACAATCAGAACAACCGCAATCAAAGTCAAAGTGGAACGTCCAGTGATTAGTGGTTCAACAGGATGAGAGCATTGATTGGGGTGTTCATCTAGAAGATGCCGTACTTGCACAGACTTAAATAGGTTTAATGGCAGAGATTGTTGAGTTGATGAAAGCTAAGGAAAGGGAAGCATCTGTTGCTGACCAACAAGAATCTACATCTGCGTTTGCTCTCATGGCTATTAGAGAAGCATCCAATTCGTCAACTGAGGTAGATTCTAATCCTTTTGCTGTTGTTTCTTGTTCTAAATGTCTTACCTTGAAGGACGAGAATGATCGTATCCATGATCAACTCGAACCCTTACGTATTGCAGCTCTAAGTTATAAAGAAAATGAAAAACGGTTTAAAGATTCAATTAAAAATCTTAAGAAAGAAAGACATGAGTTTACAATTAAAATCAGTGAACAACAATTTCACTTAGATGTTGCATACAAGGGGTTAGAGAAAAGAAATGTCGAGATCGCCAAACTTCAAAATGAAATCCTGCAGTTGAGTGGAAAACTTGAGAAGTTGAAAAACTCTCTGATGTAGTACAAAGCACACATCTTTATTCCATTGTTTTTGTGCGTCTTTAGTTAGTTTTATCTTTGTTTTGAGTCATTTTGATGTACATTTGAGTCTTTGTTATGTTTCCAGGTGCTTGTATAAATTACAAGTGAATACGTGAAGAGCCGAGCAAGAGAACGAAGCCGGAAGAAAGTCCAGGGTTCAAAATAAAAAAAATGTTGAATTTCAATTCCAAGCGGTACGCGAGAAGTCCAGAAAATTCTCTCGCGGTACGCGAGGGAAGCCAAACCCGGTCACGACTATTTTGTTCCTCGCGGTACGCGAGGAATCCAACCCAAACCTCTCGCGGTACGCGAGAGACCTAATTTCTGCAAAACCCAAGAATTTTAAATTAAAGAGAATTCTTATGCCATTATTCAAGGGAGTTCGTATCTTTGCCGTCCAGAGAGAGTTCTAGGGTGATTTTGGAGGTTAGTAGGTCAATTGAAGAGTAAAGTTGAAGACTTTGGATCCCGAGTTCGTTAGTAGTAGCGTATTCGATTTCAAGCTTTGATTTTTATCTTTGATTTTGATTGATTGAACCATGTTCTTGCTTAATCACTTCTGTTTGGTTGTTTTAGGCATGTGTGTTGGCTAGATCTTTGATACCGCTTAGGTCACATGATGAATACTTGTTAAAGTTTCAGTTTTTATTCGTTTTTTGGATTTAATTAACGGGCTTATGATTTTGTAAAAGATCTTGAGTTGATAATTGTGATGTTATTGAATGTTTAGGTCTGATCTTGTGTTTGATTTCAATTCCTTGCGTTGATTATGGTTTTCTTCCGGTTTGATTTGCGTATCTTGGTCATAAATCTTAGGGTTTATGATTACGGTGGTTTGCTAGACATAGTAGCCATAGGTGTTGTCTTTGATTACTGATTAGAGTTGAATGTGTATCCTAGTTCAATACCCGAGAGGTGAGAATTAGTTGTCTAGTTTTCGTCATTAGGAATTCGAGTGTCAGTTGTCTGAGAGGAAGCCGGTATTAGGTGTCTAGTGATTGTTGCTAGTTCAAGTCATAGTTGTTATCCTAAGATTACCCCGTGCATTCTTTGAGTGTATTGGTGGACGGAGAGACTAAGAGGTAATCTGTCTATTAGGGTATTTAGTCATAGTTGGAAATACCTGAGAAGTTATCCAATAATCTGGTGATTTATTACATCTGTAGGTTTCTTAGTTGGTGACACCCTGAGAGTGATTAGGATTCCACTAGGTTGTCTAGAGCTGTCTTTTTAAAAACCCAAATTCATCATAGTTTCTAGAACCGGTAGAAGTTGTACTTTGCAAGTAGGATTCCGACCTAGGTAGTATTCTTCATATTCTTGATTTCACCTTACTACTTCATCATGATAGTTGAGTCGACATTAGTTTGTTGTATTCCTTAGTTTAATATTTTAATGTAGTAAACCCCCCAAACCAAATCAATCTTTAGTCCGATTCAGAGTATAGTATTAGTATTCAGTGTCTCTAGGGTTCGATATTCCGGTTTACAGTTAAGCTGTGCTACACTCGATAGGTACACTTTCCTGTCAGTGTGGTTTAGTTGAAGGTACTCCTTTTATTACTTAGGAGTCTAGGTTAGGTTTTGTTATTATTTTAATAGACCGTCTGGGCGACATCAAGTTTTTGGCGCCGTTGCCAGGGACACTTGGCAATAGCAATATTAGCTTTGACTAGTTCTTTTAGTGATTTTTGGTTTGTTTTGTTTTTTGAGTCTTGTGTGTCTTCTGTGCTTGTCCTACGTGCTATCCGAGTGTCTAAAATATGATCGAGTCTTTCTGTCTTTTAGTCTTTATTTGTTTTCTTTTATTCTTGTGTCAGTTTATGCACAATACTCGTTCGCAGGGATCACCATCATATACAGCTTTTCAAGAGCCCGAACGAGAGCTACACGAGCGCACCCGTGACTTTTGGGAGCGTTTGAAATAGCTTTGCAAATCCCAGGTACGTTCTACTAGCCCAATTCCATTTCCTACCATGGGTGACGCTGACCCACCAGCGAAACGTACCGCGCACCAGAGGGCCAGTGACGGGGTCACCGAGGCGAGATCTTCGATCACACGCCCCGCCATTCCTAACACTAATACATGGCAGATCCTGCCACATGTCATTAGCATGATCTCATGCCACCCAATTTCATGGCCTTGAGGATGAGGATGTACACAGACATTTTTCCCGCTTCACGTGGATATGTGATACATTCAATATCACCGGTGTGTCTAAGGACGCTATATATTTGTGTCTCTTCGCATTCTCTCTCTCCGGTCGCGCATCTACTTGGCTTGATACCCTTCCCGACAATTCTATCACCACATGGGAGGATCTTCAAGCCAAATTCTATAAGAAGTAATATCCACCTTCCAGGGCCGCTCGCCTTTGGGACAAAATCCATTCGTTCTGGATGGACCGTGATGAGCTTTATCACATGGCCTGGGAGCGGTTCAACACGTTGTTGAGCCAATGTCCTCAGCATGGTCTTTCCGACTGGGCACTAGTGGAGAAGTTCTAAAATGGCCTCACCTTTGAGAAGCAGCAAATGTTCAATACAGCTGCGGGAGGCCATATCATGGTGAGACTCTAGCCTGATGAGTGCGAGGAAATGTTCGAGAGCTTCGCTCAAGCCGAACAGCAGTATCCATCTACTAGGACTTCTATTCCTAGTGCTAGGGCAGCTGCCTCTTCTCCTAGAGGTGTGCATCAGGTCATTCCTGATTCTAGCGTGGCTGCTGCACTCGCCTCAATGGCTAACGAGATTAAAGAGTTAAAGCTCAGTGCGCAATGGTATCAAGTGTGCAGGGGAGGCCACGACACCCGAGATTTCCCCGTAAATAATCAGGAGCATGTGAGCTATGCTGGAAACCAGTACCATAACCAAGGGTATAGTTTAAAAACAATACTTATGGCTCGGGATGGAGATCTGGAAATAACCCGCCTGGGTTTAATGGTCACCCGCAGCAGTATGGAGGAGCTGAAGGAGGAGCAAATTTAGGAAGCAGTGTCAATACAAGGAAGATCGAAGAGATGCTCGAGAATCAGACACAACTGCTTGCCCACTTAGTCCAGCAAAACAAGAACACGAGGCAAAGACATTATAGCCACGACACTCTATTGAAGAATCATCAGTCGGCATTCCAGGATTTGCAACGCACGGTAGGAGACATCGCTCAGAGCTTGAAGAGTAGACAAGGAGGTCCATCTTCGGGCCCAAATGCTTCAGTGATGGTCGTGTCAGTTAGGAGTGTGGAGAAGAAAGAGGTTATAGAGGATGACTCCCACTCCATCGAGTATGGCGTACCTTCGGTAGAGGAAGTGAAGAATGTAGACTTGAGAGCTCGATTTGCTGATATCGATGCTAGGATGCTAGAGGAGTCTGAGTCGAAAGCTGTGTCGACAAGAAGTCATAGGGCAAAAGAGGATGAGACCCCACCTGTTGTAGAAGAAGAAGAACCGGTGGATGAAGAGATAGAGATGGAGAAGCCTGCCGAGAGGGCATTGGAGAAGAAGAAGGGGGTATATATGAAGTCCCCCGGGGTTGACTTGAGTCGTATTCCTTACCTAGTGCGCGTACAGCCATATAAGAATACTAGGGAATACGGTACCTTCCTTGATATGTTTAAACAACTCAATGTCAATCTTTCGTTTATAGATGTCCTCCAACACATGCCTAAGTACGGCAAATTTCTCAAAGATATTCTTTCCAACAAGAAAAAGCTAGGGGGGATCTCTGAAGTCTCACTTAGTGAGCAATGTTCTGTTGTGGTGCAGAACAAAATGCTAGATAAGATGGCGGATTCGGGTCGGTTCACGATCCCGTGTCTGTTTGGTGGTTTGCATCTAAACCACGCGTTGGCTGATCTGGGTGCTAGAATCAATCTGATGCCATATTCTGTTTATAAGCAGCTAGACCTAGGTGAACTGCAGCCGACGCATATGAGCATTTCCTTGGCTGACCGCTCAGTCAAGTATCCACGGGGAATTATGGAGAATCTTTTAGTGAAAGCCGGTAAATTTGTATTCCCCGTGGATTTCATCATCCTAGATATGGAGGTGGATGACAAAGTCCCTCTCATCCTAGGACGCTCGTTCTTACGTACCGCCAAGGCTATGATCGATGTCTTCGACGGGAACAATTCGTGTGGGGGATGAGGCTATTATATTTGACGCTATGTAGTCCATGAAGGATGTTAGCGAGCATAGCCACTCCGTGTGCTTGCTTGATACCTTCATGGACTACCATCGGGACTCTAATCCAATAAAAGATGATGTTGAGGGAGATGGAGGAGAAAGAATTGAGGACCCGCCGGATTGGCTTGTTGAATTTGAAAAGAGTTTGATAGGGTCCGCGTTTTTAGGTGCTGATAGTGTTGATTGCAGTTTGAGTGACATTTTAGCACAAGTCGGGTCACTGATCTGTGAGATACCCAAGGTGGATAAGATCGATGACATAACCGTAGAGAATCATATTCCTGAGCCTTTGCCTATCACCACTGTTCATTCTGAAGGGATGATTGCCGAGCCAACCCCCAGTTCTAGTGCCCCTAGGTCTAGGCCGCCGCGTAAGAGAACCCGTGCTTTGGTAGATCCATCTGATTTAGGGATAATGCAAACCCCAAGTGTGGGGATGTGTAGGGGAGATAAGCTGTTGAAATACTTGAACCGGGTTACCTTTGAACCTGGTAAGTTTAAGCTATGGTGGAAGGATAGAAGTGATAGACATAGTAGAAGTTTGAACTATGGTAGGAATAGAAGTATGTTGAGGTTTAGGATAATCGGGAGACCGCGTAAGATGAAGGAGGTACCGGTTAGGATTAAGGAAAAGCCTCCTGATAGGCTTGTTTGAGTCCCGGGCAAGTGCCTGGGATGTAGAGCTTGTTTGCGTTACTTGGTTTGAGTCCGTGTCTTTTTATGTGTTTTTCAGTATGCGTGTTTGTGTCATGTTTTGCAGTAATTCGGGCTTGATTAGGCGAGGAAAATCGTCGGGAATGAAGTTCCAGGTATTTTTACATATGTTTTTACGCTTGGAATAGGTTTTTATGGAATTTAGGTGAAAAAGATTTGAGGGGTCAAATATTCTCTAAGTACAAAAACCCTCAAAACTCTCTGTCACAAGATGGTCCTCACGGTACGCGAGAGGTATCGCCCCTGTTTCTCGCGATACGCGACGGGTTGAAATAGGGGCCGATTTAATTGCCACTCCCTCGTGGTACGCGAGGAATGGTCGCCTGATGCCTTGCGGTACGCGAGAGCCCCCTGGTTTTGCCTTGTTCCCTTGTTTTCCCATGGTTTTCCACATCCGTTCACCTGCTTCGACCACCACTCCCACCACCATCATACCACCTCTATCATATCATCATCACCATCATCCACTAGCACCATCACTTTCATCCATCTTGTTATCATCATCAATACCATTTCACCGACCACCACGACCATGGGAGAATTTGAAACCATTTCGATCCGATGATCGACCTTGCTGTGGCATTCATGTCTATGTGTTTGCCACCCATTGAGTGTGTTACTCTGCATATAGCTATCTTAGTGAGTCAGTTTGAGTCAGTCTTTTAATTTTATTTTATTTTGAGTCAGTTAATGCTGTGGGTACGTTGTGAAGTTTATTTTGCAGGTTTTATCATTCCGCCCGTACTCAATCTCCATTCGGGCCGGATCGATCATCATCTTACTTATTTTGTAAAGGCAACCCAAAAGTCTGTGCAACCGCGACCGAAATGCTATACGGTGCACATAAGGATGAAAGAAGCTGGACGATTCATGCTACATTACCAGCTAAGTCGATTCCTGTTTTTATTTTTGCATGTTTATTTTTAGTTGTGTTTGCTTCACATTGAGGACAATGTGTCTTTCAAGTGTGGGGATGTGAGTGTCTAGTTTAGCTAGTTTGTCTTCTTTATAAAAATTCAAAAATAAAAAAAATCAAAAAAAAATTAGAAAAGTTTATAAAAATGTCCTTAGAAATAACTGCTTATACTTGGAAAATGATAACAACTGAATCTACTTGTGAGTTTAAATGTTTAAATAATTAAAAACGCGTCTAATTATTGATGTTTTTGGTAGACACAGTCAACTAGTAGAGCTTAAATAGCCTGTTTGTGTTAAATAAGATAATTAATTGAATTAATTCATGATATCTTATGGGTATTCATCATAAGGTAATGGGTAATACTGAAACTATCAACATAGGGTGATAGGTACCACGCTAAGTTAAAATTTAGAGTTTTTTGAAATTTATTGGCACACCACTCTCTTTTTATGAGAATAAATCCGAGTTTGGTTGCGCCCGCATCCATATTCCATAATTCTTGAGCTTATCTGATTGAAATCTAAGTTTCGTCTACATGTCACACGTCGGGTTCCAGCCTGATTGAAAAACCACTGGGTTGATTCTTATGTGCTTCATTGTTTTGACTTAGTCTATGTGTTACCTTCCGGGATAGTGACTTAGTTGAAACGCCTCTAGATAAAGTTTAATTTGCTTATTAATGCTCATTATCATTCATTCATTCATGAGTTCATCTGATTTCTTAAAACTTGTAAATTTTAGTTTAACGTGGTAGGGTAAATCTATATGGTTTGATCCGTGCCTAGACATGATCGTGAGATGGGATTAAGTGGAGCTGTAACTCTTGAGTGTGAGTCATATAGATAGATTGACATCTATATAAATTTGAGTTAGAACACATTACGGGGGCTTGAAAGTTGGTGCTTGGGTTTAATCGGACAGAAATACTAATTGTTGTTTTTTAACGCGTGAGTATGTTTTGATAATTGATAAATGATGTCTGTCAAGTTAGATGCCAATTATGATTCCAATTGCAGATTTTTCGAGGACGAAAAAAGGTTAAGTGTGGGGATGTTTGATATAGTGCAAAGCACACATCGTTATTCCATTAATTTTGTGCGTCTGTAGTTAGTTTTATCTTTGTTTTGAGTCGTTTTGATGTATATTTGAGTCTTTGTTATGTTTGCAGGTGCTCGTATGAATTTCAAGTGAATACGTGAAGAGACCAAGCAAGAGAACGAAGCCGGAAGAAAGTCCAGGGTTAAAAATGAAAAAAAAATGTTGAATTTCAGTTCCTCGCGGTATGCGAGAAGTCCAGAAAATTCTCTCGCCGTACGCAAGGGAAGCCAAATCCGGTCGCGACTATTTTGTTCCTCGTGGTACGCGAGGAATCCAACCCAAACCTCTCGCGGTACGCGAGAGACCTGATTTCCGCAAAACCCTAGAATTTGAAATTAAATAGAATTCTTATTCCATTATTCAAGGGAGTTCGTATCTTTGCCGTCCAGAGAGAGTTCTAGGGCGATTTTGGAGCTTAGGAGGTCGATTGAAGAGTAAAGTTGAAGACTTTGGATCCCGGGTTCGTTAGTAGTAGCGTATTCGATTTCAAGCTTTGATATTTATCTTTGATTTTGATTGATTGAACCATGTTCTTGCTTAATCACTTCTGTTTGGATGTTTTAAGCATGTGTGTTGGCTAGATCTTTGATACAACCAAGGTCATATGATGAATACTTGTTAAAGTTTCAGTTTTTATTTAGTTTTTGGATTTAATTAAGGGATTTATGATTTTGTAAAAGATCTTGAGTTGATAATTGTGATGTTATTACATGTTTAGATCTGATCATGTGTTTGATTTCAATTCCTTGTGTTGATTGTGGTTGTCTGCCAGTTTGATTTGCGTATCTTGGTCATAGATCTTAGGGTTTGTGATTAGGGTGGTTTGCTAGACGTATTAGCCATAGGTGTTGTCTTTGATTACTGATTAGAGTTGAATGTGTATCCTAGTTCAATACCCGAGAGGTGAGAATTAGGTGTCTAGTTTTCGTCATTAGGAGTTCGAGTGTCAGTTTTCTGAGAGGATGCCGGTATTAGGTGTCTAGTGATTGTTGCTAGTTCAAGTCATAGTTGTTATCCTGAGATTACCCCATGCATTCTTTGAGTGTATTGGTGGATGGAGAGACTAAGAGGTAATCTGTCTATTAGGGTACTTAGTCATAGTTGGAAATACCTGAGAAGTGATCCAACAATCTGGTGATTTATTACATCTGTAGGTTTCTTAGTTGGTGACACCCTGAGAGTGATTAGGGATCCACTAGATTGTCTAGAGCTGCCTTTTTAAAAACCCAGATCCATCATAGTTTCTAGAACCGGTAGAAGTTATACTTTGCAAGTAGGATTCCGACCTAGGTAGTATTCTTCATATTCTTGATTTCACCTTACTACTTCATCTTGATAGTTGAGTCGACATTAGTTTGTTGTATTCCTTAGTTTAATATTTTAGTGTAGTAAACCCCCCAAACCAAATCAATCTTTAGTCCGAGTCAGAGTATAGTATTAGTATTCAGTGTCTCTAGGGTTCGATATTCCGGTTTACAGTTAAGCTATACTACACTCGATAGGTACACTTTCCTGACAGTGCGGTTTAGTTGAAGGTACTCCTTTTATTACTTAGGAGTCTAGGTTAGGTTTTGTTATTATTTTAATAGACCGTCTGGGCGACATCAAGTTTTTGGCGTCGTTGCTAGGGACACTTGGCAATAGCAATATTAGCTTTGACTAGTTCTTTTAGTGATTTTTGGTTTGTTTTGTTTTTGAGTCTTGTGTGTCTTCTGTGCTTGTCCTACGTGCTATCTGAGTGTCTAAAATAGGATCGAGTCTTTCTGTCTTTGAGTCTTTATTTGTTTTCTTTTATTCTTGTGTCAGTTTATGCACAATACTCGTTCGCAGGGATCACCATCATATACAGCTTTTCAAGAGCCCGAACAAGAGCTACACGAGCGCACCTGCGACTTTCGGGAGCGTTTGAAAGAGCTTTGCAAATCCCAGGTACGTTCTACTAGCCCAATTCCATTTCCTATCATGGGCGACACTGACCCACCAGCGAAATGTACCGCGCACCAGAGGGCCAGTGACAGGGGTCACCGGGGCGAGATCTTCGATCACACGCCCCGCCATTCCTAACACTAATACATGGCAGATCTCGCCACTTGTCATGAGCATGATCTCATGCCACCCAATTTCATGGCCTTGAGGATGAGGATGTACCCGGACATTTGTCCCGCTTCACGTGGATATGTGATACATTCAATATCACCGGTGTGTCTAAGGACGCTATATACTTGTGTCTCTTCCCATTCTCGCTCTCTGGTCGCGCATCTACTTGGCTTGATACCCTTCCCGACAATTCAATCACCACATGGGAGGATCTTCAAGCCAAATTCTACAAGAAGTAATATCCACCTTCCAGGGCCGCTCGCCTTTGGGACCAAATCCATTCGTTCTGGATGGACCGTGACGAGCTTTATCACATGGCCGGGGAGCGGTTCAACACGTTGTTGAGCCGATGTCCTCAGCATAGTCTTTTCGACTGGGCACTAGTGGAGAAGTTCTATAATGGCCTCACCTTCGAGAAGCAGCAAATGTTCAATACAGCTGCGGGAGGCCATATCATGGTGAGACTCGAGCCTGATGAGTGCGAGGAAATGTTCGAGAGCTTCGCTCAAGCCGAACAGCAGTATCCATCTACTAGGACTTCCATTCCTAGTGCTAGGGCAGCTGCCTCTTCTCCTAGAGGTGGGCATCAGGTCACTCCTGATTCTAGCGTGTCTGCTGCACTCGCCTCAATGGCTAACGAGATTAAAGAGTTGAAGCTCAGTGCGCAGCGGTGTCAAGTGTGAAGGGAGGCCACCACACCCGAGATTTCCCCATAATTAATCAAGAGCATGTGAGCTATGCTGGAAACCAGTACCAGAACCGAGGGTATAGTAACAACAATACTTATGGCTCGAGATGGAGATCTGGAAATAACCCGCCTGGGTTTAATGGTCACTAGCAGCAGTATGGAGGAGCTGAAGGAGGAGCAAGTTCAGGAAGCAGTGTCAATACAAGGAAGATCGAAGAGATGCTCGAGAATCAGACACAACTGCTTGCCCACTTAGTCCAGCAAAACAAGAACACGAGGCAAAGACTTTATAGCCACGAAGCAGTCGGCATTCCAAGATTTGCAACGCACTGTAGGAGACATCGCTCAGAGCCTGAAGAGTAGGCAAGGAGGTCCATGTTCGGGCCCAAATGCTTCAGTGATGGACGTGTCAGTTAGGAGTGTGGAGAAGAAAGAGGTTGTAGAGGATGACTCCCACTCCATCGAGTATGGCATACCTTCGGTAGAGGAAGTGAAGAAGGTAGACTGGAGATCTCGATTTCCTGAGATCGATGCTAGGATGCTAGAGGAGTCTGAGTCGAAAGTTGTGTCGACAAGAAGTCATAGGGCAAAAGTGGATGAGACCCCACCTGTTGTAGAAGAAAAAGAACCGGTGGAAGAAGAGATAGAGATGGAGAAGCCTGCCGAGAGGGCATTGGAGAAGAAGAAGGGGGTAGATATGAAGTCCCCCGGGGTGGACTTGAGTCGTATTCCTTACCCAGTGCGCGTACTGCCATATAAGAATACTAAGGAATACGGTACCTTCCTTGATATGTTTAAACAACTCAAGGTCAATCTTTCGTTTATAGAGGTCCTCCAACACATGCCTAAGTATGGCAAATTTCTCAAAGATCTTCTTTCCAACAAGAAAAAGCTATGGGGGATCTCTGAAGTCTCACTTAGTGAGCAACGTTCTGTTGTGGTGCAGAATAAATGGCCAGAGAAGATGGCGGATTCGGGTCGGTTCACGATCCCGTGTCTGTTTGGTGGTTTGCATCTAAACCACGCGTTGGCTTATCTGGTGCTAGAATCAATCTGATGCCATATTCTGTTTATAAGCAGCTAGACCTAGGTGAACTGCAGTCGACGCATATGAGCATTTCCTTGGCTGACCGCTCAGTCAAGTATCCACGGGGAATTGGGGAGAATCTTTTAGTGAAAGTAGGTAAATATGTATTCCCAATGGATTTCGTCATCCTAGATATGGAGGTGGATGACAAAGTCCCGCTCATCCTAGGACGCTCGTTCTTACGTACCGCCAAGGCTATGATCGATGTCTTCGACGGGAAACTCACACTTCGTGTGGGGGATGAGGCTATTATATTTGACGCTATATAGTCCATGAAGGATGTTAGCGAGCATAGCCACTCCGAGTGCATGCTTGATACCTTCATGGACTACCATCAGGACTCTAATCTAATAAAAGATGAAGTTGAGGGAGATGGAGGAGAAAGAATTGAGGACCCGTCGGATTTGCTTGTTGAATTTGAAAAAAGTTTGATAGGGTCCGCGTTTTTAGGTCCCGATAGTGATGATTGCAGTTTGAGTGACATTTTAGCACAAGTCGGGTCACTGATCTGTGAGATACCCAAGGTGGAGAAGGTCGATGACATAACCATAGAGAATCATATTCCTTAGCATTTGCCTATCACCACTGTTCTTTCTGAAGGGATGATTGCCAAGCCAACCCCTAGTTCTAGTGCCCCTAGGTCTAGGCCGACCCGTAAGAGAACTCGTGCTTTGGTAGATCCATCTGATTTAGGGATAATGCAAACCCCAAGTGTGGGGATGTGCATGGGAGATAAGCTGTTGAAATACTTGAACCGGGTTTTCTTTGAACCTGGTAAGTTTAAGCTATGGTGGAAGGATCGAAGTGATAGACATAGTAGAAGTTTGAAGTGTGGTAAGAATAGAAGTATGTTGAGGTTTAGGAGAATCGGGAGACCGCGTGAGATGAAGGAGGTACCGATTAGGATTAAGGAAAAGCCTCCTGATAGGCTTGTTTGATTCCCGGGCAAGTGCCTGGGATGTAGAGCTTGTTTGCATTACTTGGTTTGAGTCCGTGTCTTTTTATGTGTTTTTCAGTATTCGTGTTTTTGTTTGTGTCATGTTTTGCAGGAATTCGCGCTTGATTAGGCGAGGAAAATAGTCGGGAATGAAGTTCCAGGTATTTTTACATATGTTTTTACCCTTGGAATAGGGTTTTATGGAATTTAGGTGAAAAAGATTTGAGGGGTCAAAAATTTTCTATGTATAAAAACACTCAAAACTTTCTGTCACAAGTTGGTCCTCGCGGTACGCGAGAGGTATCGCCCCTGTTTCTCGCAATACGCAACGGGTTTAAATAGGGGCCGGCTTAATTGCCACTCCCTCGTGGTACGCGAGGAGTGGCCGCCTGATGCCTCGCGGTACGCGAGAGCCCCCTCGTTTTGCCTTGTTCCCGTGGTTTTCCACATCCGTTCACCTGCTTCGACCACCACTCCCACCACCATCATACCGCCTCTATCATATCATCATCACCATCATCCACTATCACCATCACTTTCATCCCTTTTGTTATCATCATCAATACCATTTCACCGACCACCACGACCATGGGAGAATTTGAAACCGTTTCGATTCGATGATCCGACCTTGCTGTGGCATTCATGTCTATGTGTTTGCCACCCATTGAGTGTGTTACTCTGCATATAGCTATCTTAGTGAGTCAGTTTGAGTCAGTCTTTTAATTTTATTTTATTTTGAGTCAGTTAATGCTGTGGGTATGTTGTGAAGTTTATTTTGCAGGTTTTATCATTCCGCCCGTACTCAATCTCCATTCGGGCCGGATCGATCATCATCTTACTTATTTTGTAAAGGCAACCCAAAAGTCTGTGCAACCGCGACCGAAATGCTATACGGTGCACATAAGGATGAAAGAAGCTGGACGATTCATGCTACATTACCAGCTAAGTCGATTCCTGTTTTTATTTTTGCATGTTTATTTTTAGTTGTGTTTGCTTCACATTGAGGACAATGTGTCTTTCAAGTGTGGGGATGTGAGTGTCTAGTTTAGCTAGTTTGTCTTCTTTATAAAAATTCAAAAATAAAAAAAAAAAAAAATTAGAAAAATTTATAAAAATGTCCTTAGAAATAACTGCTTATACTTGGAAAATGATAACAACTGAATCTACTTGTGAGTTTAAATGTTTAAATAATTGAAAACGCGTCTAATTATTGATGTTTTGGTAGACACAGTCAACTAGTAGAGCTTAAATAGCCTGTTTGTGTTAAATAAGAAAATTAATTGAATTAATTCATGATATCTTATGGGTATTCATCATAAGGTAATGGGTAATACTGAAACTATCAACATAGGGTGATAGGTACCACGCTAAGTTAAAATTTAGAGTTTTTTGAAATTTCTTGGCACACCACTCTCTTTTTATGAGAATAAATCCGAGTTTGGTTGCGCCCGCATCCATATTCCATAATTCTTGAGCTTATCTGATTGAAATCTAAGTTTCGTCTACATGTCACACGTCGGGTTCCAGCCTGATTGAAAAACCACTGGGTTGATTCTTATGTGCTTCATTGTTATGACTTAGTCTATGTGTTACCTTCCGGGATAGTGACTTAGTTGAAACGCCTCTAGATAAAGTTTAATTTGCTTATTAATGCTCATTATCATCCATTCATTCATGAGTTCATCTGATTTCTTAAAACTTGTAAATTTTAGTTTAACGTGGTAGGGTAAATCTATATGGTTTGTTCCGTGCCTGGACATGATCGTGATATGGGATTAAGTGGAGCTGTAACTCTTGAGTGTGAGTCATATAGATTGATTGGCATCTATATAAATTTGAGTTAGAACACATTACGGGGGCTTGAAAGTTGGTGCTTGGGTTTAATCGGACAGAAATACTAATTTTTGTTTTTTAACGCGTGAGTATGTTTTGATAATTGATAAATGATGTCTGTCGAAAACAGGTTAAGTGTGGTGATGTTTGATATAGTGCAAAGCACACATCTTTATTTCATTGATTTTGTGCGTCTGTAGTTAGTTTTATCTTTGTTTTGAGTCGTTTTGATGTATATTTAAGTCTTTGTTATGTTTGCAGGTGCTCGTATGAATTACAAGTGAATACGTGAAGAGACCAAGCAAGAGAACGAAGCCGAAAGAAAGTCCAGGGTTCAAAATGAAAAAAATATTGAATTTCAGTTCTTCGCGGTATGCGAGAAGTCCAAAAAATTCTCTCGCGGTACGCGAGGGAAGCCAAATCCGGTCGCGACTATTTTGTTCCTCGCGGTACGCGAGGAATCCAACCCAAACCTCTCACGGTACGCGAGAGACCTGATTTCCGCAAAACCCTAGACTTTGAAATTAAATAGAATTCTTATTCCATTATTCAAGGGAGTTCGTATCTTTGCCGTCCAGAGAGAGTTCTAGGGCGATTTTGGAACTTAGTAGGTCGACTGAAGAGTAAAGTTGAAGACTTTGGATCCCGGGTTCGTTAGTAGTAGCGTATTCGATTTCAAGCTTTGATTTTTATCTTTGATTTTGATTGATTGAACCATGTTCTTGCTTAATCACTTATGTTTGGATGTTTTAAGCATGTGTGTTGGCTAGATCTTTGATACTACCTAGGTCACATGATGAATACTTGTTAAAGTTTCAGTTTTTATTAGGTTTTTGGATTTAGTTAAGGGATTTATGACTTTGTAAAAGATCTTGAGTTGATAATTGTGATGTTATTACATGTTTAGATCTGATCTTGTGATTGATTTCAATTCCTTGTGTTGATTGTGGTTGTCTGCCAGTTTGATTTGCGTATCTTGGTCATAGATCTTAGGGTTTGTGATTAGGGTGGTTTGCTAGACGTAGTAGCCATAGGAGTTGTCTTTGATTATTGATTAGAGTTGAATGTGCATCCTAGTTCAATACCCGAGAGATGAGAATTAGTTTTCTAGTCTTCGTCATTAGGAATCCGAGTGTCAGCTGTCTGAGAGGAAGCCGGTATTTGGTGTCTAGTGATTGTTGCTAGTTCAAGTCATAGTTGTTATCCTGAGATTACCCCTTGCATTCTTTGACTGTATCGGTGGACGGAGAAACTGAGAGGTAATCTGTCTATTAGGGTACTTGGTCATAGTTGGAAATACCTGAGAAGTGATCCAACAATCTGGTGATTTATTACATCTGTAGGTTTCTTAGTTGGTGACACCCTGAGAGTGATTAGGGATCCACTAGGTTGTCTAGAGCTGTCTTTTTAGAAAACCAGATCCATCATAGTTTCCAGAACCGGTAGAAGTTGTACTTTGCAAGTAGGATTCCGACCTAGGTAGTATTCTTCCTATACTTTATTTCACCTTACTACTTCATCTTGATCGTTGAGTCGACATTAGTTTGTTGCATTCCTTAGTTTAATATTTTAGTGTAGTAAACCCCCCCCAAACCAAATAAATCTTTAGTCCGAGTCAGAGTATAGTATTAGTAGTCAGTGTCTCTAGGGTTCGATATTCCGGTTTACCGTTAAGCTGTGCTACACTCGATAGGTACAGTTGCATGTCAGTGCGGTTTAGTTGAAGGTACTTATTTTATTACTTAAGAGTCTAGGTTAGGTTTTGTTATTATTTTAATAGACCGTCTGGGCGACATAACTCTCGCTTTGTGGTGGAACACTACGAGTCTGTGGTGAGAAAATTGAGTGGCAAAGGTTTAGGTACTAATGCCATTCCTCCACCAGTAAGCGACAAGTTTGTCAACGGGCCGGTGGACATTGACTTGTCTTTCTTGGATGACTCTTCGAGCAAGCAAGAAACCTCTAAGAAGGATGATTCCTCAAGTAAGGCTGAGTCAGTTTCTGATGAGGAGTTCTTCTCTGATGAAGGTTCTGAGAACACCAAGGTTGAGAGTGTTGTCTCAGAAGAGTTGATTGATGAAAATAAAATTGAGAAAAACATTGTCACTAATCGTGACAATTGCAATTTAACTGAACCTGATACAATTGAGTCCAATGATAAACTGAAAATGATGTTTTATGGAGGTTTCAAGTCCATAAAGCAAGTAAAGAAAGAAGCTTTTGTTAATCATTTGTGTAAGAATCATCATGAAAACATGGAAAAACATTTTACTCCTAAAAGCAAATCATGTCAAGCACAAGATGCTGTTAATATTCATCAAACAACTCCCATTGCTCATCAAGCCGAGTCATCTGCATCCAAAAGCAGAGAGCCCTACAGGAGGACGTACAAAGAAAAACGACCTTGCTTTCATTGTGGTATGGTCGGTCACATCCTGGTGAACTGTCCTGATAAGAACCAAGGGAAACGGCCAATTATTTAACAACAAACTGTTTCCCCTAAGACACCATCATTGAAGCAACTCAAGAGTCCCAAATCAAATGTGGTGAAGCCACCAGTGAAACCAATGGTTAAGCCACTAGCAAAACATGTGGCTGAACCATCTATTCCTAAAGGGGTAAAGCAAGTTGTTAAACCCAGTGTATCTACCTCTGGTAGTACACAAACTAGTGAGAAGCCTGTGGTGAAACTTTCTAAGCCACAGAGGAAAAGTGTGACAACCCGACATTTCAGGTCAATACCCGTACAAGTCATAATCGAGTTCACATTTTTAATTGTTTTTGTGATTTATTTAATTTCACAAACAAGGACTTTAGAGTCTAGCAAAGATCGTACATGGTCTCAATTCATACTTGGGTAATTCTAGGAATTACCGGTGCAAGTACCAGTACAAACCGACTAAGACGAACAATAGTGGATAAATTAAATATCCAGGCGTATATATATTACACAAATTTTAAGTTGGTCAATAAATTATTTTTAGAATAAAATTATAATACCGTGGGGAAAATAAACCGAATTAAACTACCCCTTTAAAACTCTAGTTAATAAATTAATACCAAAAATCCAATTTGCTTGATTATTTTAACCCAAACCCCCAACCCACTTACCCCTTGACTTCTCGGCCGAAGGGCAGAGGAAACCATCCCCCAATCTCACATATTTTCAAATTAACCCATACTCCCACTTGCGAGAAAATCAGACAAAACCATACTCTTTTCAATCAAAAACTCTCACAATTTTCACTTTATCACTCATTTTCATACGGCAAATTCTCCATTTCTCTTCAAACCGAAGCCAAGTTTTAAGGCGAAATCCTACCACAATCCAGTGTTTTAAGAAGAATTTCAAGTGTTTATGCAAAAGAGTCGAGATCATCTCTGTTTTATTTCATCATCTTCATCTCGGTTTTAAGGTAAAAACTCGACATTTTCATATTATTTTCTTTAAAACCGTAGCTAAAGTTATAACATATTTGAGCGCAAGTAAGATAACAAGTAAAGGGTGTCCATGTCAAGTTGTAAAACAAAATATGCAGGACTGATTCTGTCAAACAGAAGTCCAGTAATCGAAACTAGGAGTTTCGATACTTGTTGGTCAATCGAAACTAGGAGTTTCGATACCGGTTGGTCAATCGAAACTAGGAGTTTCGATACCTGTTGGTCAATCGAAACTAGGAGTTTCGATACCTTTTACTCAATCGAAACTAGGTAGTTTCGACAACAACTACACAATCGAAACTAGGTTGTTTCGATACCCGGTTTACTCAATCGAAACTATGAAGTTTCGACACCTGGTCATCAGTCCCATTTGGGCAGTAACTTGGAACTATTTTATAACGAAACAAGTTTTGAACAACTACGGAAATGTTTAAACAAAACAATCAGATTTACAAAGTCGGTGAACAATTTACAATTAAGACGTTTGGTCTTAACAAGAATTACCCTTTTTTGTAATTAGGGTACAATTAGTCAAGGTTGACTAGAACAATATTCATTACAAGCAAACACAAACTCAAGGTGAGTTTCACGGCCCCTTTTTACTGTTTTCATTATTTGGGGGAGAAACATACTTACAACTATTTTATGGGATAACAAGAGAATAAGGCACGACTTTTATGTTTACATGAGATGAGAACAACAATTTGAGGCCGGAAAAGTCCCCTGGAACAACGTAGTAACCATTAACTGTAGCCTAGGGTCCTATGAATAGTACTATGGAGAGTGACATCTCCCGGTCATGGTTAGTCGCGCTAACCACAATCTGGAGGATTTATGGCCGCATAAAACCGGATAACGAAATTAGGGGCATCTACAATTGTCATGTTTTGGTTACTCCTCATGTATGAACATATTATTTGTATTCCTAGCTAGTTTACAAATGGGTCAACAATTCTTATTCTGTTTATCACATACAACTGAAACGATTTATGAACAACTGAGTTTTACCAGGAACTATTTAATTAAACCTGTGAACTCACCAACCTCGTGTTGACATTTTCGAGTATGTTTTTCAGGAAATTGAATGATGACTGCAAGGTTAGCAATGTAGATTACATGCATGCACGATGGATACTATTCAAGGAGGATTTCCCTTGTATAACTCATTGAATTGAGTCATATTTGTGAAATCTTAACTTTTTGTAAACTCAGATTATTATTTTTTTTGTAATGTATAATCTTAATCTTGTTTATGTATCCATTTATCATGTATGTGTTTGCGGTAATCATATGCTTTGGAAACCAGTGAACGTTACGCCTCGCGTTTCCGCCTTGACGGGGTGTGACAGAAATTGGTATCAGAGCCATTGATTATAGTGAACTAGGAATCTAAATTGGAACCTAGTCTATAATCTAAATGACTCACTAAAACGTTTTCATTGCATAAGCATGGTATAACCAGTCATTTTGTCATATGGATATTGTAGTCACAAGCATGTCGTCACATTCACATTCTGATCCCGTCTCTGACACTGAATCAAACGAGGAACTTTCCGCCTCACGTCCCAAAAATTGAGTACAAACCCGTAGCTCCACACCACCTAATGTCCCCTTGGGAGAACCGCCTATTGTCTACCGAAAGAAAAGCGGAGGACCAGTTAAGGTGCAAAGTGCTAGAAAGAAGGTTCGACTTCCACGCAAAAGGACTCTAGCAGCCCATGACCCGGAAGACTTGGAGACCGGTGAGGAACCATCTAGGAAACGACCCTGTTACCACCCTACTGTGGGAACTATCCGTTGGATGCCCAGTACCTTGGCAAGATGGAGGGAGATGGAGAGCATCCCATCTACCTTTGAGCTCGGAGAGTCTTCTAACTCCCCAACACCCCTACCCCACACTGGGGAAGCCATAGAGCTCACTGTGCCTACCTTGGTAGCTCGTGTTCGTACGTACGAAGAGCGTCTTGATGATCTCCTTGACGATATTCGGGCACATGGGGATGCAGCCACGCGACTTCATCAAGGACTCGGATCTCGAGTTCAGACTCTGGAAGACCACACCCGAGACATACAGGGTGCCACAAACTATCTAGAGTTGAGAGCTGACATGGACTGGCAGTTCACTGTTACGGTCCGAGACATGGTGGAGGCGCTAGAAGAAAGGACGTTGGCTGCAGAATTTGTGGCGAGAGCTAGCTTTGTCATGGCGGGACTTGCCATGATGATTGGATTGTACTCCCACTTCTTCTTTTAAACCTAGTACGGGCGGGTTGTGCCCGTAGTACATTAAGTAGTTTGAAACTTTAGTACTGATGAGGTCATGTGAACCCATCCTTTTTGTATCCTTATCTTTTGGAACAATGTACTATATATGTTTTAACTATGTATGTAATGGTTTATGTCGTAATGATGGTTGTTTACGTTGATGTTGTTGTATCCTTATGTCATGATCTATCATTATTTCATATAATGTTGTTTCTTTTTAATTGATATGTTAAAAAGAATGTCATGGCACCCAAGCGTAGGACAACCCGTAACACTACTGGTGACAACAATGAGACAGTTTCTCCAAACGTGGAACAACTCATAACACAGCGAGTAGCTGCTGCTATGGAGCAGTATGAAGCAAACCGAAATAGTGGAGGAGGAAACGGCAGCGGTACTAGCGGAGGAGGTGCAGGAGGTAGTGGTACAGCCGGAGGTTCTAGAGGTTCCGGAGGTAATAGAATAAATAAGCCGTAACACATAGTCATGATCCGAATTAATGACGTTATGACTTGTAATTCTACAGATGCTCCAAATAGGAAGTGCTCCTACAAGGCCTTTCTATCTTGCAAACCCCGTAACTTCAATGGCACCGAGGGTGCAGTTGGACTAATGAGATGGATAGAGAAGATGGAATCGGTGATTGATATTAGTGAATGCACCGTTGACTGCATGGTGAAGTATTCTACATGCTCACTCACTGATAAAGCATTAACCTGGTGGAATTCACAAGTAAAGACTTTGGGAAGGCAAACAGCATATGAGTTGTCATGGGAAGACCTAAAATCCATGATGATCGAGGAATACTGTCCTCGAAATGAGTTGCAAAAGATCGAATCTGAAATGTGGAATTTACAAATGATAGGAGATGACGTTGCTGGCTACACTGACCGATTCAATGAGTTAGCAATCTTGGTTCCACACATGGTCACCCCAAAATACAAGAAGGTTGAAAGATACTTGTGGGGTCTCGCACCTCAAATCCGAAGTCTAGTGACTTCATCGAACCCTATGGATGCCAAGAGCGCTATAACTCTAGCATTCAAGCTAAGGGATAATGCTGTGCGTGATGGTTTGTTTGAGAAGAAGGAGACCGAGGAAGGAAGGTCTGGGGAAAAGAGGAAATGGTTTGGGAAGCTAAGTAATCAAAACAAGAATCAAACTAACAAGAGACCTGAAATTATGAAAGCCTATGCTGTCAACACCGTGGAACAAAAAGGATATCTTGGAACACTACCGAAGTGTGACAAATGTGGGTATCATCACAGTGGAAGGTGTACCCAATGTGGAAAGTGTAAAAAGCATGGGCATCTAGCCCATAACTGTTGGAACAATGCGAACTCTAATAAGATCAATCATGTAGCAGGAAAGGTCAACCCTGGGACAGAAAGGATGAATCAGGGATGCTTTGAGTGTGGATATCCAAAGCACTTTAGAAAAGACTGTCCAAAGTTGAAGAACCGAAACGACAATCAGGCCCGTGGAAGAGCGTTTGTGATGGGGGCTGGTGACGCACGACAAGATCCAAACATTGTCACTGGTACGTTCCCGATAAATAATCACTATGCCTCTATACTTTTCGATACGGGTGCTGATATGAGTTTTGTGTCAAATGACTTTAAGTCCCTACTCGGTATTAAGCCCAGTAAACTAGACCACAATTATACAATTGAACTAGCTTACGGAAAATTAATTAAAACCGGAGAGGTCATTCAAGGTTGTACCCTATGTCTTAAAAACCACACATTTAGTATAGATCTGTTACCGGTTGATTTAGGAAGCTTTGACGTTGTTATTGGCATGGATTGGTTGTCAAAGAATCATGCCGAGATTGTTTGTTTTGAGAAGATTGTCCAAATTCCACTTCCGAACGGAGAAGTTCTTTCGATTCAAGGTGAGAATAGTGGAGTAACGTTAAGGATGATAAACTGTATGAAAGCTCGTAAGTATCTACGTAAAGGCTATTGCGTATTCCTGGCTCACGTCGTCGAGAAGAAACCTGAGGAACGTCGACTTGAGGATATACCAATTGTTAAGGATTATCCTGAAGTTTTTCCTGAAGACTTACCTGGTTTACCACCACCGAGGCAAGTCGAATTCCGAATCGATTTAGTACCAGGAGCCGCCCCGGTTGCGCGATCACCATATCGATTAGCACCTTCTGAAATGCAGGAATTATCAAATCAACTTCAAGAGTTGCTTGATAAAGGTTTCATAAGACCGAGTTTCTCACTTTGGGGAGCTCCGGTCCTATTCGTAAAGAAAAAGGATGGACCCTTTAGGATGTGTATTGATTACCGAGAATTAAACAAGCTTACAATCAAAAACCGATACCCACTTCCTCGAATAGATGATTTGTTCGATCAACTTCAAGGTTCTAGCTTCTACTCTAAGATCGATTTACGTTCAGGGTATCATCAACTAAGAATCCAAGAAGAAGATGTACCGAAGACAGCATTTAGGACTCGTTATGGCCACTATGAATTCCTAGTTATGCCATTTGGTTTGACAAACGCACCAGCTGTTTTCATGGATCTCATGAACCGAGTATGCAAGCCATACTTGGATAAATTCGTGATAGTATTTATTGATGACATATTAATATATTCGCAAACCAAGGAGCAACATGAACATCATCTGAAATTAATCTTAGAACTACTCAGGAATGAGAAGCTTTATGCTAAGTTCTCTAAGTGTGAGTTTTGGATCCGAGAGGTTCACTTTCTGGACACATCATCAATAAGAATGGTATTCACGTAGACCCATCCAAGATTGAAGCTATCAAAAACTGGGAAGCACCAAGAACTCCGACTGAAGTGCGTCAATTTCTGGGTTTGGCAGGCTATTACAGGCGATTCATCGAGAATTTTTCAAAGATAGCCATGCCTTTAACCACATTAACCCAGAAAGAAAAGAAGTTTGATTGGAGTGACAAGCAAGAGTCAGCTTTTCAATTGCTGAAGCAGAAGCTGTGTAGTGCACCGATCTTATCCCTTCCTGAGGGAATTGACAACTTTGTCGTATACTGCGATGCATCACACCAAGGACTTGGTTGTGTGTTAATGCAAAGAGACAAAGTCATCGCTTATGCCTCACGACAACTAAAAGTGCACGAAAAGAATTATACGACCCATGACTTGGAGTTGGGCGCAGTGGTGTTTGCACTCAAAATTTGGAGACATTATCTTTATGGTACAAGATGCACTATCTTTACTGATCACAAGAGTCTCCAACATATCTTCGATCAAAAGGAACTCAACATGAGACAACGTCGTTGGGTAGAGTTACTGAATGATTACGACTGTGATATCAAGTATCACCCGGGTAAGGCAAACGTCGTAGCAGATGCCTTAAGTCGCAAGGAACGAGTTAAAACTCTTCGTGTTCGTGCCCTAGGATTGACAATTCATACGAGTCTCACGACTCAAATTCGGATGGCACAACAAGAGGCAAGCAAAGAAGAAAACATTCATAATGAAGCTTTACGAGGAATGATAAGACAGTTGGAACCAAAGTCAGATGACACTTTATACTTCATGAATAGAATCTGGGTGCCATGTTTTGGTAATTTACGGGTGTTGGTTATGGACGAAGCCCACAAGTCCAGGTACTCCATTCACCCAGGTTCAGATAAGATGTATAAGGATCTGAAAGAACACTATTGGTGGCCAAACATGAAAGGAGAAATTGCTATTTATGTCGGTAAATGCCTGACATGTTCAAAGGTAAAGGCAGAACATCAGAAACCATCGGGATTGTTACAACAACCCGAGATACCTCAATGGAAATGGGAACAAATTTCTATGGATTTCATCACGAAGTTACCCAGGACGTCCAGCGGTTATGACACAATATGGGTAATTGTCGATCGACTGACAAAATCGGCTCATTTTCTACCTATCAAAGAGACGGATAAAACCGAGAAACTTGCAAAGCTTTATATCAAGAAAATTGTGGCTAGGCATGGAGTGCCAATTTCTATTATCTCTGGTAGAGACAGCAGATTCGTGTCTAGAATCTTGAAATCATTACAAGAAGCCATGGGCACACGTCTTGACATGAGCACGGCATATCACCCACAAACAGATGGTCAAAGTGAATGGACTATCCAAACATTAGAAGATATGCTCCGTGCGTGTGTAATTGATTTCGGAGGAAATTGGGATACTCATTTACCGTTAGCAGAGTTTTCCTACAATAACAGTTACCACACAAGCATTAAAGCAGCTCCGTTTGAAGCTTTATATGGTCGTAAATGCCGCTCACCGCTATGTTGGGCGGAAGTTGGTGAAAAACATTTGACAGGCCCTGAGATTGTCTAGGAAACCACTGATAAGATCTTCAAAATTAAGGACCGTCTGAAAGCTGTCCGAGACAGACAGAAGTGCTATGCTGATAACAGACGGAAACCATTAGAATTTCAAATTGGTGACCGAGTAATGTTAAAAGTCTCACCATGGAAAGGCGTTACAAGGTTTGGTAACCGTGGTAAGCTCAACCCTAGATACGTTGGACCGTTCGAAATACTGGCTTGGGTTGGCCCTGTAGCCTACAAACTCAAGCTACCACAGGAACTAAGCAACGTACACGATACATTTCATGTGTCGAATCTCAAAAAGTGTCTATCAGACGAGACTTTGATCATACCGCCTGATGAAATTCACATTGATGATAAACTTCATTTCATCGAGGAACCGATTCAGATATCAGATTGGAAGGTTCAAAAGCTGAGACGTAGTCGAATCAAACTGGTTAAAGTACGTTGGAACTCAAAGCGTGGTCCTAAGTATACATGGGAACAAGAGGACCAAATGAAAACAAAGCACCCATCCTTGTTTAAGGATACACCAGTTCAAGATGACACAAATTGAAATTCGGGACGAAATTCTGTTAACATGGGGAGAATGTGACAACCCGACATTTCAGGTCAATAGTACAAGTCATAATCGAGTTCACATTTTTAATTGTTTTTGTGATTTATTTAATTTCACAAACAAGGACTTTAGAGTCTAGCAAAGATCGTACATGGTCTCAATTCATACTTGGGTAATTCTAGGAATTACCGGTGCAAGTACCAGTACAAACCGACTAAGACGAACAATAGTGGATAAATTAAATATCCAGGCGTATATATATTACACAAATTTTAAGTTGGTCAATAAATTATTTTTAGAATAAAATTATAATACCGTGGGGAAAATAAACCGAATTAAACTACCCCTTTAAAACTCTAGTTAATAAACTAATACCAAAAATCCAATTTGCTTGATTATTTTAACCCAAACCCCCAACCCACTTACCCCTTGACTTCTCGGCCGAAGGGCAAAGGAAACCATACCCCAATCTCACATATTTTCAAATTAACCCATACTCCCACTTGCGAGAAACTCAGACAAAACCATACTCTTTTCAATCAAAAACTCTCACAATTTTCACTTTATCACTCATTTTCATACGGCAAATTCTCCATTTCTCTTCAAACCGAAGCCAAGATTTAAGGCGAAATCCTACCACAATCCAGTGTTTTAAGAAGAATTTCAAGTGTTTCTGCAAAAGAGTCGAGATCATCTCTGTTTTATTTCATCATCTTCATCTCGGTTTTAAGGTAAAAACTTGACATTTTCATATTATTTTCTCTAAAACCGTAGCTAAAGTTATAACATATTTGAACGCAAGTAAGATAACAAGTAAAGGGTGTCCATGTCAAGTTGTAAAACAAAATATGCAGGACTGATTCTGTCAAACAGAAGTCCAGTAATCGAAACTAGGAGTTTCGATACCTGTTGGTCAATCGAAACTAGGAGTTTCAATACCTGTTGGTCAATCGAAACTAGGAGTTTCGATACCTTTTACTCAATCGAAACTAGGTAGTTTCGACAACAACTACACAATCGAAACTAGGTTGTTTCGATACCTAGTTTACTCAATCGAAACTATGAAGTTTCGACACCTGGTCATCAGTCCCATTTGGGCAGTAACTTGGAACTATTTTATAACGAAACAAGTGTTGAACAACTACGGAAATGTTTAAACAAAACAATCAGATTTACAAAGTCGGTGAACAATTTACAATTAAGACGTTTGGTCTTAACAAGAATTACCCTTTTTGTAATTAGGGTACAATTAGTCAAGGTTGACTAGAACAATATTCATTACAAGCAAACCCAAACTCAAGGTGAGTTTCACGGCCCCTTTTTACTGTTTTCAATATTTGGGGGAGAAACATACTTACAACTATTTTATGGGATAACAAGATAATAAGGCACGACTTTTATGTTTACATGAGATGAGAACAATAACTTGAGGCCGGAAAAGTCCCCTGGAACAACGTAGTAACCATTAACTGTAGCCTAGGGTCCTATGAATAGTACTATGGAGAGTGACGTCTCCCGGTCATGGTTAGTCGCGCTAACCACAATCTGGAGGATTTATGGCCGCATAGAACCGGATAACGAAATTAGGGGCATGTACAATTGTCATGGTTTGGTTACGCCTCATGTATGAACATATTATTTGTATTCCTAGCTAGTTTACAAATGGGTCAACAATTCTTATTCTGTTTATCACATACAACTGAAACGATTTATGAACAACTGAGTTTTACCAGGAACTATTTGATTAAACCTGTGAACTCACCAACCTCGTTTTGACATTTTCGAGTATGTTTTTCAGGAAATTGAATGATGACTGCAAGGTTAGCAATGTAGATTACATGCATGCACGATGGATACAACTCAAGGAGGATTTCCCTTGTATAACTCATTGAATTGAGTCATATTTGTGAAATCTTAACTTTTTGTAAACTCAGATTATTATTTTTTTTGTAATGTATAATCTTAATCTTGTTTATGTATCCATTTATCATGTATGTGTTTGCGGTAATCATATGCTTTGGAAACCAGTGAACGTTACGCCTCGCGTTTCCGCCTTGACGGGGTGTGACAAAAAGAAGGAACAAAAGGTTGAGAAAACTTGAATAGCAGCTAGCTGGTAGTCAACGAGGTGAAGCTTCCACTAGTTCACCCAAAGTTGAGACTAGCAAGCCTAATATTCAGAAGAAAAAAAAAAGAAAAGGTCCTGGAACAAGAAAACCAAAAGTTCCCAATCTTCTGATCCCAAATCTTCTAAGGATTCACCCATTTTTGATAGTCATGATTGTGAATTAACTAAGGTAGTTTATTTTGAGAAAAACGGACGACCCAAGACCACCATGGCTTGGGTCTCCAAATCTAATTAATTTCTTGTGACTCGTGCAGGGACATCCGAAGGGAACTATCTCTAACCATTGGTATGTGGATAGTGGATGTTCCAGGCACATAACAGGAAATATGGCTTTGCTTCAAGATGTTAAACCATTCAGAGGTGGCTATGTGGCCTTTGCAAGCGAGAAGGGCGGTAGTATTACTTGTCAAGGCGTGGTTTCCAATGGATGTATAAGCTTCGACAATGTTAACTACTATGAGCAGCTGAATCATAACTTGTTGAGTGTATCTCAAATGTGCGACAAGGAGTACTCAGTACAAAGGATGAGACTTCTTAAATTCTTCAATACCTGATTGTGAGCTTGGAAACTTTATGCAAACTGAAGGTTAGAAGAATAAGGAGTGACAACGGCATGGTGTTCAAAAACAACATGATGGAGCTTTTCTGTCTCAAGAAGGGTATTCGTCATGAATTTAGTGTACCGTATACACCCCAGAAGAATGGAGTTGCGGAACGGAAGAACAGAACCCTAATTGAGACTGCAAATACAATGCTGTCAAATGCCAAGCTTCCCGTAACGTTCTGGGTGGAAGCAGTCAACACAGCTTGTCACGTCTTAAATAGAGTTCTGGTGGTTAAGAGGCACAATAAAACTTGTTATGAGCTGATAAAAAATCTACCTCCAAATCTTGACTACCTAGTTCCTTTTGGTAGTCCCTGCTCATTATTGTTACAGTACAAAGATCGTAAGTCTAAATTTCATGCAAAAGTGGTGGAAGGCATCTTCTTAGGATATGTTGCCAATTCTACATCATTTCATCCGTTACTGTGCTAAAAAGCATTTGATTGAACTTGTTAAAGTTCACACGGATGACAACTTTGCTGACCTTTTCACTAAGGCGTTTGATCGTACCCGTTTTGAACATCTTGTCAACTAGATAGGAATGTTCAATCCTGAGTGAAAACTCTTTTTCAAAATCAAATCATTTCATGGAAGTTAAACTTTATTTCTTTTAAGTGTTTTTTGTTCAGTTCGTTTTCTCTTTAATTAACATCTTCAGAAAATCCAAACAAAATAGAAAATCATGAAAATTTCAAAGTCATTTGAAGATAAGAGGAAATGATAGTACATCAGTAAGTAATCTAAACGTCTTAGACTTCACATATGGGAAATAATTACATCATGATTACTTGAGCCTTAAGTTTGATTATCTTGTTTTAATTTGAATATCTGCAAGTAATTTGAATTGTCAGTATGCTATCAGCGTCTTTGAATCATTAGTAGTGTAGAAACTAAATCAGTCTACTATAACTTTGATTGAACCCATGTTTGCATGTGTGTGTGTGTAAAAGAATGCAAAAGATCATTATCAGATAAAGGATGTAAGATTTTGGCAAGTATTTTCTTATGAGACCAGTTTCGGGTTTTATCTTTAGCACAATTTTTCGGTTCAATTCACTGCCCATACTCACAAGTATGCAATGGGAAGTTGGGCCAAGATATGCCTTGACATCAACCGTTGAGCATATATTCACCCTTGAATCATACTTGATTCATTGAAATCATATCCAGATAAAAGTTGGATCCCCTTACCTAAATCCTTAAACACCATATTTATTAACCTGAATCATCATATGATATTCACAGAAGAAAAAACTATCAAACCAAGACAAATGAATCACTCGATTCTGAATCTTATGATTCTTGATAATCCTCATAGATGCTGCTTGATTTTTTCTGCGCTAATCGACGTAACTTCATTCTGGAGATTTGGAAATCCTTGGGAAAATCTTAGATGACTTGAGATAGTGCAATTTAAATTTCTATAGCAGAACTGTGGGGTACACGTTGTATACTTATAATTAATACCTTAACACACAAGAACATGATACAAAGATGCTTATGGTTTCAAATTTTATAATATTTCCAACTTGAATTAACTTACTTGTATTGCATATTATGTTTGAATAAGTAGTAATTCATGACATGATCCCATATTCTTTCATGTTTATTTTATATCATTTTTGCTAAATTCATAGCCTGATATGATCCTCTGCTCATGACTTTGACCGAAAATAGTTTGTGTGTATATTCTTGTATACCTGGATCTGAATCTTGTGCATATTCTCTTTATTCAGAAAAGTTCAAAAAGATTTTAAGTTCATGTACAGTTCAATCATTATCGAAAATGACAAAAAGATTTTCAATACAGTTTATCAAAAGTTAAGAAAAGCCAAAAATATTTCGGTTTAACTTCCTTGAACTGCTTTTGAATCCTCTTGATTGAATGTTCATATCCGGTTCGCTATTTGACTTGACATATTCATAATTTGAGTTGAAAGTTTGAGTACACAAGGGTCTCTGCGTACTTGTTAAGTGCGCATGAGGTAAACCCTGCGTACTTATCTAGTACGCAAGAATGTGTGAGGGGTGTATATTCAGGTGTTAGAAATTTTTTCATTAGTTCATCATTTTCAAACTCTCTAACACTGTGTACTCCCTGCTCCGATTTCACTCAAATTTTCGTGTGTTTCTAAACCCATTTTTCGTCCTGTTCATAGTTTCATCTTCACCTTACTAATATTTGTTGAGAATCTTGGTCCATTTCATCCGCAAAATCTCTTGTTGAGGACCGATTTCTTGAACTTTCGAGCTTGGGGTTTTGGTGATGAAATTTAAACCGGTTTTGGGAGTTTTTAAGTGAATTTAAGCCCTAAAACTAGTTTATGATCATCAATCGATGCTCTTGCATACAAAATTTGTCCTTAACAGTTATTGATTTTGGTATTGACCCCTTGGGTGTCCGTGGTTTTGTGTCAGACCGAGGTTAGGTCAAAATGACCGGGTTTTAGCATTGCATTGGTGTTGGTCTTGGTCCCATAAGTCTTAAACATGTTTTTTCGACACTATGGTGACCGATATCATCATCTAAATCTTTGAGTCCCTGTATTTTGGAATTTGAAAATCTTTAAGTGTTAGTTCCTACGCACTTAGCAAGTACGCAAGAATTAGCTTCGGCCTACTTGCTATGTACGCAAGATTAAAAATCCTGCGAACTTGTTAAGTACAGTGTAACTCAGAAAATTTTCTAAGTCTGAAAATCAGTTCACTGTGCAAGTGTTATACCATGTCATGCTTGTTCTATTCCGATGATTCTGTTTGATCTAATGTTGTTTCTCTCATGTTCTTGCAGAGATGACTGGTGATGGAGGTGATGAAGAAGAAGGAGGAGATGGTGCTGAAGATTCAGATTCTGAGGCGACTGAATCTGATACATCTGACTCTGATGATTCACCAGACCAAACACACCCATGGAGAATGGCGAAGGTTTCCCTTCCCGAGGAATCCTCCAAAAGACAAAGACGAAAGAGTTCAGACAATAAGTATGTTCCTGAACATGAGACTGAGAGGAGGAAGAATATGATTATTTAGGGATACCTTCCTGAATCTTTCTATATACGTCATTTTAAGTTGCTGACATGGAGCGCGTTAGCCATGCTGGCGTCGATTTCACGAAGCTCAAATTTGACATAGTCGTCCTTGAGCTCACGGATTTTGACCTTGGGGAACCTCTGGTCACGGAGCTCCAATTTGACATAGTCGTTCTTTAGCTCACGAATTTTGACCTTGGGGAACCTCTGATACGATGTTGTTAGACAAATACTACCTGCATAAGAGACTGAAGACTTCTCCAGAGCTGCTGTCAAGGGGGAGTTTGCTGAAGCAATTCTTGTGACAAGCACTCTGAAGCAGATAGAGACTAAAGACACCTCCAGAGCTGCTGTCAAGGGGGAGTTTGTTGAAGCAATTTTTGTGACATGCACTCTGAAGATTGTTTTTACTTATGTAGTGTCTTTCTGTATTTGTATTTGTATTTCAGCGTCTGTATGTTTTGGTTTATCGAGTTGTAATCATGTTCATAGGTACTTCTCGTTGTATTTGTCTTTGTTTATTGTTGTGCACACTTAGGAAGTGTGCAGGTTACTTAACCTGTGTACTTAGCAAGTACGCAAGAGCATTGTCTACGTACATGCTAAGTACGCAAGAACTAAGCCCTGCGCACTTAGCAAGTGCGCAGGCAACAGGTCTAGTATATATAGTGTGACAATCCGGACTTTTTCAGTTAACTCAGTTAGCAAATCCAGTTAAATTCTAACTTGGTTTGCTTATCTCAAACTTCAAGGACTAATTCTACCATTATCTAAACTTAAAACTACAAGGACTAGTTATGTAACTACTAAAAATCAAATCTGTTGACTGTAGAAAGTCAAAATCACATGTTCATGTGTTCCTGTTGACTTTCATAGGTCAAACTAACAAGTTCCTAACCTATTTAACTTATTTAAAACCTAAAGGGCTGTTTCTGCCAAATTCTAAAACCCTAATAGATGAAACCATAGGGACTAATTCTGTAAATCTCCCAATTCAGATTTTGTTGACTTTCAAAAGTCAAACCGGTTGCTCTTGAGCTTAATTCGGAAGATATGATCGATTTTAGTTGGAATTGAAACTGATAATGCACGATTATGACTTAAACGCTCATCATTAACACATTAAACGCGGGCATTGATTCAAATTAAACCCAATAATGAGAATTCAAGTCCTAACCGTCGACTCCACCTCTATTACTCACCAATTCGCAATGATTTGACCTTGCACACTGAAATTGAACCCCTGCGTACCTTAAACGATCGCTATTAAAGCTGTCTCACGCGTCAATTCGATCAGAAGTGAAACCAGACTCGCCGGAGACCAAGCCAACCGAAGTCGTGTACCAATTTGGTCGGGAACCACCATATCGGTAACCATTATGGTAATTGAACACACTCTCAGTCTCGTCTTAGTCTAGTGATTGAAAGCCCTATCGTTTTCAGGGCTCTCAACATCGAATCGATCATGAACCAGGTTCTAGGGTTCATACGAAACTGGTTTAGTCGAAATCCATCTTAGACTCAACCTAAATCCAATTAATTATTGGAGCATATTCTGGTGACAATGAGCTTGAAGATATTATGTCTTAGTCTTAGAGTCTTTGACTTGTATTTGATAGAATTGTTAGCAACAGTTAAAGGGGAGTCTGTTAGGACATGTTTTGTAACTGTTGATAAAATTCTGTGTAAGTTCTGCTAGAGGCGAACTTAACAAGTTCGCCTAGCCTATCAGAGGCGAACTTATTAAGTTCGCCTAGTATATCAGAGGAGAACTTATTAAGTTCGCTTAGCCTATTAGAGGCGAACTTGCATCTTACAGGCGAACTTAAGTTCGCCTGGTGCAGAACAGTAGTTTATAAATAGAGTTTCAGAGTCTGTGAAACAGAACACAATAGAACGGAGGTGAGACAATATTAGAGTAGACGAGACAGAATTCTTGTAACCTGATATTGTGGTGGAAATACAAAGCGTTTATTTACACCGATATTGTTGATTGAGTTACACGAGCACGTTGATCATGGATTCTGCACGTTATCACCGTGTCGTACCGCGAGTCTAGAGATCCGTCACGCAACGAATTAGGGACCTACATTAATTGGTATGGTTTGAATCGCAAGCGGATGCTCTGTAATAGCCCCATGTTAATTCCATCAAATAACATCTATTTGATCAGAATCTAAAACCTAGGGTTTCCTCGTTAAACGATTTGGGGGTTTGACCCATAAACTTAATATCAATCAAATTCAAACCTAAAGTCATATTTGCAATCCTTTGTTTAGTAAAAGCCCTATGAATCTAACATCTTTCAACATCAGAATCGATCAAATCGATCCCTTGTTCTTGTTATAGTGTTTCGGTTTTCTTAAACCTGAATTAACAATCCAAAACCGTTTGTTTTTTAAATTAAATACACTCTCAGATTCAGAATTCAATAATTAACGAAACCCCTATGCTTTTGGATCAAATCTTAATCGAGATCGATGGATCTGGGACTGGGTTGGCTTCGGTTCACGCAGGGGGGAAGAACACATGAAAGCTTTTGATTAAAAGCTTTCTGATCCGGTTTTGTTTGCGATTCCCTAGCGGGCTGGAGTGGTTGGGTGTGTGCTGTGGTGGGAGAGACCCGAGTTCAAGTCTCTCCACCCACTTTTATTTTTAAAATCGATTTTTGATATTATTTTAAATATAAAACTTATCCTTATATTATTGTAATACTATATTAAAGTGTTTTAACTCAGAAAACAACTCGTAGGCTCGGGTTTGGTTTTATAACCTATTTTTATATTTATTACCACTTTTAAAATAATATATTTATATTATTTTTCAAACCACGAATTCAGATAAAGTAATATGTTTATATTATTTTCAACCCGTGACGTCTAGTATAAAATAATATATTTTATATTATTTCGCCTCGTTTATTTACCTCGTGTAACGTTTTAAACTAATTAATAATATAATTGTTTATATTATTTACTTACGTTTAGTAAATCGAATAAAAATAACATATTTATTATTTTTCCACGCAAATGATTATTTTGTTAATAATACGACTTAAAAAAATAATATATATAGTTATATTATGTTCCAAACCATTTTAAATGGCAAACGTACGAATTTATTTATTTACTTAATATTATTCGTTATTAGCATTCGACACATAGCGCTTTGATCTTAATTATTATATTAAGAAACATATATATTTCCGTAGACGCGTTCGTCTACACTTAAATTCTTAGAATGCGTTAAGGCGTTCAATCTTTCGTGTCGTCGTCACAAACCCCATATGACCCTAATTTATGTGTTTATAATTCTAGGCATACGTAAGCCGTGCAGGCTAATACTTGAGGTTCCAAAATCTTTTACTTGTGTGATACTACCTACAACGCAACGCATGTGAGTTTTCACGGCCCCTTTTTACTGTTTTTAAACTGGGGGAGAAAACATGTCCTAAATACTTTTGATTTTTGTAATTCATATATGATATCACTTGTATGAACATAGCGAGGTAATTTGAGTAGTACTACTGGGTTTGACAAACCTCACGCGCGTTAGTCGCGCTAACCCGATTAGAAGTCGAACGGGTGCAATATCGACCTAATCATGCACCATGATGGTGGGAGGCATATAAACAGTAAGTTGTCGGTTGCGAGCGCATTAGTTAATATGCTTATGTGTTAGCTACCTATTGATTTATATATTGAATGTACATTAACCTATTGAACTTTGTTGCAAACTGAAACCTGTGAACTCACCAACCTCGTGTTGACACTTTTCTTACATGTTTTCTCAGGACGTTAAGCTAAGGCACAGGTGCACGTTAGGACATGCATGGTGTCAACATGATGTATTCAATAATTGTCAATCTACTGATCATTTATTATGTTTCCGTTATTGTTAGACTTGGGCGCGTTGTTTTGGGCATTTACTTTCTTTATACAATTCCGCATTTAACTCTGAACTTTTATGATATTACATTTATGCCCCATATAGTGTCGTTCAATGTAACTGATGACTGAGATCCTGGTTTGTCACTTCACAAACGGTAAAACTCTGTTAGTTGAAATTGGGGGTGTGACAGATTGGTATCAGAGCCATTGGTTATGGAGAACTAGGATTGCATATTAGACTATAACCGAATACATGCATTAGTTACATGACACATACACTCATACATGATACACATGGTATCCATACATACATTGCATTGAAAGCATGATGACAACATCCATATCACCCTCTTCTGACGAGGAACACGTCGTTCTAGTTATATCATCATTCCCGGTGGCGACACTCGGGGAGTCACCAAAACAACACCCACTCCCGTCCGAGGGCAGCAAGACGGATCCTTCGGAGGAGTGTCTCACACCACCACCATCTGTCGGGTATGGTGGGCTTTCTCGGGTCCATGTTATGGATGGCACTCAGCACTAACGCATATCTCTTTGGGAGTTGGGATCGTCGGAGGCGAGTCCCTACTGTACCCACTAGCAACAATGCACCGACTGAAGGCAGACCGTTGCACATTATTGCAGAATCCTTTGACACGTAGTTGTCATCACTTTCCCGAGCCATGGGCTCGCATCTTTGGTCGATATTCTGTTAGGAATAGATTGACCACAAATTTGAGAACGCATTGCTCAATGCATACTCAAACCCTATTCTGACTCAGTGGGAAGAACATTTACTTTTCTTCTTCCAGTAACACATATCCATGAACTAGTTTCACTTCTCGAAGTCGCATTTCATGTACACGTTGCTTCATGGGCATGTTACCATCTACAATCCACTGGATTGGACTATCGTATTGCGTTTCGACTAGGGTGAATACTCGGATCAAACAATTCCCGACTACTCATACTGATATGAGTCCTAGTTGATCAAACAATTCCCGACTACTCATATCTGACAACACTCTATACTCGGTAAAAAAATAAAGGATATTATGACACAGGACAGGGAGAACTAGGGTGAGCATGCAAAGCAAATTATCAGTACGGGTGGACACGTAATAGTAATTTGAGGTGCATGTAAGTCCTGGCGAAACCTAGTGTGTGGATAAATGGTCCTAATCTATGAATTACAGACTTAAGTTTCCACTGTTCGTAGAAATTCTCATAACCCGCTCAACGACTAGTTGGTATCGTTAAACCTATTCAACGGCTGATAGACGCGACTATCAGGTTGAAGACGTTTACGGACACACTGAGTTATCATTAATGGAATCCATCATGTTATTTTCACTCGTGTAAGAGTCTTAGTGACCGTAAGACTCTCATACAAACTTGATCAAAGAAACAATCTCGATTAAAACTTTAATAGAACCTCATGGTAAACCCACCGACTCCAACTTTGTAAGCAGGAAATTGTGGAATTCTTTCTAAGCTACCATGTTATCCCTTACGCTCCAACAATAAATCTCATTTGACCCTATTGCCTTGTCCGATGACTAATCCTTAGTCTAATACGAATTATACCCAGCATATTCAATCCTGTGAACGAATTTCTTTCTTCATGAAATGATCCAATGAAATTAGAAAGCGAGGATTTAATCTAACCAACCCCATCAACAACAACGTAGGTTCAAGTCTGCTAAGACTTTCAACTAGCCGATCTCTTCGAGACAAAACCAGAGTGGTTATACGGGGAGATACCCTAAGTGTAACAAGTGTAAATTTCACCATCTCGGTCCTTGTGAGAGAAATCGTTGCCAGCGGTGTGGCAAGGTGGGTCATGCTGCCAAGGACTGTAGAGGTGAACTACAAGCCAAACAGCCTTTTCAACAGCCATGACCTACAAAGCGTTGTTTTGAGTGTGGAAAGGAAGGGCAATTTTAGAAGGATTTCCCTCAACTAAAGTAAAGGGGGTAATGGCAACAATAACCATGACCAAGATAATAACAACAATCATGGTAACAATAATGGCATCAATGGAGAAAACGATGAGAAGGGACGAACCTTCGTGCTTGGATCCGGAGAAGCCATATATGATCACAATGTGGTTACCGGTAAGTTCATCTTAAACAATTACTTTGCTGCTGTCATTTTGACATTGGAGCTGATAAGAGTTGTATATCTAAGCAGCTTAGTGACTTGATAAAAGAAACTCCAAACCTGCTAGAAGCTAAGTATATAATAGAAATAGCCGATGGTCAAATAATTGAAACAACCCACATTCTTAAGGGTTGTAAGCTTGAGTTGGCTGGTCATAAACTTGATATCGACCTTATGCTGGTCACACTTGGTAGTTTTGATGTAATTGCCGGCATGGATTGGTTATCTAAAAACCAAGCTGAAATCATCTGTCATGAGAAAATTGTTCGCATTCCTCTCCCGAGTGGAGAAACCCTTTCCGTTCAGGGCGAAAAGAGTGGTGCATTCGTAGGCATCATATCATTCATGAAAGCGCAGAAGTGCCTGCGTAAAGGTCATACTGCTATTCTGGCACTTGTTGCTGAGCAGCCCTCGGAAGAGAAAAAATTGATGATATTCCCATCGTTCATGATTTTCTGGAAGTATTTCCCGAAGATTTGCATGGTCTGCCACCACACCGTCAAGTTTAATTCCAAATTGATCTAGCACCCGGAGTGGCACCGATCGCTCGGGCACCTTATAAACTAGAACCTAGTGAATTGCAAGAGTTGTCCACTCAGTTACAGGAATTATGGGATAAAGGTTTCATCCGACTTAGCTCATCGCCATGGGGAGCTCCGGTCTTGTATAGATGATCTCCTTGATCAACTCCAAGGATCAAGTTTCTATTCCAAGATATATCTTAGGTCCAGTTATTATCAATTGAGAGTCCGAGATGAGGATATCTCTAAGACTGCTTTCAGGACAAGGTACGGGCACTATGAATTTTTGGTCATGCCCTTCGGATTAACCAACGCACCCGCGGTTTTCATGGACCTCATGAACTGTGTGTGTAAGCCATACCTTGATCAATTTGTCATCGTTTTCATCGACGACAATCTCATTTATTCCAAGAACAAGGAGGAACATGAGGAACATCTACGTTTAATCCTGGAATTACTTAAAAAGGAGCAACTGTATGCTAAGTTTTCCAAGTGTGAATTCTGGATCCAGGAAGTTCAATTCTTAGGACATGTGGTTAACGAGAAGGGAATACATGTCGATCCATCAAAGATAGAAGCCATCAAGAATTGGGCAGCACCGACGACCCCGACTGAGGTGCGACAATTTATGGGATTGGAGGGATATTACCGTCGATTCGTCGAGGGATTCTCTAAGATTACACAACCCCTCACTGCCTTAACTCAAAAGAGTAAAACCTATAACTGGGGCGATAACCAAGAGTCAGCATTCCAACATCTTAAGCAGAAAATTTGCAGTGCACCTATTCTAGCTCTTCCGGAGGGTACAGATGATTTTGTGGTGTATTGTGATGCATCCATTCAGGGTTTGGGTTGTGTGTTAATGCAACGAGAAAAGGTGATCGCATATGCTTCGCGTCAACTAAAGATTCGCGAGAAAAACTACACCACTCATGACCTAGAGTTGGGAGCCGTAGTTTTCGTACTTAAGATATGGAGATACTACTTGTACGGTACCAAATGCACCATCTACACTGATCACAAGAGTCTTCAGCATATCTTCGAGAAGAAAGAGCTGAACATGAGACAACGTCGTTGGGTCGAGCTCTTGAGTGATAATGACTGTGCGATCTGGTATCATCCGGGTAAGGCTAATGTTGTAGTGGATGCTCTAAGTCGAAAGGATACCAATCCCAAACGAGTAAGAGCATTACAACTTACTATTCACCCTGGATTACCTGACAAAATCCGTAGTGCTCAACTCGAAGCCCTGAAAGAGGAAAACCTACCGCTAGAAGGTACACGCGGTATGGAAGCACAACTCGAGGTAACATCTGTCGGTATTCGCTACTTCGTCGAGCGAATATGGATTCCAATATTCAGAAACTTGAGGAAACTAGTCATGGATGAGGCTCATAAATCTCGTTACTCTATTCATCCAGGTTCCGACAAGAAGTACCATGACCTAAAAGTGTTGTATTGGTGGCCAAAGATGAAGGCCGATATAACCACCTATGTGAGCAAGTGCCTGACTTGCGCGAAGGTCAAAGTTGAATATCAAAAGCCTTTCGGTCTACTACAGCAACCGGAGATTTCCATGTGGAAACGGGAGCAGATATCCATGGGCTTTATCCTAAATTTGCCACGAACTCCTATCGGATGTGATACTATTTGGGTAATAATCGATCGTTTAACAAGGTCCGCTCACTTCTTAGCAATCAGGGAAACCGACAAAATGGAAAAGCTTACTCGCATCTACTTGAAAGAAGTAGTATCTCGGCATGGGGTGCCAATCTCTATCATTTCAGATCGTGATGCACGATTCACCTCTCGTTTCTGGCAATCGTTACATAAAGCTTTAGGCACGTGTCTAGATATGAGCACAGCATACCATCCTCAAACTGATATGCTACGAGCTTGTGTGATTGACTTCGGTAAAACTTGGGAGTCTCACCTATCATTGGTGGAGTTCTCCAACAACAACAGTTGTCACACTAGCATTAAGGCAGCTCCATTTGAAGTGTTATACGGACAGAAATGCCGTTCTCCTATTTGTTGGGCCGAGGTTGGGGATAGTCAACTTACAGGTCCTGAACTTGTACTTGAAACTTCTGAGAAAATTATTCAAATTAGAAACCGTATGGCAACAGCTCGTGATCGTCAAAAGAGCTGTGCCGATAAGCGTCGTAAACCGTTAGAATTTCAAGTAGGAGATATGGTTTTGTTAAAGGTCTCATCTTGGAAGGGTGTCATTCGTTTTGGGAAATGAGGCAAGCTGAATCCTCGTATGTTGGACCATTCAAGATAGTGAAGAGAATTGGTCCAGTAGCGTATCAACTGGACCTACCTGAATGACTTAGTGGTGTACACGATGTCTTTCATGTCTCGAACTTGAAGAAATGTCTAGCAGATGAAACAATCGCGGTTCCTCTTCTGGAACTACACATCGATGAACAATTACGTTTTGTCGAAGAACCGGTATAAATCATGGATAGAGAAGTCAAAATGCTCAAACACAGTAAAATACCTATTGTCAGAGTTCGTTGGAAATCAAGACGCGGATCGGAATTCACATGGGAGCGTGAGGATCAGATGATACGCAAGTATCCGCATCTTTTCAAGCAGTTCACTTCAAACTCTTAAGGTACTATTCTAATTTTTGGGACAAAAATTCTTTCAACTAGGGGATGATGTGACAATCCGGACTTTTCTAGTTAACTTAGTTAGCAAATCTAGTTAAATTCTAACTTGGTTTGCTTATCTCAAACATCAAGAACTAATTCTGCCATTATCTAAACTTAAAACTACAAGGACTAGTTATGTAAATACTCATAAATCAAATCTGTTGACTGTAGAAAGTCAAAATCACATGTTCATGTGTTCCTGTTGACTTTTATAGGTCAAGCTAACAAGTTCCTAACCTATTTAACTTAGTTAAAACCTCAAGGGCTGTTTGTGCCAAATTCTCAAACCCTAATACATGAAACCATAGGGACTAATTCTGTAAATCTCCCAATTCTGATTTTGTTGACTTTCAAAAGTTAAACCGGTTGCTCTTGGGCTTAATTTGCAAGATATGATCGATTTCAGTTGTAGTTGAAACTGATAATGCACGCTTATGACTTAAACGCTCATCATTAACACATTAAACGCGGGCATTGATTCAAATTAAACCCAAAAATGAGAATTCAAGTCCTAATCGTCGACTCCACCTCTTCTACTCACCAATTCGCAACGATTTGACCTTACACACTGAAATTGAACCCCGCGTACCTTAAACGATCCCTATTGAAGCTGTCTCACGCGTCAATTCGATCAGAAGTGGAACCAGACTCGCCGGAGACCAAGCCAACCGAAGTCGTGTACCAATTTGGTCGGGAACCACCAATTCGGTATCTATTATGGTAATTGAACACACTCTCAGTCTCGTCTTAGTCTAGTGATTGAAAGCCCTATCCTTTTTCAGGGCTCTCAACATCGAATCGATCATGAACCAGGTTCTAGGGTTCATACGAAACTGGTTTAGTCGAAATCTATCTTAGACTCAACCTAAATCCAATTAATTGGTGTGGTTTGAATCGCAAGTTGATGCTCTGTAATAGCCCCATGTTAATTCCATCAAACAACATCGATTTGATCAGAATCTAAAACCTAGGGTTTGCTCGTTAAACGATTTGGGGGTTTGAACCTTAAACTTAATCTCAATCAAATTCAAACGTATAGTCATATTCACAATCCTTTGTTTAGTAAAAGCCCTATGAATCTAACATCTTTCAACATTAGAATCGATCAAATCGATCCCTTGTTCTTGTTCTAGGGTTTCAGTTTTCTTAAACCTGATTTAACGATCCAAAACCGTTTGTTTTTGAAATTAAATACACTCTCAGATTCGGAATTCAATAATTAACAAAACCCCTATGATTTTGAATCAAATCGTAATCGAGATCGATGGATTTGGGACTGGTTTGGCTTCGGTTCACGAAGGGGGGAAGAACACAGGAAAGTTTTTGATTAAAAGCTTTCTCATCCGGTTTTGTTTGTGATTCCCTAGCGGGCTGGAGTGGTTGGGTCTGTGTGCTGTGATGGGAGAGACCCGGGTTCGAGTCTCTCCACCCACTTTTATTTTTAAAATCGATTTTTTATATTATTTTAAATATAAAACTTATCCTTATATTATTATAATACTATATTAAAGTGTTTTAACTCGGAAAACAACCCGTAGGCTCGGGTTTGGTTTTATAACCTATTTTTATATTTATTAACACTTTTAAAATAATATATTTATATTATTTTTCACCACCACGAATTCAGATAAAATAATATGTTTATATTATTTTCAACCGGTGACAACTAATATAAAATAATATATATTTTATATTATTTCGCCTCGTTTATTTATCTCGTGTAACGTTTTAAACTAATTAATAATATAATTGTTTATATTATTTACTCACGTTTAGTATATCGAATAAAAATAATATATTTATTATTTTTCCACACAAATGATTATTTTGTTAATCATATGACTTAAAAAAATAATATATATAGTTATATTATTTTCATAACCATTTTAAATGGCAAACGTACGAAGTTAATTATTTACTTAATATTATTCGTTACTAGCATTCGACACGTAGCGCTTTGATCTTAATTATTATATAAAGAAACATATATATTTCCGTAGACGCGTTCGTCTACTCTTAAATTCTTAGAATGCGTTAAGGCGTTCAATCTTCCGTGTCGTCGTCACAAACCCCATATGACCCTAATTTATGTGTTTATAACTCTAGGGCATACGTAAGCCGTGCAAGCTAACACTTGAGGTTCCAAAATCTTTTACTTGTGTGATACTACCTACAACGCAACGCATGTGAGTTTTCACGGCCCCTTTTTACTGTTTTTTAAACTGGCGGAGAAAACATGTCGTAAATACTTTTGATTTTTGTAATTCATATATGATATCACTTATATGACTATGCGTACACATTATCCTTTAAGTCCTCACATCGGACCGTTCATATGAACATAGCGAGGTAATTTGAGTAGTACTACTGGGTTTGACAAACCTCACCCGCGTTAGTCGCGCTAACTCGATTGGAGGTCGAACGGGTGCAATATTGACCTAATCATGCACCATGATGGTGGCAGGCATATAAACAGTCAGCTGTCGGTTGCAAGCGCATTAGTTAACATGCTTATGGGTTAGCTACCTATTGAATTATATATTTAATGTACATTAACCTATTGAACTTTATTGCAAACTGAAACCTGTGAACTCACCAACCTCGTGTTGACACTTTTCTTATATGATTTCTCAGGACATTAAGCTAAGGCACAGGTGCACGTTAGGACATGCATGGTGTCAACATGATGTATTCAATAATTGTCAATCTACTGATCATTTATTATGTTTCCGTTATTGTTAGACTTGGGCGCGTTGTTTTGAGCATTTACTTTCTTTATACGCTTCTGCATTTAACTCTGAACTTTTATGATATTACATTTATGTCCTATATAGTGACGTTCAATGTAACTGATGACTGAGATCCTTGTTTGTCACTTCCCAAATGGTAAAACTCCGTTAGTTAAAATTGGGTGTGTGACATATAGCTGGTTTGTGTTGTGATCAAGTACGCACTCATTTTTTCACACTGTAATCGGTTGTGATTATCAATAGACGAAGTTTAAAGTATCTTATATTTGTTGTCGGTTTATTTTGTGTTGATTGAATCTCCACCTAGTCACGGGCATTCCACACCCGGTTAGACTAGCCAACGCACTTAAATGTGACGATCCGAGACACCCGGGGACCTACATTTATACTTACTGTTAAGGTGACAAAAAGTATTTTCCTAAATTTTCAAATATACCGATTATTTTCAATAATTAAATTACTTAATTTTAAAAATAAAATCATTAAAATTATAGATAATTCAAACTTTTAGAAAAATTATAATTATAACATATACATACTAAATCCACGTTCCAATACATGCAGATTTAACCAGTAAAAACTTATTTTCAAATTTTTATCTTATTTAACTATTTAATTATTAAAAACATATCAATTAAATTCCAAAATCTACAAAATCACGTAAATATTTTTATAAACATCCAAGTTAGTTTTACAATCTCCAGACTAAATACATATTGTTTAACATATTTCTACAAAACTTTTATATCCAATAAACACAACTTTTTTACAAACAAACATTTCAACGATCATAAAAATGCTAGTTTTAAAGTTTTAATCCATACCTTGAGCTTAAGCTAAGATTTTGAGTATAAGACTTCACAGTAATCTGCTAGAAACACTCCATAATCTATCTGTAATCATATCTATCAACATATATGGTAAATAGAAGTCAAAAATCAAGAACACCTTTAAGCATGTGTTTTAGTGTGTGAGGGTTTCTAGTTAGCTTTTTATGATTCAAACTTGATTCCAAGATGAACTTTATAGAAATAAAGACTGATGGCTACAAAATTCTCTAAGTACAAATGCTGCTGATCTCAGAGTTTACTGCTGACCAACAAACTGCTGCAGACAAGCTTATCTGCAGCAGATACTTGTTCTCCTGCTGAAGAACAAATCTGCTGCGGATAGCCTTATCTGCTGAAGACCAAAGTTGCTGCGGATAGGCTTCTCAGCAGCATCAACACTTGATGCTGCTGATAGGCAAATCAACAGCAACTTTGGATGGTCACATCTTGCTGCTGGTCATCATCTTTGCTGCAGACAGCCTTGTGCCTTGAAGACAAATTGTTGCAGCTGACTATCCATGCCAAGCGTCACTGACAACTTTCTGTAAAAGAAACTGACACACTCAAAGCAGAAGGAACCTCAATGGAACAACCAATGACGGACAACAATGCTCTTCTCCAAGCATGCAAGCAATAATGCATAAAGAAGACGTTTCAATAAAGTTAACTAGTTTTAGACTAAACGTGTAATAGTTAGCTATATACAACATATCAACGGTCTGTGTTAGATCTGATCCTTAGAATCAAAGGTCTGTCTTGATTCTAAGTGAGTATAAATACAGTGTAAACACTTCATTGTATGTGTGCTTTTTGATTGAGTTTTCATTTGTAATCGTTTATTTGCAAAAGCTTAATACAACAGTGTTCTTATAAGTATTCTTTCTGTTTACTCGATTATACTTGGGTAGTTGTTATTGTTTCCGCCAATTTCAACTAAGAACATAACCATCTTGTACTTTCACGATCCTACAAGTGGTATCAGAGCTTTGGCTCAGATTAAACAAACTCACACTTGTTTAATCACTTCTGGTTCTATTCTAACCTCTCTCTTTCATCAAGTCACCCAAAAACATAAAAACAAAGATGGCACAGAGCAATGGATTTGAAGACATCGGCAGCATCAACCGACCACCAAGATTGGTATCTAGGGAAGACTACGACATGTAGAAGAATCGCATGGAAATCTTTTTCTGTTATCAGGAGTACGGAATGTGGAAATCCATCAGGGATGGACCCTACACTCCCATGGTGGCCTCTGCTGACTCTGGTGGACCACTAGTTCCAAAGGAGCCCTCCAAGTACTCAGAAGAGGACAAAAAGAAGATGGAGGTGGACTTCAAGGCACTAGGAGCTATCCAAATGTGCCTTCCAAATGAAGTTTTTCATAACTTTAGAAGTTACAAAACTGCTAAAGAGCTCTGGGAGGCTCTTGAGAAGATGTTTGCTGGCTCAGAGGAAGTCAAAGAAAACAGAAGGGACGTCCTGAAACAGCAATATGAAAAATTCGTATGGAAGGAAGGTGAGTCACTAACCGTTTTGTATAACAGGTACACTTACCTGGTAGGAGAACTGTAGCGCTCCAAAGTAAAGCTAGAGAATGAAGATATTCTCAAGAAGTTTATTAGATCTCTCCCAAGCTGCTGGACAATATATACAGTGTCTATAAGAAGAACGGAGAACTTAAAAACTCTTAAGATGACAGAGCTCTTTGGTATGCTAAAAACATATGAATTAGAAATGATTCAAGCCAAGGAAAGGAGCTCCAATCATCAACCAATCTCTTCTTCCTCCACCATCTCATCAGCACTTCACTCCGACCACTCAGTTCCTAGTTCTAGCAACTACTATCCTCCCATTGTCACCCATCCACAAACTCCTACCTCTCAAACAAACACCTCACCATTTCTCCTAGAAGCTCCTCCTCAAACATCAACCTTTGCTGCTTTTGTTTCTGAAAACTCAAGCAACATGTCCTTTATCAAGGAGGATCTGGAATGCTTTCATCCAGATGATTTAGAAGAAATGGACATACAACACTCATATGCCATGCTCTCTATAAGAGCAAAAAGGTTCTACTCTAGAACCGGAAGACCCATTCCAAGTACAACTCCAACACTAGAGTTGGCTTGGATAAAAGCAAACTAAGATGTTACAACTGTAACTTACTGGGTCACTTTGCTAGAGAATGCAAAGCACCAAGAGCAAATCCAACTACTCCTTAGTCAAGACAAGCTTACCAAGCCCAACCCAGACAACAACAACAAGCTACTACTCCAGTTCAAACTGCAGCCTGTGCAACTATTGGAACTTCTGACTTCGACTGGATCTTCCAGTATGAAGAGCTGCCTGTCAACAATCAAGCTCTTATGGCAGACACTACAGAGATACCACCTCAGGTATTTGAACATCTTTGCTCTCAAGCCTGTATTGATAAAGTTTTGGGTTATAGAAAGCACAACCAAAACCTTATTGATCAAAATGAAGAGTTTCATCAGATAAAATCTGAGTTCAAAAAGGTTGAAAATACTTATAAAGAAAAGATTAACTACCTTAAGAAAGAGATTTCATCGTTAAAACATGACCAAACTAATCTTGAAACTCAGATTGATGATCTACTGGTCAAACTAAAAGTTACCAGAGCTGAACTACAGAAAGTTCATGTTGAAAAATATGAATTTTCCTCCAAAAAGTTACAAAGACTTTTAGATATTCAAGTCCATGAGAAGGTAAAGACTGGACTTGGGTATAACAATGATCAGTACAAATTTGTTCCTCCTCCTGCTGACTATATTGCCATTCACGAACCAAGCTTCAATGTTGCAAATCTTGACACTGCAAACCGAAACCTTGATCCTTCAACGGATGAACCTTTCGTCAAACACTACACTACCTCATCAGAATCTGAGTCAACCTACTCAGACCATGATGAAACCAGTGCAGCCCCATCTGAAGCTGTTCTGAATAGAGTTGAAGTTCCTGCTGTTATTCCAGCTGTTCCAGCCCCTGTACCATTCACACAAATCAAGATCAACTATCCTCCAGATGGAAGAAAGCTAAACATTGAAAAGGGACAGACATCAGGACCCACAAACCCCAAGCCTCAGTCAAAGCCGATCTCAAAGAGGAAGGTATTTGATATATGTCATAAGCCTGAAGAAAAAGTTCCACATGTTCAAAAGACTCTATAAGAAGCCACTTTTGAACATAACAAAGCTCATCCATGGAACTTCAAGGATCTGTTCCAAAGAAAGGACTATGTCTACCTTTCAAGAGACAAACTGGCAAGATCATGCTTTGTGTGTGGCAGATATAACCACACTGCCAGCACCTGCTTTCATTACCTGGAATACCAAAGAAATTCAAAGCAGCATGCCTTTGAAAAGACTAACAAAAACAAGAAGGTAAGAAGCTACGAGGTCAAAGCAACTAAGTTCAGGGAGTCTCTATCTCCCCCAAGAGTGAAGCTGCCTAAATCTCAACAAACTTGCATCATTTGTGGGGAATCAGACCACTTTGCTGCAAATTATAAGTTTAACCCCTTCAACCAGATCCCTCATCAAGCCCCTCCAAGACAAAAGGTAAAGAAGGATCAGCTTACATCGGTTGTCAGTCAAGTGAAGCTCAAGTCAACAAAACAGAAGCTTTCAGCAGCAACCAAGTCTGCTGCTGATAAGCTAAAATCCTCCGCAGCAAAATCTGCTGCTGATAAGGCAAAGCCATCAGCAGCAAGAATGCCCACTATTGATAAGGCAAAATCCAAGGCAAAGCCTTCAGCGGCAAAGAATGCTGCCACTTCAACAAAGCTATCAGCAGCAGGATCTACTGTTGACAAGCCCGAAACATCAGTAGCAAAATCCGCTGCTGACCATGTGAGGAAAACTAGAAAATCACCAACAAAGCAATGGAAAGCTAAACCATCTCTAAGCATTATCATTGGTTCCATTGACTGCAAACATACTGAAAAGGATAAACTAACAACCATCTTTTTCAAGTCTGCAGACTCTTGGGTTCCTCCTACTAATTAGAAATCTATCATGTGCAGGGACAACCAAGTCACAAGAATAACACCTGGGTGGTAGACAGTGGTTGTTCCAGGCACATGATAGGCAACAGATCCATCCTCTCCAACTTTTGATTATGTGAAGTTGTAGAATTTCATGTTAGATGTCATTGATGTTGTTTATGATTGTAATCATGCTAGTTAGGTTGTATGAAATTGTTGTGATGCGTTGAATCTCGTTAAGAGGAAACTTTGTTGAAAGGATTTGGTTTATACATGAGTTGTACACGTGCATGATGTTGTAGGATGATGCTAGCATGTTATTGTGAATGTATTAAAGCATACCAAAGTATTATTTTGTAGAAATCATGTAGTTTGATCATGACTTACTAAAAGTGGAACCTTTTAGGTTTTGGGACTTGACTTCCTAGACTTGTATTACATGATGTAATGATCTATTATACAATAGTATGGTTACATAAACATATTAGAATCATGCAAACGTATTATAGAAACCCCATGTTCATACATTACTATTGATAGTAACTTTGTTGATACAAATACATTGAATGTTCATAGCTTGCCATGTTCGGAAGTTTGTGAAACATGTGTGTATTGTGAAACATAAACTACTTGTATATTATGTCTATTAGTATACTAAACAAACATTAAATCACTAATCGAGTCACCAACGGGTCGTCGTGTCAACTTAGTCAACAATAGTCAAACTTGGCAAATTAGTCAAACATGTTAATTTTTTCAAAACCTATAAACAATTGGGATTGTTTGGATACATGATAGGTAGCCTTTAGCGGGCCACCGGTACAACACTTGCAGTCTTGCATGCGCTCTAAGATGAGTTTCACGACCCCTTTTACCTATTTTCCTGTTGGGGGAGAAACATGCACACAAACAAACATCTTTTTACTTGTTTTCCCGTTGGGGGAGAAACATGCACACAGATACACATGGATCATATAATATTTCATTACCACTTGTTTATTTAAGCGCAGAGATAACATACTAAGTCCTTATATTCTCGAACCGTTAGTATAAGATATATACCGAGGAAATTTGAGTAGTACTACTGGGTTTGACTAACCTCACCCGGGCTAGTCGTGCTAGCTCGATTGGAGGTCGAACGGGTGTAAATTGTCCTAAACATTTGCCATTATTGATGTTAGCAATACCGAGGAAACTTGTACTTTGTCTTGCTAACAATAGGTGTGACTTATGTATGTGGATCCTGCAAACACTCAAACAGTTTATTTACTTACAAACCTGTGAACTTGCCAACCTTGTGTTGACACTTTAAGCATGTTTTCTCAGGTCACTATGGTACACATCAGGACTAGGATGCATCATGGAGTCGCATTGATTTTATCAATAAATGAATATGTTTTATTATTTATCATTTACATTAATTGACGCTTTCTTGTGTGTAATTACTTTGAATTTAAGATTAACGTTTATGCTTCCGCATTTACTTCAATATTTAATGGTATTTTTAAAACTCATATTGAGTCATTCAACGTAACTAATGACGATGATCCTGGTGTGTCACACGCCTCGCGGTAAAACCCTGCGGGTGGAATTTGAGGGTGTGACAGATTGGTGTCAAAGACAGCGGTTATAGTGAACTAGGTTTGCATTAGAGAGTAGACTTAGTCTACAGCCTTAAACACTGCATTAGTCCTACGCCAACACAGACACTCATACATGATACACATACACACATAGCATTCATGCATACATTGCATTGCGGGCATGTTGACATCATCCACATCACCCTCTGCTGACGAGGAACACATCATTCTCATTGCACCATCATTCCCAGTGGCGACACTCGTGGAACCGCCAAAACAGCATCCACTCCCGTCCGAGGGCAGCTAGACGGAACTTTCGGAGGAGTCTCTGAAACTTAGGATGACAATGGTAAGCATAAAGTAATTGATGCAACCATTTGAATAGTTGAGGGGGAGTATATAGGACAGGGGAGTACAAAACTGTGTTGGTGACAAAGGCAAAAGCATTCAATTATAGTATTACATCGGTTTGAGTTTTTAATTGATTGACTTGCTTAATCCCAAGTAACCAAGTAAAATGTTTTTCATAAATTTTTTTCATGAAAGGTTTATTTTCGTTTGTTTTAATTTCTTTGAAAAAGCCAAACAAATTGAAAAAGATAAAATCGACATTACTTGAAGTTAAAGAAGAGATGATAGGACATCAGTAGATGTTCTTTCACACATGAACTTAGATTAACTGGTTGGTGCTTTATGTTAATATATCTGAATTATATGTTTTGATGTAAACTTCAAAGACTGCACAAATAGCAAATGAAAGTGTTGTGTATGCATATAATTTGAATTGTCAGTAGACTAAAAGCGTCACTGAACCATTAGTAGTGTGAAAACATAATTGCATATGCTACAACAGTGATTTGAACCCATTTTATGCCTGGGTGTGTGTCTTAAAAGATCACTATCAGATAAAGAATATTAGTTTTTAATAAAGATTGTCCTATGAGATCAGTTTCGGGTTATGTCCTTAGCAATGTTCATTCAATTTGCTTCAGTGCCCATGTCCCGAAAAGCATGCAATTTGAAGTATAATCAAGATATGTACTTGACAACATTTTTCAAACATATACTAGCCCTTGGATCATATTGATAAATCATCTTTATTGTTTCCATTGAATTCATAATCCAGATAACAGTTGGATCCACGTACCTGAATCGTATGATTCCACATATATAAGCCAAGACATTGAATCATTCGATTCTGAATCTCATTGATTCCTATACAATCCAATTTGGATTCTGCTATTCATGTGCTAAGTGATGTCTCCTCATTCTGGAAATTCGGATAATCTTTAGTAAAATCTCATATGTCTTGAAGATAGTGCATTTACTTTCTGTTGGCATACTAGTGGGGTACACATTGTATTTCATACTTAAATGGTACCTTAACTCACAAGAAAGTGGGAATGAGATGCTTTAGTTTCAAATCTTATAATATTAACAATTTGAATTTGTGTGTCATAGCCTGATCCTATTTTCTTTGAATGTTTATCGCGTATTATAACATGCAATATGAAAGTCTTGAAAAGATAGAGTGTGATATTCTTGAAAGATATTGGTTTGATTGGTCAAGGCTTGAAAGAATGACATAGGATACCATTTGATATTATATGGATTTTATATCCAAGATGTGTGATTGATATCTCATATATACTGATATGATCCTCTTACTCATGATATTTGACGAAAAAGATGTGATTTTGTATTTTACATTTCAGTTTATATAGAGAAAAACCAAAAAGATTTTGTGTTTCTTATGTTTGAAAAACCAAAAAGATTTTATTTTTCTAACTTTCATGGAAATCTTAATTGTTGGTTATTCTTGGTTGTTATCCTTTGCCATAAATGAAATTTGCAGATAGAAGTTGACAAGGGGTCCTTCTCCCAAGTTTTCTTCTAGATTGAAAGAGAGTGTGCAGATGAATAAGACGAAGACTACAATGTGTTTGATGATATAATAAGATGGACGACAATCTTTTAAAGATGTTGTCAAGGGGGAGTCTGTTGGAGCATATTCTGGTGACAACGAGCTTGAAGATATTATGTCTTAGTCTTAGGGTCTTTGACTTGTAATTGATAGAATTGTTAGCAACAGTTAAATGGGAGTCTGTTAGGACATGTTTTGTAACTGTTGATAAAATTTTGTGTAAGTTCATAGAAAGGCGAACTTAACAATTTCGCCTAAGCATCTTTAGGAGTGAACTTGTTAAGTTCGCCTATAGCAGGTTTGTGTCTATAAATAGGAGTTTACAGATTCAGTGTATAAAAAGCAGCAGAGGGACTGAATCGAGTGTATTCTGTGAATCTGTAAAGTCTGTGTTTTGTGGAATACAAATAGAAGTTTATTTACCTGTTGTTTCTATTGTCAATTGATATACAAACGTTAACACGGAAGGATTCCGCACTTCGTGTTATCGATACGTCCTGTCACGAGATCGATCTGTAGATGAGTCATGTGGACCTACATTTGTCTCTAGTCCTTCTTGATTGCACCTATACAGACCACAATATTTTGATGCTTGTTCCCCAACCATTGCTGAATTGGAATTTCTTATCATGATAAGACATTTCTCGAAAATCATAATCAGAATCCTCTTTTAATGAAGTATGATCATCATAAAGAACATTATTTTTAACTTTCTAAATCCTCTTGAATCTGTTTTTAGAATTTTTTATTCTTTTACGTCTCAAAACTCTAGTATGTGGTGACTTAGACTGAGCAATTGAATTTAAGGCAATTTGAGGAACATGGTCTTCATTAGGTTGAAATGTTTTCAATTTACAACTTTTTGAAACATGATTGGATTCACCACAACTAAAACAAACTTTATCACAAGACGTCTTAGCCTGATAATTGTCATCACAGGATGGTGAAGATGATTGATGTTGAGACATCAGAACTAGAGGCAACTCTTTCTTCAACAAGTCTTTCTTGAAGACTTTGATCTTCCTTTAATATGAAAAATTTCAAATTGCTCATTGATTCTTGTGGAATATCAGTCACAACAACTCCTGCACTTTTATAGTTTGCAATACAACTCATAGCATTTACATATTTAGGAACAAAAGGCAAAGCATTCTTAAACTTAGAAATAGCATTTCTCAAACTGTCATGCTCAGAAGGCATAGAACCAAAATACAAATTTTCAACATGTTCACAAATATCTGGATTAGACACGGACATATTATTACATTCCTCCGACTCAAGTTCATTTAAAACATTTCCCTTTCTAGAACTCTCATCACAATCATCTTCGGAACCTACAAAGTCTGACTCTGCACAGGAAGCAAAACTGTCAGAATATGATGTTTGGATATAATCATCAGCAGATAATTTGCAAACAAAGGGTGTGGGAACATGAGGACCTAGCATATCAGCAAATCTACCAGACTTGGAATACGGAGGAGGGTGAGAGTTATATCCAATGCCTTCTTTGACCTTTTTATGAATTTGGTTGTCAATGATTCCAAAAAGAATTTTCTGATCCATACCCATGTGTTCAACTTGAAAATTTGCATTTTCAGCCTTTTGAAGTCTTTTAGTTAAAATTTGATTATTATTCTTTTGTGTATTAAGTTGTACAATCAAAGGTCGATTTTCTACAGAAATATCATGAATTTTCTTTAAGTAAAGTTTCTCATTTTTAGCCACAAAATTATACATCACCTTTATGTGATCTCGTTCATCGACCAAGGCCTGGTTGATGAATCTATATTTCTGAATTTCATTTAAATAAGATTTAGCATTGCAAAGTCTAGACATTACCTCAGCTGGTATAATGGTGAGATCCTCAGCTGGTTCAATCATGACACATTTCTCCTTTTTTTCAATGTCGACCATCAGTTCCATGTCAGCTGCTTCCTCTTCTTGATCTCCCCAATGATAACGCTCATCAGCTTGACAGACCAGAGCTGTGGAGCTGGAAGTTGTAGTGGATTTGGAAGAGACGACATCTTTCTTTCAAGATGAGTTCTTCTTCTCATGTTGCTCCTTTGATGATGGCTTCTTGCAATTCCATGAAAAATGACCCAGCTGGACACAGTTGTAGCATCTCACCTTATTGATGTCAAACCCTTGAGTCTTTCCTTGCTTGAATCTATCTATCCTAGTCCTCTTGATGAATCTATTGGCCCTAAGAGTCAACATAGCCATGCACCAATCAATATCCATCTTCTCCAAATCATCCGGGTTGATCTGCTCCAAGTCATCAGGTTGAAAGCTGACCGGTGTCAGGTTTCCAGAAATCAGGGCATCATAAGCAAGACTTGAAGGCAGTCATGATAGGCAGATACTCATCGGGGATCATAGTGGTTGGCTTCTGAGAGGTGGATGAAGTAGTAGGCTGAACTCCAAAAATTGAAGGTGGGACATCAGTTTGAAAGTATGCCATTGTAGTTTTGTTGGATGAAGTGGTGGAACCTTGACTAGCAAGAAGAGCTGTGTTTCCAGACTGATTAGTTGGAGTGACTGCACCCTTCTTTATCTCCAACTCATAAGACTCCAGAATGCTGTAGAGTTCTTGCTGGGACAAGTCACTCAGCTTTTCAGTTTTCTTGATCATAATTTGGTACATATTCCATTCCTCGGGCAGTGAATCAAGCAACTTCTTGTTTAACTCAACAGTGGGATACTCGGTTCCCAAAACCTTTAACTTAGAGACACTGCTTTAGAATTGTTTGATCAATTCAGACATGGGTTCTCCTGGGACAATACTAAACATCTCATATTGCTTCTTGATCAAGTCCTTCTTGCTTTCTCTAACCTCAGCACTTCCTTCATATCTTGTACATAAAGCAACCCAAAGTCTTAAGCAGTAGTATCCATAGGAAGAGCCATAACAATAGATCCATAAGCCTTGTTATCTCTGGTAATTAAGGCAATATCCTTTTCATCATATTCAGAGACATGCTTGGGACGTTGAACATCTGCAGCGGTAGTAACTGGCTTGTGTGGACCATCAGCGATTGACTGTAAAAGAGTGTGGCCATGGAACTGAAAGAAAGTCTTCATTTTCTTGGTTCAATCATCATAGTCTCTACTGGACACCAAGACAGGTGGTTTGTTTCCCCCATCATATTCATTGTTGCTTAAAGATGCCATAACTCAGAAAAATAAACCCAAACAGTAGCTAGTTTCGGTTGAACAGGGTTGATCAAAACAACTAGTTTAAATTGAACAAGGCTTGCCCAAAACTTCTAGTTTCGAAAGAAGAAAAAGAATCTAGAAATAACTAGCTTCGATGATGAAGACAGCAGAAAATCCAGCAAACTTAGTAGAAACTACAATTTTCGATAGTGCAATAGTTTCGGGTGATCAATCTGCACAAGTTAGTTTTGATATAATAGGACACATAACTAGTTTCGATGATGCCTTCTCTAGACAACAGTACAGACAAGTAGTTTCTATGACCAACGGAAATGCAGAGATTGTCCCCCAGTTGTTTCGATACCTCCTTCTTCAAGCTTCAGCAGGCTCCATTGATGAAAAGCTTCAAATATCAAATATAATGAAGTCACAAACTGATCCAGTGAAAAGCTTCCAAATAAGTCTCTGAACAAGAATCAATCCGAGAAACTCGAAGAAACAGTGCCAAAATCGATGAAACAGTGAAACCGATAAACCTTCAAATTCCAACAAAAATCACCTAAAATCGATCAAACAACCTGAAAAATACTCAGAAATCAAGAGCATAAAGCTCTGATACCAATTGTAGGTCCATATTTTAGAAAAAAAATACTCAAAGCGAATGATTACACACACATAGACGGAATCTGTGTGTATGGTGGTGAAACAGAGGGTAGAAACATAATTGGTGAAGATAAACAGGCAAACCACACAGGAATCAACAAAAGTATGATATGAAATTGTAAGAACAACAGATGAATTAACTCCAAATGTGTATTGATTCAGAAAACTTTTAAAGAGAGAATTTCAGGGTTACAGCCGCTATCCACACCCTAAACATTCTCTTTGATGGCCCAGACTTAGACTAAAAACAAAAAAATACATCAAAAGAAATTACAAGTAAATAAACTAAACTAACATTGTTCAAAAATACATTGATGACATCAGCTTACAAAAATAGAAGAATCTATAACCAACCCACCCCACCCCAATGCACCTTCAAGCACTTCAATTCCTGCAACCCCATCAAGTTCTATGGTACCGAGGGAATTAACGGACTCCTCCAATGGTTCGAAAGCATTGAGAATACCTTTCTCAATAGTGATTGCCCTGAAAATCTTCAAGTCCGTTATGCCATGAGCGTCTTTCAATAGCGGGCGCTCACTTTGTGGAACAGTGAAAAATGAGCTCGAGGTGTTGATGTGGCAATAGCCTTGCCATGGAATGATGTGAAGAGACTAATGACCGAGGATTTTTATACTAGGAATGAAATGAAGAAACTGAAAGCTGAATTTTGGGATCTTACCCAAGACAGTGGTGAAAACCTAGTCTACACAACTCGTTTCCACAAGTTGAGTCTCCTTGTGCCACACATGGTCACACCACTATCTCAGGGCATTGAGAAGTACATAGGCGGTCTGCCTATGAAAATCCAAGACACTGTGTTGAGAAGAAATCCCGCCACTCTTGAAGTCGCTATACGCCTAGCCGCCACGTTAACCGATAATCACGTGAAGGCGGGAACGTTGACAAGAAAGGGTACAAAGAAAACCAATAACAAGGCAACTCCATCCGAAACAACCAAAGTGGACAAACCCGAACCTTCTATCAACAACAAGAAGCGTAAGGCTAGGAACTTTGCCATCGTTACCCCCGCTGCACCCATCAACCAAGTTGCTCCCATGGCCCAAAATTTGAACAAATAGCCATATGTGGGCATCAACCCCCAATGCAACACATGCAAGTATCACCATTTCCCAACTACGTCGTGCCGCCTATGTGCAAATTGTGGAAGGTAATGTCATGTGGCTAACACTTTCCGATCTAGGCCTCGTTAATCAAGCCAACCAGGGAAACCGGGCCAACCAGCAAGTTACCAACTAAGTTGCACCGGCTATTGCTAATGGGCGTGCTTGCTATGAGTGTGGTGAACTAGTTCCGGAACCATTTCCAAAGTCTGGCTAATGCAAATAAAGGTGGTGCTCGTGGGCGTGCTTTCAACATAAACGCCAATCAAGCCCAAGCTAACAACGTTGTTGTTAATGGTACGTTTCTCGTCAATAACCAATATGCTTCCATTTTATTTGATACCAGTGCCGATAGGAGTTTTGTATCACATGAATTTGAGCCCTTACTTGCAAAAACATGAACTATGTTAGAGAAAACATTTACTATTGAGGTAGCGGATTGAAATCCCATCACTATTGACTATATTATCCGCGGTTGTTCTCTTGAGCTTTACGAACACACTTTTCTTGTCAACCTCATACCGATGTAACTAGGAAGCTTTGATATCATCATAGGTATGGATTGATTATCCAACCACCATGCCGAAGTCATTTGTTTTAAGAAGTGCATTCGAATTCCTCTTCCATCGGGCGATACGTTACGAATCTTTGGTGAAAAGCCTTGCAGCGGACTGAAACTCATGTCTGGCACAAAGGCCCAAAAATACTTACGAAAGAAGTATGTAGCCTTCTTAGTTCATGTTATTGAAAATAAGGACAAAGGGAAGGAGATTCAAGACATCCCTATCATCCGAGATTTCCCCGAGGTGTTTCCTGAAGATCTATCCAGTCTGCCGCCCGTTCAACAAGTGGAGTTTCGTATCGACCTCGTACCCTGAGCTAACCCTGTAGCCAAAGCTCCATACCGACTTGCACCTTCAGAAATGCAAGAACTTGCAAGTCAACTCCAAGAACTCTCTGAGAAAGGTTTCATTCATCAAATTCATTCACCATGGGGTGCACCTATTTTGTTCGTAAAAAAGAAGGATGGTTCATTCCGGATGTGTATTGACTATCGTGAGCTTAACAAACTTACCGTCAAGAACCGTTATCCATTGCCAAGGATTGATGATCTATTTGATCAAATCCAAGGTTCAACTTAATTTTCAAAGATTGATCTTCGATCCGGTTATCATCAACTTTGTATACATGAAGAAGATATTCCAAAACTGTCTTTAGTACAAGATACGGTCACTATGAATTTATGATTATGCCTATTGGGTTGACCAATGCACCCGCGGTTTTCATGGATCTCATGAACCGTGTATGCAAACCCTACTTAGATAAATTCGTGATCGTCTTCATTTAAGACATATTGATCTACTCCAAGACTAAAGCGGATCACGAGCAACATCTTAGGAATGAACAACTATGTGCCAAATTCTCCAAGTGTGAATTTTGGTTGAATGAAGTTCAATTCTTGGGTCATACTGTCAACGAGAAAGGAATTCATGTTGATCCTTCTAAGATTGAAGCCATAAAGAATTGGAGTACACCTAAAACCCCTACCGAGGTTTGTTCATTCCTTGGTCTAGCGGGTTAATACCATCGATTCATCTCTAATTTTTCCAAGATTGTTGTCCCTCTCACCGCTTTGACACATAAGGGTAAACCTTATGAGTGGGGACCAAAGCAAGAATGTAGAGTCTTGTTTTTTATAAGTTGATGTCATCAATGTATTTTTGAACAATGTTTAGTTAAGTTTATTTACTTGTAATTTCATTTGATGTAATTTCATGTTTTTTATTCTAAGTCTGGGCTATCGAAATTACTTAGTTTCGATTGAGGTCTGTTCAATCCAAACTAGTAGTTTCGATAGATAGGAAGTTTCGATAGGCTTGTTTTCACTTGTAAATGCTCAACCGAAACTACTAGTTTCGATGAGCATAGTTTCGATGCCTATCAGCTTCCTATAAATAGCCTAATTTGAGAATGTTTAGGGTGTGGATAACGGCAGTAACCCTAAAATTCTCTCTTTCACAGTTTTCTGAATCAGTACGAATTTGGAGTTATTTTCATCTGTTGTTCTTACATTTTCATATTATACTTGTGTTGATTCCTGTGTGGTTTGTCTTTTTATCTTCACCAATTCTGTCTCTACCCTCTGTTTCACCACCATACACATAGATTTCGACTGTGTGTAATCGATCTTTTGAGTGATTTCCAATTGAAATCTGGATCTACAATTGGTATCAGAGCTTTATGCTCTTGATTTCTAAGTATTTTCAGGTTGTTTGATCGATTTTAGGTGATTTTTGTTGGAATTTGAAGGTTTATCTATTTCACTGTTTGGCACTGTTTCATCGATTTTAGCACTGTTTCTTTAAGTTTCTCAGATTTGAAGTTTGATTAGTGTTAAGAAACTTCTTTGGAAGCTTATCGCTGGATCAGTTTGCGATTTCATTATATTTGATATTTGAAGCTTTTCATCAATGGAGTCTGCTGAAGCTTGAAGAAGGAGGTATCGAAACTACTGGGAGACAATCTCTACCTTTCTGTTGGTCATCGATACTTTTTGTCTGTAGTTTTGTCTGGAGAAGGTATCATCGAAACTAGTTATTTGTCCAGTTATATCGAATCTAACCTGTGTAGATTGATCACCAGAAACTTTTGCACTATCGAAACTAGTTTCAATCAAAACTTGTAGTTTCTACTGAGTTTGCTGGATTTTCTGTTGTCTTTATCATCGAAACTAGTTGTTCCTGGATTATGTTCTTTTATTGAAACTAGAAGTTTCGGGCAAGCCTTGTTCTATCGAAACTAGGAGTTTCGGTCAGCATCCTCACAATCAAAACTAATTGTTTCGATCAACCCTTTCACCCAAAACTAGCTACTGTTTGGGTTTATTTTTTTCTGAGTTATGGCATCTTCAAGCAACAGTGAATATGTTGGGGAAAACAAACTACCTGTCTTGGTGTCCACTAGAGACTTTGATAATTGGACCAAGAAAATGAAGACTTTCTTTCAGTTCCATGACCATACTCTTTTACAGTCAATCAGTGATGGTCCACACAAACCGGTTACTACCACTGCAGATGTTCAACGTCCCAAGCTTGTGTCTGAATATGCTGAAAATTATATTGCCTTAATTCCCAGAGATAACAAGGCTTATGGATCTATTGCTATGGCCCTTCCTATGGATGTGTTCAACATATTTTCTGAGTATACTACTACCAAAGATCTTTGGGTTGCTTTATGTACAAGGTATGAAGGAAGTGCTGAGGTTAGAGAAAGAAAGAGGGATTTGATCAAGAAGCAGTATGAGATGTTTAGTATTGTCCCTGGAGAACCCATGTCTGAATTGATCAACCGATTCTCAAGCATTGTCTCTAAGTTAAAGGTTTTGGGAACTGAGTATCCCATTGTTGAGTTAAACAAGAAGCTGCTTGATTCACTGCCCGAGGAATGGAATATGTACCGATTTACTGAAAAGCTAAGTGACTTGTCACAGCAAGAACTCTACAACATTCTGGAGTCTTATTAGTTGGAGATAAAGACGGGTGCAGTCACTGCAACTAGTCAGTCTGGAAACACAGCTCTTTTTGCTGGTCAAAGTTCCACCACTTCATCCAACAAAACTACAATGGCATACTTTCAAACTGATGTCCCACCTTCAATTTCTAGAATTCAGCCTACTGTTTCATCCACCTCTCAGAAGCCTACCACTATGATCCCTTATGAGTATCTGCCTATCATGACTACCTTCATGTCATGCTATGATGCACTGATTTCTGGAAACTTGACACCGGTTAGCTTTCAACCTGATGACTTGGAGTAGATCAACCTGGATGATTTGGAGAATATGGATATTGAATGGTGCATGGCTATGCTGACTCTGAGGGCCAAGAGATTCATCAAGAGGACTGGGATGGATAGATTCAAGCAAGGAAAGACTGTAGGGTTTGACATCAAAAGGTGAGATGCTACAACTGTGACCAGCTGGGTCATTTTGCAAGGAATTACAAGGAGCCATCAACAAAGGAGCAGCATGAAAAAAAGAATTCTTCTAGAAAGCAAGCTGCCGTCTCTCCCAAATCCACTACACCTTCCTGCTCAACAGCTCTGGTCTGTCAAGCTGATGGACACTATCATTAGGGAGATCAAGAAGGGGAAGTAGCTAACAAGTCACTGATGGTAGACATTGAAGAAAAGGAGAAATGTGTCATGATTGAACCAGCTGAGGATCTCAACGCCGTACTAGCTGAGGTAATGTCTAGACTTTACAATGCTAAATTTTGTTTAAATGAGATTCAGAAATATAGATTCATCAACCAGGCCTTGGTCGATGAACGAAATCACATAAGGTGATATATGATTATGTGGCTAAAAATGTGAAACTTTACTTAAAGAAAATTCATGATATTTCTAGAGAAAATCGATCTTTGATTGTACAACTTACTATACAAAAGAATAATAATCAAAATTTAACTGAAATACTTCAAAAGGCTGAAAAAGCAAATTTTCAAGTTGAACACATGAGTATGGATGAGAAAATTATTTTTGGAATCATTGACAACTAAATTCATAAAAAGGTCACATAAGGCATCGGGTATAACTCTCACCCTCCTCCATATTCCAAGTCTGGTAGATTTGCTGATATGCCAGTTCTTCATGTTCCCACACCCTTTGTTTGCAAGTTATCTGCTGATGACTATATTAAATCTTCAGATTCTGACAGTTTTTCTTCATGTGCAGAATCAGATTATGTAGGTTCCGAAGATGATTGTGATGAGAGTTCTAGTGAAGAAAATGTTTTAAATGAACTTGAGTCGGATGAATGTAATAATACGTTTTTGTCAAAACCAGATATTTGTGAACGTGTTGAAAATTTGTATTTTGGTCCTATGACTTTTAAGCATGACAATTTGAGAAATGACATTTCAAAGTTAAGAATGCTTTACCTTTTATTCCTAAATCTGTAAATGCTATGAGTTGTATTGCAAACTTTTAAAGTGCATGAGTTGTTGTGACTAATATTCCACAAGAATCAATGAGCAATTTAGAATTTTTCAGATTAAATGAAGATCAAAGTCTTTAAGAAAGACTTGTTGAAGAAAGAGTTGCCTCTAGTTCTGTCTCAACATCACAATCATCTTCATCATCTTGTGAGGAAAATTACCAGGTAAGCCAACATGTGATAAAGTTTGTTTTAGTTGTGGAGAATCTAATCATGTTTTCAAGACATGTAAATTGTCTACATATCGTTTTGAAGAAGAAAACGTACCATCTTTTTTTCAAAATTTAGTGGATTGTGTTTCAAATGTTTTCTCAAAATCACAACATATTAGAACGCTGCGACATAAATGGATTAAAAATGCTAAAAACTGGTCAAAAAGGATTTGGAAAATTAAGAATATTGATCTATTTGATAAAACATTAAAGGAGGATACTGACTATGATTTCCGAAATAAATATTGCAAAATTAAGAAGTTCCAAGTTAGCAATGGCTTGGGTATAAATGTCTATATGATTCATTTTGTGTAGAGATAATCAAGGAGGACTGGAGACAATATCTGGCATGTTGACAGTGGTTGCTCAACACATATGACTGGTCATTTTTCTTTATTGCAAAATTATCGTCCAATAGATGGAGATTTTGTCGCCTTTGCAGGAAATCCAAGAGGAGGAAGATTGAAGGACAAGGAACTGTGTCCAACGATGTAAATAGCTTGGAGAATGTTAACTTCGTCCCACAGCTGAAGTATAATATGATGAGTGTGTCCCAGATTTGTGATAAAGACTTTTGTGCCCTCTTCAACTCCAGAGAATGTTTGATTCTGAATCCTGGAGTGGTTATTCCCGAAAGACCTAATCCACATGTGTGCCCCTCGAAGATTCAATACATACAGTCTGGATATGAATATCCCATCAGGAATCGAATCCTGCTTTCTCTCAAAAGTTTCAAAAGATGAGTCCTTTCTTTAGAAAAAAAGATTAGGACACGTGAATTTCAATACAATGTCACCGGTTTACCTCTAAAAGACTTCTCACCCGTGGAACATTGTCTTTCCTTTTCCAAGGGCAAGCAACACAAATCAACTCACAAGCCCAAAACCACCAATTCCATTGACTCCCTTCTTCAATTGCTTCACATGGATCTCTTCGGTTCTGTGAGTGTCATGAGTCATGGAAGGAAATCCTACTGCTTGGTGGTAACCAATGACTTCTCTCGGTTTACTTAGGTATTCTTCCTGGCAAAGAAAGATGACATGCCAGAGACTCTGAAGATTCATCTGCTACAAATCGAGAATCTGTTCAATCTAAGCGTGAAGACTATTCGCAGTGATCATGGCACTGAGTTCAATAATGCCATTCTGGATTCTTTCTGTGAAAGTAAGGGTATCTCTCGGCAGTTCAGTGCACCATGCACTCCTCAACAAAATGGTGTAGCTGAACGAAGAAATCGTACGTTGATAGAAGCAGCAAGGACTATGATCGTTGATTCTAAGCTTCCTGTCATGTTTTGGGCCTAGGCAGTTAATACTGCATGCTTTGTACAAAATCGAGTTCTCATCACCAAAAGCTGCAACAAGACACCTTATGAAATTATGTATAAGCGCAGGCCCGTTATTGATTTCTTCAGGAAGTTTGGGTGTGTTTGCACAATGTTGAATACTTCTGATCAGCTGAACAAGTTTGAAGCTAAAGCGGATGAGTGCTATTTCATGGGCTATTCCTCTAACCAAAGAGCTTTTCGTGTTTACAACAAGAGTCGAAGGATTGTACTGGAGTCCATTGATATCAACTGGCATGAAAGCAATCATACGGACGCAGGGGACGGTCCTGATTGGGTTTTTGATGTCAAGTCTTTGTTTAAATCATTTAATCTTCCTGATTTCACTAACATATCTGTCTCAGCTAATCCTCTTATGTCTGTGAATATACTAGGTACCTCTACTGCTTCAGGCTCTTCATTATCAAGTGAACATATCGATGTTCCTTCTATAATAGCTAATGTTGAATCCACTTAGGACTCTTTAGACGTTGTGGCAACAAGTGAAACTGTTGAAGAAACTCCTCCAATAGTGGATGTTTCTCTATAATCATCTGTTGAAGATCCTATTGATGATGAAGCTGGCCTTCCTGACAATAACATTACTAATCTGGATGAACACTTGGATGAAGATGAGATTCCACAGTTAAGAATTCACAAGGATCATCCTACAGACAACATCATTGGTCCACTCAATGTGGGAGTCTGAACACGTAGTGCCACTGAAGCAATGAATGATGATCTCTTCTCTTGCTTCATATCTCAAGTTGAACCTAAGAATATCAAAGTTGCTTTGCTTAAGAATAGTTGGGTAGAGACCATGCAGGAAGAATTTCAGCAGTTCAACAAGTTACATGTGTGGAAGATGGTAGACCTTCCAAAGAACAAAGTCCCAATCAGCACTCATTAGGTATTTCGTAACAAGAAGGATGAAGGAGGAATCGTGATTCATAACAAAGCCAGGTTGGTGGTTCAGGGGTTTTATCAAGAAGAAGGGATTGACTTTGAGGAAGTCTTTGCACTAGTGGCTCGCTTGGAAGCCATCAGAATGTTTCTCGCATATGCAGCCTATATGGACTTCACAGTTAATCAGATGGATGTCAAAAGCGCATTTCTGTATGGAAAGGTTCAAGAGGAAGTTTATATCAAGCAGCCACCGGGTTTCATTGATCCAAGCTATCCTGACAGAGTTTACCAACTTGACAAGGCATTGTACGTTCTCCATCAAGCACCTCGTGCGTGGTATGAGACATTATCTAAGCATCTGTTTGATAATGGTTTCACACGAGGGGCAATTGACCAAACTTTGTTTAAAAGAAAGGATGGTGCGGATACCATTTTGGTGCAAATCTACGTTGCTGATATCATTTTTGGATCCACAACTCCTCGGTTGTGTAAAGAGTTCGAGGAAGTGATGCATTCTAAGTTTGAAATGAGCTCTGTGGGAGAAATGAAGTTCTTCCTTGGTTTGCAAGTAGATCAGTCTGAGTTGGGAATTCTTATCTATTAAGAGAAATATGTCAAAGAAATCCTGACCAAGTTCAAAATGACTGAGTCTCATCCCTACAAGACTCCTGTGGAAGTTCGACATTTTCTGTCTCCTGATTTGGATGGTGAAAGCGTTGATCACCACCTCTATCGCTCGATGATAGGATCTCTCATGTATCTCACTGCTAGCAAACCAGACATCATGTTCGCAGTGTGCTCGTGTGCACGCTTTCAGGCTAATCCTAAACTCTCTCATTTAATTGCTGTCAAACATATTTTAAGGTATTTTAAGTACAGGCCAAAACTTGGGCTTTGGTATCCCAGAAATAACTTGTTTGATCTTTTGGCTTATTCAGATTCAGACTACGGGGGATTCAACTTAGACCAAAAATCCACTTCTGGGGTTATCAGTTCCTTGGCAACTGTAAGGCCCCTTTCCCGGGTGACCTCACTTGTTGGATTTACTCATAAACATAGTCATAAATACTGAACTTAAATTTAAAACATTCATCATTCAATTACATAATCAAAACAGCGGAAGTCTTTACGAATAAAACATAACATATTCTTAACAAACAAAAGTGGGATGTCAGTCTTGTGCCGGGTAACCTTCACGCCATCGCACGACCTTTTCTTCCTTTACCTGAAATGTATACTAAAGTCAGCTAACGCTGGTGAGTTCTAGTTTAATGCGTTTAGATATAAACATTCTTTTCTTTACTTCATAAATAAGCATTATTATAAAGTCATTCATATAAATACGTATTCATAACTTTTGCTTTTCTTTCATCTTTCTTTATCTTTATTAAGGTGATTACATATATATATATATATATGCGTTCACCCTTTTTCTTTTCACTTTTCTTAACATTCTTTCCTTATCTTTCTTACGTGATTACATAGATATGCATTCACCTTTACTTTCTTTACCATTTATTGGTCATACACATAAGGGTGATCAACCCATCTTACGGTACGTATATCACAAAGACATACGCCCTCGAGCTACCGTCGTAGCCCTTTTACTCGTCCGGTCCTAGAAACCGTCCGCCTTAACTTTGGTCCGGCCAACCTTCGGCCGTCCTTCTTTACCGTCCTACCGTCGTAGTCCGTCATATTCGCCCGTCTGCCATAAGGCATCCGTTTCCCACTTGAGCTAATTATGCAGCCGCATATTGTTTTAGCGACTTACTCCACCGTAGTGGCCTTTAATTAGTCTAACTTTCTAGACTTCCTTCTCTAGCTGCATAATAGTCAAGTGGTCGTCCGTCTACCGTAGTAGCCGTTAGCTTCGTTTCCGTCCATAACGTATACTTACATTCTTAGCATGCAATATATATATTTATAAAGCAAGATTTCATTTATTTACGTTATACCATTCATTCATTCATTCTTTGTAAACATACGTGTTGTTCTTTGTTCATAATTCATTATTCACTTTCATATGTATCTACACATATACCTTAATATATCACGTATGGTCACATTGACATTCATTTCATTTATTCATTTAGTGTATACATTTCAGCCCCAAAACATTTATAAATCATTTGCACATAACTTAGAAGGGGGCACATAGAACTCACCTGATGGGCGGGTCCCTGAAGTATAATAGCTGGTTTCGAAACGTCACTAAGGTCACCCACTATTTGTATAATAAAGTCATACATATAAGGTAGGGCTCCTAAATGACACTAGACATTACTGTTCTTGAACTCAGTAGTTTCGGGAGGTGGGTCGCATCGAAACTATGGTAGTTTCGAGCTATGGTCTTACACTCGAAACTAGGTAGTTTCGAGTCATAATCCTTCTATCGAAACTAGGTAGTTTCGAGTCATAATCCTTCTATCGAAACTAGGTAGTTTCGAGTCATTAACTTATGAAAAATCTTAGTTTAGGTTCAAGGTGACACTCGAAACTAGGTAGTTTCGAGTCCTGAGTTCCTATCGAAACTATAGTAGTTTCGAGTCATTGGCTGCTATCGAAACTAGATAGTTTCGAGTCATGGGTCTGCATCTTCCCTGACCAGAACCTTGCTCCAGCCAACTTATTTCCAATCGATTAAACCTTGAACATTTTACGTTAAACACCTTCCTTTATCGTTCTTGAGTTCAAATACGTGATTTGTTTCAAGTTTCATATGCAAAAATCGTATCTTTATTTGATTTAAACCCGAGACATGCAAAGACTCAGAATCATAGGCGATGCTTACCTCAACAGGCCCGATTTCTGTTGCTATGCGCTGAAATGGTGGAGTCGGATGATTCCCGAGCCCTTGAGTCTTCTCCTTGCGGTTTTCTTCACAAGCCGATCGCTCTCTCTCTCTCTCTCTAGTATTCTTGCGCAGGAAGATGAAATGAGAGGGGTTTGGGTTGAAGCTGCTGTTTTGTAATGGGGTTTCCCCCTTTTCTTTTCGGCCCATGGGCCGAAATTTTGGCCAAGCCCACTTTATTTCCCTTTTCTATTTGTCTTGTCATTATTTGGGATGTTACAAGTCTACCCTCCTTAATGAGGTTTCGTCCTCGAAACATGTTACACGTTAAACAACTGGGGATACAGTTCCTTCATCTCGTCTTCTTTCTCCCAAGTAGCCTCGGACCCCTTTCTGTGTTTCCATTGTATTTTGACTAAAGGGATCGACTTATTGCGTAATCGTTTCTCGGCTCTGTCAAGAATAGCTATTGGTTCTTCTACATAGTTCAAGCTGTTATCCACTTCGATTTCGTCATAAGGTATGTGAGCCGTATCGTCAGCAAGGCACTTGCGTAAGTGTGATATGTGGAATGTAGGGTGTATTCCACTAAGCTCGACGGGTAGGTCGAGTCTGTAAGCAACTTGACCCACTCTTGCTACAATCTCGAAAGGTCCAACAAACCTTGGACTTAGTTTGCCACGCTTTCTGAACCGAATGATTCCTTTCCACGGTGATACTTTCAACAGTACCATGTCCCCTACTTGAAACTCTAAATCCCTCCTTCTCTTATCCGCGTATGATTTCTGTCTGTCTTTTGCGGCTTTCATACGAGCCTTGATTTGATCAAACTTCTCAGAAGTAGCTTTGACCACTTCGAGACTTGCAAAATCCTTCTGTCCAATTTCCCCCCAACAAACCGGGGTCCTACATTTCCTCCCATACAACATTTCAAATGGCGGCATGCCAATAGTCGAGTGATAGCTGTTGTTATATGAAAATTCTGCCAATGGTAGATGGCTGTCCCAACTCCCACCGAAGTCAATGATACAGGCCCGGAGCATGTCCTCCAAGGTCTGAATGGTCCTTTCCGATTGTCCATCGGTTTGGGGGTGGTAAGCGGTGCTGATGTTCAGTCTAGTGCCCATTGCTTCATTGAATTTCTTCCAAAACCTTGACGTGAATCTAGTATCCCTGTCAGACACAATCGACAGCGGCATACCATGTCTGCTCACAATTTCCTTGATAAATACTTCTGCTAGCTTTTCAGAAGAAGAAGTTTCTCGTATTGGCAAGAAGTGAGCACTCTTTGTCAAGCGCTCGACGATCACCCAAATGGTATCATTGCCTTTAGCTGTTCGCGGTAGCTTGGTAATGAAGTCCATCGTGATCTCCTCCCACTTCCATTCCGGTATTGGTAAAGGTTGCATTTTACCGCATGGTTTCTGGTGCTCGGCCTTAACTAGAGAACACGTTAGGCACTTGCTCACGTATTCTGTCACATCATTCTTCATGCCAGGCCACCAATATTCTTTCTTCAAGTCTTGATATATTTTGTTTGTCCCGGGGTGGATAGAATAGCGAGACTTATGGGCCTCATCGAGTATTTTGGCTCTAAGCTTACCAATCTTAGGTATCCACATCCGGCCAAACCTAGTTCGTACCCCGTATGCATTCGCATCTAAGTTCCCTTGTTGTCCTACTATTCTTTCCCGTTTCACATTTCTTTCTAACAATGCTTCATCTTGTGCCTTTGATATTTCACCCATTAAGTCTGGTGTTATAATTAACTGACACGCTTTGATCCGGATAGGTGCCGATTCTTCCTTTCTACTTAAAGCGTCAGCCACTACGTTTGCCTTGCCTGGATGGTACAATATCTCACAGTCATAGTCTTTCAGTAGCTCTAACCATCTTCTTTGCCTCATGTTTAGTTCCTTTTGTTCGAAAAAGTATTTCAAGCTTTTGTGATCGGAGTAGATGGTGCATTTAACTCCATACAAGTAGTGTCTCCATATTTTCAACGCGAAAACTACTGCTGCTAATTCTAGATCATGTGTTGGGTAGTTAACTTCATGAACCTTTAGTTGCCGCGATGCATAAGCAATTACCTTTCCTCGTTGCATGAGTACGCACCCTAATCCTTGCCCTGAAGCGTCAGAGTAGACTACTAAGTCTTCATTTCCCTCAGGTAGTGTTAATACTGGAGCTTGAGTTAATTGTGTCTTAAGTTCCTCAAACGCGTTGTTTTGGGTTGGACCCCATTCATACTTTGCTTCCTTCCGTGTCAGTTTGGTTAGCGGCGAGGCAATTCTTGAGAAATCTTGGATGAACCTTCGATAGTAGCCTGCCAACCCTAGAAAGCTTCGTATCTCTGTTGGTGTCTTTGGGATGTTCCATTCCTTTACTGTCTCGATCTTTGCAGGATCCACCATGATGCCGTTTGGGTTTATTACATGACCTAGGAATTGGACTTCCCTAAGCCAGAACGCGCATTTGGAGAATTTTGCGTACAACTTTTCCTGCTTTAGCACCTCCAATATTTCTCTTAGGTGACAGTGGTGATCACCTTCATTCTTTGAATATATGAGGATGTCATCTATAAAAACTATTACTGATCGATCCAACATGGGTCGGCATACTCTGTTCATTAAATCCATAAATGCTGCTGGTGCGTTAGTTAATCCGAAGGACATCACGAGAAATTCATAATGCCCATAACGCGTACGAAACGCAGTTTTCGGTACATCTTCCTCTCTTACTTTCAATTGGTGGTAACCCGACCTGAGATCAATCTTTGAGAACCAACTCGCGCCTGGTAATTGATCAAAGAGGTCGTCTATTCTAGGCAGTGGGTATTTGTTCTTTACTGTTCTCTTGTTCAGTTCACGGTAGTCGATGCACATGCGCATGCTGCCGTCCTTTTTCTTTACAAATAATACCGGAGCGCCCCATGGTGAGATGCTCGGTCTGATAAATCCTTTCTCTGTTAATTCTTCAAGTTGGGACATTAATTCTTTCATTTCTGACGGAGCCAATCGGTATGGTGCCTTGGCAACGGGCTCAGCTCCTGGCAGTAAGTCAATCTGAAATTCTATTTCCCGATCGAGCGGCAAACTAGGTAGGTCCTCTGGGAACACTTCTGGAAAATTGCACACCACGGGTACATCTTTTAGCTCTTTCGTTTTCATTCTATCGTCAATAACATACGCCAGATAAGCTTCGCAACCGCGCCTCATGTAACTTTCGGCCTTGATCATCGAGATGACGTTCGGCATTGTGCTATTCCAGTCACCATAAACCGTAATCGGACTGCCGTCAGTGGCCTTGAGATGTATCATCTTTCGTTTACATATGATTTGAGCTTCGTTGGCAGCTAACCAATCCATGCCCAATACTACATCGAATCCTCCTAAGGTTAGAAGGTACAATTTAGATGGAAACTTATGGCCCTCTATTTCTACCATGCAATCGTCAGTCACTTGGATGACTACTGAGTTTTTACCAATAGCAGTTTGTACGCTAAAGGCCCTTATAAGGCTAGTGATTGTGCAGTCTAATTTGCGGCTAAATGCAGTGGATATAAAACTTTTACTAGCACCAGAATCAAACAGAATAGCAGCATGTTCATCATTTACTAGGAACGTACCCGACACGACGTCAGGGTTTCCTCTTGCTTCTTCCTCGGTTAAAGCATAGGCCCGAGTCCTAGCCTTTGGCTGTTCCTTTTCCTTTTCTTTTCCCGAACCAGATTGGCCGGCCTTCCTGCAGTTCTTTGTCAGATGTCCAAACAATCCACATACTTGACACTTGACGTCTCTTACACATTCTCGAGAGAAGTGCCCCGGCTTCCCGCACTTATAGCATGTGATGGTGCCGATTTTACATTCGCCAAGATGTTGCCTTCCACATTTCTTGCATGTTTCATATTCGTCCGACCTTGGCTTCTTAGTTTCAGTTGTTACGTTCCCTCTTCCTGTGCCTCTAGACGGGTTCTCCCACTTTCTCTTTTGGGTCTCTGTTGGTGGGTCCTCATTGGCATAATCGTCGTAGACGATTCCGCTCAGATTCACTACCGACTCGAAGGTCGAGGGTAGGTTAGCTTTTACATGAACACGGACCCGCTGTGGCAATCCATTAACATAGTACTTGATCAAACGATCTTCAGTTTCCACCAGGTGTGGTACTAGTTGAGCCAGTTCATTGAATCTTGATGTATACTGGCGATGAGTCTTGTTGCCAGCCTTGAAGTTCAGGAACTCGTTATCCACACGATCAATCTCATTTTGTGGGCAGAACTTTTGGATTACGAGCTTTTTCAAGTCCTCCCATGTCATTCTGGCAAGAGCATGTGGTGACTTTGTTCTTTGAATATTTCTCCACCAACCTAGTGCTTCATTGGTGAAAGAATGAGCAACATATTTAACAGCTTGGTCTGGTCGACACTCGCTGATGTTGATGACTGCGTTCATCCTCTCGATCCATTCGAACGTGGCCACCGAATCCTTGGTTCCATCAAACTTAGGTGGGTCTCCGTCCTTGAATCCTTTGTAAGTACACCCACGATTGCTTGCTGCCACTTTTACTTCATCCCCGTCACTATCATAAATTTTCTCTTCATTGTTCCCTTCATCCTCCTCTTTACTTTTCTTTATTGCCTCAGATAGTAGATCAGGCAATACCTTCTTCAGTGTGAGCACAACTTCACGGGCAATAGCATCCCTGACTTCGGGTTCCAACTGTATCGGCCCTGGATTGTCGTCTCCAGCTGGGGTCACTTCTGTTTCGTGTACACTCTCGGTGTGTTCCGCGTGCACACTCTCTTCTTCTTCTAGTCTTTGATTCAACGGAGGTCTACCTCGTCGGCCAGTGCGACCGCATCGGCGTCCAGTTCTTCCTCCGCCAGCCATAATTTCTTAATTTCCTGATAGTCATAAAGGGAATACATCAATGTCATTACTTCAGATCATAGTTTGGAACAGTACGAGCAAGGTAAATTTTTAATTACAGTGACCGGTTTGTGATTACTAATTTACATTGCTTTTCGGGTTCAAAACTCTTCAAATCGGTTGTGACATTGACATCTATTTGTTCTAAGTTAAGGTATCTATCCTTATTTAGAGCATTAGCTTTAGTACTTACTTACCGTGCTGCGTTGACGTTGGTTACCCATACTGACATCCGTGCGTTGGTCCCATAATCAGTTTGAGTCCAGACATTTAGGGATGTCTGAATCTCTCAAACTATTGCTCTGATACCAACTTGTAAGGCCCCTTTCCCGGGTGACCTCACTTGTTGGATTTACTCATAAACATAGTCATAAATACTGAACTTAAATTTAAAACATTCATCATTCAATTACATAATCAAAACAGCGGAAGTCTTTACGAATAAAACATAACATATTCTTAACAAACAAAAGTGGGATGTCAGTCTTGTGCCGGGTAACCTTCACGCCATCGCACGACCTTTTCTTCCTTTACCTGAAATGTATACTAAAGTCAGCTAACGCTGGTGAGTTCTAGTTTAATGCGTTTAGATATAAACATTCTTTTCTTTACTTCATAAATAAGCATTATTATAAAGTCATTCATATAAATACGTATTCATAACTTTTGCTTTTCTTTCATCTTTCTTTATCTTTATTAAGGTGATTACATATATATATATATATGCGTTCACCCTTTTTCTTTTCACTTTTCTTAACATTCTTTCCTTATCTTTCTTACGTGATTACATAGATATGCATTCACCTTTACTTTCTTTACCATTTATTGGTCATACACATAAGGGTGATCAACCCATCTTACGGTACGTATATCACAAAGACATACGCCCTCGAGCTACCGTCGTAGCCCTTTTACTCGTCCGGTCCTAGAAACCGTCCGCCTTAACTTTGGTCCGGCCAACCTTCGGCCGTCCTTCTTTACCGTCCTACCGTCGTAGTCCGTCATATTCGCCCGTCTGCCATAAGGCATCCGTTTCCCACTTGAGCTAATTATGCAGCCGCATATTGTTTTAGCGACTTACTCCACCGTAGTGGCCTTTAATTAGTCTAACTTTCTAGACTTCCTTCTCTAGCTGCATAATAGTCAAGTGGTCGTCCGTCTACCGTAGTAGCCGTTAGCTTCGTTTCCGTCCATAACGTATACTTACATTCTTAGCATGCAATATATATATTTATAAAGCAAGATTTCATTTATTTACGTTATACCATTCATTCATTCATTCTTTGTAAACATACGTGTTGTTCTTTGTTCATAATTCATTATTCACTTTCATATGTATCTACACATATACCTTAATATATCACGTATGGTCACATTGACATTCATTTCATTTATTCATTTAGTGTATACATTTCAGCCCCAAAACATTTATAAATCATTTGCACATAACTTAGAAGGGGGCACATAGAACTCACCTGATGGGCGGGTCCCTGAAGTATAATAGCTGGTTTCGAAACGTCACTAAGGTCACCCACTATCTGTATAATAAAGTCATACATATAAGGTAGGGCTCCTAAATGACACTAGACATTACTGTTCTTGAACTCAGTAGTTTCGGGAGGTGGGTCGCATCGAAACTATGGTAGTTTCGAGCTATGGTCTTACACTCGAAACTAGGTAGTTTCGAGTCATAATCCTTCTATCGAAACTAGGTAGTTTCGAGTCATAATCCTTCTATCGAAACTAGGTAGTTTCGAGTCATTAACTTATGAAAAATCTTAGTTTAGGTTCAAGGTGACACTCGAAACTAGGTAGTTTCGAGTCCTGAGTTCCTATCGAAACTATAGTAGTTTCGAGTCATTGGCTGCTATCGAAACTAGATAGTTTCGAGTCATGGGTCTGCATCTTCCCTGACCAGAACCTTGCTCCAGCCAACTTATTTCCAATCGATTAAACCTTGAACATTTTACGTTAAACACCTTCCTTTATCGTTCTTGAGTTCAAATACGTGATTTGTTTCAAGTTTCATATGCAAAAATCGTATCTTTATTTGATTTAAACCCGAGACATGCAAAGACTCAGAATCAGAGGCGATGCTTACCTCAACAGGCCCGATTTCTGTTGCTATGCGCTGAAATGGTGGAGTCGGATGATTCCCGAGCCCTTGAGTCTTCTCCTTGCGGTTTTCTTCACAAGCCGATCGCTCTCTCTCTCTCTCTCTCTAGTATTCTTGCGCAGGAAGATGAAATGAGAGGGGTTTGGGTTGAAGCTGCTGTTTTGTAATGGGGTTTCCCCCTTTTCTTTTCGGCCCATGGGCCGAAATTTTGGCCAAGCCCACTTTATTTCCCTTTTCTATTTGTCTTGTCATTATTTGGGATGTTACAGCAACCGCCTTATTTCCTAGCAATGTAAGAAACAGACCCCCGTTTCCCAATCCACAACCGAAGCCGAATACATTGCCGCAGCCCTTTGCTGTTCCCAAGTAAGGTGGATCCACCATCAAATGCTTGATTATGGGATCACCTTCCATGAAACCCCTATCCTATGTGACAACACCGTCGTTCCCCGTATCACTAAAAATCTTGTTCAGAATTCAAAAACCAAACACATTGAGATCAAATATCACTTCATCCGTGACTGTGTCGAAAAGAAACATATCAAAATTTTTGAAATCAAAACCGACAAGCAAACTGCTGACATCTTTACAAAAGCATTTGATTCTGCCAAATTTGAGAAATTGGTGGAGATGCTCGGCGTGATCAAATTTCAGTAACCCTTGTGCATATTGTCTCTTCTATTTAAACTTGTTAATCGGGAAGATTTCCAAAAAGATTTTATTTTTCTGTATAGTTGTTTCCTTTTTCAGTTTGTGACAGCAAAACTTTTGGGGGAGAAATTGGAATTTGTAGTTAGTAAGAAAAAGATTTGCTTTGTATAGTCAAAATGAAAAGAAAATATTTATTTTGTTTATTGTTTGCTTAAGAAAAACTCACTATAAGTATCATGTTTTGTTTCAGGAAAATCGGATCCGACCTTGTGAGAAATGATAGGGTCTGATCACACTTCTTGAACATGGAATGGAACATAAGCAATAGTTCTTACTGAGGTATAGCCGGTAGGCCCGACATATGGTTATAACTCTTTAGTAGTGTGAAAATCTAATTCTCAATCGTACACGTGTGTTTAAACGCATTTTTGAAACATCGAACCCATTTTAAGCTAAGAAAACTGATTCAATCAGATATAGGCTTACGTGTTGGATTCTGATTCATGCGCCAGCTGACCGTCAAAGTAACGAAAGTTACTGCCGATGAACCCGTCTATTTTGCTTACGTAAAGATCTCAGGAGTTCATCTTTTTCCCATCCACTTGGATGATTTGACCCCGTCTGTTTTGAGTACGCAAAGATCTCGGGTGTTCAACCTTTTCCTATCCACTTGGATAATTTTACGGCTTCTTCTGTTTTGCTCACGCAAAGATCTTGAATGTTCGTACCATTTTAATATCTACTTGAATATTTTTCATTTTACAACTTCTGATATCCAGTTGGATCTTATTTTACTTTTGGCGGTGATTTTGACTTACCAAGATGGTACCCTGGTTAAACTATAAGAGATGATAAGATGAATGCAGGTATTTCTTTAGGATTGATAGACTTTAAAAACCATTTTATTTTAAAATGTGGGGTACGCCATGTTTCGTGCTCAAATGGTACCTCTTAATCACATGAAATCATTATACAAACAAATGTTCGGGTTTATCTTGCACAAATATCGGCTATCTTCAGGGATTCACAGTAGCTGAGTGCAAAATGAAGTGTTTCAAGGGTTTTGATCAGACATGATCTCACGTTGGATCTTTTCCAAGGCTAAGTGTTCATACATTTTATTGTTTTTACTTTTATTTTTTTATAATAAATTTCTTAATCTTCCTTATTAGCTTGTTTAAGTAGTTTACATATGAAATTTTTTCTTTTGTTTTTGTTCAAGTATATCAAGCCACCCGAAAGTATCTCATGTCACCCGAAACAACATCCCCATCGAAACTACTCAAACCGCCCAAAACTTCCTCCCACCCGAAAATACTCTACCCTATCGAAACTAATAGTTTCGACAGGGGCATTTTGGTCTTTTGTCAAGCTCAAATTAAATGACTTCATAATCAGACTCCTTCTCATGCTCATTCTCACTCTCACTCTCCGAAACCCTTTCCACCTTCGTTTTCACACACAAAAGCTAGAGATTCATCGGTCTAAGTTTGCGAAATCAGTATATCTTATCTAATTCCTCCGTCGTCTTCTTCATCAGGTTTGATTACTCAAAGTTCTTACTACTGTTTCATATAGCGAAGGCTAGGGTTTCATTTTTACCCTTGTTACGACTGAAATCGTATATTTAGGGTCGTTTCATGCTTAGAATCTGTTTATCAATTCACCATTGTTAAAATCTCACTCTTTTATTGCGTATTTATGCAGACTACAGCTGATACCTTGGTAAGAAGGAGTTTCGGTCCTCACAGGCTTCTTTTTCTTGCCTTTTCTACTTAGTTTTTTACGTATTTGCTTTGATTGATTTAGTCAATAAGTCTGTTTATTTGTCTGTATATAACTTTTTCTTGATTGTCCTTGCTCTTTGAAGTACTGCCTTTTAATCAGTGTTTGGTATCGAAACTAATAGCTTCGGGAAAAAGGTGTCCTTTAAAAAATATAATTTCAAATTTGAGCAAATTTCGTTTAGCGAAACTAGTTGTTTCGATACCAAAGCTTGCACGAAACTAAGTGGTTTCGATTAGGGTTACTCACCCGAAACTAGTAGTTTTGATCAGGCTTCTCTGAAATTTTCTAAGTGTTGGACTGATTTTTGATAATTTTTGTTTCTGATAGTCATGGATCTTCTATTTGTGAAGAAGCACAATGTCTGTGCCTTTCTTAATGTTGCTGATACCAAGAGTGAGGGATTTGTACCTGTGCTTAATTTTCTAGCTAACTCTAATGTGAGCTTTGCTATAAGTCACAACTTACCCATTTTTGAAGCCACAATCAGGCAATTCTGGGCCACTGCTGCAAGAGTATCCATCAACAATGTGGAGCACATAAGAGCAACCGTGTACAACCAAGAAGTTCTATTTTCTGAGGTCATAATAAGAGAGGTACTGTAGTTTGGTGATAATCATGAAGCCCTGTGGAATTTCCTAGTTTCTACATCAGAGAATGTTTCAGAAGAATGGATCACCGAGATGAGTTCAAAAGTGGGCAGATCACAAAGACATTCCTTACCCCTCACTGGAGGTATATTGTGCATGTGTTCTCATTCACTACATCTCAATCAAAAAAGGTGATTTTGACTCTGCCAATGCCATGGTGGCATCTGCTATTCTTGGCTTGATCAAAGGGAGGGATTATCATTTTTCTGGGTTGGTATTCAAACAACTTATAGAGAATCTCACTGGAAGAGTAAGAGACAAATTTCTCGTGTACCGAAGATTTCTACAAATGATTATTAACCACATTCTACCAAATCTTCAACATGAAGGACCTGTTCTTGTTCTTGATCATATGATAGCCAAGACCCTCAGTTATATGAAGAGTTCTAGTTCAAGATCGAACATGATAGTTGTGGACATTCCACTCTTTGGGCATGTGATTGGAGAAGTAGAACATGTAGTCCCTGATATCGATCCTGATGAAGTCATTGAATCATCGTCATCTAAAGAAGAAGAAGAACAAGAAGCAGAATAGGGTCAAGGGAACCAAGAGCCGGATGTTGAAGCTGAATAACACATAGAGCAAGATGTTGAACAACCTATCTTGGAAGCTCCTTTCATTGAACAATTGATAGAGAATCTTGAGCCTGTGATTGAAGAGCAACTTGTTGAAAACATAGAAGCTGAAGCACATGTTGAAGCTGAGTCAAGTGAAACCTTGGACGAAGGCATTTACGGTACAAAGTATGATCAGTGGGATAATGACTCCGAAGATGAGGAGCAGACTGAGCTTCCTGCATCCTCCTCCAAGAGACAAGCTGACTCAATTTCTGACTATGAAAAGGAAGAACCCCTAGCCAAGAAAATCAAGACAGGTCTGGAATCTTTAACCTCTTCATCAGAATCACTTTTTGACATTCCAGAACACCTAACACCCACTCATTCACCTATTCATGTTCCACCACCCACACCACAACCATCTCCACAACAAGCAGTTGTTCCTACACCACCTGCATCCCCTGCCCCTGACCTATCACCATCAGTTCCAAGAGTCAAAACCCTAAGCCTAGAGGTGAAAAAGTTACAGGAGAAAGTAACAAAACAAGATAAAGTTATAGAGGGTTTGAAGACCGAACTGAGTGAGTGCAAGGAAGAAGTAAAAGATCTTAGGCTGGAAGTTGGAGGTTTACATACCCAACTAGATGTTCAGCAGACTCAACTCGAAACTCAACCAAGGTTAATCTCTCAACAACAACAAGATTTTAAGCCTTTATCTAACATATTTGAGCAACTCAAGGCTTCAATGGTTAAATCTTCTCAGCAAGGAACCCCTTCCACAGTTCATGGGGAGACCACTTCTGCTGGTGGACCTTCTTCCCCAGCCTTTTTTACAAATCCTCAGTCTGCATTGACTATCTTCACTGGCCCGGTTGCCAAGACAAAGGAATCTGTGAAAGTCAAGATTGAAGAAACTGAATATGATCTTCCATCAGCTAGTGAAAGGACAGCTACTAGGGAAAGATGAAAAGGAAAAGAATCAAGTGTTGATGTTGTTATTTTTGATGAAGAAGAAGTTGGATCAGATCATGAGTTGGATGAACTACTAAAGCAAGTTGATGACTTTTGAACAATTAAAGATTACCCTGAAATTGTTACATTAGGTGAAGAACAAGGAGATAAGCTCAAGTATTTCACAGAAGAAGGAAATGAGTTTGATGCTCCATCAGATAATGAGATGGAGGACCAGAATTTCAAAGTGACCTTTGTTGAGCCTATGAACACTGAAGCTCCAACAGCAACACCAACACCAACTGCAACAGGAGCTAATACTCCATATGTTCAGGCCTCAGATCCTAGAAGGTCTTGGTTCAAAGAACTACCAGCTCAGGAACCATCAAAGCACTATGAGTGGTTTGCTGAGTATCAAGAGTTAAAATGGCCACCAGTTGGGTGGAAGTACGATAAAGAACATTCACTTTTCATAGTCAGAAGATACAAAGAAGGAGTAGAGCACTTCAAGTGTCCTCATGACTTCAGCTCCCTCCCTGAATATGACTTAAGAGCCCTTGTCAAGCTACCTCTACAAAACCCTGGAGATGTGGGCATTGCAAGAGATTTTGAGACCTTCTTAAGAAATCAGACCTTCAATGATTTCAGGTCCCTGACCACTGCTAAACCAACAAGAGTTATCTCCAAGACTAGAATTCATCCCAGAACTAAAAGGCCTTAGGTAAGCCTTTGGTACAAGCCGGCAGAAACTGTCAAATCCATCTTACTGCCACGATTAGTACTAGTCCAGCTTCAGAATTTTAGAAAATGCTTTTACAACTCCACCATTGGAAGTGCAGTGATTGAATGTGAAGGAATGGAAGACATCCATATTTTTTAGCCCATGGAGCTATTAAATTTCAACCTGAGGATCTTGAAGTGTTTTTCAACAAACCTATAAAGATCTTTAATGAAGATGATGAAGCTGATGCCAATGCATATCAAAGGGTGGTGACTATTAATGCGAAGCCTCACCTTCAAAAACCAAGTCAAGAGCCAACCGCTTAGCAAAGAATTGAAGACATTGATGCAGCAGATAGGGGGAGATTGTAGAGTCCTGTATTTTTATAAGCTGGTGTCATCAATGTATTTTTGAACAATGTTTAGTTAAGTTTATTTACTTGTAATTTCATTTAATGTAATTTCATGTTTTTTATTCTAAGTTTAGGCCATCGAAACTACTTAGTTTCGATTGAGGTATGTTCAATCGAAACTAGTAGTTTCGATAGGCTTGTTTTCACTTGTAAATGCTCAACTGAAACTACTAGTTTCGGTGAGCATAGTTTTGATGCGTATCAGCTTCCTATAAATAGCCTAGTTTGAGAATGTTTAGGGTGTGGATAGCGGTTGTAACCCTGAAAATCTCTCTTTCACAGTTTTCTGAATCAATACACATTTGGAGTTATTTTCATCTGTTGTTCTTACATTTTCATATCATACCTGTGTTGATTCATGTGTAGTTTGCCTGTTTATCTTCACCAATTCTGTCTCTACCCTCTGTTGCACCACCATACACACAGATTCCGCCTATGTGTGTGTGTAATTGATCTTTTGAGTGATTTCCGATTGAAATCTGGACCTACAAAGAAGAAGCCTTTCAAACCCTCAACCAAAAGTTTTGCAATTCTCCTATTCTGACTCTTTCTGATGGAAATGATGATCTTGTTGTCTACTATGATACATCAAACCAAGTTCTTGGTTGCGTTCTTATGCAACAAGGAAAGGTGATCGATTGTGCATCAAGACAACTTAAGATTCATGAGAAGAATTATACGACGCACGATCTTGAGTTGGGTGCGGTCGTTTTTGTTGAAGCACTTTTGTGTGACTACATTATCTTAGCTTTTTGTATTTGTCTTATATGTATTAGTCTTTGTATGTTAGTGTCTATATGTATTAGTTATCGAGTTGTATTTACTATTGTATGTACTCGTTGTCTAATTTCTCTAAGTGTTTTGCGCACTTAGCATGTGCGCAAGAGTTATCTCCTGCGTACTTAGCAAGTACGCAAGAACTCTTTGCGTACTTGCAAAGTACGCAGGAACAATTTGCCCTGTGCACTTGTTAAGTGCGCAGAGATCAGGTATAGTATAAATAGGCTAGGTTGACAGAAGTTATGTACGCAGACATTCCACTCAGTTGTATTCTCTCTGTAACCTTCAAGTTTATAATAGACGGATTTGGAAAGTGATTTTGTTGTTGGTTTACTTTGTGTTGCTTGATTCTCCACCTAGTCACGGGCATTCCGCACCCGGTCCGACTAGTCACATACCCACACGTAACGATCCGAGACACCCGGGGACCTACAAGTGGTATCAGAGCGTAGCTCTTGATTTCGAGTGTTGTGAGTGTGTTAGGAGCATCTTCTACACATCCTACAGAGATTTTGCGAACAAAAGTGGGTGTTTTTGTTGATTTTTTGTGATAAAATAGGGGTAGCTCTTGAGCACTATTTTAGAAGCAAAAATCACTCAAAAACCGACTTTTGTTGTGTATTTGAGTGTTTTGAGCACCAAAGGTTGGTTAGAAACGAGTTTCTGACCCTTTGGCTCATTTTGTTTGGTCATATCTTCAACTTTTTCTGTCTCCGGTGAGATTCCAGTGACCGGAAAAAGTTGGTGAGGGTTGGTGAAAAAGTCACCTGCGTACTTACCATATTTGGCAACAAGTACAGTCTTGCTGCGTACTTACCAAGTACGCAAGACAATATTTGCTGCGTACTTGAGTGATCTCCTGCGTACTTATCATTTACTCATGTGTACTTGTCAAGTACGCAAGAGCAAATTCTAAATACGCAAGACCAGGTCTTTAAGTGCGCATGGCCAGATTCAAGTGCGCAAGTTGTTTTGATTTTTCTGAAATTTGACTAAGTGTTACACTATGGAAAATCTTTAGAACCTAGGTAACCTACTTAATTATGACAATGAGATTGGAACCCTGCAAAACCGCCAAAGCTGCTTAATGTTAATGATTATTAGAATTGGAAAGCACACTTTGAGCATTACATCTCATACACTGATTCCTCTTTGTGGATACCTATACTTGAGGGTTATAAGCATCCAACTTATGCATATCTTGATGAAGTTGTTCCCAAGCCTATTTCTAAGCTAGATGAAGAAGAAAATAAAGTTTATGACAGAGAAAAGAAAGCACATGGATCTATCACAATGGCCCTAACTAAAGAACTCTTTCACAGCTTCAGAGGATATGATAATTCGAAAGATCTCTAGAAGGCATTGCAGAAAAGATTTGAAGGGAACAGTGACATCAAGAAGAGCAAAAGAGATCTTCTGAGAAAGCAGTATGAGTGCTTCAGATACCTAGAGAATGAATCTACTGATGAACTTATATCTAGATTCTATCATCTTCAAACTGAGTTAAAAGCTTTTGAGCTGAAGTATCCTTATGAGGAATTAGTTGAAAATTTTTTGGATGCATTACCATCAAAGTTTGAGATGTATACCACTCTATTGAGAGAGAACCCCAAGTTCTATGAGATGACTATTGAAGAAGCAATCGGTAAGGTTCAAGCTCACGATATGAACCTAAAAAGAAAAGAAAGCTCAGGAAGACCTCAAATCCAAGACCCTTCTATGTATTATGGGACGTCTTCCATAGCTAAATCATTTGGTTCTGGTATCACCTTATTCTCAGGTAACTCTCATGAAGAAGATAACTTGAATGGTTGCGGTTGTCATACATGCTTTACAGCATCAGGATCTGGTTCTCACCACCAACATCCCTCAAGAAATCCTCCCTCCACATATTCAGCTAACCAGACTGCTATAGCCAAGATAGCTGAAGATCATGTAACATTATTTTCATCGTGTATGCCTGCCTATGAAAACTTCATTGGTGGCAAGCTTACAGATCTTGAAACAATTGAAGAAGATTTTAATTAGGTGGATCCAGATGACATGGAGGACATGGATATTCAGTGGAATATGGCCATGATCTTGAGAAGGGCCAAGCGTTTCTTTAACAGAACTGGCAGAAAGTTTATTGGTGGGCATTCAAATGCCAAGGTGAGTTTTGACAAATCCACGGCCAAGTGCTACAAGTGTCAGAACTTTGGACACTTTGCTCGCGAATGTTAGAAAGATAAAGCACCTGCCTCAAGATTCATTAGACCAAGCCAGGGAAACAACCAAGGAAACAATCAAGGGTACAACAACTCTAACAACCGCAATCAAGGTCAAGGTGGAATGTCCAATACATTGGTATCTCAACAGGACGAAAGCTTTGATTGGGGTGTTCATTTGGAGGATGCCCTTATTGCTCAAACCCAGGTTGGTCTAATGGTTGAGATTATTGAGATGATGGAAGCAGAAGAACGGGAACCATCTGTAGCTGACCAAGAGGAGTCTACAACTGCCTTTGCCCTCATGGCTATTGGGGAAGCATCAAGTTCTTCAACTGAGGTAGACTCTAATTCTTTTGCTGTCATTTCATGTTCCAAATGTCTTGGCTTGAAAGAAGAAAATTCTAAGCTTCAGGAAAAAGTCAAACCCCTTCGTATTGCAGCGTTAAGCTACAAGGAAAATGAAAAACGTTACAAAGATTCAATTGAAACTTTAAAGAAGAAAAACGTGATTTTTCACTTTAAATAAGCGAACAACAGTCTCATTTGGATGTTGTGTACAAGGGGTTAGAAAAGAGAAATAATGAAATTACCAAGCTACAGAACGAGGTCTTGCAGTTAAATGGTAAAATTGAGAAGTTGAAAAATTCTCGCTTTGTGGTGGAACACTACGAATCAGTAGTGAGGCAAGTGAATGGCTTAGGGTTGGGTACTAATGCCATTCCTCCACCAGTTAGCGGGAAATTTTTCAACGGCTTAATTGACATTGATTTGTCTTGCCTTGATGAGTCATCAAGTTAGGATGATTCCTCAAGTAAGGCTGACTCTGCATCTAATGAAGAGTTCTTTACTGCTTCTGATGATGGGTCTGAGAACACCTGCCCCAAAGGAGTAGTATCTGAGGAGTTGCTAGGTGAACAGAAAGTTAAGAAAAACATTATCACTGATAGTGATAATTATATTTTAACTGAACCCGATATCATTGAATCAAATGAAAAATTAAAAGTGATGCTTTATGGTGGATATAAAAACATTAATCAAGTTAAGAAAGAAGCTTTGTCATCTCATTATGGGATTGGTTATCAAGAAAATTTGCAAAAATATTATATTCTCAAAAACCAATCATCATCTGGTCAAACTCATGTTCACCAAACAACTTCTCCTGCTCACCATGCTGAGTTATCTAATGCCAGATCTAATGAGCCTTACAGGAGGACTTACAAAGAAAAGAGAATTTGTTTTCACTGTGGTATGGTTGGTCACATCCTTGTGAACTGCCCTGCTAAGAACCAAGGGAAACGGCCAATTGTTTCACAACCGGCTGTTATCCTTAAGTCACCACCAGTGAAGCATTCCAAGAGTCCAAAAGGAAATGTGGTGAAACCACCAGTAAAACCAATGGTAAAGCCAAAGATCACATCTGAGGCTAAACCATCTGTTTCAAAAAGGGGAAAGCTACCTACTAAACCTTGTGCATCTACCTCTGGTAGTGCACCTACTGGTGTGAAACCTATGGTGAAACTCTCTAAGCCACAGATGAGAAGAAGGAACAAGAGATTGAGAAAGTTGGAACAGCTGGCTGGAGTTCAATCAGGTGAAGCTTCCATTAGTTCACCTGCTGCTGTTGAATCTAAGTCTATTGTTCTAGTTAAGAAAAATAAGAGGTCCTGGAACAAGAAATCCAAAAGTTCTCAATCTCCTGGTCCCAAGTCTTCTAAAGATTCATCCATTTTTGACAGTTACGACTGTGAATTAATTGAAGTTGTTTATTTTGAGAAAGACGGACGACCCAAGACCACTATGGCTTGGGTCTCCAAACCTAATTAATTTCTTGTGACTCATGCAGGGACACCCGAAGGGTACTATCTTTAACCGTTGCTATGTAGATAGTGGATGCTCCCGGCACATGACAGGTAACATGGCCCTGCTTCAAGATGTGAAACCATTTAGAGGCGGCTATGTGGCCTTTGTTGAAGAGAAAGGCGGTAGTATCACGTGTCAAGGCGTGGTTTCAAATGGTTGTGTCAGCTTCGACAACGTCAACTACTGCGAGCAGCTGAAGCATAACCTGTTGAGTGTCTCCCAGATGTGCGAAAAGGATTACTCCGTTATGTTTGACAAGACTGAATGCATGATTCTCAAACCTGGTTTTGAGGTTCCTGAAGACTGGATTCTGATGCGTGCACCAAGGACAAACTAAACTTATCAGATCGACATGAGCGTGGCGAAAACCACATCTTCAGTTGCTATTTGTTTGCTTACCAAAGCGACAGAGCTTGACTTAATCTTGTGGCATAGGAAACTCGGACACATTTCTTATCGAAAAATGAATCATCTTGTCCGAAACGGTTTGGTAACCGGTTTTCCTAAGCTGAGATTTGTCGTTGCAGATGACTGTATGCCTTGTAAAAAGGGCAAACAGCAACGGAAGTCTCACAAGCCCAACAAAACTCCATCGATACCCCCTTTGGAGCTATTACATATGGATCTGTTTGGCCCCATAAGTATCAGGAGTATTGGAGGGAAGTCATACTGTCTGGTTGTAATTGATGATTTCTCACGTTTTTCTTGGGTGCATTTTTTAGGTACATAGGACGAGACTACTGACATTCTTCAATACCTGATCCTGAGCTTGGAATCTTTTTGCAAGTTGAAGGTTAGAAGAATAAGGAGTGATAACGGAACTGAATTCAAGAATAATTTGATGGAACTTTTCTGTCTCAAGAAGGGGATCCATCACGAATTTAGTGCCTCGTACACACCTCAGCAGAATGGAGTTGCAGAACGGAAGAACAGAACACTAATTGAGATTGCAAGGACAATGCTGTCAGATGCAAAGCTACAAGTCACTTACTGGGAAGAAGCAGTAAATACGGCTTGTCACGTTTTGAACAGAGTTCTGGTTGTGAAGAGGCACAACAAGACTTTCTATGAGTTGTTCAACAATCGACCTCCCAATCTTGACTACCTAGTTCCTTTTGGTAGTCCCTGTTCCTTATTGCTACAATACAAAGACCGCAAGTCTAAGTTTCATGCAAAAGCGGTGGAAGGAATCTTCTTAGGATATGTTACCAACTCGCCTTGCAAGAGAATGTACAATATAGGAACTCGTACTGTCGAGGAATGGTTTGAAGTGGATTGCAGTAAACACAACATTCCACCAGAACCAACTGGTCCAGCTTGGGGTTTTGATTATGATGCGCTATTCAAGTCTTTCAACCTTTTTGATTTGTATGCCGATGATGCCGCAAATGTGTATGAATTGTTTGGTGGCAGTGATTACTCCAGTTTCTCAACCCGTGCAACTGTACCAATTGTAACTCCCGATTCAAATGCTGCATCGGCATCTGGAACTCATGATGGTGATAACAATGAAGTTGTTCATGTTGACGGAAATGACGCTCAAGCTAATCTTAACACTCGTGTAGGACATGAAGCACCAGCTGATCCAATCAACATTGAATCTTCTTCTTCTGGAACACAGAGATACCGGAGACGAGAGTGCATAAGAATCATCCAATTGACAACATTATTGGTGATCCTCATGCTGGTGTTCAGACTCGTCATAGAACCATTGCTGAGAACACTAGTTTGCACTCTGAGATACTTGACACTGGTGTCATGGAAACATGTCTGCATGCTGCATTCGTGTCCCAGTTAGAGCCGAAGAATGTGAAGGAGGCTCTCGCTGACAACTGCTGGATTGAGGCTATGCAAGAAGAATTGTCTCAATTCCAAAATTTGCATGTGTGGGATTTGGTTGACTTTCCAAGTGGCGTACAACCAATTGGAACCAGATGGGTGTTCAAGTGCAAGACGAATGATCATCATGCCGTAGTGAAGAATAAAGCAAGGTTGGTAGTTCAGGGTTTTTATCCACAAGAGGGCTTGGATTACACAGAAGTATATGCCCCAGTTGCTAGAATTGAGGCCATTCGACTGTTTCTAGAGTATGCCTCCTATGCCGGCTTCAAGATCTATCAACTTGATGTGAAAAGTGCTTTCCTGTATGGAAAAGTTCATGAAGAGGTCTATATCACTCAACCTCCCGGCTTTGAAGATCCGCATAATGTCAATAAAGTGTATAAACTCGACAAAGCACTTTATGGTCTTCATCAAGCACCTCGGGCATGGTATGAGACGTTATCTAAACATCTACTGTAAAATGGTTTCGACCGTGGACAGATTGACTTGACCCTATTCATTCGGAAAGTAGGAGGAGATATTCTTCTTGTACAAGTGTATGTCGACGACATTATCTTTGGGTCTACAAATGAAGAGATGTGTAGGGAATTCGAACAGGTGATGAAGTCCAAGTTTGAGATGAGTAACATGGGTGAATTATCATTCTTCCTAGGTCTGCAAGTCAGTCAAAGAGAGGATGGCATCTATCTACATCAAACAAAGTATGTGCAGGACATCTTGTCAAAATACAGGATGAATGATAGCAGTACTTATGGCACACGTATCCCTGTCATTCATGGTCTGCATCCAGACAAAGATGGAAAGGATGTGGATTGCAAATTGTACTGTGTGATGATCGGATCTCTTATGTATCTCACAACTTCAAGGCCCAACATAATGTTTGCTGTATGCTTGTGCTCAAGGTTTCAATCACAACCGAAGGAGTATCATATGATAGCTGTCAAGAGGATATTCAGATACTTGAAAGGGAAACCCCGATTGGGTCTTTGGTACCCAAAGCAGCAGTCATTAAACTTCAAAGCCTATACCGATTCAGACTATGGCGGTTGTAACCTTGATAGAAAGTCAACTTCAAGTGGATGTCAATTCTTGGGAGACAGGCTGGTCTCCTGGCAGTTTAAGAAGCAGTCAACAGTTTCTGTCTCAACATGTGAAGTAGAGTACATTGCTGCAGCGAGCGGTTGTTCTCAGATATTGTGGATTCAGCAGCAATTGAAAGACTACGGCTTAAACTTCACTGGAACTCCACTGTTCATTGACAACAATGCCACCATGTCCATCACAAACAACCCGGTGAAACATTCCAAAACTAAACATATTGAAATTCGCCATCATTTCATCCGTGATTGTGCTGAAAAGCATCTCATTGAACTCGTAAAGGTTCACACGGATGACAACTTTGCTGACCTTTTCACTAACGCGTTTGATCGAACCCGTTTTGAACATCTTGTCAACTTGATAGGAATGTTCAATCCAGAGTGAAAACTTATTTTTCTTAAATCAATTCAATTCATGAAAGTTAAATTTTATATCTTTTAAGTTTTCTATATAGTTCTTTTAGTTTTCAAATATTTTACAAAAATCCAAACAAAATAGCAAATAGAGAAAATTTCGAAGTTATTTGAAGAAAAGAGGAAATGATAGTACATATGAAATGATCTAAACGCCATAGACTGCACGTATGGGAAATGATTGCGGCATGCTTACCTGATTGTTTAAATTGTTGTGTTTTTAATCTGCTTATTTACAAGTAATTTGAAATGTCAGTAGGCTGTAGGGATCTTTGAATCATTAGTAGTGTGGAAACAAAATCTAGACTACAACTGTGATTTGAACCCAAGTATGCATGTGTGCGTGTGTAAAAGAATACAATAAGATCATTATCAGAAAAAGGAAGTAAGATTTTAGCAAATATTTTATTAGGAGACCAGTTTTGGGTTATGACTTTAGCACAATTTTTCGGTTCACTTCACTGCCCATACTCACAAGTTTGCAATGGGAAGTTGGGCTAAGATATGTCTTGACATTAACCGTTAAGCTTATATTCACCCTTGAATCATACCTAATTCATTGAAATCAAATCCAGATAAAAGTTGGATCACCTTACCTAAATCCTCAGACTCTATATCTATTAACCTGAATCATCATATGATATTCAAAGAAGATAAACCAATCAAACCAAGATATCTTAAACAGTCGATTATGAATCTTATGATTATTGATAATCCTTATGGATTCTGCTTGATTTTTTATGTGCTAAACGATGTAATTTTGTTCTGGAGATTTGAAAACCTTTAGGAAAATCTTAGATGCCTTGAGATAGTGCAATTTACATTTCTGTAGCATAACAGTGGGGTACACGTTGTATATCTTAAAATTAATACCTTAACACACAAGAACGTGATACAAAGATGCTTATGGTTTCAAATCTTATAATAATGCCAACTTGAATTGCTTGTTTATGTGCTTATTACGTATGAATAAATTGTAATCCATGACATGATCCCATATTTTTTTACGTTTATCTTGTATATCTCTATCTAGAAAAGATCAAAAAGATTCTATGTTTGTGTATAGTTCAACTTTAATCAGGAAAGCCAAAAATATTTGTGTTTAACCTTCTTGAATTGACTTTGTATCCTCTTGATTGAATGTGCTTATCTTGTTCGTTATTTGACTTGAAATCTTCATAACTTGAGTTGAAATTTTGAGCACACAAGGGTCTCTACGTACTTATTAAGTGCGCATGAGGTAAACTCTGCGTACTTAACAAGTACGCAAGACTTAAGTCATGCGTACTTAGTAAGTACGCAGGAGTTAAGTCTTGTGCACTTAACAAGTACGCACGACTAGTTTGTGTTGGGTATATATACAGCAGTTAGAATTTTTCTTGAGCTTCATCTCATTTCAAACGTTTCACACTGTTGAATACCTCCTGCTCTTTTTCACTCAAGATTTTCATGTGTTCCTAATCGATTTTTCATCTCGATCATTGTTTCATCTTCACCTTACTAATCTTTGGTGAGAATCTCAGTCCATTCCATCCGTTAAATCTCCTGTTATTGACAGATTCGTTGAAGGGTTTGATAGTGAAACTTTGACCGAATTTGGTTGTTCTAAATGAAAATTAAGACCTAAAACTTGTTATTAGTCTCTAATCGAAGCTTATTGATTCCTAATTTGTCTGTATCAGGGTTTGATTGTTGTCTTTGACCCCTTGTTTGACTATAGACTACCGTCGGACCAAGGCTAGGTCAAATTTGACTAGTTTAGCAACTCATTGCTGTTCATAGTGGTTCCATAGGTCCTAATCATGTATTTCGACGTTGTCGTGACCCTAATCCACAGCAATGCCTCACATTTGTTGAATTTTGGAATTTGAAATTTGGATAAGTGTAAGTTCCTACGCACTTAACAAGTAAGCAAGAAGTAATTCATGCGTGCTTGCTAAGTACGCAAGAACTAACCCCTGCGTACTTGCTAAGTACGCAGGAAGGACACTTGTGAAAAATTTCTAAGTCTGGAATTCAGTTCATTGTGTAATTTCTATATCAAGTCATGTTTGATTCATTTCCAATGATGCTTCTTGTTCTTATTGTGTTTATTTTTTGTTTTTGCAGTGATGGCTCGTGCATTTACCAGTGAATTCAATCGGTTGGCTCTAACACAGCCCGAGTGGAAGGGTGCTGCACTTCAATATAGGGAGATCGTCGACTTCCTGAACCGATCAAAGATCAGCTATGCCATCTCTGCTGATCCTATTGTCTCAAGACCGTATCTGGAGCAATTCTGGGATACTGTTGATCACGACTGTACAATAACCCCAAACGTTATTAGGGCTACTGTAGTAGGTCATGATATTGCTATATCTGAAGACACCATCAGACGCGTACTACAGTTTAGGGACTTATCAACTGATCCTGTGTCTTACCCTGACTACTTTGTTGATGGATGCTGGAGACAAAGGATGGGGTATGTTGGTACCATGGACTACTCATCGTTCAAGAAGATGTGGGTACTTGATCAGTGGCGTTACTTCGCGCACGTCATGATCATGTGTCTGTCTGCTAGAAAGGCGGGAAAGGATGCCATGGGGCATGACTTGGCGGCTGCAATGGTTGGCCTCTCTCTTAACAAGGGTTATAACTTTTCAAAGTATATCTACAAGTCTATCACCGTTCAGATCAATGTTGCTGATACGTTTAGATTTCTATTATACCCATGGTTCGTGCAGCTGTTGATTAATGATGTTGTACCTAATCTACCGGCAATTGGAGAAGAGACTATAAGTCAAACGGGTGGCCAAGAGAGTTTTCTCACAATTCTTAACGTCAGGCAGTGTAGAACCTACCCCTGTGCATACTCCACTCTTTGGCCACCTGATCAATGAAGCATATGTGGCCCCTGCTGACTTCAGATGGTATAGTGCAGATTCTGAGCCTAAACTCAGCCAACACAGTGATGAACAACAGGAAGAAGAGGAAGTTGAATCTAAAGATGAAATGTCGGAAGATGAAGGAAATGAAGAACAAGGAGTTGCAGGTGCTGAAGATTCTGACTCATAATCAACCGAGTCAGATAAATCTGATTCTGATGATGCACCATCCCAGGCACACCCACGAAGATTGACGAAGGTGACCCTTCCCGAGTCATCTTCCAAGAGAAAGCGACAAGAGACTAGCAGTGAATACGAGCCGGATTCTGATTCGGACGCTGCTATACAGAGACACATAAGAGAAAGTATAAACAAGCAGCGGGGGGATAGGCCACACCAAGCTATCCTTCATGAGGTAGAACTCAGTTCTCAGAGGCTAGCACATGTAATGGCTGCGAGTACTGATTCCACTTCTACCTCACCTGACAACAGCTATATAGGCGACAGCGGAGTAGGCCACGTGTAACACCTGATGTGGCTACCACTGCTATCACAGAGGAGGTTCCTGTGATAGTGTCCTTCCCTGTGCAATCTGTCCAAATGGCGGTGAAAACTCCTATTCTAACCGAGTCTGTCACCATCACCCCTGCCACAATCCCTACCTCAATCCCCATAACCACCCATCAACACATCAGTGAACCATTTCCTGAGTTAGATTTTACTCATGGATTTGATTTTGATGAAATCTTCACATTCCCAACTCATCAAGCCGCAGCATCGTATTCCAGGGGACTTGATCCTCGTGATACACGGATCACTACCCTAGAAACTCAAGTCACGAGTCTTCTTGAAACGTTACGGAAGTCAAGAGAAGAATCTGACAGGCAACATGGCCAGATAAACTCTTTGATTGATGAAGTAGCCGCGTTGAAGAAACAGCAGGCGGCTGATGACAAGCAGCGGTTAGAGCATGACACTATGGTGAAATTGGTCTGTGATATGGCCTAGACGCTTGCTGCTCAGGGGGAGAAGTTGAAGAAGCTGTTGGAGAAGCAACCACCTAAGCCTAGCAGTGAAGAGGCTTGTCACTTAGTTGATCTAACTAAGGGTGATAATGAGGACAAGGATCCTGAAGCCGAACCGAGTGGAAGTGAGCAGCAATCGTCAGATTTGGCGATTGTTCCCATTTCTGCCGTGCCTATGGCTGATGGGGAGTCCACTTAGAGTGAAGGTGGAGGTGATGCTTCAGGTGGTAATAAAGGAAAGTCGGTGGCTGACGTTCTGAAAGATATATCAGATGACGTGTCGGATGATGTGATCCTATTCTTAGAGCCAGACTATTCCAAAGAAGCACAGATCGAAGCTCTCTACAATCTAGAAGAGGGAGAGATCGACTCTGGTGACGACTGGGATGAGGAAGATGATGATGTTGTAATCAAAGTTCCCATGGGTGACGGGGAAGGAGAGTATGAGTTTGAAGATGGAGAGATCTTCGAGGTTCCATCCATTGAAAGTCATCTTGACACAGGTTCAGTCGAGCCTGCTAGTACGGTTGAGGAGTCAACTGAAGCCTCCCCTGCCGACCCTACACTTGTGGATCCAGAGGCACAGAAAGATAAACATATGCCTGCAAGTTCATCAAAGGATCCGGCTCCTGTCTGGCAAAAGACAACAACCATAGATAAACACGGAGCGACATGGATGATCCTAGCTGTCAAGCTGTTTGCAATCAAGCGAGCGGGCAGGTTCAATACTTGAAACCAACCAGCGAAGCTTTCAACTCCTTGCCAAGATACGACCTCATGAACCTAGCAAACTGAGAGCTGCTGGGTCACTCAAATCATGCAGTAGCGATGGGTTTGTGGCAGGTTCTACAGCGAGAGGTAAGATCTGGGAAGTTCAAAATGTTTAAGCCTCAAGTGCCCAAGCGAGTCAGGGATAAGAACGCTAGACATCCTGTGACTAATAGAAGCTTAAAGAAACTGGTATACAAGCCAGTGTTGTGTGAAACCAAGATTCCCCTAAGCAAGTTATCTCAGGATATCCTCGATAACATATGGTACTGGTATGTAGATCCTAAATCAGGCGAGGCAGTGGTTATTGGAAAGGTGTGGTCCGAAAGTGGAAGCTTAGTGCCAAGGGAACTGATCAGAGTGTTTGATGAAGTCTACTTCATAAACTTCTCTGTGAAATATCTGGAGGCGCTAGCTGACAAGTACTGGATGTACACGGACGAGTGGACAAAGTTCCTTGCTTCTAAATACAAAAAGGTGATCAAGTTCTGCCTTGATTACAAGAAGAAGATGGAAGCTAAAGCTGGGGAGCAGTGAAGACCGAAGACAACCCAGAGTTGTTGTCAAGGGGGAGTTTGTTGAAGCACTTTTGTGTGACAAACACTCTGGACATTGTCTTAGCTTTTTGTACTTGTCTTGTATGTATTAGTCTTTGTATGTTAGTGTCTGTATGTATTAGTTATATAGTTGTATTTACTATTGTATGTACTCGTTGTCTAATTTCTCTAAGTGTTTTGCGCATTTAGCATGTGCGCAGGAGTTATCTCCTACATACTTAGCAAGTACGCAAGAACTCTCTGCGTACTTGCTAAGTATGCAGGAACAATTTGCCTTGCAAACTTGTTAAGTGCGCAGAGATCAGGTCTAGTATAAATAGGCTAGGTTGACAGAAGTTATATACGCAGACATTTGCACTCAGTTGTATTCTCTCTGTAACCTTCAAGTTTATAATAGACAGATTTTGAAAGTGATTTAGTTGTCGGTTTACTTTGTGTTGCTTGATTCTCCACCTAGTCATGGGCATTCCGCACCCGGTCCGACTAGTCACACACCCACACGTAACTGTCAAATCCATCTTACTGCCATGATCAGTACCAGTCCAGCTTCAGAATTTTAGAAAATGGTTTTACAACTCCATCATTGGAAGTGCAGTGATTGAATGTGAAGGAATGGAAGACATCCATATTTTTGAGCCCATGGAGCTATTAAATTTCAACCTGAGGATCTTGAAGTGTTTTTCAACAACCCTATAAAGATCTTTAATAAAGATGATGAAGTTGATGCCAAGGCATGTCAAAGGTGGTGACTATTAATGCAAAGCCTCACTTTCAAAAACCAAGTCAAGAGCCAACCACTTAGCAAAGAATTGAAGACATTGATGCAACAACTTAAGGGGAGATTGTAGAGTCTTGTATTTTTATAAGCTGATGTCATCAATGTATTTTTGAACAATGTTTAGTTAAGTTTATTTACTTGTAATTTCATTTAATGTAATTTCCTATTTTTTATTCTAAGTCTGGGCCATCGAAACTACTTAGTTTCGATTGAGGTATGTTCAGTCGAAACTAGTAGTTTCCATAGGCTTGTTTTCACTTGTAAATGCTCAACCGAAACTACTAGTTTCGGTGAGCATAGTTTCGATGCCTATCAGCTTCCTATAAATAGCCTAGTTTGAGAATGTTTAGGGTGCGGATAGCGGCTGTAACCCTGAAATTATCTCATTCACAGTTTTCTGAATCAATACATATTTGGAGTTATTTTCATCTGTTGTTCTTACATTTTCATTTCATACTTGTCTTGATTCCTGTGTGGTTTTCCTGTTTATCTTCACCAATTCTGTCTCTACCCTCTGTTGCACCACCATACACACAGATTCCTCCTATGTGTGTGTATTTGATCTTTTGAGTGATTTCCGATTGAAATCTGGACCTACAAAGAAGAAGCCTTTCAAACCCTCAAGCAAAAGTTATGCAATGCTCCTATTCTGACTCTTTCTGGTGGAAATGATGATCTTGTTATCTACTGTGATGCATCAAACCAAGTTCTTGGTTGCGTTCTTATGCAACAAGGCAAGGTGATCGCTTGTGCATCAAGACAACTTAAGATTCATGAGAAGAATTATACGACGCACGATCTTGAGTTGGGTGCAGTCGTTTTCGCATTGAAGATTTCGTGACATTATCTTTATGGCACAGAGTGTGTGGTGTTTACCGACCACAAAAGTCTCCAACACATTTTCAATCAAAAGGAACTTAACATGAGGCAACGACGTGGGTTGAACTCCTCAACGACTACAACTGCGAGATTCGTTACCATCCCGGCAAAGCGAATGTTGTGGCCGATGCATTGAGTCATAAAGAACACGTCATGCTTCATTGTGTCAAAATTCAAACCGACATTCAAATCCGTATCCTTGAAGCTCAACACGTCTCGGTCACCAAGGGTAACATGTATGAAGAGATGTCATGTGGAGTTGAACTTCAATAGGAAACCAAACCTAACTGTTTACTTTATTACTTGGATCGTATTTGGGTTCCCGATCGTGATGATCTCCATACGTTTCTTATGAACGAGGCACATAAGACTCGTTATTCCATACATCCCGGTGTGGATAAAATGTACAAAGATCCTCACATGTAATATTGGTGGCCCAGAATGAAGAAAGACATTGCCCTTTATGTACCAAAATGTCTTGTTTAAAAGTTAAAGCCGAGCATCAACGTCCTTCCGGCTTACTTGAACAACTAGAAATACACGTGTGGAAATGGGAGAATCTAGCCATGGATTTCATCACCAAATTTCCTCCCACCTCAAGTGGTCATGATAGTATATGGGTGATCATTGACCGACTCACCAAATCAGCTCACTTCCTGCCAATCCGTGAAGACTACCGAGTTGAGAAATTAGCTCGAATTTACATTGATGAAATTGTGAGTCACCACGGTTTTCCTTTAAACATAATTTCTGATCGAGATGCCCGATTCACCTCCCAGTTCTGGCAGTCCCTTCAAACTGCCCTTGGTACATGATTGGATTTAAGTACGACTTACTATCCTAAAACTGATGGTTAAACCGAATGAACAATCCAAACTCTTAAGGATATGCTTAGAGCTTGTGTCATTGACTTTGGTGGCAATTGGGATTCTCATCTATCCTTGATTGAATTCTCCTACAGCAACAGCTACCATACGAGCATCAACATGGCCCCTTTTAAAGCTCTTTATGGTCGCAAATGTCGTTCACCTATGTGTTGGAGCGATATTGGTGAAGCACAAATCACCGGTCCCGAGTTGATACAACAAAAATCCGACAAGATCATTCAAATATGTGACAACATTCGGGTAGCGAGGAGTTGGCAAAATAGGTATGCCGACAATCGACGAAAACCCTTGGAATTCCAAATCGGTGACCTTGTACTTCTAAAGGTGTCTCCTTGGAAGGGCGTGGTGCATTTTGGGAAAAAGGGTAAGCTAGCACCTCGCTACGTGGGTCCATTTAAGATCCCTGAAAGGATTGGGAAAGTGGCTTACAAACTCGAGTTACCTCCAGCACATGGCAATGTGCATCCTACATTTCACGTATCCAACCTAAAGAAATGTTTAGCTGACGAGAATCTTCACATTCCGCATGACAAAGTGCACCTTGATGACACAATGCACTTTGTTGAAAAACCCATGGAGATTATGGATCGTGAGATAAAGCAACTTAAGCGAAGTCGTATTCCTATTGTCAAACTCCGTTGGGAATCCAAACGTGGCCCGAAGTTTACTTGGGAACGTGAGGATCAAATGAAGCTCAAGTACCCACACCTTTTTCCTGATTCAGTAGCTTCAACTAGTTGAATTTTAGGACGAAATTCCCTCAACTTGGGGATACTGTAACATCCATGTTTTTCTAGTACCTTATCCTGTGCAATAAATGAAAATTTCAACTTCGTTTCGCATTCAAAACATTGTGTCACAATACATATTATTTCATGTGCAATAACTACGGAGTTATATCATAAATATATAAATGATATAGGTACACATACACATTTTTACCTTTTTACAATAACAAATAAACCTATAATCATGTATTTCCACTCTTTTATATGTATATTATATAGATATATAGATATGTGAAGTTATTTAAAGATATATGTATCCAAATATATTTGTATACTTGAAATTTTTTAAATAAA